>CM062613.1:36026731-36626731 GCA_025617555.3 Puccinia polysora | reverse complement strand
GGTTGCCAAGAATTTTCTTAATAGGCCCCTTGTGAGAGATGTTGAATTCCTTCTTCAAATTAAGACGGAATTTGTTTGCCTCACCCACAATGACAAGATCATCAATGTAAAAAAAGACGTAGGTGGAAGATGATTGATTTATGAACAGGCACGGATTGGATGTGGATATGATGAAGCCTTTCTCAAGGATCCAGGATTGAAAAGTGTTGGACCAACTCTTGGGGGCCTGCTTCAGTCCGTAGAGGGCTTTCTTTAGTCGGAGATAGGGGAATTTAGAGGAGTATCCTTTGGGGCATTTGATGTAGGTATATTCATCCAAGGGAGCATGTAGGAAGGCAGCTTTGATGTCAATCTGAACTGTTGGCAAATTGTGGTGAAAGACATAGACAAGGAGAGTTTGTAAGGTTCTGATGAGTCCAGTTGGAGCAAAGGTCTTGCCGTAGTCAATGAATTCTAGCTGCTTGAATCCTTGGACGCAGAGCCAAGACTTATAAATTAATCCTTTGCCTGAAGGATCATCCTTGATCCGGAAGACCCAGGTGGTTGAAAGCGCTCTCTTCCCCAGAGGGAGAGAATGACACCCTTCCCAAACGTCAAGCCGTTTGATGCCATTGGTTTCAACCTTCATGGATTTGAGCCAGTGAGGACATTCAGGGGATGCTAGGACTTCAGGTAGTTCCAAGGAACAACCCTAGCAAGGAATCCGTAGCGCGAAGGGGGTTGAAGGGTGGATCAATCTCTGAGAGCTCAAGACAAGGGATTGGTAAGTGGGTGGGAGATTAGGTCACCCTTGGAGTCGGAGTTGGAGGAATTGTTAGGGATGTTTGAGGCCTTGATGGTGGTTGGAGTAAGAAAGGATGTATTGGGACTAGAGCATTCCTTGGCTCAATCAGGAGGAGAATTTGGAGGGATGGTGGTGGACTGCGAGTTGGAAGGGGATGTGGAGGAGGATGAGGAGGAGGAATTGGACGAGTTGAGGATCTCAGTTAGTGTTTCATCAAGGGAGAGAAGAGGATTGAAGGGAGACTTGTGGGAATTGGAGGAGGGTAGGAGAGTAAGATTTTTGAAAATTTTAACCTGTTTGGAGCATATGATTTTGTTGATGGAGGGACAGAATACGCAATAGGATAGTAATTGTAAGTCAAATCCTACCAGTATTCCTTTGATTCCTTTCTCTTCAAATTTGGAGTGAGGTGCAGAACGTTTATTGAGAACTACTGTCTTCAATCAGAGGATGCAGATGAGATTGAGATTTGGAGATGAGTCATTCCACAGTTCAAATGGGGATGTTTTGGTTTTGGGTGAGGGAACAAGGTTACGCAGAGTGCAACAGCTGGAGACAATCTCATCCCAGAGATCCAAGGGGATTTTCATGTCAAGCATGGTTGTGCAAGTGGCCTCAATGAGTGTTTGATTTGCTCGTTCCGCTATAGGATTTTGTTGAGGGGTGTAAGGTTCAGAAGTGGAGTGGAGAATTCCTTCCTTGTCAAAGAATGAGCTGAGTTTGGAGTTAACAAACTTGCCGCCATTGTCGGAGTGGAACTGCTTGAGTTTTTTTGAGAACTGATTGGAGTGAACCCAAATGAATTTGATGATTTCGTTGGCGGCTTCAGATTTGAGTTTTAGAGGGATGCATGTCTTGAAACAAGAGTAGCTATCAGTCAGGATCATGAAGTACCGGTTTCCAGATTTTGACACTGGTTGCATGGGTCCACAGAGATCAGCATGCAATTTTTCAAATTGTTCATCTCTCCAAGGAAACTGGCCCTTGAATGGAGAGCAATGGATTTTACCCTTGGCGCAGGAGACGCAGCAGACTTTGTCCCATTGGAGTTTGGGAAAGTTGCGGGAGATCAGTTTGGTTGAGTCGAGATGAGGATGGGAAAAACGTTTGTGAAGAGTGGATAGAGTTAGGAAGGAGAAGGCCTCAGGAGTTATTGGATGTGTAGATTCCTCAATGATGAGTAGATTGTCTTGAATTTGGCCTTCCAGTACAGTTAAGTGATCAAGAGTGACCTTGAACAAATTTGGGGCAGTTTTGATTAGCAAGCAGCCTCCCATGATTAGTTGACCCAGGGAAACAAGGTTGACGGTGATTTCTGGGACGTATAGCAAGTCAGAGAGATTGAGAGTGGAGTGAGAAGTGATGATGGAGGCAGAGCCTATCCTGTTAGATTGTATTGATGATCCCAATTTTCCTGTTTGGATTTCAGTCTGATCGGTCTCTAGGGAGTTGAAGAAATGGGATCTGTTGAACATGCTCTGAGATGTGCCGGAGTTGATAATCACATTATCTCTTGATAAGCTGAGGGAGTGAGTCATAGCAAAGCTGAATGTCAGGTTTGCGGTGGCCTTATTGGACGGATTTGGTTTTTGACTAGAGTTAGTGTTTGGCAAGGAGGTATAATTTGGTCAAAGATGAGGATAGAGCCAGAAGCAAAAATCTTTGGGATGGTTAGCTTCGGGGTTGTGCCAGGTGGATTTGCATTGTAAGGTTTGTTACTGGAAAAGTAGGGCTGATGCTTGAGATCCCGTGGCGACTTTGTGCTTGACTTGATTGAGATTTCAAATTACAAGATTGCCGTTGATTTTTTTTTCTCCTAGAAAGTGAGTGATGGTGGTCTTAAGATGATCCAGTTGAGGCGGAAACTTGTAGAGGATAAGATATGCTACTATGTCATTGTCCATCTTTATCCCAATTTCAGCAATTTGGAGTAAACATGCCTTGACTTCTGTGATGAACTTCTTGATGTTCTTGGGGTCAAATTGGAGGTTCAGGAAGTGGAAGAAAACCCAAGATCAATTTGCAGTTTGTGAAGAAGCAAAGAACTTGTTGATTGACTTCCAGAGAGCTACGCCGTTGGTCAGATGATGTTCCTTGACACAGTTCACGTAGGTTTGGTTGTCCAATTTTGCTAGGATGTAGCCTACAATTTCCAGGTTGATATTGGCCGGGAATTTTTCAGGTTTGGAGGAGGTCAGCCAGTGAGAGATGCCTTTGAGTGAGAAGATGGTGAGAATGTTGGATTGCCAAAGAGAGAATTTCGAGTTGTTGAGATTGGGAATTGAGTCTGTCAGAGTCTTTAGAAGTGAGGAGGAAGATTCTATTGGTCCTTTTGGTTGTCCAATTTTGCTAGGATGTAGCCTACAATTTCCAGGTTGATATTGGCCGGGAATTTGTCAGGTTTGGAGGAGGTCAGCCAGTGAGAGATGCCTTTGAGTGAGAAGATGGTGAGAATTTTGGATTGTCAAAGAGAGAAGTTTGAGTCGTTGAGATTGGGAATTGAGTCTGTCAGAGTCTTTAGAAGTGAGGAGGAAGAGTCTATTGGTCCTGGGGTTGACATTCTTCACTTTGGCTTTTAACAGTGAAGAATTGAGGATTTTAATTGCAAGAAAAGGACCGACAGATGAAGAAGCAATGGAATGTGCTGTAGCAGTAATTACAATAGTGAACGTTGAGATGAAGTGAATTAGGAACTAGGAACAAAAAGGAGTGTATGAGAGAATGAGAAAGGTCCTCACTGCTAGACAGGACTTGAGATGAGTGACGACTCGTTATCTATTGAAGCTTGAGGATGTTGATGGGTCAAGGACAATGAGAGGGATCAAGAGGAAGAATGGAAGTGATGAATCAAGGATGATGAATTGAATCAAGGACAAGGAGATTGAGCCGGATGATGGGATTATGAGATAGGTTGAGGACAGGAGAAGGGATGATGAAGATGAATGATAATGGGAGAAATAATGGGAATGATGATCAAGCGAGTGGGAGAAGGATTCAAGGGAGGAGCCGGAAGGAGGAGGAGTGTTGGATGGGGATGTCTCAATTTGAAGTGTCCTCAGCCGTTGTTTGAGCGGGAAGTTGTGTGAGGAGATCAGTCATCTCTCAACAGTGTGGGGCCCTACATGACTCCCACAGGTTGTGTGGGGCCCTACAAAACTCCCACACAACTGAAGCTGTGAATTTAACATTACCCTAATAAAAATACCAAATATGTTGAAAAATAAGATAACTAAAATTTGTAAAATATCTTAAAATGCTTTAAATATAAATTGTGAGAACTTCAAGAAATCAGTATGTCTGTGACATCTAAGAATACTGATTATGTAAAAATATCACATATATTCCCTATAGCTTACATTTTTAATTCATTATTTCAAGAAAATCAACAGAATTTTGAAAATAAGGATCAAAATCAATATTATGATTTTACTCCCATCAGCTAATACATAATGAGAACCCATCTGACATCAGATTACCTGTAGGAATTTCTACTAAGAAAACTTACTAACATCCTGGGAGCATTTACTAAGGATAATTAATTAAATGATGATCATGTGGATAGATTAGTGTTATTCACACATCAAAACATCAATCAAAAGGTAGAATGATTCCCATACCCTGTGGAATTGAATTTTACCTGTGGTAAAGAACCAAGAACATATGACAGGCTACCACTGGTTACCCTGCTAGCCTTAGCACCTGTCTCTTTGAGCCCCTTTATCCCTCAGAGGGACAGAATGGGGACTCAAAAAGCTATAAATATAGAGCTCTTTTTGAGTTTATTTATACCCAGAGATCCAGTTATATTTACATCCAGACACCATGCCAAGTTAATTAAATGCTCATAAGAGATAAGTATCTAATTTATGGCTTTAGTCTGATTAATAATATCCGTCCCAAACCCCCTTTTTATCAATTTAAACTGCTGAACAACCTTTTCAAACCCAAGTAATAGGTTTGACCCATCAGTGCACGTCCCAAACAGGTACCTAACGGATCCAATAATATACCATTGATCTTTATTATCCTTTTTCTATCGTGGAAGCTTGGTTACAAGGCCCTGCCACTCCATCATATATTATATATATATATTATCTTTGGGCAATATCTCCCTTAAGAATGTAAATTAAAGGTTCAAAAGTTACCAAGTATACGTGTTTTTAAAGTGAATTCCCTGAAGAGAGGTGTTAAAGATCCCCAATATTATTGTGGCCTCTCTATAAATTCATTTAATAATCAATTTAGTAATATTGATTATGATGTTAAACCATAACCAAACCAATCAACCTTGCAATAGTCTCATCTAAATATTTTACATACTTTTGCTGCATTTATTGAATAATATATTTATTATTTATTCCCGTTTAGCTATGCTAAATGCTTTCATGCAGTCCTCAGGACCTCATTCCGTGCATGCTTGTAGTTGGTTACTCAGTCATTTTATGTCCTCACAAAGTGACAATGTCATTGACGTTGTGGTAAACCAAACCTGTCCTATAGACATCAGACTAATTTTGTCTTATTAATTATTATTCTTATATCAAAGTAAAGTCAAGAAAATACTAAATAAATTCCAAACCCCTCATAAACTATACTCTAAACTCAAACCAACCTGAAAACCCAAATCAATCACCAGATAAACCCCTTCAACCATATCAACACCTGTCACAAAAACAGCCCAACACCTGGCGTAGACTGGATTATGTCACATGGATTAAGGAAAAGTCTTAATTGAATATAAAATCAAAAGATTATGCTCAAAATAACCACACAACAAAACAACATACCCCATACCAGCAGGACTTAAACCAAATCAGTACCAATGTTACACTACAACCAGTACTATGAAAGCAAGTTACACTACTTTTCTGGAACTTTCACCACCAGATAAGCCCTCAGAAGCGTCCTCTCAAGCACCCTGATACTCAGTTTGCCACCATTCCAACCATACAACACACACACATGCATCAACAGAAGTAGGGGCTCATGCAGCCAAGTATATCTCAATTCTCACCAACCAGCAATAACAACTCAGTGCACATGACTTTTCTGAAACTTTCACCACCAAAAAAGCCCTCCAAAGAGTCCTCTCAAGCACTCTGATACTCAGTTTGCCACCATTCAAACCATAAATCACACATACATGCACCAACAGAAGTAGGGGCTCATGCAGCCAAGTATATCTCAATTCTCACCAACCAGCAATAACAACTCAGTGCACATGACTTTTCTGGAACTTTCACCACCAAATAAGAGCTCTGAAGCGTTCTCTCAAGCACTCCAATACTCAGTTTGCCACCATATCAACCATACAACACCTGCAAGCCACAATCTCAAGTCACCCAAGGGGACATGCGGTAAAAACAGCATACCTCATATCTCCACAACTAATTACATTGAAAAAGCATGCAGGTAGTTCTTGAAACATTTTATAAATGACAAGGGCTCAGAAGCGTCCTAAGAAACACCCAGCACATGACCTTCCACCACCAAACCCATGCAGGTCACACCATTCAAGCTACCAAAGAGGGCTTGCAGCTGCCAAGCATGTTTCATGCTTTTCCCAACCAGCAAAATTAACTCAAGCTGCTGGCAACTTCTGCATCATTTTTTTATACCAGATAAGCACTCAGAAGCGTCCAGATAACACTATTCTTATCTCTCATCTCATATCTTAGCCTGAATCTCAAAGATTGAACTAAAAAAAATACAGTTATCTCTCAGCCTGATTTACACGTTTTATCACCAGAATGATTTGTCTCATGTAACTGTACCCTCCTGTGCTGCAACAGTGCAGGTAGAGGCTCAGAACCGCACTCAGGGGAGCCCTGAGCATCCCCTGAGGAAGTATTTTTCCATTTAAGGAGGGCTCCTTTGCCCTATCCAAGTTGTCTAGAATATGGCATCAAGCCCCAGAGCATGGCATCAAGCCCCATGATATTGCATCAAGCCCCAGAGCATGGCATCAAGCCCCATGGTATGGCATCAGCCCCAGAGTATGGCCTCAGCCCCCACCCATGATGTATTACCCCTAAGATCTATGGCCTTTGCCTGATCAGTACCAGCTTGTTAGTGAACCAGAATCAAGTTAAAAGGAATCAAACACAAAATTATTGTTGAAAATTTGACCAAACTCCTGGCGTCTTTGAAGAAGGGTTCTTGAGAAAAGGCCTGTTATTCAGCACCTATTTTTAAGAGGGAAAACCCCTTATTTTTGATTAGTAAATTCATAAAAGAGGAAGAGCACAACAGAACAACCAACCAACCTTTTTTCCGCCCAGCTCCCTGTGGGCAAGCCCATCTTTGGGTCCTCCTACTGGTTAAACACCTTTTAGTCAACCCTTAAATCCTTTAATTGGAATTGGAAAAATAGTCAAAAAAAGTCGAAAATTCTTGATTATTAATTGGTGGAAGCTTTCCAGTAATCCAATCCAAACTGGAATAGCCTTGCAATTCCTAAAACTCTCTATCAATAATTAATCTAGGTCTGATAAGAGACCCATTTTAAGTCTCAAAGAAACCAGCCACTAATTAAAAAAAATTATTGTGCAGACTTATTATAGTGCAGAAGGGCAGGCAATTCAAAAATACCTTAGCTTACCTCTATCTATTCAAGACTAGTAGTAAACTAAATTCCCCTTCTAGTGACTGCCAGCAAGCTATTTGCTAAATAATCCCATTATCCCTTGGAGTCTCTACAACCTCTACAAGCATATCTTGACAACTGGGAAGAAAACATCCTTAGTATAGTTGGTAGTACACTTGCCATGCACATGAGAGCCCTGGGTTCAATCCCCAGAGGACACATGTTAATTTCACATTCTTACAATTCCAACACCTCTGGTAGCTTAAGGATAGCAAAGGTCTTGGCATCCAGGAGGCTGCCAGTTAAACAGTACCAAAACATGTGTCCACTCATTGTACTTGTGAAATTCAACTGGATAAATATCCACAATGCTTATATGCATCACAAGGGCATTGGTGGACCAAAACAAGGAAATACATACAATCACTGCTTCTCACACTTTGAAAAGATTAATTGGCCTCTCTGGAATACAGTGCATGGCATGGTTCAGTGCTCAACTCATAAATTTACAATGGATGAAAGGAACCACACAGTGGACACCCTCTAAGCCGTGAATAGGCAAGAAAAGGGGAAAACTCTGTTTAGAGCCGTTTTAATGTATCTATCAGGCAAACCGCGGCAATGTCATGAAGGTGTAAGATTTTTTCATATTTATGTATTGAGAGGGACATTGAGCGGTGATCATTTAATCAGAGTAGAACCATTTGTAGGAGTATTTAGAACCACAACTAGTCCGGTGTAAAATTGCGACAAGGAAATATTGAGAAGAATGAAGAATCAGAAACGGAAAACAAGACGTGGTTGAACTGAAACTATACCGCGAAGTACAATCCTTTGAGGCTCGACTCAGAGGATATGACAGGAACCCTCAGGAACACTTTTCCAGACGTGGTTTGGAGGCCGTGCCGGTCGAAGTCTCACACTGGCTGACAGGAGGGACACAGCAGAAGCCTGGGTGAGGTTGCCGCCCATAAAAAAATCAGAAGGGATATTTAGATCCAATTGCATTAATGAAACTAGATAATAAGACCACCAAGCACTATATAATTAGAAGAATCAAGTACTAGATACTGGGAAGCATCAAGTTTGGGGCCAGAAGTAAGTTTAGAGCCACAAGTTTAGCATTTTGAGTTGTCCCCTTTGGCGAGAATCATGGCTACATGGTCTTCATTCGAGCTGTCGACGGAGCTCCTGCGAGTCGGCTGGGACTGTGGGGAAGGTTCACGTTAGTTAGGATTCAGAGGGGTGTTGGGATCTGAGATGGTTGACTTACGCCGTGTGGCTGGGCGCATGACTTCATGATACCCTGTACAGACTTCATGAGAACGTCTCCGGGCCTAGGTTGGGAGATTGGTACGCAGGACGCGATCAGTGAAAAGGAGAACCCAGCAACCGGATGGGGCACTCACAAATTTTGAGGCGCCACTCGGTCCTTCGCGCTGCTGACGAGACTCAGCTAAAAGGTGCAACACCATGAATTCATGTCAGTTGTGTCAGTCAAATCGGCGTGTGCCGTTGGTGAATGAAACTTCACAAGACCAGGAAGGAAACTCAAACTCACCGCGCAAGATCCGCAGCTAGCAGTGCTGAGCTTGTTCTGGGTCATCTTTTGGGCCGCCCTGATACGAGTGCAAGAAGGGATAAGGGCCAGCTTAAGCTACAGGGGGATGAGTAGGGGTAATGAGTCGAGTCCGAGACAGGGACCAGAGCTTACGTCAGGCAGTCCTTGGTCACGAACACTGCCGATTCACCCTTCTCGTTGGCGCAGCTAAAACTAGCAGGCGAGTCACGGGGGTAGAGCCGATCGGCATCAAGGGTGACAGCTCGGCGAGCAAGCTTGCCACTATCGGTAGCTTTGGCAAAGAAGCCGCCGTAAGCACCCCCATACAAGTAACGGTTGAACAGACTGTATCCGTAAATGGTCTGCACAGAGTTCCAGTAGTAGAGCCAAGGGTTGTAGGAGAGGCCATAACCACCGTAGAAGCCACCCAGACCGCCCCATCCGCCACCGAAATAGCGCTTGGAATGGACTTGACGTTCGTTCTGGTCGGTAACTTCCTCGGCGCGAGAGAAAGCGGCGAGAGCGAAGATGACAGAGACAAGCGAGATTAGGGAAACCATCTTGTGATATTATAGTGCAAATAGGGTCACTTGAAAGAAGCTTGAAGTCGTTAATGAAGCCGTGGATAATAATCGTTACTGGAACTGAAGGCAAGTGCGCTGGGGAGATGGTCTCCTGGGGCAATCCGAGGCCTGTTTATATTCAAAACATCTGACCTGGTGTTATAGTTCCGACTCTCAGAGTAGCCCTGCTGCATTGAGTGTGCCACCGGAATTCGATCCTCATCAGTGATGGAGCTGAGGACGGTGGAATTTGGAGATGACTTGGCCTAAGATATTCTCACAACAGCCCTGCCTAGATGTGAACTCGCCCTATCGTCACGTGTGGAACGTTCACAAACCAAGCGCAATCGACAGGTTGCCTGATAACCGGATCGAGGGCTCTGTTAGAAACAAGTGCAACGACCACGGGTGCACATTTGAGAATGTGTACCCGTTGGACGACGGTCCAACCAAGCGAATCCCGTTGCAAAGGCCGATTTTGTGGATCATGTTCCTCATCTACATTACTGTGATACCAGCTTTCAGAGTGAAGCGATGAGGTCCAAGATTTGGCAGAGATAATGTCTTGCGCAACTTTTGTTGGTTAAGACTTCGGGTGAGGACCAACTTAAAGGTTTTGAAGATAATAACCAAGTAGCACTTTCCTCAATAACCAGGATGGAGGAAGAATTGAAAGACAAACCCAAACTATCCAGTGGACCCCAAGAAAAACCAGATGAAGACCAGGAGAGAATTCAAAATCAGCAAGACATGGCATCAGAAATCAGAGAGAATCTTGCCAACATTTCCAAAGTTTTAAACCAAATCCTTGAAGAAAGAACAGCACAAGGCATCCCAGAAACTCCTTATACCCAACAAAGAACCAGATTTCAGACCTCCACCCCAAGATCACCATTTGAAAGAATGCAAACAAGGGCCACTGAAGAATCAGAAGCCCCCTCCATTAGTCCAGGAATAAAAATATTTTCTCAACCTAGAGAGGAAAGAAGAGAAGCAATAATGAGCCAGTAAACTGAAAGAATCCCAGCCAGAGGACCAGCCCAGGATAATTCAATCATCAAGAATGATGAACAAAATGGAGTGTTATTAGATGGAAAGAAGGTAGATATTGAATTTGATGGAACAGAGGTGGAACAATTTATTAAAAGAATTGAGAAACTGGCTAGAATTCAGAAGGCAGGAGGAATAGATATAGCTCTGCAATTACCTTTTCTAGTCTAAGACAAAAAGATTAGAGAATCTATTGAGGATATGGAAGCACATGAATATGGAGACTGGGACCTTTTGAAGAAGGAGTTGAAGAGGAAATGGGGCACAGCTACCCCCCATAGAAGGTTTAATGAGGAATCCATACCTAGATTGCTCAGACTTACTCAAGATCAGGGAGGAATCATGACCAAACAGGACTTCCAAAAGTTTATTGGTAATTATGAGGAGATGGTACTCTATTTCATTAGAATGGGGTATGACAACACCAACTGGGAAAGTGGAGAGAACCTCTGGAAAGCCTTGTCCACTGATCTTAGGAGGGAGGTTAACAGAGAATTGGCCCATGCAGGTAGAATCAAGATTGCAAGGGATGGAAGATACCTTCCCCCTGACCTGGAAACCTTGAAGGAATTTGTGGAAATGACTTTGGCCTTATGGGATGTGGATGAAGAAGAAGCACCTAGACCTATCATCAAGAACCCAGTGGAAACCAAGAAAGAAGTCAAGTTTCAGCAAGCAGGAATGGATGAACTCTTAAAAATGAAAGAAGAAATCACCAAGCTCACCATGGCCTTAAATCAGAAGCAGGCACCACCACATCTTGAAAGGACCAACCTAGGAATGGCACCAAACTTCAGACCCCCAGTTACCAATGCAGGACCCAGATGGCCAGTCAGATGCAACTACTGCAAGGATGAGTATCATAACCAGTTCACCTGTCCAGATCTCTCAGAGGACCTCAAGAACAGGAAAGTGTTCAAGCAAGGATCCAGTTTCTTCTTTCCAAATGGAGAACCAGTACCACTGAGTAGCCAGGAAACAGCCAGAGACCAAGTGAAGAAGTTTTCAGGAAACCAAAAGAGCCTTAAGGTTGAAGAACCCCAGAAGAAGGAGGAACCATCCAATGTTGCAGCATTCTTGGAGATTGAAAATTGGGAAGCTTGGACACCACCAGAAGTCAATGTGAAGGAATCCCAGGTCCAATGGGGAATGAGGAAGTCCCAGAGATTGGCTGATAAGTCCCAAGGAAGTTCCAAACCAGTAAACCAAGACCACCCAGAGCCAGAGAATGAACCAGTCAAGGAGGTTGGATCCAGGAAGAGAAGAGTAAGTTATCCAGGAGCATGGGTTGAGGAGGATGGCCAGGACTCAGATGAGGAAGAAGACCCCCCAGAAGAACCTGTGAAAAAGCCTGAAACTGAACCTGTGGAAGTGAACAAGGAAATTTCAGAACCAGTATATACTGAAGGGGGAACCAAGATTGAAGAAAGCCTGAAGAAGAAAATATTAAAACAAAGCTTTAACCTTACCTTGGAGGAGCTCCTTTCAGTTGCACCAAAATTCTTCCAGAATCTAAAAGATATAACCCTTGAAGGAACCTTGGACTTGAAGAAAGCCTCTAAATCATCAGCCAGCAAAAACAATAGGAGGATTAATGGATGTCAACACCATTTTGAAGACTATTCTGATGAAGAATACCCATGTTCCATTAGCAGAAATCTCACCTATGCTTGCCCATTGGGATTCATAGACATTTTGATAAAAGGGAAGAAGATAAAGGCCCTGGTGGATACTGGTGCTGAATTAAATGTCATACCTGAACATGTGGCAATCCAGGCAGGCTTGGTGTCTAGGGAATTATTCATGAGGGTTACAGGAATTGTAGGCCACTCAACTCCACTAATTGGTTTGGCTGAAAGAACAATGTTTGAGATAACTTCTTGGGAACCCAAATCTGCTCACTTCTTCATAGCCAAAGGATCAATGCATACAGTGCTGGGAAGACCCTTCTTGGTGGATCATAAAGTTAGGTTTGAATTATCCAAACATAAAGGAGAAGTCCTAAGCTATGAAATAGTAGAAGGGGAAAAGTTATGCATCCCAATCTGTTCACAAAATCAAGCAGGATGGCAGGTGATACCACCAAGAAGACCACTGGGGATGAATAACATCACAGCAAATCTGGAGGCCAAAGGATACCAGGAAGAAGACTGGACAAGTGGACAGGATATACCTGAAATGAACTTGGAAGGCTTACCAGATCCTTGGGAAAATAATATTCTTACCCCATCAATCTATGGAGAAGAACCAATTGACAGGACTTGGAATGATCTCCTTGATAAAATGGAAGCTGAAGAGAACCATGAGAATTTCCAAAGATTATTTGGAGGGTTCTGGACCAACCTTGAAGACATGGAGCGAGAAAACTGGGAGGAGTTACCTGGTGCAGGCCTGGAAAACTCTGAATTTATTGAATTACTCAACAACCAAGCCACTAATGCCTTTCTGATGGATGGTGATTGGCCATCCCATTATGGAAAAGTTCCTTGGGTCATCAGGTATAGTTTATACTATGGGGAAGAATGAGCCAAGGATTGGATGAAGTGTTTGGTTGTAATGTAACAGGTAATATCAGACAATATCCGGTGGTCAGGGTACCTGGAAGAGTAAGTCCTTCTCCCTATTTGATCATTGATAAAGAAGTAAGCCTCCAGTTTCCTTTGGTGAGCTGAGGGAACGGGTGGGCAGTACCACCACTGAAATATTTATTGTAAGTTTTTTACATTGAAGCTGATTTCATTTCCACAACAAGAATAAATATCTATATACTGAAAAAAGAAAAAAAAGAGGTATCAGTGATCCTTGTTACCCTTCTTTATTACAAAAAAAAGAAGAATATACTCACCACTTTTTTTTAGGATCAAATCTTTCTCCTATCATCAACCATAGAAAAACCATCAAGATAAAATAAAAATAAAAGCAAAAAAATCTCATAATAATACTATAAAAAAAGGGGGGTATCAGTGGTACTGTTGGTACCTCCAACAAAAAAAATAAATAAAATAAAAAATATATACTCAAGAATTTTTTGCAATCAGAATTCTTTCCCCTATGATCAAAAACAACAAAACAAAAAACCCATATATACAACAAAATCCTAAAAACAGGCAGCAAGAAATCAGTCATCAGTAATACCCCCTCAAAACATGAATAAATATCAAAATCACCCTCTTAGTTTTCTTCTGATTCCTTACTATCCCTGGAAATGCGCATCAAAAAAATGTGTTATTAGTATCCCTTTCTGCAAGGTTTAAAAAAAAAATAAAAAATAAGAATAAGAATAAAAAAAAGAGAGAGACAAAAAAAAAGAGAAGGGTATAACTTTGATTGATAGGTATTGATTTTAAACCAGCAAGACTGTGACACAAAAGTTAATGAGAAGAGATCAACAACCAGATAGAACAATAGGAAATCCCAGACATTTGAATAAGAATAAAGAACACGGACACTGTGATGAGAAGGACAGTATTCACTATGGCGACGATGAGATTTGTCTGAGAGAGAACATGAGGAGAGAGCTAAACATTGAAGATAGAAGTTATAGGTTGGTTTGTATTCAGAAGATCTTGATTATGGAATGATCTCACCAGTTAGAAGGTCATGGGTTTGATGGACTGAGGTTGGTTAGTTTGAATGAGATGGTCGAAAGTCTTGAGTCGAGATCTTGAGTCTTGAGTTTGGGAGTTTTGTTTGAGGATTGAGATCGTATGTGTGTGGAAGGGAATATTGGAGATGCTGTTTTTATGAAAGAATATGAAGGAAAGGAATCGTGAGAAGGATCAAAGAGATGAGGATGAAAGTCAATGAAGATGAAAATAAAAAGGAATCATAGAACCCCCGAGATCCAAACCGTTGCCTCTATCCGGGTGACTGTCTGAAAAGGTCCAAGTTCTCAATTTGAAGTATTCGCAGAGGTGCGCGGGCACTGGCAAGGGTCCTGAGGTCCCTGACATGTTTCACCGTGTCCATCATCCTCTACAAAGGGGGAGCAAAACAAGACGACAGGGGGACTTACCCGCGGTTGGGGCGGCTTGAGAGGTCAAGCGGCCAAAGTCGCAGCCTTTGACGGCGTCATCCTCAACCAGGATGGCTGTCTTGGCCAAGCAACCATCTGCCAAACGCCCAGACCGACCAGAGGAACCTACGGGCACGGCCACGGCGTCCGAAGCGGGTTGGGAAGGAAGCAACAAGGCGGGAAGCCGCACAAAGATGACAAGGTCGGACAATTGATGGGGCATGTCGTAGGGAGGCGGTGATGGGAGAGAAGGGAAAATCGTGAGCCCTCTCTCTTTAAACCGCGACAAATCGAGGGGCATAACAGATCAACAAAAAAAAAAAAAAAAAAAAAAAAAAAAAAAAAAAAAAAAAAAAAAAAAAAAAAAAAAAAAAAAGAGGAGAGAAGAAGAAATCGGACTTACTTGCGAGGACAGAAGGACCAATCTCAACCAATGGTCCTCTAGGAACAACCCGGATCAGATCGTTGACTGAATTGCCCAGACAATTGGCCCGTTTCATTCCTGGCGCTCGCAACAACAACCCCCACTGGCCAGCTCCTATCAGAGTCCAAATTGGACGCTTAACCTGAGACGAGAGATCTCTCCGGGACCCCCAAGGCTCAACTCAGGAAGGCAACCAGGTCCTTGATGCATCGGCAAACGCACCGCCGGACCCCAATCGCCTAGCTATCCCCTATTGCGATCGCCCCCCCCCCCAAAAGGCAAGCAATAAGGGAACCAGTACCACTGCCGCCAGGGTCCCCTGCAAGACCTAAAACTGCAGTGCATCAAGCAATAAAATAAATAAAAAAACCCCTTGAATCATGGTACACCAAAAGACCATGGTCCTCTGCAAGACCTTAAACTGCAGGATGGTCCTCTGCAAGACCTCAAACTGCAGGATGGTCCCCTGCATGACCTTAAACTGCATCATGGTCCAGCATGACCTTGAACTGCAGGATGGTCCCCTGCATGACCTTAAACTGTAGGAGTTTTACCCATAACCCTAGCCTGAAACACTGGAAGACTCAAACTCACATGACCACAACCCTCATATACATCAATACATCTGTATGCCTCATGCAAGAAGGCATACTGGTGAATCTGCTCCTAAGCAAAAGCTGAAACTGCAAACAAGCCATATTCAGAAACAGAGCAACCTCTCACAACTCATATCCATACCAGTGACCAAAAAAAAATAAAAAAAAATAAAAAATAAAAATAACAGGCATAAATAAATTAATAAAATAATAAAAAACAAGGAAATTAAATCTGAAGATCAGGATCTTTTAATCAAGCTCCTGAAAATGAGCTTGAACAGTTTATTATTATTTT
Source organism: Puccinia polysora (assembly GCA_025617555.3). Classification (NCBI taxonomy): domain Eukaryota; kingdom Fungi; phylum Basidiomycota; class Pucciniomycetes; order Pucciniales; family Pucciniaceae; genus Puccinia; species Puccinia polysora. The sequence goes on along the minus strand of CM062613.1, from coordinate 36,610,857 downwards.
TTCAGTTCAATCCTCAGGCCAAGGAATAGGGTCCTTGGTAAGACCTTAAACTGCCTACACTAAAAATTAATAAAAGAAAATAATAATAAAACCAAGGAAATCAAGTCTGAAGATCAGGATCTTTTACTCAAGCTCCTGGAAAAATGAGCTTAAAACAATTTATAATCTTTTTTGATGCAATCCCCAGGCCAAGGAATAAGGTCCTTGGTAAGACCTTAAACTGCCTAAACTAAACTAAACTAAACAATATAAAAAAAATATAAATTAAAAAAAAGTTATACTTTACTAAGGATTTGATGCTCAGTATGCAAGTCTTGGGACCAAGGTATCAGGAAATACTATGAAGAAAGAAGGGCCTGAAGATATCAACAATAGTTTAAATCCAAATTGGATCCAATTCAAGATTCAAGAAGTGTCAAGGTAGCAAGGAAAGATAGAAGAATTAGCCTTTGGCCAGAAAATCAAGAATGAAGAAATTATAGTAGGCATATGAGGAAAAGGTATCTATCAAGTTTGAATAGATGAAAACAGGGTAAATATACAGTAATGGATGATGAAATTAAAAGCAGAAGTCTGTCTTTATCCAGGAAGGACCATACAAAGAATATGGAGAAGGGAAAAGAAGACAAAGTAAAAAAAGAGGAAATATAATCTGTACTTACCCAGCCAGACCCATAGAAGAAAATGGGGTAGGGAAGATCAAGACAGAAAAACTGAAAAAACCAATTAAAGGGAATCAATAACCCATACACAAGATATATAAAGAGACCTGTCTTTTCCCACATGAAACCAACTATGATTAAAAAATCTAGGAGGAAGAAAGAAGATTAATTAGAAGTTTTGAATTGCTACAAGGATTACAACAAGATGAATGAAGAAGAGATAACTAAGAGATAAACCATCAAGATTTTGACAGGGAAAACTGGAGCACATAGGACTTTTTGGATCTTTTGATCCCATCAATTTGACTATATCTGAAGAATTAATGAACTAGGAAAGAATAATGATAAAAAAATTAATCAAAATTATTAAGCCAAACATTAAAAGGAGGAAGAAGGAGGAGGAGTCTGATGTCTATATGTGGAAATGCTGTGGACAGCATTAAGTCTGGAGGGGGATGTGGTAAACCAAACCTGTCCTATAGCCATCAGACTCATTTTGTCTTATTAATTATTATTCTTATATCAAATTAAAGTCAAGAAAATACTAAATAAATTCCAAACCCCTCATAAACTATACTCTTAACTCAAACCAACCTGAAAACCCAAATCAATCACCAGCTAAACCCCTTCAACCATATCAACATCTGTCACAAAAACAACCCAAAACCTGGCACGGACTGAATTATGTCACATGGATTAATGAAAAGTCTTAATTGAATATATAATCAAAAGATTATGCTCAAAACAACCACACAACAAAACAACATACCCCATACCAGCAGGACTTAAACCAAATCAGTACCAATGTTACACTACAACCAGTACTATGAAAGCAAGTTACAGTACTTTTCTGGAACTTTCACCACCAGATAAGCCCTCAGAAGCGTCCTCTCAAGCACTCTGATACTCAGTTTGCCAAATTCCAACCATACAACACACACACATGCATCAACGGAAGTAGGGGCTCATGCAGCCAAGTATATCTCAATTCTCACCAACCAGCAATAACAACTCAGTACACATGACTTTTCTGGAACTTTCACCACCAGATAAGCCCTCTGAAGCGTCCTCTCAAGCACTCTGATACTCAGTTTGCCACCATTCCAACCTTACATCACACATACATGCACCAACAGAAGTAGGGGCTCATGCAGCCCAGTATATCTCAATTCTCACCAACCAGCAATAACAACTCAGTGCACATGACTTTTCTGGAACTTTCACCACCAGATAAGCCCTCCAAAGCGTCCTCTCAAGCACTCTGATACTCAGTTTGCCACCATTCCAACCATACATCACACATACATGCACCAACAGAAGTAGGGGCTCATGCAGCCAAGTATATCTCAATTCTCACCAACCAGCAATAACAACTCAGTACACATGACTTTTCTGGAACTTTCACCACCAGATAAGAGCTCTGAAGCATCCTCTCAAGCACTCTGATACTCATTTTGCCACCATATCAACCATACAACACCTGAAAGCCACAATCTCAAGTCACCCAAGGGGACATGTGGTAAAAACAGCATACCTCATATCTCCACAACTAATTACATTGAAACAGCATGCAGGTAGTTCCTGAAACATTTTATGAATGATAAGGGCTCAGAAGCGTCCTAAGAAACATCCAGCACATGACCTTCCACCACCAAAACCATGCAGGTCACACCATTCAAGCTACCAAAGAGAGCTTCCAGCTGCCAAGCATGTTTCATGCTTTTCCCAACCAGCAAAATTAACTGAAGCTGCAGGCAACTTCTGCATCATTTTTTTATACCAGATAAGCACTCAGAAGCATCCAGATCACACTATTCTTATCTCTTATCTCATATCTTAGCCTGACTCTCAAAGATTGAACTAAAAAAATACAGTTATCTCTCAGCCTGATTTACATGTTTTATCACCAGAATAATTTGTCTCATGTAACTGTACCCTCCTGTGCTGCAACAGTGCAGGGAGAGGCTCAGAATTGCACTCAGGGGAGCCTTGAGCATCGCCTGAGGAAGTATTTTTCCATTTAAGGAGGGCTCCTTTGCCCTATCCAAGTTGTCTAGCATATGGCATCAAGCCCCAGAGCATGGCATCAAGCCACATGATATGGCATCAAGCCCCAGAGCATGGCATCAATCCCCATGGTATGGCATCAGCCCCAGAGTATGGCCTCAGCCCCCACCCATGATGTATTACCCCTAAGATCTATGGCCTTTTCCTGATCAGTACCAGCTTGTTAGTGAACCAGAATCAAGTTAAAAGGAATCAAACACAAAATTATTGTCGAAAAATTTGACCAAACTCCTGGTGTCTTTGAAGAAGGGTTCTTGAGAAAAGGCCTGTTATTCAGCACCTATTTTTAAGAGGGAAAACCCCTTATTTTTGATTAGTAAATTCATAAAAGAGGAAGAGCACAACAGAACAACCAACCAACCTTTTTTTCCGCCCAGCTCCCTGTGGGAAAGCCCATCTTTGGGTCCTCCTACTCGTTAAACACCTTTTAGTCAACCCTTAAATCCTTTAATTGGAATTGGAAAAATAGTCAAAGAAATTCGAAAATTCTTTATTATTAATTGGTGGAAGCTTGCCAGTAATCCAATCCAACCTGGAATAGCCTTGCAATTCCTAAAAATCTCTTTTAATAATTAATGTAGGTCTGATAAGAGACCCATTTTAAGTCTCAAAGAAACCAGCCATTAATTAAAAAAAATTATTGTGCAGACTTATTATAGTGCAGAAGGGCAGGCAATTCAAAACCACCTTAGCTTACCACTATCTATTCAAGACTAGTAGTAAACTAAATTCCCCTTCTAGTGACTGCCAGCAAGCTATTTGCTAAATAATCCCATTATCCCTTGGAGTCTCTACAACCTCTACAAGCATATCTTGACAACTGGGAAGAAAACATCCTTAGTATAGTTGGTAGTACACTTGCCATGCACATGAGAGCCCTGGGTTCAATTCCCAGAGGACACATGTTAATTTCAAATTCTTACAATTCCAACACCTCTGGTAGCTTAAGGATAGCAAAGGTCTTGGCATCCAGGAGGCTGCCAGTTAAACAGTACCAAAACTTGTGTCCACTCATTGTACTTGTGAAATTCAACTGGATAAAAATCCACAATGCTTATATGCATCACAAGGGCATTGGTGGACCAAAACAAGGAAATACATACAATCACTGCTTCTCACACTTTGAAAAGATTAATTGGCCTCTCTGGAATACAGTGCATGGCATGGTTCAGTGCTCAACTCATAAATTTACAATGGATGAAAGGAACCACAAAGTGGACACCCTCTAAGCCGTGAATAGGCAAGAAAAGGGGAAAACTCTGTTTAGAGCCGTTTTAATGTATCTATCAGGCAAACCGCGGCAATGTCATGAAGGTGTAAGATTTTTTCATATTTATGTATTGAGAGGGACATTGAGCGGTGATCATTTAATCAGAGTAGAACCATTTGTAGGAGTATTTAGAACCACAACTAGTCCGGTGTAAAATTGCGACAAGGAAATATTGAGAAGAATGAAGAATCAGAAACGGAAAACAAGACGTGGTTGAACTGAAACTATACCGCAAAGTATATGTTGAGCATTATATTTCAAATTTCTGATTCATTTTCAATACATCAAAAATACTTGTTATTCAAATAAATTGTACAGCCTTTTTGACACGAAAAGACAATGGTGACCCCCACAAAAACCCTTACCCTAACCTATACATGCAACCCTTATAAATCCGGTTTGTGTTAGCTTAGATTGAACCTCTCTTTCAATCACCTTGTTTTTGTTGTTGTGTCACATTCATCTTACAATTGGCGCTGCTTCTTTTCATAATCATCTCGCCATAGGTTTGTGTCTCATCTTAACGTTAGTGTCCTCTTAGACCCGGTTCTAAAAGGCCTTCAACGTGATTCAAACAGGTCTGTCAATATCTGGTTATTTTCCCATTTATTCACAAAATGAATCACCTTGTTTTTGTTGTTGTGTCACATTCATCTTACAATTGGCACTGCTTCTTTTCATAATCATCTCGCCATAGGTTTGTGTCTCATCTTAACGTTAGTGTCCTCTTAGACCCGGTTCTAAAGGGCCTTCAACGTGATTCAAACAGGTTTGTGTCTCATCTTAACGTTAGTGTCCTCTTAGACCCGGTTCTAAAAGGCCTTCAACATGATTCAAACAGATTTATTTTTCAACTGGTTATGAGCCCAGAGCTGCCACTCTGCAATCTACCTTGAAGATCATCATGTCGCTTGATAAATTGTCTCAAAATCTCCCTGAACTCTCTGATGTTAATTATGCTGAATGGAGAATCCAAGTTGGCGCTCACATCATGGAGAGAGGGCTAGCCAAATTCATTGGAGATTTGGTCCCAGGCCTCTTGGACCAACCTATAACTGACCCAGCCAAGCTGCAAATCCACTTCTCTAGAAGACTTCAGGCAATGGGAATCATTCTGCGTTATATGGGACAATCCAATATAGACAGGCTAGTCAATGACAATAATCAAACAAATCCTCTACAACTTTGGAACAACATAGAGAATCACTTCCAATCTAACTCAATTGAAAACCAGGCTAAAGTCTTTCATAAATTCTTGAAAATATCTTTTGACAATAACATCAGCAATTTCCTTAAGGAATTAGCCCATCATAGAAGAGCAATGCAATCAGTAGGAATCAAGATAGGAACACCACAAGATTTTCATCTTCATGAAAACCTCTTAGCCAAAGTTATCATAAGTCAAATCCCAAAACATCTAGAGAATATCAAAGACCAACTCACAAACCAAAGACCATTAACATTAGACACCATGCAGCAATATCTGGAAAACAAATCCAGAGAAACCATAGTAACAACAAGGAATCACATGGTCAAACAGGAACCGCTCTACTTTCAAAAGGAAAAAATGAATGTAAGAACGGTGAACATAACCCTAACGCCTGGCACCCAATCCACAAATGCTTGGAACTTCATCCAGAACTCAAGAAAGCCGCAAAAGAACGTGCCGACAAGCGTAAACTTAAAAAGAACAAGCGCAATGCCACTGCAAAGACCTCTCAGCAGGATGTCTCAAATGAAGATCTTGACAACTCCTTGCAACCCTCTGTGGGCTCTGGCTTCCACTGCGTGGCCCTGGCGCTAGCCACTCAAGGACAAACAAATGTTGCTTACCTCAACAGCGGTGCATCCCATCACATGATTGCTGATAGAGCCGCATTTGCCTCCTATACCGCAAGCAGATCTAACATTGAACTGGCCAACGGGAAAACCATGACCTGCAAAGGCCATGGAAAAGTAATAGTAAAATCACAATCTGGCAAACCTGCAGAATTCAACTTCCTCCATGTACCCGGTCTCTTTGGAACCCTCATCAGCAATGGAAGGCTCTATCAAAAGGGTTACTATGTGACCCCTCCCAATGGGCATAGCAACAAGTTTCAAGTCACCAACAATAAATTGTCTCTATTCAATGGCTTTCTAAAAGGGGACGTCTTTGTTGTGAACTTCAAGATAATGCAAAGTGAGTCAAGTCACCTCTTGTCTCCATCGACAGTACAGATGACAACAACTGATGTGGATTTGCTTCATCAGAAGGCCGGCCATCCTAGTAACAAATCTCTTGGAAAGATGTTTGGCATCTCCAACATTTCAGTTACCTGCAAACCTTGTCAACTTTCCAAATCAACTTGTCTCCCTTTTTCTTCCACCTTACCCATTCCTTTAGAATCATTAGAATTTGTGCACATGGATCCTAGTGGTCAAATCAAACCAGCAACAACTAATGGGGAAGAATATTACTTTAAGTTGACCAACTCCTTTACATCTTACAAAGTGGTGTACATACTACAGAGAAAGTCAGATGCTTTCAAATTCTTCAAACTCTATCATGCAATGGTAACCACCCTTCATTCCAAAGCAATCAAAAACGTTGTTATTGATGGGGGAGGAGAATTCAACTCCCGCGAATTCAAAACATTCTTGGCAGAGAATGGAATAAGCGTGCATATTTCAGCCCCTTACACTCCCCAGAAAAACCCTGTGGCCAAACGGGGAAATCGCGCCACCACTGAGAAGGCCAGGGCTCTTCTGAAGACAGCCAATCTACCACACCGTGTGTGGAGCAAGGCAGTAATGACAGCAGTCTTTCATGAAAATATAACTCCTACCAGGAAGAACAAGTGGAAGACTGCCCATGAACTGTGGTTTGGAAAATTGTATCCTCTCTCTTTGTTGCATCCATTTGGTTGCCAAGCTTATATTCATACCCTCAAAGCTCATCGTGACTCAAAATTTGATGACACTGCAAAAAGGGGCATTCTCATTGGTTATCAGCTGGGTATGCATAACTGGAAATTGCTCACCAAAGACGGATCCATTACCACCAGTCACAATGTGGTCTTTGATGACGCATCTTTCCTGGCACCTCCGGCCCTCTTCTCACAAACACTCCTCAATTCTCCAAAGACAAGGAAGAGCACATACTATCCTGTAGCTACCCAACAGCCTCTCCCACCTCACCCCGGCAACCTGAAGATGAGGATCCTCCTGCGCCCTCTGCACCTCCGGACAACAATACCCTATCCGGTACTGAACCACACCAGGAGGAAAGTCACGCATCCAGTGATTGGCCACCGAGGCCCAGGAGACCCTGGTGGGACATGGTGCTGGAGCTGGTAGATCATCCAGCGCCTAACAATATTTGTTAGAATCCAAAATGTAGTTGTGCACTATGGGATTTGAACCCATGACCTCAACATTCATGAGTGATGCTTTAACTGCTAAGCTAAGTGCGCCATTGCCGGATGGGCCATTGTGCCTGTCCACTCAACAAGGGTTTGCTTGGGTTTAGCTGTAAAGACCTGATGTGTCGTTTGACAATGCTGTTCAGGCTTTCAGTACCAAGACTTAGAACCCTTGAATGGCAGTGGGCAAAAGCAGATTTGACTCTAACACTCCCCCTTGCTCCGTGCAGGGGCCATACAGCTATTCACAACTCAAGTTGGTTCTGGTCATCTTGTCTTTTTCCACCTGTTAGGGTGCGCCGTTTGGCTGAAGACTCTTGCTACCATGTCAGAAGTCATATGAAAACGAATGAACACTGTGGGATTTGAACCCACAACCTCAGACTCTTTATATGAGTGTTGCTCTTACCAATTGAGCTAAGTGCGCTGTTGAGGAAAGAGCTGTTGATTTATACCTATTTGGCTGATCACCCCGGAAGAGGTGTACTTATCCCAGCATTCTATGATGTGGGTGGCACGTACCAGTCAATGAACTGCTCATAGCAACTATGTAATCTAACAATATTGACCTCAGTATAGGGGAGCATAATATTGTGCACGGCCCTCGTTGTCGCGCGCACGTGTCTTTTTCTGACTCCTGTGATCTTTCCTCTCCCGCCATAGCCTTCTTGGCGGGAGCGCAGTACCTCGAAGAGTCATCAGATGTCCCTCAAACGTTTGCTCAAGCCCGGCAATCCAGAGATTGGGAAAGCTGGCTTAAAGCCATCGAGCTGGAACTGGAGGCCATGAAACTGCTCAACGTGTGGGAGATAGTGAGGATTCCCCATGGGGCTCATCTTCTTTCTACAGTCTGGGTTTTCAAAAAAAAATTTGATCAAAACGGTGTCCTTTCGAAGTTCAAAGCCCGACTGTGTGCCGCTGGCAACTGTCAGGAGGAAGGGATCGATTATCACAAGACGTATGCTCCAACAGGTCGGCCTGCGGCCCTCAAGACCGTACTTTCCTTGGCGATGCAAGAAGGCTTAGACATCCACCAGATGGATGTTAAGAACACTTTTCTCAATGGGGACCTTGACGAGGAAATCTACCTGCGACCCCCATCAGGCATGACCATACCCCCTGGTTATTGTTTGCGTCTGAAGAAGTCAATCTACGGTCTCAAGCAAGCACCGCGGGTCTGGTATGCGGCTCTCAAGCAGTTCTTCACGTCCATCTCCTTCACTCCCTCGCCAGCTGATCCGTGTCTGTTTATCTCCCAAGTTCCCGGGTGGGAATGTTGGGTGCACGTATACATGGATGATATGGTCATTGCGAGCAAAGACGTGGGCTGGCTTAAGACGCTCATCCGGAAACACTTCCTCATGGAGGATCTTGGTCCGGTGAGTCATTTGCTTGGGATGCGCATCACCCATACAAGTGATGGGCTGTCTATCACCCAGGACACATATACTTCCAAAATCCTGCAAACCTTTGGCATGAAGGAAGCAAAAGCCGTGGCGACGCCAATGGTGCCTCACACAAGGCTTGTAAAAGCTACCGACGAGGAACGGTCTCAGTTTCTGGCCCTGGGCATCAACTACCGAAAAGCCGTTGGGCTATTGAACTATCTCTCGGTCACAACTTGTCCCGATATCTCCTTTGCCGTCTTGCGGCTTTTGCAGCACCTGGAAAATCCTGGGATCGTTCACTGGAAGGCCTGTCTTCACCTTTTGCAATATCTGCGGGGGACTATCAACCATGGAATCAACCTGCGGAAGGGTCCGGGAACTTGCGCCATCTATACCGACGCTGACTTTGCAAACTGCCCCGACACGAGGCGTTCGTACACCGGTTTCATTCTTTGGTTGGGATCTGCCATCATCTCGTGGCGTTCCGCTAAGCAATCCACCGTCTCCTCTTCAACTACTGAGGCAGAATACAAGGCACTCTATGAAGGAATACAGGAGGCCACTTGGTTCTCCATCCTCCGGTCATCAATGCGCCGGCCCTTGCCGGGACCCCTCGAGGTGTTCTGCAATAATCAGGCAACCATTAGCCTGGCCAAAAACCCCATGTTCCAGCGAAGAAGCAAACATTTTGACACTGTCTACCACTGGCTTCGCGAGAAGATTCTTGACGGTACCGTCTCTGTCTCCTACACGCCCACCTCGTCTATGCAGGCCGACTTGCTAACTAAGTCGCTTGCGCGAGTTAAACGCAAGTCTTGTGTGGATGCTTTGAGCATGCAAATGAGAAAATAAGGGGGGGTGTTGAGCATTATATTTCAAATTTCTGATTCATTTTTAATACATCAAAAATACTTGTTATTCAAATAAATTGTACAGCCTTTTCGACACAAAAAGACAATGGTGACACTCACAAAAACCCTTACCCTAACCTATACATGCAACCCTAATAAATCCGGTTTGTGTTAGCTTAGATTGAACCTCTCTTTCAATCACCTTGTTTTTGTTGTCGTGTCACATTCATCTTACAATTGGCGCTGCTTCTTTTCATAATCATCTCGCCATAGGTTCGTGTCTCATCTTAACGTTAGTGTCCTCTTAGACCCGGTTCTAAAAGGCCTTCAACGTGATTCAAACAGGTCTGTCAATATCTGGTTATTTTCCCATTTATTCACGAAATGAATCACCTTGTTTTTGTTGTCGTGTCACATTCATCTTACAATTGGCGCTGCTTCTTTTCATAATCATCTCACCATAGGTTCTTGTCTCATCTTAACGTTAGTGTCCTCTTAGACCCGGTTCTAAAAGGCCTTCAACGTGATTCAAACAGGTTCGTGTCTCATCTTAACGTTAGTGTCCTCTTAGACCCGGTTCTGAAAGGCCTTCAACGTGATTCAAACAGATCAATTGTTCAACTGTATAATCCTTTGAGGCTCGACTCAGAGGATATGACAGGAACCCTCAGGATCACTTTTCCAGACGTGGTTTGGAGGCCGTGCCGGTCGAAGTCTCACACTGAATGACAGGAGGGACACAGCAGAAGCCTGGGTGAGGTTGCCGCCCATAAAAAAATCAGAAGGAATATTTAGATCCAATTGCATTAATGAAACTAGATAATAAGACCACCAAGCACTATATAATTAGAAGAATCAAGTACTAGATACTGGGAAGCATCAAGTTTGGGGCCAGAAGTAAGTTTAGAGCCACAAGTTTAGCATTTTGAGTTGTCCCCTTTGGCGAGAATCATGGCTACATGGTCTTCATTCGAGCTGTCGACGGAGCTCCTGCGAGTCGGTTGGGACTGTGGGGAAGGTTCACGTTAGTTAGGATTCAGAGGGGTGTTGGGATCTGAGATGGTTGACTTACGCCGTGTGGCTGGGCGCATGACTTCATGATACCCTGTACAGACTTCATGAGAACGTCTCCGGGCCTAGGTTGGGAGATTGGTACGCAGGACGCGATCAGTGACAAGGAGAACCCAGCAACCGGATGGGGCACTCACAAATTTTGAGGCGCCACTCGGTCCTTCGCGCTGCTGACGAGACTCAGCTAAAAGGTGCAACACCATGAATTCATGTCAGTTGTGTCAGTCAAATCGGCGTGTGCCGTTGGTGAATGAAACTTCACAAGACCAGGAAGGAAACTCAAACTCACCGCGCAAGATCCGCAGCTAGCAGTGCTGAGCTTGTTCTGGGTCATCTTTTGGGCCGCCCTGATACGAGTGCAAGAAGGGATAAGGACCAGCTTGAGCTACAGGGGGATGAGGAGGGGTAAGGAGTCATGTCCGAGAGAGGGACCAGAGCTTACGTCAGGCAGTCCTTGGTCACGAACACCGCCGATTCACCCTTCTCGTTGGCGCAGCTAAAACTAGCAGGCGAGTCACGGGGGTAGAGCCGATCGGCATCAAGGGGGACAGCTCGGCGAGCAAGCTTGCCACTATCGGTAGCTTTGGCAAAGAAGCCGCCGTAAGCACCCCCATACAAGTAACGGTTGAACAGGCTGTATCCGTAAATGGTCTGCACAGAGTTCCAGTAGTAGAGCCAAGGGTTGTAGGAGAGGCCATAACCACCGTAGAAGCCACCCAGACCGCCCCATGCGCCACCGAAATAGCGCTTGGAATGGACTTGACGTTCGTTCTGGTCGGCTACTTCCTCGGCGCGAGAGAAAGCGGCGAGAGCGAAGATGACAGAGACAAGCGAGATTAGGGAAACCATCTTGTGATATTAGAGTGCAAATAGGGTCACTTGAAAGTGCTTGGAGTCGTTAATGAGGTCGTGGATAATAATCGTGACTGGAAATGAAGGCAAGTGCGCTGGGGAGATGGTCTCCTGGGGCAATCCGAGGCCTGTTTATATTCAAAACATCTGACCTGGTGTTATAGTTCCGACTCCCAGAGTAGCCCTGCTGCATTGAGTGTGCCACCGGAATTCGATCCTGATCAGTGATGGAGCTGAGGACGGTGGAATTTGGAGATAACTTGGCCTAAGATTTTCTCACAACAGCAGTGCCTAGATGTGAACTCGCCCTATTGTCACGTATGGAACGTTCACAAACCAAGCGCAATCGACAGGTTGCCTGATAACCGGATCGAGGGCTCTGTTAGAAACAAGTGCAACGACCACGGGTGCACATTTGAGATCGTGTACCCGTTGGACGACGGTCCAACCAAGCGAATCCCGTTGCAAAGGCCGATTTTGTGGATCATGTTCCTCATCTACATTACTGTGATACCAGCTTTCAGAGTGAAGCGATGAGGTCCAAGATTTGGCAGAGATAATGTCTTGCGCAACTTTTGTTGGTTAAGACTTCGGGTGTCGTCCTCAAGCATGGCTGAACTAAGTTATACCTGCACTAGAGTATTGCCCCCAAATTTGGGGACTGATTGGAATTTAATAATTTGGATAGGGAATAAAATGTGGGTTGATTGGAAAATGCGAAAAATAAAAACCATTTTGAATTTTCCATTGTAAACAATGTTATCAGTTTCAAATTGTTAGAATGTGCGGTAAGGCACAATTATGTCACATGCCTGTATCCCACAGATTTCACACTTTCCCAGATGTCATATACCTTGTATATAGCTATAAGACCTTAACATCCACCCGTCCCGGGACCCTTCTCTCTCCTCACCGAGATCTGGATCCCGGGATGGCCAAACCCTGAAGCTGACGGCCAACGGTGGTGGATGATCAGTTGAGATCTCTTACAGGTTAAAAGCCGGCGGAACCCGGCTAACTGGAGGACTTACTTTTATGGACAAACGTAATCAAAAGAAGAAAGAGGATCGGTTAAAAAAGAATACCACCAGAGAAGGAACTAAATTGGATAACAGCGCAATGGGAGATCAGGAAACACCCCAACGTTTGTATCCAAGAGCAAATTCAAATCGCCTTTTGAGACACTACAATCCACACTCACACAACAATTCCAACGCGTCAAGGCGGCCATGGGCAGGTTGGCAAGCCAGCAGGAAACCCAGACCCGGCCAATCCCACTGCACATCAACAACTACACGCAACAAACTGGCAACCCACTGACATTGAAGTTTGCAAAAGACCCAATGTTTTTTCACTGGAACATTGACACCAAGAGGCCAATCCTGGCGTTTGACGGATCCAACTTCAACCTATGGGAGGGGGCAATTGACTGCACTCTATGACAGGCTTTTGATAGGGACCCCATGCTTCTTGGCAATCACCAGAACTTTGAGATTCTGGTTGCTACAGAAAACAGGGAGATCATTAACCTCCTTTTCAACTTGGTTGATGACAAGCTCTATGCCATCATTGAGTTGTCCCAGATGGAATCTGGCAAGGCCATTTACAAGAGGCTAGTTGACACCTGCAAACAATCCAACAGGCGCCATAAGCTTGCGGTTGCGGAGAGAATGATTACATTGTTTGCCTGCCCTGGAAGCTGACATGACATGGATCACTTATTTCCACACAATCATGGCCAACTTGAACTGGCTTGAAATCTCACACAAAAAATTGATTGGCCTCCCTGTGCAGTCTGTTGCTATTGCACCACCAGGGACCAACAGGAAGACATACAAGTACTCAGTCTCTCAACAACTGAATGATACAAAAACAACACCTCAATTCATCAACGTGGCCAATGTGCCCCAGAGTGCAATTGGTAAGCCATGCCCAAAGGCCTCCGGGACCGTCAATCTCATGGAACTAGACAAAATACAAGCGGTCAGGGGATGGTATGTCCCTCTGCAACAACAACCTGGGAATGGGCCTCCTCTCGCTAAACCCAACTTGTCAGTTGAACAGACTACTTTCTATGCCAGGAAGCAAAAATTGGAGGCCCTCCTGGATGCTCACGGTTTTACCTGCCAATATTGCCGAGATGAGGGTCATTGGTGGGCAGATTGCAACATCTTCTGGGCCAATGTCAGGATGGGAAAGATCCCCTCCCCTCCTACCAACCATACAAATCACTTCTTGCAATACTTACCACCACAACGGCCTCCCTCCAAGAATTGGAAAGGAGATCACAGCAGAGTTGTCAATATGCCCAACATCAATGGAGGGGAGATCCTCTTGGATTCCAGGGCCAGCGCACACATGAGTGGCCCCTCCCAATATTTTCTTCCATTGTGGAGACTCCTTTGGGATTGGGTCAAGTTTAGCAAATAGCTTGCTGGCAGTCACTTGGGGGGGAATTTAGTACTACAACTACTGATAAGATAGATGAATAATAAGGGTGGTTTTGAATTTCCTGCCCCTCTAAGTACTATAGTAGTCTCAAAACAATAAAAGAAAAGAGACTGGTGGCTGATTTTCAGATAGAGTTGCTACTATAGTAGTCTCTATCAGACCTAGGATCAAATGTTTCAAGCTTGATAAGGAAGAAATGGTGGAAAAGATAGGTGCCTTGGAGGAATGAAGCTAATTAAGGGAGGAATCCTTTATCTAGTCTTATCCTTCATATATTTTTATTTATTTTATTGGTTACTGATTGATACTACTTTGATGATACAGGTGATGATTGAATAAATGTTGAAATGGTTGAGCCTATAGTCAATAACTGATGGTGATGGAAGTGGATGATGATAGCATGGATGGTTGAAGATGATCAAGGTAGGTGATGATGGTGGTTGATGGTGAAGGTAGGTGATGATGATGATGGATGATGTTCAAGGTAGGTGATGATGATGATGATGGATGGTGATGATGATGATGGATGATGATGGATGATGATGGTGGTAACTGATGATGGTCAAGGTAGGTGATGATGATGATGGATGATGATGATGATGGATGGTGATGATGAATGGTGGTGATGATGGATGGTGATGGTTTGATGATGATGGTCAAGGCATGAGGTAATGGTTGGTGATGTTCAAGTTATGGGGAAATGGTGGTGATGTTCAAGGGTATGGGATATTGGGTGAATAATGGTAGTGGTAGATGTTCAAAAGTATGGGTGATTGGGTTGGGTCATGGTCAAAATTATGGGTTAATGATGATGGATGGTCAAGGGTAATGGTGGTGGTTGATGGTGGATGGTGATGATTGATTATGATGATGATGATGATGATGATGGTGATGGTATGGGATATGGGATTGGTGATGGTCACAGTATGGGTTATGGGATAATGGTTGAGGATGTTCAAGGTATGGGTTAAAGATTCCTAGGATTTTTTTTTTAAAGTGGATTTTGCATTGCACACAGACCACTTCAAATATGCATAATGCCTGGGAAGTGATGACAAAAAAGGCGTAGAGCCGACAAACCCGGCTCTCTCTAGTTCCTTTGGATCAAAATAGCAGCAGGAGAGGAGAGAGGAAAAGGAAAATAAAGAAAAAGGAGAAAGACAATAATTACATAAAAAGGAGAAGAAGAGGAAAAAGGAAGAAGGAAAAAATTGGTGAATAGCTGGGTGACTCTCCGAGGAGTGTAAATTACATCACAACTGAGGGCTGAGAAATTCCCCCAGGGGTTTTCAGAGGCTTGTTGGGTCTGGTAAGTTCATTGATGGGAGTGAATTGTCCCAAGGCAAGGATGAATGCCGCAAGGGCAGGCTAGGCCTTCATGCTCTTCAAAACCGTGCTTAATTTATCAGGGTTTTAGTTCACTTTATCCCGTCTTAGCGCTTTCCTTAGGTCTCGCCAAGGCCATTTATACGCCAAACAGAAAGGAAAGTAATGAGTTACGGTTTCCTTGATGTAGCCGCATTTAGGACAGGAGGGGTTTAGAAATTTCCTTATTTGGAAAAGATACCCGTTTAGACTGCAGCTGCCGGAGGCAAGTTGGCTTAGAATTGCCAAGAGATTAATGGCCATATCTGTAGTGCGTTTGGCCAGTGTCTTGCTTGCCATAACCCTCTTTGACAATAATTCTCTCTTGACTCTCAATAGGTTACTAAAAAGTTGAAAAGGGGGGAGGGTTCCCATGGAAATTGCCTTTTTTGCCTCTCCATCAGCCTCCTTGTTGCCCTCTATGCCCGTGTGACCTGGGCACCAGACAAGCAATATTTGTTTTGTTGAATAAATATTTGACGCCACCATCATTAGTTCATTGAAAAGGTACTGGCCAGTTTTCTCTGCCAGGGGGTTCATCGTCCTTAGCAGAACACCTTTGTTATCTGTGAAAATGTAGTATCATTCAAAATGTGTGGTATTGTCAGCCTTGATTAATTTGAATGCCGCAATTAGCCCCAGTGCCTTGCACTCGTGATTAGATAGGTTAAACTCTGGATCTGTGCAGAAAAGTATTTAAGAGTCAGCTTTGGGGAAGATAGCAGTGGCCCCTCCCCCTTTGTCACAATCATGTGACCCGTCTGTGAAAATAAGGGCATCTTTTTCAGATGCATGGTTAATTATATCTAATGCAGAAGAGATTGCCTCCTTCTTAGGGAGGTGCAAGTTAAGGTACTTTACTTTGACCGGTAATGGGGTGACTTTGGCCTTGATTTGTGTGGCTATGGACTCTGTGCTGGAATTTGAGAATTCTAAAAGCAGATTGGTACATATGCTCATGTTGACAGCAGATTGATTGGAAGGTTGCTGATTTTGCAGCCTGGACATCAGATCATTCCTAATGCTCTAAACAAGATTTTTCTGTGACATTTTCCTGGTGTAAAAAAGAAAAACCACTTTTTTAACTGCATCAGCAAAAGAGTGGTGTGAGACGTTGGACAATAGCCAAGCCATGTTGGTATTTTTGAAGATGCCTTTGGACAATGTAGCACCAAGTTGGACAATTTTTGATGTCATGGCCAATAGCCTGGCATAATTCTTTTTGACTTCCCACACGTGTGCTGCATAAGTTAGCCTGGGGAGGAGGACCAAGTTCAGGAGAAGTGATTGGTTTTTTTCCGAGACGCCCCAGGGTGAGTTGCCCAGGGGTTTGAAGCGTTGAAGTGTGGACCGTGCTTTGTTGAGAATGTTACCTAAATGCTTGTGATAAGAAAGTCATTGGTCAATGAGTAAGCCTAGCCATGTTACTGATGAGGAGTATGCTATTGGTGTGTTGCCAAAAATGAAAGGGGACGAGGACATGGGAAGCAGTCTATTGTTAGACAAAATCATGATCTGCGTTTTTTGTTTAACGTAGCAGCATGCCAAAACTCCCAGGATAAAGATTTCTTGACTAGGGCATTCATGACCCCTAGAGCCTCCTGTAAGTCTTTTCCAGCAGAGAGGTGAACCACGTCATCTACATATCCAATCAATGATGTTGTGCTGTGCGTATAGTCAGTGAGGTTAAGCAAGTCAGAGTTATAAATTATGTATAATATTACCAATAACGGCGAGCCTTGCGGAAGGCCTATGGGACCTGATAGGGGGGAGAGGTGTAGTCGTCAAGGCGCATTGTTGTGTTCCTGCCTCTGAGGAAATCCCTGATAAAAATCCATAGGTAAGCTGGGCATTTTTTGGCTACTAGTATGTTTATCAGTTGATACGGATGAACCGTTGGGTATGCTGATTGTACATCAAGGAATAAAGCTACTACTACTTTCTTTTCTGTCCATTGGTCCCTTACCCATGAATCAAGTTGGTAAATGGCATCTTTGGTACCTACTCCTTTCCGAACCCCATAGTGTCAATTGGAAAGGTAACCTGAGCTAACAGCCCACTTGACAAGTCTTCTGGAAATGATCAGCTTGAGAACTTTCCCCAATGTGTTGAGGAGAGCAATAGGATGGTAAGCATTTGGGACGGTGTAACTTGGCTTGTTTGCTTTGCAAATTATGGCTGTTGTAGCCCTTTTCCAGCATGAGGGATACATTCCTTTGTGCAGTATCTTATTATATAGCCTGACTAGATGGGTTTGCAAGACGGGACTTGTTAGCTTCAAGGTTTTTTTTAAGATCCGGTCTGGGCCTGGAGCTTTGCTGACTGCTAGTTTGTTTAGAGCTCTGCAAACTGGGTCTTTGGATATCTTGTCAAAAATTTCAGGGCGGCATTCTTCAATTTTGCTCACATCAGATAGATCAATGTGAGGGCTTAGTAGGGAGGTACCTTCAAAGAGCATTTTGGCCTGTTTGGCTTTCCAAACTGCAAAGGATCCGTCAGCCCTCTTAAGGGGGAGGATCTGGCCACTTGATAAAGGTTGTATGCGACGCAGCGCATTGAAGGCAACATCCCTGTTGGATGATTCCAGGTACTTCCTCCAATGTGTCAGTTTGGCGTAACTCACCAAGGATTGGAAGTATTTGTTCCAATCCTTGTAACATTGGCATGCCTCCTTGGTCTTTGCAAGCATCATCAACCGCCTCACTCTATTTCTTGTGTTCAAAACTGGATTGAGCACACCGGGGTCCCACCATGATTTCAAACGAGCTTCATTTGCCTGCAAATTCCTACCTAAACCGTCTTGAGTTAATTGTAGAGATGCTGTTAAATGTTCATCTTCATCCTCTGTATTGTTGCCCTTCATTCCGTCTTCCAGGTGATTCTCCAGTTTCTTACAGATCTCTGTCTGATCTATATTATTCCATATTGATTTTGCCCATTGTACAGCAGGAGGAAAACCTTTCACACATAATGTCCCCTTCAGGGCCTGGTGGTCGGACCCAAAATTCTCATCCAAGACATGGACTCCTGCCAAAGTCTTGGAGGCTTGGTGATTTGCCCATATCAGGTCAATTGTAGTGCCTTTTTGCTTAACCAAGTAGAATGTTGGGATGTGCCACGGCAAAGCAAGTTTGAAGCCATTTTTACCGCATAGTGTAATAAGATTTATTGATTCCTTATGTGTTGAAAGGTAGCCCGGCGGGTTCCACATTCAATGGTGCAGGTTAGCGTCCATGAATATGCACTTGGGAACAAATCTATGATGCACGCTGGGCAGCCAGCAATCTAGGTCCTTCAGAACTGCATTTGTGCCAGGCGGGTTTTATACATTGATTACTAAGAACAACTTCCCACAGGCCCCCTTGATTGTCACCCCCATAACATGTTTAGACCCACAAGGAGTTGAAGAATAGCCTTGGATGGGATAGACTTGTGGACATATACACAGCACTTGTGTCAATCCCTCCAATCTGTAGGATTGTGGTCATAGCTTGCTAGCATGTGCCAGTTTGGGTGGATAGGGGGGGATAAAGTGAAAGGATTCACCCATGGCTCTTGTAATATAAGAATGATGTTCTTCAGGAGGTGATGTAAAAGAGTCAGTGTTATTTCTTTGGAAATGTGGCAATTTAATTGTAAGAAAGAAAAATCATCTGAGGGGGAGGGAGTTGATGGTACAGTTGTGTTGTGATGAGTCCAAGTTTCCAGTCTTTCAGGTAGTAATAACATAAGGTCATCAGTTCTTTTGCTTTTATGTGTTGTATCTAACATGAGAGAGGCATTGAGAGAGATTTCTGAGCCTGGAGCCATGTCTGCTTGTAAGGGCATAGTACACTGAAAACTGAGTGTTTTATATCATTGATTCCTTCAACTTTGTTTCTGGCGCCTTCCTTGCATTTGACACATTTGGTTATTTCCATGCTACCTTCTGGGCAATCCGGGCATTCCTTTGTTGTGTGGCTTCCATCACATTTTCCGCATTGGGGTGGATCTCAACACCACTTGCCAAAGTGGCACATTTTCAGACATTTGAAGCATTGTGCCGGGTACAGTTTGAAGGCAGTGACTTGTAGTCTAAGAAAATACCTGTGTATGCAATACGGTCAGCCAGATCTTTACTTGCAAAGGATAGCACTATAGATCCCGCTTTTTTGGCGGTGTTCATGTTGTCTGATAGCCAACGCATAAAAATCAGTTCCTCCTTGTTGAATCCATTGGCAGTGGCTAGTTTAGACTTTCTGAAACCAGACCTTGGGTCAAAATCTTTGGGGAGGCCATAAGCAAGTACCAACCAAGCGCTAGGAGTGGCTTCCAAATCTGGGTTTACTTCTTTTGACCATAGGTGCTTCTTGTCCATTAACCACTTCTGGTGGAATTTATTTTTAGTGTAAAAAACTACATCTCCCACGTTCATGACGTGAGCTCTGGTGACAGTAACTAGCTCATCCTGGAATCTTGCATTCATCCTAGATAAAGATTTGTTGGCCCGCTGGACAAATAGAGCCTTGGGGATCTTATTGATTTGGTTGTTCAAGGGATTGGAGTGAATGACGGCTCTTCCTGGGCGGTAAAGTTGCATCCCATCTTTTGTAGGTGGTTGAGTAGTGGGCTTCCAAGCGTTAACAGGTAAGTTCAGCTTTGTTCTGTCCGCATAGGTGGGTTGCTTGGGTACTCTGGGCAACATTGGGGGAACGTTCATTTCGGGTGGCGTATGTTGTAATTGTACAAGGTTGCTGATCTGTTAAGTCATGACTTGCATCTGGTTTGCCATGGCCTGAGTTCTTTCATCGTGTCTCCTATTGGCTTCAGCACAATCCTGTTCCAAAAAAATTAGAATCTGAATCAGTTCCACGGTCATCTGGTTAATAATCAATTCTCTGTTTTCTGTGAAGTTTCCTTTTTCTGCAATTAAATGCGTAAGAAGCATGCCAGACTGCTTGGTTGGCCATTATTTGGGGGATTCAAGGGGCCAAATATCTTGGGCATCAGACCTTAAGTTGATATTCCCTCCATTCAAGGAGGGTCAGGGGGACGGAGGGAGGCCATGGCCTAGGAGAGAGGGGGTGGGAGGAGCAGCTTCCAGGTGAAATTCAACAAAAAAGGAGATGAAGAGTTTATTCGGGGGTTTTGGGGGTTTGAAGATGAGAATGTGGTACGGAAGAGCTGCCGCAGCCTTGGTGCCTAGGATGCATGGTGATCCCTAGGGGGAGGATGGGGGGATCTGATGGGACCTGGATGGAGGAGAGAGGCCCTCTATTTATAGAAAACCCTGCCCTCAGGGCTGCCCCTGAGAGTCTCCCTGGTACAGTGAATACATTTCATGAGGCATTTTGGCTGGTCAGAGGAGGAGGCTGTGCAGGATCTACATGCATGTACACCCTTGCATGCATTGCTGTGCTGCATTGATACAGGTGCCCCCTGCATAGATTACTTCTGTATAGTGGTGCTTGGTCATTTGTTTGGTCCTTCATGCAGTGACTTGCATGTATTTCTTCTGTATACAGCTGTTTGCTTGGTGCTGCATGCAGTGCCTTGCATATATTTCTTCTTTATGCTGCTGGAGGTTTGTTTGGTGCTGCATACAGGGTCTTGCATATATTGATTATGTATACTGCTGCAGGTTTGTTTGGCGCTGCATGCAGAGTCTTGCATATATTAATTATGTATACTGCTGCAGGTTGTTTGGCGCTGCATGCAGAGTCTTGCATATATTAATTATGTATACTGCTGCAGGTTTGTTTGGTGATTTATGGTTTTAATGTATGTGGTATGTAAATGAAGACATCCAGGTTATGCCCATGAACTTTCACTGGTCTGTGAAACCTGGTAGAGGTATGGGTAGGCCAGGGTTGATTTGAGCTGTATCTTCTGATCACTGAGAGATAGAGGGGTACTTTGGCTGGGTGACTAGGGGTTATTTTTGGTTTGGCATCCATTTTTGAGGTCTGTTTGATGATATGAGCTTTCCTTATACTAGAAAAGTGAGTCTGATGGCTATAGGTTAGGTTTTGGAACACCAAACCATCACATAATCTGGTTCAACCAAGGCAATTTTTCTTAGCCACTGACAGGCACCATGTGATCATGTCAACTGTTCAAAGTCTCACTATCCCAAAAAGAACAGGGAAAATGACCATCAATGAAGTCTACCTATGCCCTGGTGTTAGCAGAATCATCCTGTCAATGGGAAAGCTACTGGCAGAAGGATGGATTTTGACTTAAAATGGTTTAAAGCAAATCCTGAAAGATCCCCTTGGGAATGTCTATGATACTTCATTCCAAAATTTTTGTTTGAAAATTTCTAACTGTGTGTTGTGAAAGCTAGCAATGAAAGTTACTTCCAAGTCTTCTTTTGGCACCTACAAATGGCATTTATGCTTGGGCCACGCATCCAAGGCTGTAGTGCGGCAGTTCCTGAGGACTCACTACCCGGAAAAAATCAGTGGCCTGTTGCAGTCTTTCTTCTGCAAGAGGTGTGCAATCTCAAAGAGAAATGACAAGAGACCACTGGAGGTTGTGTCAGGCATTGTGAGAGACAAACCACTTGATCTATTTGTCACCAACATTGCAGGGCCTTTTGAGGAGGACCTGGTAGGGGCTAGGTTCCTATTGGTAATTGGAGATCACACATCCAATTACAACTTTATTTCAGTCCTGAAGTCAAGTTCAAAAATGAAAACCAAAATCCTGGGGTGGCTTGAGAACATCCATAACACAAAGGGGAGGTACCCAAAGTTCATACATAGCAACCATGCAGCAGAATATACTGGACCTCTGAAACGCAAGCTGGAACCTCTGGGGATCCAGATGGAAGCTATCTCCCCCTATAACCTAGAGAAGAATGGCAAAGCTGAAATGGTTAACCAAACTCTAGGGGATATGGCTCAGACTATGCTGAAAGAAAGTGGTATGAATAACAAGTTCTTTTTGTTCTCTTACCAGTTTGCAGCATCATCATCAACCATGTACTGAACTCTAGGACCGGCACAAAGACCCCACTGGAACTACTAATTTCCAGGACTTAGCCAAGTACTGCCATAATTTACCCTTTTGGTGCCAAGGCTATCATTCACATATCTTCCAAGCAATGCAAAAAGCTAGACAAAAGAGGATAAAGATGCTGCCTCCTTGGATCTCCCTCCAGAGGGGCCAGGTGGCTCTTCTGGTTGGAAAAAGAAAGGCATGTCATTCACTCCAAATCTGCCATCTTTCCTTTTTTTAAATAACTTGCTGGTACAACCTATAGCAGACCTGCCGGTGGAAATCATCAACCAGTTGTGGCTGGGCAAGGTGGCAACAAAGGAAATGGCTGAAGCAGAGAAGCAAAAAATTAATAGGCTACAAAAGACTGTGAGCTGGCAGTACCTTGATCAAAGCCTGAAGCTCTGAGAGGGGAGTGGGAAACGGAGTGGCTGAAGTCTGGCAAAGGCAAATTCCAGGAGCTTGATGACATGGATGTATGGGAGCCTGTTCAACCACACAAGGGCATGAAGATCCTGGGGGAAAAGTTTGTCCTGGCACATAAGCAGGATGCAGATGGCAATTTGATTCAGTGGAATTCTTGATAAGTGGCAAGATGTTGCATTCAGAAAATGGGAGTTGATGTTTATGAGATTTACGCACCAAAAGCCTCCCTCTGTTAAAATATGTATGCATTTACGCGTGTGCTACGTATGAGTGTAATCCAAATGGGATGCACATATGGGCCTCTGCGGCCCATTGGACACACACATGGACCATACGGACCCATGTGGATGTCACAGATTTGGGGAAACTGGCCTCAAAACGCATTAAATAGGCCCATTGGTACATGGGCCCTAACGGGCCCAGTGGGTTATATGTAAAAATACAAACAGATGGGCTTGTATGGGCATAATTGTACCCAAGTTTTATTTTGGACATACTTGGCCATCTGGGCTGGCCCGCCAAAGTAGTCAATTCTCACATTTTTGGCTTGGGGCGGCCGCCCGTGTTACAGCCCACTCAGGGCTGCTGCTTGTGCTTCAGCCCGTTTTGCGGCGCGCTTGGGGCCGCTTGTGTTCCTCGGTATGGCCCAGGTGGGGCCCAATGGCCCGTGTGGGGCTGTTGCACGGCCAAGGGATCCCGCGCGGTGCGACGCCGCGCGGGCCCGGCTGGTTGCACCCAGCAACCAGAGCCGCGCGAGCAGAAGCCCGCAGCCCCGGCTCACTCCCATCCCCTTGTTTGCCGTTGCAAGGGGGATGAGGGTGGGCTGGCTGGGTTGAACCAGCCAGCAACTGGCCGCAATGACGCGGTCGGTCAGGGCAGGGGGGACTTGATCACCCTCCTGCCCAGGGAGATGATGGATCCGACCGCAAGGAAAGCAACCAGACGGTGGGGGGGGGGGGTTTGACCACCCTCCCACCAGCCAAGAGTGTGGCAAGGGAGCAAAAACCAAAGGGGCGCTCTCTCCCCCCCTTTACCAAGGGGGAGGAGCAACGGGCTGAGGGGACCTGACCACCCCCCAGCCCAATGACTTCTTTGACAACAACTCCCTGGGGGTATTGACCCCCAGGGCCCCTGGTGAGGGGTTTGACCGCCCCCACCAGGGATTTGAGAGAAAGAGGGGGGGGGGGGCAGCATGTCCGCCGGTTACACCCCCCCTAGTGAGGTTGAAACCGCACCCAGGTGAGTCCTGGGTCCCACCTGGCCCATTTGAGGGGCCAGGGGCTGGCTGCATGAGGCAACCAGACCATAAGTATGGTAATGAGGTCATCAGGGCTGGTTTTAACAGACAACCAGCCAGGGGATTGAACAGCAAAGGGGCTGTTTCAGCCCTGTAATGGTGGAAACACAAGAATGGACAGGAATAGGTTGGTTGTAAGGGTTCAGGGACTGACACCACGCAGGCTGATGTAGTCCAAACCAATTAACAAGGTCCTTAGAGCCTGTAGAGCTCTTTTGGGGCGGAAAATTTGCCTTTTGGCTTGTTGTATCATGGGATCACAAGAGGCCAATCTTTTGTACTTAAGGAGCTCTTCTCCCTGCTGTTTTCCATCATTCATTCATCATCCAATTGAATTCATCCAATGTAATGCCCCATTGTGAGAGCCCCATTAGCAAATATTGACACCCAGTTTCCAGCATTTCTTTTGCTTTAAATACTGCTCATTTTCCTAAGCTAATTGCTGGCCATAATTCTAACAACCTCAACACTCTCTGGATGCTCCTTGCAATAGCTCATCATGGGAAGTATCCCTTGGCCATGTTTGACATCAGTGTAGCTTACCTTTATGACAAAATCAAAGGGGAGGTCTACATTCAGCAACCCGTCCTGGTGTTCCCGCAATGGAAGGGGTATGTCATGAAGCTAAAGAAATCAATGTAAAGTACAAGGAAGGCGGCCAGGTGCTGGTGGAAGCATCTCAAGTCAGTGGTGGAGCATGTTGGAAGACTCCCTGTACATGTGCAGGGATGGCAGAAACTTTTTGATTGTATGGCTGCATGGTGAAAATGGGGTAGTGATGGTCTCTTCAAACCATATGCTGCAGAAATTCAAAGAAGGGGTGGAGAGAAAGCTGAAAATCAAGTGGAAGCAGAAAGTAGTAAAAACAGTGGGCATCAGAGTAAGGAAAAGTGGGGCAAATATGACGCTGGACCAGGAACTCTTTGCTGAAGAAATTTTTGGAAATTAAGTGTGGAAAATATTTAAAAAAAAGGCTCCACTGTTGGGCACCCAAATTGCTACAAAAAATTGGGATCCTTTACAAACAACAGACTATCAATCCATAGTTGGTTCCCTCATGTACCTTGCGTGTGGGAAATGCCTCAATATAACCTATGTGGTGATTCTGCTGTTGAGTTCACTGAGGATACACAGAGATGAGAGAAGAAAGAAGGATTAATTTTATTCAGAGAAAATAACAATAGAAAGAAAAAGATAAGCATAGAAATTAATTTCAGACAGAAATCAAAGAAAAGACTTACCTGAGGATACACAGAGATGAGAGCAGAAAGAAGGATGAGAGAAGAACCTTCGGACTGACTCAATCTCTGTCCTCAGCTAGTAGTGGATGAATGATTGTCACAGACAGCGTGAAATGATTCTGGAAAGTGATGGAGGAGCACGGGTGAAATAACAATGGAGGTAGGGAATGAAATGAGGTTGGGACAAATTTGGGAAGCACACATGGATTGATGTATTTGAAGATAAAGTGATGTGACAATCTATTCTGAGAGATAGGAAAGAAGAGAGAGAGAGATGACAAGGAAATAAGAAAAGAAACAGGAATTAATATAGGAAAATAAGGAAAGAATAAAATTGCAGTGGCCTAAGGTGGGGATACTCCAACACCCCCCTTGCTGAGCACATTACACCAAACCAAGGAGATACCAGTGTTTTTGTAGAAAAAACCTGTTAAGAGTTTTGGTAAGAATTTCAGCTAGCATGTCAGCGGTTGAGACATGAAAAAAATCCAAAAGAGAGCGGTTTACACATTTGCAAATGAAGTTGTGTCTTGCGTTGATGTGCTTTGTTCTGGAATGATGGAGAGGGTTCCTTGCCAGAGCCTCAGCACCACTGTTATCTACAAAAAGAGTAACAGGCGTAGAATTGCAAAGATGGAGTTCAAAGAGAAGGTTTTGGATCCAAAGACCCTCCTTGCACAAGTCAGAAAGAGCTTTGTACTTGGCTTCCGTTCTGGAGAGGGAGACGTTAGGCTGTTTCTTTTACTTCCACAAGATGGCGCCCAGACCCAGACAAAAGGTATAGCCAGAGGTAGATCTCCAATCACCTTCATCCTTGGCCCAATCCAAGTTGGTGTACCCAGTAAGGTTGAGTGTGGAGCCTCCTAGGACAAGTTGCAGATTTCAGGTGGTCCTTAAATACTGAAGAATTTTGACTGCGGCGTGCCAGTGATTCAGCAAGGGATCCTGAAGGAATTGAGATATTTTGTTGACAGAAAACACAATTTTAGGACGCGTGCACTGGGAAACCCACAGAAGGGAGCTGATAAGCTGGTTATATTCAAAGGGGGAGGCAGGAGACTCTGTTAGACGCTTCTGCAGGTTCTTGAAAGAGGCAGACGCAGGGGATTGGGTGGTTTTAGAGTTGGTGGCCAAAAGAAAACGCTTGCAGACCAATTCAATTTAGTGGTACTGGCCAATGAAAACTGTTTTAAACTTGCGGTTGCACTGGATGGACAGCAAAAGGAAGAGATGTAGGTCTTCATCTGATCCTACTTTGAACTTACCACTGATGTCCTTGACAAAAGCTTTGACAAAATTATCCGTCCCCGCCACAGCAAGATCATTGACATGAGCGGCCACCGCACCTACAAGAGCACCATCATGGAGCCTGTAGTAGAGAGAGGGATTGTACAAGGATTGAGTGAGACCAAGTGAGACCATGGCGGATCTCAGCTCAAGGTTCCATTGACGGGGAGACTTCCTTAAACCATAGATTTCTCAGGATACTTTGCAGACCCAGTTGGCACGGGAGGGAGCTTTGAAACCAGGGGGTTGAGAAATGTAGCTTGTCCAAGCAACCATTCAAAAAGGCATTTTTGAAGTCAATCTGGCGGTCAACCCAATCTTTTTGAACAAGGAGAGAAAAGAACAGGCGGAGACTTTCTTGGCAAAGAGTTGGAGAAAAAACTTAGGAGAATTTGAGTCCTTGGAATTGAGATAAACCCATTGCAACAAGGCTTGCCTTGAGCTTTAGGATTGAGCCATCCTCCCAATGCTTCACCCTGAAGAACCACTTGGAGCGGATAATTTTCCTACCTTTTGGCGGGGGAACAAGCTACCAGGTGCCCATTGCTTGGAAAGAAGACATCTCATTTTGCTCAGATAGAATCCAATGGTTTTGGTGGGGAGACTTGAGAAGGGTCTTCAGGGCCACAAGATTGTCTTTTGTGGAGGCAAACCAAGAGAAGTTACCATTGCGGGAGGGAGAGCAGCAGCAACTTGATGAGCATTGAACGGGGGGAGGGCTGGCCGGTTGTGGAGGCGGGGAAGAGTAGGGAGACCCTACCCCATGATTCAGGGGCGGAGGGTTGGGTAAGAAAGGGAGGGGAGAGGAGGGGGATGGGGGAGAAAGGGGAGCTGTACCAAGATTGGGAAGGGGGGGAATCAAGTCTGATCCCAAGGTGTCAACACTTGCAAGGCATGGTTGCGAAAGAGAGACAGGTCTAGGGACGGGAGAGATGAGAGAAGGTCTAAGGCATTTGGAAGGGGAGGGTAATGAGGAGGGGAAGGACAGGTCATCCTGTGACTTGCAAGTAGGGGGTAGAGGAGTTTGGGTGGGGAGGATGACAGGTAGGTCCAAGGAAGGGGTGGTTGACAAACTTCAATACCGGTAGCAGGTTGAGCTTTTGGAAAGAGTGTGTTGTTTGAAAGGCAGTCCCAGTAATTGAATACCTTAAGGTTTTTCAAATCAAGAATGTGGTATCTGGTCCCATTAGAGAGATATGAGAGAAGGATACTGCTCCTGCCCTTTTTGTCAAGTTTCAAACAATTTGCTTTGGGAACCTTGTAACAGACCATGCATCCAAATGGATGAAGTTAGGAGAGGGGGGTGTCTTTTTGGCGCAGGAGTGAGTTGGGTGAGACAAATCCTTGAGGGGTTTTGCATGGGAAGGAGTTGAAAGCAAAAGTTGAGTGGCAGAGGGCGTCTGCCCAGAAGGATTTGGGTAGATTTGAGGTTACAAGGGAGGCTTGAATCATGTTGCATATGGTTCTGTTGGAGTGCTCAGCTACACAGTTGAGTTGAGGGGAGTGTGGCGTTCCAGGCTCAAGGGAAATCCCTTCTGATTCCAGGTATGCCTTCATTTGGTTGTTAATATATTCACCTCTGTTATTGGTGCGTAAGGAGGTAACTTGAGATTGGTATTGATTTTCAAAGAAAGGGATGAAAAGCTTTGTGCAGTGGAAAACGTCAGATTTGCTCTTGATGGGATATGCAAAGAGTGCTTTTGAGGAATCTTTGATGAAAGTGAAAAAGTATCTTTATCCTTCTCTGGACTTTGTTTTGAAGCTGCAGATGTTGGAGTGAATGATTTGTCCTGCTCTGGAGGACCTGTGGCTAAGACAAGTATGGAAAGGAGTTTGAGTCATTTTTGATTCAATGCATGTTGGGCATTTTTGGACTTCTAAATCATTTGATGGTCAAGTTGATATGTTCTGTGATCTCAGCAGTTTCTTGAGGGACTTTAAGTTCAGATGGGAAAGCCTCCTGTGGTAGCCAAAAAGACTGTTGTCAAATGAGTGTGTAATGGTTGAAGACAATGAGTTGTTACAGCTCACACCTTGTTTGGGAAGTAATTAAAGGTTAACACTTTGGTATCCTGACTGGAGGGCCAAAATTTGCAGATTGGTGGTGTCTCTGTCATATATTTTGCAGCTATCTTTGGAAAACACAACCAGGAAACCCACGTTGCAAATGTTAAAGACAGATAGGAGCGGTTTGTTTAGTTTTGGGACAAAAAGAAAGAAAATTTGGCAGAAAGGAAGTTTGAGCAATCCCTTGGCAGCAGAGGTGATAGTTGATCCATCTGCAAGACAGATGGAGTGAGATTTGCTCTTCTATTGCTAACTTGATATTTTTATGGAGTCATTGATGAGGAAATCTGAATTGACAACCAAGACCAGACTATGTAAAGATATTAACATCAGACCAAAGAAAAGAGATGAAAAGTTATGAATGAGCAATTGAGAAACACCAACAGGTTCAAACAGGCTTAAGATTAAGAATACAGCAAGCTTATGAGAAATAAGAAGGGAATTCTATAGACTACAAGTGAAGCAGATTAGTACTAGTAGTCTGGACAAGAATGGATCAAGTGACTTACTAGATGCCTGTTGAATTAAGACGAGTCCAGCCAGAGGAGAGATTGTGTTTGAGGAGATGAAAGCGCCTTGAAAGATCTGAAATAGGATTGTCAGATTAGATTGCTGATTGAAGAGTTGTGATTGTCTGATCTTACATGATTCAAACTGGCTTCTTTGTCGGTCCTTTTATTGTTTTGCAATTATTACTTGAATTGATCTTGCATCATGAATTGGTTTTGATTGATGGAGAATCAAAGATTGATGGTAGTCTGCCTGTTGAGATGATTTGTGAAGTAAGTGCGGTAAGACGCGACGTCTGAATTGGTCAACTAGTCCGCAGTCATATCATCCGCCAATGATGTTTCCCCCGCAGCCGGGAAAATATGAAATAATAAGAGACAGAGAGGAAATTAACTATGAAAGAAAATAATAAAATGAAAAAGAAAATTACAAACATCTTGCACCATGTATAGAGGCCGCGCTTAGGACAGCAAATCAGAATTGGGATCATATAAGGAAATAGAATAATCTGTTGAAAACAATCACAAGGAATAAGATCAGAATGTAACATGCCTCCTCAACTCAGAAATCAGTGATAAAGAGAGCTCAAGGCATTTACAAGGCAAATGTTGGAGCTCTTATTTGCTGCTTTTGTTAGGGCATCGGCCGTCATAGATAAAGAAGGGATCAATTTAACTTCTATTAAACCTTGCTGAAAATTGTCTCTTAGACTTTTGGTTTTCAAGTCAATGTGTTTTGCCTTTGACAACAAGATAAATTTCTTTATCTTGTTGTCTAACCCTTTGTTGTCGATGAGGTGAATAGGAAACTTGAATCAAGTTTGATAAATGTCTTCAGTGAGTTTGCACAACCATTGAGCCTCTAGTTGACAGCTGGAAAGCGCAATGCATTCTGATTCCGTACAGGAATGTGCGATGCAGGGTTGCTTTCTGCTTGTCCAGTATAGAGGACTCCCCTTGAACGTACAGAGATAACCGCTTTGAGACATTCTAGATTTGGGATTGTCAGCCCAGGTTGCATCACTGAAGCAGACAAGTCGTTCTGAGATAGATCTGGGGCCAATTGTTAGTGTCAGTTCTTTTGTGGCTGACAAATATCTCCAGACATGCAAAGTTTTGTTCCAATGACTGAGTCCTGAACGTTTTCAGTGTCTTACTAGACTGGACACTGCAAAGCTTATGTTGGGTCTAGCCAATCCAGCAATAAAATTTAGCCGGCCAATAGGTGATCTATAGTTGACACCCAAGGCTTTGAACTTGTTGTGATCTTCTTCATCCGCTTCCGTAAGATGATATCCAGGTGCAAGCGGAGTGGACACTGGTCTACAGTTGAGCAGATTGAGATCTTCAAGTCCTTTCTCAATGTGAAGCGGTAGTGACAGATGGATGAGGCGTTCTTTTTGCTCAATCTTCATCCCTAACAAGGTGTTCGGAGAGTGCGCTGAGGAGTCTTTAAATCACAATAGAAAACGTTCTTTAAAACTCTCAACATTGCCAGCTACCAACAAGTTGTCTACATGGAAATAGATAACGGAAATTTTGTTGTCACCGATGTACAAACATGGATTGCAGTCAGATTCATGATACCCTTGATCTTTTATCCATCGGCTTAGCATATGGTACCAGTTCCTTGGGGCCTGCTTGAGTCCTTAGAGAGACTTCTTGAGCCTGAGATACTTGGATTGTTGATTACATCCGACTGGGGTCTTGATGAAAACTTTCTCATCTAACTCAGAGTGTAGGAAAGCTCCTTTCACATCAAGCTGAATCATGTCAAGATCTTTGTCGGCAACATACGTCAGAATACCTCTCAACAATGCTGCCTTTTCAGTCGGTGCATAAGTTTCAAAGTAATCCAGCCCATATTTCTGATTGAAGCCTTGGACGCACAGGCGAGTCTTGTAAACAACTGAGTCGTCATGAGTGTTGTGCTTAATTTTGAACACTGGAACCGTATTGAGAGGATTTGTTACCTCCTTATTGTCAACTTCTTCCCAGACCTCTAACTCTTCAATATAGTTGAATTTGTTTTCGGCCGATTTCTTCCATTCTGGTATCTTCAAGGCTTCTTCAAGAGTTTTTGGTAGCAATTCACTTATGAATCCATATCTTTGAGGTGTCTGTAAAGTTTCTTGATTTTGCAGGTTAGGCCTAAGGCTGTTTTCAATGGTGGAATTGTCTTCTGAAGGAGACCTTTCAGACTCAGTATCAGTTTCCTCTTTAATGGAACAGTCAATGGTTTCATCTGAGACAGGATCTTGAGTGTTCTCAGAGTTTTGAGGGCTCGCAGGATCGGGAGGTGTCGGAGGGCTGATGGGTGCTTTAACATTCTCTTCTTCTAAGCGTATGTTGGTAGGCTTCTGACTGTTAAAGATGACGTGTGTTGTATCGATTATCTTTCCGGTGTTGGTGATAATTTTATATGAGAGTAACTTCGGGTTGAACCCTATCAATATTCCGGGGGTTCCCTTTTCCTCCAGTTTGGAGTTTATTTCAGTATTGTTGAGTCTGCAAGTTAAAGATGATCCTAAGGGCTTGACGTAGTTATTGGGTAATTCTGATTCATGAATTAGTTTCCAGGGAGATTTGTTTCCCTTTTGTTTGGGAATCTGGTTTAACATTAAACAGCATTCTTGAACCACTTTGTGCCAACAGGACTTTGGTAAGTTCGCATCGGAAATTGTTGCTCTAGTGGCTTCCATAATTGTTCTATTTGCTCGCTCAACACAACCGTTATGCTGGGAGTGATAAGGTTTGCTGACTATCTGATTTATATGATGTGCTCAATAGTACGCTTGTAACTTTGAGTTGACAAACTCTCCGCCACCGTCGGAGCAGACTTCCCTGGGGTATAGCCTTGTCTTTCCATGTTGGTTTTCAATGACGAACATCAAAGTTTCCGCTGTATTGCTCTTGTGTTTAAGGGGAAAGCATGCAAAGTAGCCCAAATGAGAGTCCACAAGGTTGAGAATGTACCTGAAACCACCTTTAGATATGGGATTTATGGGTCCAATCAGATCAAGATGTATCTTCTCAAAGCATCTCTGAGCAATGGGTTGTAGTTTATTGAACGGTCTTCGAGTGATTTTTGCCCTGTCACAGCTGAGACATTCAAAGTTGGTCTTAAGCTCAGTTGGCAGCGTGCAATTGAGGTACTTTTCAATCCGTTTGATGCTAGCCTGTCCCAGGGTCTGATGGATAGCATGTAATTCCTCATTAGAGTAGTATGCAAGGTACAAAGTAGCTTTCTTTTTATCCTTCATATCAATCACAAAGAGATTATTAAGAATGGAACCAGACAGAAGTAGGGAGTTTTTGATTTTCACCTGGAAGGTACAAGGACTTGCATTCAAATTGACTTGAAGTCTGGCACCTTGTGACATTAGAGCACCTAGTGATATCAAATTGACTGAGGACTCCAGTACCCAAGCAACGTTGGTCAACTTCAGATTAGAGTCTTTGGTTGACAAAGCTACATCTCCTATGGCCTCAATGGTAATGGAAGCATCCTTCTTTCCCGTTTGTATTTCCTGTTTTTCTTTGCAATTGGTGAGAGTGAAGAAGCTTTCCTTATTGACTACCATATGAATTGAGCAACTTGAATCAAGAATGAAGCAATCAGAGCCAGTAGAATCACCCAGAGTATTTGTGCCACAGAAGAAGGAATAGAAATGAGCTTCAGGTTGGTCTTTCAGTTTTGATTTCTTCCCTCTGTTATGCAGATTAGCAGGTTTCAGCTCTGGAAATTTGAACCAACAGGAGATTGCAGGGTTGTGCTTGCCGTTTTCACATCTAGGTCCAGGGTACAGCGCAACGTTAACTGGCTTGGGTTGATCTCCTGGGGCCACGGCTTTGTTCTTGTGTTGGATTAAGTGATTGAGGACAACTTCTAGCTTCATTTCCATGGTGGAGTGCATGATTTGGGACTTCATGTTTGTCATCAAGGCGGGAAATTTGAAAAGCACGAGATAAGCAACTATATCCAAAAGTAGGTCTATTCCGACTTTGGTCATATTTTTGAGATAGACTTTCACTGAGTTTAAAAACGCATCAATGCTGGCCTCCATGGTTAGGTGAAGGAATCCTTTGAATACCCTAGCTCTATTCGCCGATTGAGAGGATGCAAAGTGAGTTTGAGTTGTGGCCCAGATTAATTTAGCGCTGTCCTCATTCACGTTGTCAATGATGTTGTTGTAGGTGTCAGAGTCTAACTTTGCTATGATATGTGCTACAAACTCCTGGTTTGTCTCTTTGTCTAATTCTGCTGCCTCGCCAGGATTGGTCATCATATGAAATATTCCGCAAAGCTTGAAGAGTTTCTTGAATTTCTTATGCCACATGCTATAGTTGTCAGCTGTAAGTAAGGGAGTTGATTCAATCAAGGACTTGATAGCTAGCAATTTATAATTTGTTGTATCCCCTCCTGGTCCTGGCGTTGAAGTGGATGCCGGTTGTTCCATTGTTATTGGCGCAGGCTTTTAACCGTGAGAAAATCTGAATTGACGACCAAGACCAGACTATGTAAAGATATTAACATCAGACCAAAGACAAGAGATGAAAAGTTATGAATGAGGAATTGAGAAACACAAACAGGGTCAAACAGGATTAAGATTAAGAATCCAGCAAGCTTATGAGAAATAAGAAGGGAATTCTATAGACTAAGAGTGAACAGATTAGTACTAGTAGGCTGGACAAGAATGGATTGAGTGATTTAATAGATGCCTGTTGAATTAAGACGAGTCCAGCCAGAGGAGAGATTGCATTTGAGGAGATGAAAGTGCCTTGAAAGATCTGAAATAGGATTGTCAGATTAGATTGCTGATTGAAGAGTTGTGATTGTCTGATCTTACATGATTCAAACTGGCTGCTTTTTTGGTCCTTTTATTGTGTTGCGATTATTACTTGAATTGATCTTGCATTGTGAATTGGTTTTGATTGATGGAGAATCAAAGATTGATGGTAGTCTGCCTGTTGAGATGATTTGTGAAGTAAGTGCGGTAAGACGCGATTTCTGAATTGGTCAACTAGTCCGCAGTCATATCATCCGCCAATGATGTTTCCCCCGCAGCCGGTAAAATATGAAATGATAAGAGACAGAGAAGAAATTAACTATGAAAGAAAATAATAAAATGAAAAAGAAAATTACAAACATCTTGCACCATGTATAGAGGCCGCGCTTAGGACAGCAAATCAGAATTGGGATCATATAAGGAAATAGAATAATCTGTTGACAACAATCACAAGGAATAAGATCAGAATGTAACAATTGAGACTGAACATCTGGAGTCAAGGTTGAAATCTTGCTTTAGATTTGAGGTCAAATGAGTTAGATTGCAGGAGATCAAACAGGCATGAACTGTGATTTGGGAGTCTAAAAAATTGTCCAAGTCTTCTTCTTCTAAATTGTTTTTGACCATTGCTTTTATGGCATTTACGTTTGATTTCCTGGATTTTCCTTCTCTATTGTTTTTCTGTTGTTGGTTGTTTCTTTTGGAACGTTTGAGCATCTCTAGAACTTCTGGGCATCTGGAGAAAGAATGTCCCTCTGTCTTGAATTTGGTGCAGTAGTACACTTGGGTGTATCCAGTAGGGTTCTAAGTAGGCTTCTCTTTCTTCTTAGACAATGGTTTTGATGAGAATTTGTTGTTGACTGAGTGGACCATTTTTTTTTCAATTCTATTTTGTATCCTTAAATGTTCTTGTTTTGGATTGGTAATGATTTTGGACAAAAGAACTGATTCTTTGTTCATCATACTTGAAACACATCCAAGCCAATTGTTGGGCAGAGAGCGTGGAATCAAAGTTGACTGGAGATTGTCCGTAGTTAAAGGATTTTCCAGAGTGATAAGGGATTATAGCTTTTCTCCATAGGAAGCTATTTCTGACCGGTGAGTGGTCATTTCCTTATTGTTTAGTTTTGTGAGGAGGAGCTTTCTGAGCCAGTACATTCTTCCTCCAGAGGGTTTGTCTTGATGGTCTTCATTCAGTGCGTTCTACATTCCAAGCGCACTTTCTTCATGTTTTTGAATGTATTGGAAGTTGGCAGGAAGAATGGATATTGAGATGACTGAACATACCACAAGGTTATCTCTTGATAATTTTTCCGGATTAGTTTTAGGAGATTTGCTGTTGAGTAGATAACTGACTCCTGATGCTCTGAAGTGGATACAAAGAATCATAGCCCAGTCTAGATAGTTGGATTCTGACCCCAGTGAGTTCAACAGAATGATGAAAGGTGTTTTGAGAACCGGATGAGACGATTGAGATTCCTCAATTGCAGTCCTGTATAGTAGGTAATGGATTGAAATTTTATCAACTCAAAGAGCCATTGGATCCTTCTCAGATTGGGCAAATTGCAGCTGGTAGCGCTCTGGGATCATAAACTGTTGAGTTCACTGAGTATATACAGAGATGAGAGCAGAAAGAAGGATTAATTTTATTTGGAGACAATAACAAGAGAAATAAAAAGATAAAAATAGAAACTAAAGTCAGACAGAAATCAAAGAAAAGACTTACCTGAGGATATGCAGAGATGAGAGCAGAACATTCTGACTGACTCAATCTCTGTCCTCAGGTAGTAGTGGATGGATGAGTGTCACAGAGAGCATGAAATTATTCTGGAAAGTGATGGAGGAGCGCAGGTGACATAAAGATGGAGGTAGGAAATGAAATGAGGTCAAGACAAATGTGGGAAGAACACATGGCTTGATGTATCTGAAGATAGAGTGATGTGACCATCTATTCTGAGAGATAGGAAAGAAGAGACAGAGATTACCGAGGAAATAAGAAAAAACACAGGAATGAATATAGGAAAATAAGGAAAGAATACCATTGCAGTGGCCTAAGGTGGGGATACTCCAACATCTGCTTGAAAGGTTCAGTTAATGCCTGTCAGCAGCACACTGGAAGGAACTCAAACATCTTGTTGGATATCCAAAGGGTACCTTGGTCAAATGTCTCAAATATAATCAAGGCAGGTTGGGTGGCCACTTGATGTGGGTTGATGCAAGTTTTTGTGGAGAGAATGAAAGTTCTACAGGCAGATATTTAATCCATTACAAAAGTAGCACCATGGAATGGGGTGCAAGGCAGCAAATGGTTGTGGCAATATCCACCTGTGTAGCAGAATATGTGGCTTTGTTGGAGGTTTCCCAATTACTAGCTCAGTTGCAGCTGAAACTGGAAAGCCTCAACTTTGAATGTGAATCTGCTATTCACTGCAAAAATCAAGCAGCTATACTCATTTCAACAAGTAATGGTTTGAGGAAACAGACCAAATACCTGGACCACGCCTTATATTTTGCTAATGAATTCATCAGGGGTGATGGAATCAGCCTTCAATGGAAAACCTCAAACATCCAATTATCCAACATCATGACCAATGATTTGGGTGAAACCAAACACACCAATGGGATGGCTGCCCTGGGAGTGGTTTAGGGACTTAATTTGGGAGGGGGTGTTAGAATATGGGGTAAGGCAGAATTATGTCTTGGGCCTTTATCCCACAGATTCCACACTTTCCCAGATGTCACATACCTTTTATATAGCTATAAGACCTCAAAATTCACCCTTCCTGCAACCCTTCTCTCTCCTCACCAAGATTTAGATCCTGGGATGACCAAACCCTGAAGCTGATGGCCAATGGTGGTGGATGATCAGGTGAGTATCAGCTTATGCAATATAATAACCAAGATTTGGAGCCTGGGATGGCCAAACCCTGAAGCTGACATCCAACGGTGGTGGATGATCAGTTGAGATCTGTTAAAAAAATGAAATGTGGTTTTCAGTCCCATGTGTGATAACTTCCCTTTTTGAGTGGCTGGATCTGCTCGTTGAAAATGCTACATATAACTGAATTTAACACTCAAAGTTGTGGGTTATTTTTTCCATAAATATTTTTCAAATCTTTACCCAGTATCATCTACCTCAGTCTACAATAAGAATGATACAAAAAGCACACTAACTAAGCTGTGCATTCCAATTACTACCTCTGGCATATTCAAGTGAACTTCTAACTTTGGCAACTCAGTCAGCACTTGAAACAATTGCAGTACCATCTAACAGCCAGTAAAAACTACAATCAAACTTGAATTTAGGCTCAGTTTCTTTTAACCCTCTATTCTTAGCTTAAATCCACTCCTGGGGTCTAGCCAATCCAATCTGGTCACTCAAGACCCTTGGATTCCACATTGTAAAACACCTTCATTTAGTTGTAACATCCCCGATGGCTAAGACCCACCAACTACACAGCCACTATTGGTCATTTGCATAAAATTTCTGTTTGTTTCAATAAAATAATTTTTTTTTTGCAAAATGTGTCATGCATGATTCAGCTTCACTCATTTATCACTAAGCACTTTGACCTATGAAAAAATCTTAGTCCATTCCTTTCATTCATGGAATAATTGCTCTCTTAACTTTAGAAAAATTTCCATTGGTTTTCATCTAGTCGTCCACAAACTGATGTAGATTATCTTATAAGGGCCATGCATTCTATCCAAATATTTTTTCCTCAGTTAGTTAATTTTTTACATTCTCACATCATCCTTTGCTGAGATTGGGTCATCAAATCAAGCTTTGTCTCAGTTTCCTTTATCAGAACACTTTCCTTGCGCTTGGAACAAGACTTTGAACTATGATTTGGAATTTGAAGTTGGCTTTGCAGTTAGCCTTGCCCTCTTGGGATTTCTCTTGCATCAAGCCTTCTTCCATTTGTGCTCACAACTGCCCAAGATTTCCCCATAGTATGTGGGGTGGGAATGTGACACTGACCATATGTCACAAATGCTTCTGGAATAGGCACTATTGCTCACAGAAATTATTTTCTCCACAAATCCCAGATTTTTATTAATTAGGATGAAGAGGGATTCATTGAAATAGCAACAAAGAGGAATGGAATGGAACAATGGTTGATGGAAGAGGAGATGAGATGAATCCAGTATTAAGGATTTGAAGGAGGCACCTTGAATGAATCCTATAAGAGTAAAATCCAGGGGAAGGTGAAATGATTCTAGCAGGCTAATTGGCTTTCTTGTGCTGAGATTACCCGTATTGAAAGGAAAATAACCAATAAAAAGCAGTATAAAATTCCCTGGAGGTAATCAGTCTAGGAGGGAAGGAGATGCCAGTATATGTGAGGATTGAGGAGGAGGCCTTGAGTTATAAGTGACTGGCGTTTCTGATTGGCAGAAACAGGGTGGAGAAAATGGTGTGAAAAATGGCACCATCATCCTCCCTCCCTTTCACAACATTTGTAGTTTGCAACAGTGGCACACCATTTTTTTTTTCAAGTGAAAAATTTATCCCTACAAGTTGGCAGACAGACCAAAAGAAGTGCCAGCTTTTTATATGATGTCCAACTGGGTACAGGCAATTTGGAAGGAGGAATAATCATTGGAAAGCTAAGAAAGGAGGGTGTGTACCTCCAATATTGCAGTCCTTGATTTCATAGATTGATGATTTTGTAAAAAAAATTCATGCTCATTAAGAAAAAATGAAAAAGACCTTGTAATGAGGTAAGAAATGAGTTTAATGAATAAATCATGAAAAAAGGAGAATAAATTGAACATAGCTTTCAGGAGCCCGAAATTGCATAGGGTCCCACCTGGCTCAATATTTTGAAATTTGAATTCTTCATTTTTTTCTTGTTTTTGTTTTGATGGCATTCATGATTGAAAAGAGAACCTTGAAACCAGCTGTATGAGGGACAATCTGAAAGAATTGTATTGCTATCTTTTTCAAAGCACTTGATTCAGGGCATAGAGGAACAGAAATCAAATCATTAAATGGAAAAGATGGTAGGCCAGAACCTTCAAGAGGGAAATTGAAAGGGTAGTGGGAATTTTAATAATAGTTGAGTGGGAGTTTCAATAATAGTTTAGTGATAATTTTAATACTAGTTGATTGAATTTTGAAGTGATAATGCCTCAAATATATGGAAATCCCAATTTTTGGCAATTGGAAGTGTAATTTTACCAATTTCAGCTAGTGAGTATTTTTTAGATACTACAATCCAAAAATTTGATGGATGAAGAAAGAAAGCAATTGTTTAGATATTGTCTTGAAAAAACAAAGAAGACTTGCAGAGGACCCCTGGTGAATTGGTCTTGAAGGCCTAAAATATTTAGTATAATTCAGCAGTTTTTATGGATTTTCAAGTATTAAGAAGCTCTTTGAAAATGTCTTCCAAGTTTATTTCATGTCTTTCCAAATGTCCCATTTCAGTCACTACTGGCTTGAGAATTTTAAACATAACAACATTTGCATTCAAGTGATCACAATTTCCAATGATTTTCAAGACCCTCTCACTGATGGACGGAGTATTCACCATTGGGTTCTATATCATTTCCATGCAAGAATTCAATTCAACTTCATTTTCTTGAGCCCCAAAGCATAATTTAGTCATTGAGTAACACTATGATTCAAACAGGGTTTAAAGAATATGGCTGATACAATTTTTAACCCCCATTTCTGTGAGATGCTCATGCCAGAATCCAGGAGTAGTAAAGTAGTTGACTAGAGCCTTTTTCCGACTTATGAATTGTTGCATGATAGGATCATTGAGGAATTTTTTTTTCTATAAAATTAAAAGCATTTAAAGTAAAATAGATTTTGAGAAGGTGTAGATTTTCAGCATTTAAAATTTCTTTAAACTTGAGCATAAATGAGGGTGAAGTTTTTAAAACAGAAGAAATTTCCTTTCAAGAAATTTGCTTGAATCTGAGGGTCTATTTCAATTCTCTCAAGATATCTTCAGAGGTGTGTTTCTGGAAGTGAAGATCAAGGCCACCAATGAAAAATTTTGTTGAAGGTCTTTGTAAGTCCCACAAAGCATTCACACTGTTCCCAAAATTTTCAGTCAAACAATCAAGAGATATAGCTAGATTCTTCAAATCTTTGAGTTTGTTTATCAACTCCAATTAATCTCTGGAATAAACAGCTGGCAGGATTTTTTCCATTATCTGTTTTTGATATGTTAATTTGTATGGACACCTTTCTAGCTACTCCTGGTATTGTTGCAAGTAGGAGTTTTCAAAAATTTTGAACGTTAAGTTGCAGCCAATTAACATTTTGAGAATAATCTGATGAAGATATTTTGTATGCTCATTTGATATTGGTTTGAAATAATTTTTGACTGAGTTTGTTTTTGATGGGAGGGAAGTTTGAATTGCAAAATCATTTGTGCTGACTCCAGCTTGGATGGAAGTACTAGATTTTGAAACATGATCAGATTTTTTGTTTTAATTGACCAATATCAAAAGCAAGTACTTTTATTTCTCTCCAGGGGTAATTTTCTTAAAGAACTCTTGAATGTGAGCTTGGATGAGGTGTGGCCTGGCTTGTGGTAAATAAACCAAGCAGTGTTAAAATTTTGCATCCAATATTTGTTATCAATTGGCTCAAGGTTCAGACATCAGCAAAGAGTAACAGCAAGCCCAATGAATTCTTGAGAGTTTGAACCATCTTGTGTTTCTGTTCTGAGAGGTTCAATCAGCTGGAATGTGAGTGAAGCTGGTGGGAAAGCATCAGTAATCTGGAGTGAAAGTTGATAGGAAAGCTGGAAATCACTGGAAAAGCTGGTGGCTAGTGTACTTCCTTTTTTCACATCCTTACTTTGCTTTCCCATTGAAAATTATCAATAAAATACTCTCTGCAATGGTCAGGATGGGTTCCCCACCTGAGCATCACACCCAGGCTATTCCATAAATTATCTTCTCCAAATAAATTTGATACATAACCCCAAAATTGTTTTTTAAACCTCAAACAACCCTTTGGTCCATTAATCCTTGAAACAACCCCTTAAACTTTGGTATTGAAAAATTTGGTGTACCATGGGAGTTTTTGAGGCATGGTTAGAATGCCATTGCAACAACATTTGGTTCCCCAAAATTGTTTTACCACCAACCTGAATGATGTTTGAGGATGGAGTGCCCATGGTTTTATATGTTGACTTTTTGGGCTGGAGGCTGTAGTTGAATGATTTGGTGATGTGTCTTTCCAGGAAGTTCTGACATGTACTGACCTGGAGGTCCTGGGAATATAGGCTTATCAGACAGGGTTATGGACTATGTATATAATATGTATTGTGTTTTTGAAAACGCTTGGACACCACAAAAAACATTTCTTGTTTCCCAAAAAAAAACTCAGTTTTGGACCAGTTTTTTCCCAGGGTATTAAACACCAATTTTTAATTTGATTTTTTTTCACCTCCCATCGGATCCAAAAGGTTTTTAAACTCAAATTGGATCAATTCCCCCCCAATCTGTTGCTATCCCCCCCAAAAAAAATTTATTAGTTTTGAAAAAAATACACAATGGGCCAAAGTAACCCACCATCTCATCAATCAATAATCCAAGCCTACCTTGAATCAAATGATCAAACCCTTCAAACCATTACCAACATCAATGAAAAATTTCCTGTTGGAATGAAATTATTGGATTTGGGGAGCCCCCAGGATATGCAAAATGTAAGCAATTTTTAATCTCTTTAAAATAAATGGTTCAAATTCTAATATCCATAACTTTAGGATAATGATGAGTCTTTTTGCTTCAAACAATAATTATGAGACTCCTTTGGCATCAAAAAACCAGTCTAATGTGAGCCAAGTGAGTTTTTATCAATTTTGTATTGGAAAACAGTATTCTGAAATTCAGCTTCTTAATAATAGTTTTTGTTTTTTTTGTTGAGATCTCAGTTTGCCTACATTCCATCTCCTGAACTCCCACAGGGTGAGGAGAATCAAACATGAGAGTCCTCAATATAGATCTAATCCTTCCTTAAGCTTCTTCTGTCAATCTGCTTCCATACTCTACTCTTCTTTGCACTCTACTCTTTTTTTCTCTTCTTCTGCCTGCCTGCTACAAACAATCTCTTCTTCTTTTTTTCTGTTTCCTTTCTCATTTTATTTTTGTCTTTCTTATATTCTTTCTCTTAATAATTGTCACCTTCATCCTTGTCAAATCCATCAAAACTCATTTCTCAATCTCTTTCTGGTAAGAAAACTTGCTATTCATTATCTCATTTCTTGGAATAACTTTATGATCTTACCTCAAATCTACACTCAAACAGCTTGCTTCTATTCTACGTCTCAGTCCTGAATATTCTCACTCTGCTCTACCTGTCTGATCTCTCTTAATCTTTCTATCTCCGCTAGCTTTTGGTATCTGCTTCTCTGCTTCATTCTCTCAAGTCTCTCTGCTTTCTTCTCTGTGTTGTTTCTAACCTTGAAATCTAGTCTGTTGGTTTTATTCCTCTGCCTCAAAAATTGAATTGTTGTCATTTTTGACTTTCAGATAAACTTTACAATATAATGCTTGGAGAAAAACAGAAGAACCAAAAAAAGATTTTGGAAATAAGTGCACTTGTAAAAAGGATCCCATCTCCTTGTTTAAATCAACCCATACCAATCACGCTTCAATCATCTCAACCTAGCAGTTGCTTCATCTTCAAATGCAGAATATATCAACATATCATTGGTGATTGAGAAGGGTGGATATGCAGGTATTCCTGCAATAAAATGGCTATTATAAATACCAAAGTGTCAAGAATACATGAATTCTCAAAAAGTGGCTCTCAAAAACAAGAATTATTTCTTAAAATGGATTCTGACAATAAAAAATCAAAATATGTTGGTTTCTGGTGTTACCATTAGCCAATGAAGTCCAAAAGATGAATCTGATAAAGCACAAAATGAAGATTTTGTTTCAAAAAACAATGTGAGATTCACATCCCAAGAAAACCACAATAGGCATATCCAATTGAATTCTTCCCCACTTTTCAACCCAGAATATGGATCAGATTTTGATTCCAACTTCAATTACCAAAAGATAAAGATGGAAAAGATTTAGGAAAATTATATGATCAACAATAAGTATGAT
The DNA here is from genome assembly GCA_025617555.3 of Puccinia polysora. Taxonomy (NCBI): domain Eukaryota; kingdom Fungi; phylum Basidiomycota; class Pucciniomycetes; order Pucciniales; family Pucciniaceae; genus Puccinia; species Puccinia polysora. The sequence goes on along the minus strand of CM062613.1, from coordinate 36,567,791 downwards.
GTAATCCACCCCAATTTTCCACACCAATTGGACCCTAAAAAGTATATCTTATGGACTTCTGGTAATGTTTCTATTTGGGAAGATGGTCTATTAATTCAAATTTGGTTTGGATCTTTTGATACCTAGAATATTGTTCTAAAATGGGATATTTATCACATTTTATTTAAAGGATTCTTGTAAAACTGGAGTATCTTTAGATTCCACACCAAGAAATCTGAAGTTCCTCACATTGAAGAAGAAACTACAATTTAAAATTTATCAACAGACCAATGTAACTATATTTGATTAATTCATGTCACAGATTCTAGGAAACCAAACCTCCAAAATACCCACTGATGCCTCTACTTGCTCCTCTTCTGATGGTGTCATCAAATTCATTCCATTTGTGACAATTTCCAGTGGATAGGAATCCAAGTGAATTTTGAAGTTGTCAAACTCCAAGGTTAAGGGCTATTGTCTTCATCAATTTTTGGAATATCCCTTTCCTCAGTCCATAAGTGTGACACAAATAAAATAAAAAAATCACTGGTGCATTGCTCTTAATACCTCCTGATTGCATAAATGACCTTGAAATCTCTAAAACTCAGTCTATACTTGCAATATTTGCAGTTAGCTTTGATCAGTTCGACCACTCATTCAAGCTCTGCGCTTCTACCCTTGGTTATATCAAACCCTCAGAATTCCATTCTTGGTCACGCAACTAAATTTGTTTGAAACTATGCACAGAAAGCCACATAAACTTTATAATTCTGCAAATGGAATGGCTCCCTTCCCTGCATTATTATATCCACTCACCCAACTTGTCTTCCAATGTCATTCCTTCCATGTCCCACCCATTAATCTTATGTACTTGCATGCTCTATTTTCTTGCAATTACACTATGACCTTGGAAGCAATTGTACCTTTCATTTCACTTTCCAACTCTGTTCCTGTCATGAATTAAATAATTTCTCTCTAAATGTAGATGAATTTCCACCAGTTGGTATCTAGTCACCACTGTATTACCTTATAAGTGCTACACTGTCTGCCTGAAGATTGTTTCCTCAGTTAGTTAATTTCATACATTCTTGCATTTTCTACAGACAAGTAATCACATTGAGCTTTGCCTTAGTTAATTTCAATTGGAAAAATTTCATCACTCTCACTTTTTTTTGAAAGATTGAACCATCCATTTGCACTTTGAAGTAAGATTTGCTATCTTGAATTTCCCTTTTCACTCAGCCTCTCCCATTTTTCCTCAAAATCATCCAAGATTTACCTATAGTATGTATGGTGGTTTTGTGATATTAAATTAAATAAATCAACTCAAATATTTTAGTTTGCCACCTAAAGTAGATTTCTGTTACAATGTTTCATACTTGCTTGACTGGGAACACTGCCCTCACCCCTTATGATGATGATTTGAATAGGGTAGGCGGATCCAGCGCCCCACAGGCCAAAAAACCCTTAAATACTGTTCCTTATTCTAGATCCTCTACAGTTGAACCTCTAAACAACCCCCTTGATCCTTGGAGTTTTTCCCAAAGCCTTGGTGGATCCTCTCAAGCAACTCAAATATCCCACAAACTCCTCCAATGAAACCTTCACTTATGGTAGGTCATGGCTTTAAATAAATTATCCTGAGATGGAAGCCTTTTTCCTTGTCTCTGCTTTTATCCAGGACCTCAATGAAAATGCCTTGCAACATAGCACAAGTGGACCTGACGTTTTCAATCTGGGCATGAAGCAGCCTGATCACTTTACAGGTGAACATTCCCATAAGCTTAGATCCTATATAAAGTATTGTAAAATCATCTTCTACAAAAAATCCCAACAACTGCCCCTCTGACAGAAACAAGCTCATGTATGCTTTTTACTTCCTAGGAGGTGAGACTTGCAGTGGTTTCAACCTTACCTCAAAATGTCATCCAATCAAAGTCCCACTTGTATTCTCAAACATTGGGAAAGGTTTGAGAAACAACTGTTCACCCTGTTTGGAAACCCCAAAAATGTAAAAAATGCCAAATACAAGCTCAACATCCTAGTAATGAAGGAGAGTAGTAAGGTTTCTGTGTATATATGTCAAAATCAGACTCTGCAGTCTTGCATCCAATAGAACAAGGAAGCACTCTAATTTCATTTCCAAAAGGGATTACCAGAACAACTTATAAAACAGCTTGCAGTTGGATCTCCCTTCAGCAGTTAATATATCAGCTGATCAGGCTTCATAATGGATATAGCAACAAGAAATTCTCTCAAAAATGATCAAGCTTGATAATGGCTATAGCAACAAGATTTTCTCTCAACAAAACAACCATGGATTTTCAGCCTTCTCACCAAAGGCAAACAACTCTTTGAAGCAAAAATTGAAGAATACAAAAAAATCCAAACCAAATAAAAATTTGAGCTCCAGCCCAAAAGGGAAGAACCTTGCCAAAACTCCAAAGTTTCTGGATAAAGAAACCAGTATCCTCCAGAACAAGGAATGGAAAAGGAGGGAAAGAGATGGGTTATTTATGTATTGTGGAGGAAAGGATGATGTAAATAGTTGTGAAAAGCAGCTAAGCTGTCAAAAGAGTTAGCTTGTAGTTTTTCTGATACTTGCAAGGAAGACTACACATTATCTGAATATCAGAAATTCAATCTTTGCACTTTCAAGTCACTTAATGCTCCAAGTTCAAGATTTTTTCTTTTCCATTCCAGCAACAATTCTTATTGTGTTTTACTCAATTCTGGAACTAATTTTTCCTTTGCAAGTTCATCTTTTGCCACTTCCTGTCAGAAGTCATATGAAAAAAAATGAACACTGTGGGATTCAAACCCACAACCTCAGACTCTTTATATGAGTGATGATCTGACCAATTGATCTAAGTGCGCTGTTGAGTAAGGAGCTGTTGATTCATACCTATTTGGCTGATCACCCCGGAAGAGGTGTACTTATCCCAGCATTCTATGATGTGGGTGGCACATACCAGTCAATGAACTGCTCATGGCAATTATGTAATATAACACCCCTCTGTGATTTAAGCAGGGACTCAACCCTTTGATTTCATTGATAAAGACGGATTGTTTTTTTTGACAGCTGTTAGGCTGCAGTCTTTGTGACTGTATAACTCTTGCTACCATGTCAGAAGTCATATGAAAACAAATGAACACTGTGTGATTCTAACCCACAACCTCAGACTCTTTATATGAGTGATGCTCTGACCAATTGAGCTAAGTGCGCTGTTGAGTAAGGAGCTGTTGATTCATACCTATTTGGCTGATCATTCCGGAAGAGGTGTACTTATCCCAGCATTCTATGATGTGGGTGGCACATACCAGTCAATGAACTCCTCATGGCAATTATGTAATCTAACACTTCCAAAATCTTATGCATTTGAAGAGAGAAAAATTTCCCATTTATTGAGTAAGTAGTGGGTCTGATCCATCCCATTGTTTTACCCATACAGCAAAATGGACCTTTGAATTCTCCAATTTTCCCAACTTCAAATGGGACTTATTTGTATGGGATATTCCCAGAATGGATGAAACCATTCTTGGCCACAAATTTCTGATCCACTGGAATCTGGATGTGAACTGGAAAAAAGGAGTAATTAACCTTTGAACCTTGCAACCCCAGGGAACTAAAATTTCTTTAAAACAGGAGTTAAATAGCCTACCTGAAACTGTCATTGAGTTTGATGACAAATTTCCACCAGGAGATTTGAAATATCCCAACCTTCATTCCCAAGTTCCCTCTTCAGATTTAGGAGTTATTTCTTATTTATCCAAGTTAACTCTTCCTTGTTTTTTTAAAGATAAACAGTCACCTAACAAAAGATGTATTTTGAGCTTGCTAATCCTCTTGCATTTTGCTAATACTTCAAACCCTGTGCTCAAAGATGATGACAAATTGAAGATTCAGAAATAATTTAAGAGTCTTTACATTTGGTTTACCATGGCCTTGCTGATGTCTTTTCAGCTGTAAAAGAAGATAAAATACCTCCTTCCCATTCTTATGATAACCAAATCAAACTAAATAGCCCACCTCCTGCGCCCTGACCAGCTTAATCTCTCTCAAAGCAGGAATCAGCCACGCTTCAAGAATACATATTGGAAAATGTATCAAAAGGATTTCTTTGAAAAATAAATTCAAACACCGGCTTGCCTGTAATATTTTTCCCAAAGAAAGATGGCAGCCGTTTCTTTTTTATTGACTACAGGAAGCTGAACCAGGTAAACTGAAAGAATGCCTACCCAGTATTGCCTATGTTGCACCTCCTCACCCTCTTGCATGGCGTAATTTCTCAAAGTTAGAACATCAAGGTGCCAATAACCTGATTTGAATTGCAAAAGGCCATGAGTATTTGAATGTAATGAGAACACAGTTTGGCAGTTATGAGTATACAGTCATGCCCTTTTGCCTCTAAAATGCTCCTTCCACTTTTCAACATTTCTTGAGTAAAATGTTTCTGAACTTTTATAGAAATATCTTGTGGTGTATGTTGATGAAATATTTGTCTACTCGAAGACTCCTGAGGATCACATTGCACATTTTAAAGAGGTGCTGAAGCAACTTCAAAAGAATAACCGGTTTGAAAAAGCCTCCAAGTGCAAATTTAAAAGTCATTCTCTCCAATTGGTAGGTTTCTTAGTCTCACAAAAGGGACTATTGATGGACCAAGCCAAGAGCCAACACATATTGGACTGTCCCTCTCCTTCTTATGTCAAATCCTTCTATTTTTACTTGGATTTAGCAATTTTTACAGGAGGTTTATTCAGCACTACACCAAGAAGACTGTTAATCTTACTAATTTTCTTCACAAGGAAACTCATTTTATTTTTACTGAACAAGCTTCTTTGGAGTTTCATGCTCTGAAAAAAGGTTTCACCACTTCTCCAATACTTTCTCACTTCAACGTGATAGCTTGCAATATTGTGGAAACAGATGCAAGAAACTATGCAATTAAAGGAGTAATGTTTCATTGATATTCTTCTTCAAATATTTTTCATCCTGTAGAATTTGAGTCTTACAAACTTCTTGCAGCAGAAATTTACTATGAGACTCATGAAAATGAAATTCTTTCAATTGTTTATTTCTTGGAGAAATGGTGTTCATAACTTTTGAGATTTATGGAAACTTTTCAGGTCTTAACTGATCAAAATTCATTTAAATACTTCATGAGCTAAAAATTCCTTAAAATCAGACAGAAACAATGGGACAAATAACTCTTTGAGTTCAGAGTTAAAATCAAGTACCTCCCAGGGTAACAAGTGGTAGTACCCAATGCTCTATCACGTTGGGACAATGTTTATCCAGAGGGGGGGGGGGAGCACCTTTGCCAATAGAATCCCTGAAGAAATTAGGAAACTCTTCTCTAATCATTCTTCCCAACTCAGTTTGATTCTCACCCACCTTTGAGAAAAAGCTTCCAAACTTTGAAAAGCCCAAATAAACAACCACAAGTGAAATCAACTTTGAAAGATTGAAACAATATCAAAAATCATTTAAGGTATTGACAAGAATGGTTATTTAGTTTATAAAGATCATATAGTAGTACCCAATAATCCTTGCATCAAGTTAGATATCTTTGTTTGAGTTGTGGCTCAAATCTCTGCTTTAAAGTCATTATTGTAAAAATAAAACCTACCAGTTTATTTCACAAGAATTCTACTGGCCTGGCATGAACAAAGAATTAAAAGAATATGTTAGCATGTGCTATGATTGCAATTGTAACAAGTCCTCAAATCACCAGAAGTAATGGCTTCTCCAGCCGCTTCAAATCCCTCCTATTCCTTGGAACTTGTTTTCAATGGATTCTATTTCTCAATTACCTGTTTCTAGTGGTTATGATGCTATGTTAGTAGTAGTATATTAATTCTCAAAGATGGATTTATTTCTTTGCAGGACTGTGACTTCCTCTTCAAAATACCTATCTAATCTCTTTATAAAAAATTTCTTCTCAAAGAATGGCCTCCCTGATAACATAGTTAGTTATTGTGTATCTTTGTTTGTCTCTAGCTTTTGGAATTCTTTCTGCCAGCATTTGAAGATTACCCACAATTTTTCAATGGATTAACGCCCAGAAATGGATGGGAAGACCAAGCAAGTCAATCAGATCCTTGAAAATTATCTTTGAACGTAAGTCTCCTATCAAAAGGACAACTGGGAAAGATGGCTTCCACTAGCCAAATTTGCATACAACAACTCCGCTCATTCCTACACTAAACAGTCACCCTTTCAGACTCTTTATGGAAGAAACTCAAATTTTGACTGCATTCACATAGAAACTTCTCAAACCACTACTGATTACCTCACTATTATTAAATTTCACCAATTGCATGTTTGAACCAAACTCAAAGCAGAAAAAAAACACTACAAGGAGCCAGAAGACTGACTTTTCACAAAGGGGCCAACCTTTGCAGTAGGAGATCAGGTTGCTGAGAGGGAGAGAAAATCTGAAGGTGATAATAATGAACATAAAATGGATGATGATAATGAAAATCCAATGGCTGATACAGCTGAGGATATTTGGGGAAAATTCACATGATCAATAGTGAAGAGATAAGAAAATCAACAGCAGAATTCTGAGAAGCTGAAGGTATGAAAAGATGATAATTCATCAGGCTGAAGAGGAAAAATCTTATTTTTATACAACTAAAAAGTTGAGAGGGATGGATTGTAGGGGAGATATGATTCTTAGAAAAGATTTGCAGTTAATTATCAAACCAAAAAAATGAAATACAAAAAAAAAAACAAAGGATCACCAGATTTTGAATGAAAGATAAGGTTTATCTTAGATTGAAATTTTTATCAACTGGTGTCTCAGAAATGCACCCAAAAAAGGAAATTCCAAACAAGAAGAGAAAATAAAAATAAATACATAAAACTGTAAAAGCTAGGCTTAATTGAATCAGAATTTCTGCATTAAATTCTTTAGAAGCCCCTTTGAATTCAAATCATTCAAGTGAAAACTGGAATTCCATCATCATTTAATTGCTTCAGATCCCAATATATTGAAAATAGGGTTTGAATTTTTGGGTTGTATTCATTTTTTTTGGATCACCCAGTCTCTATGAATGAATGCCCTAAAACTCTAGTGGGGTGGTAAGAGTAGAAGCTTCATGGAAGCTTGGGCCAAGAAGAGCTAAAATGAAAGAACTGAGATTGAGTTTTCAAATTGAATGGTATTTGGAGGGAAAGGAAATGGAAGGGAAAAAATTTTAAGGTTTGATTATTTCAGTTAAAATTTGAATGTATCATGTAGATATAGACATAACAGGAAAATTTAATCTTCAAATTTTCTGATTCTGAGATCCTCTGCACCATTCAGAGAATTTTTAATGTTTTTCACAGGTTCAAGTAAAATCTCAAACCCATAAAAATGAAGCATAAAAAGATCATATACGTAATTGATAATGAGGATTGAACAAAAGAAGAAAGTAAAATAGTGAAAAACAATTGTGCAAAATAAACATAATGATTTTTATGAATGAATCCATTTATCTCAACAAAGAAAATTCAGGATGAGGATATTTCTGAGGCCGTTGGAGAGCAAAACATTTATGAGGAGTATATAAGATTCTGATTCAATAGTGGGTAAGATAGTCTATGATGGGGATTTCATACCTGAGATTTAAAATTGACTGATTGATGTGGAAGTTTATAGGAATTTTCAATGAAAAATGGGTGATAAGAAGTGAGTTTCACAACTGCCCCTGGCGTGTAAGGGGCTGAAGGCCCAGGGACTACTACCCATAGAACTCAAGGATGATTGATTTGGATTGCAATGAAGAATAAGACAGGAGGAGTAAAAGTGATGAAGAAATTGAAGGATGGGAAGAGCAGTCCAGGAGTAGGTAGTTGAAGGAGGAAACGTTGAATAAGGAGTTATTGAGTCATATAAGAGTAACACCAGGAAAGCACAAGGTGATATGTGAAGGTTTTCTTGTACTGAGATGACCACTACCGGAAGAGAGACTAACCAGTAAGAATTATTATACTAATTATTTTGGGGGAATGAGTCCAGGAGGGAAGGAGACTCCAGTATATGTGAGATCTGAGAAGGTGAACTTGAGGAATGAGTGGCTGGTGATGCAGGTTTGATTTCAATGGTATTAAATGTTGACTGATTGACTTTGAGGCTGTAGTTGATTGATTGGGTGAGGGGCCTGTCCAGGAAGGTTTTGCATGTACTGATATGGAGTCCTGGGAGTATGGGATGAAAAGATGGTGGGGATTATGTACTATCTATATAATAAATGTAATATGTACTAACTAATATAGGAATTGGGTGGAGGAGAGATAGAGGATGAACCAAGCCATGGAGAGAGGGAGAGATCCAGAGACATTTGGCTGAATCACATGAAACAATGGTCAGGATTGCATGGACATACAGATTAACCTATACAGGGAGAGCGTGAAACTTGTAGAAGGAGGTCAAGAATTGCAAGGTATGCAGAGGTAGTATACAGTGGAAGGTACAGGAGTTGATTGATTTGAGTTTGACTGAGATTGAAGTTGATGGATGATTGTATTATTTTAGTTGAAGGAGTTTCAGAACTTGGGTTATGACATTCCCCCCCCTGACAGGAAAGGGAAAGCTCTGGGTGCCCAGAGAAAAGGAGATTCTGGACTTGAAAATGGAGTTGAGTTTTACTTTCCAATTGGAAGCTGGGATTCTTGGAAGCAAGGTTGAATAGCTTGAAGAAGGTGAATTATTATGCAGGTTTTGGAAATAGAAGTATGAGAATTGGAACTGGATTGAAGTTGGAAATTTGAAGTTTGAAGTTAAATTTTGACTTTTGAAGTTCAATGTTTGAAGTTTTATTTTTGAAGTTGGACTTTGAAGTTTGAAAGAAGTCAAAATTTGAATTTTAAACTTCAAATTTCAAATTTTGAAGTTAGAAGGAAGAATGAAGAAAAAGAAGAGGGAGTTTTGGAGGACCAAGTTTGGTGAGGAAGGTAAAGAAAAATGGAGAGAGGTGGATCTGGAAGAAGATTGAAGAAGTTTCAAATGTTTGAGAAGGAGGTTGAATAAGTTGAACTGAGGTTTCATTAGCAGATTTTCATGCATTGAAGGATTTTTTTTGATGTATTGGTGGTGTTGAAGATAGAGAAGTGAAGTTGGATTTTTTCCAGGAATGTTTGGAGTGGATGATTGAAGATATCAATGAAGTGATATTTCCTGATTTGAAAATTGATGATTTGAATGAAGAAGGAAGGTAAGGTATGGAAAGGGAAGTGATAGATGAACTGAAGGATATTATGGATTTTGGAATTATTTTCTGAAATGATAGACAGTATGGAAAGAATTATTTGGAAGTTGTGTGATAGGAAGGAAAATTTTTTATTTGTTATTTATATTTTCTTTTCTTTTTTTTCATTTGTTTTTAGAAATGATTGATTCAAAGGATTTGAATTTTTATGGTGATGAAATATTTTTATGGAGTTTCTTTTGATGCAAGGTGAATGGGTTGAATTGTGATTGGGAAGTGATGGTTATTGAAATTTGGACTGGGAAGAGTATAATAGGATGAATTGGATCTGGAATGATGGATGGAATTAGGTTGATGGAGAAGGGAATTCCATTTGAGGTGAAGTTGGATTTTGGTTCCCAGAAGGTAGTTGGTGAGATTAAAGAATTATTGAATGGATGAGTGGACCAGCATTTTAAATTTTGAAGCATGAGTACCTAATTTTTCCAAAATAAGAAAATTTTCCCAAACAATGCTCAAAGAGCTATATTGAAAGGTCTGTTAGTAGTGCTTCTATTTTCAGATAGTCATACATAATTCCCAGGATGTAAAAATTTTGGAATTAAGTTTCTATTTAGGTCAGAATATTTCATATAATTATCCATAGGCTGTTTTGAACTTGATCAAAAGATTTTGGTTGATTGAAGGAGTATTTGTAGCTTCAGTTGGTAAGCATTTTGGGTATACCCACTTTAACCATGAGCAGGATTAAAGAAACTGTAGGAATCTATAAAATTGATAACCACTTCCTGCCCTTTCTTCAATATTTAAATGATATCTTGGAAAAAATTGTCAGCTTATTGATTTGAGGTCAGTACACTCAGTTGTGCTTCAAGAATTTTCAAAGAAAGGTAAGACATTTCAGAAGTTCCCAATCCATCAGGATTCTGTTCAGAGCAAGCATTCCCTTTTCTGGATACACATTTTCCCAAGATCAAAGGAGTTCTGTTGCATTCAATGGAGAATTTCTAAGTAATTTAAGTTAGTTAAAACAAGAAAGGAGTTCAATATAATACCCTTGTCTTCTGGTGAGATCTTTGGAAGACATGGAAGTATTTTCAAGGAAGAAAGATCAGTTAGTAAATCAAAAGACCTGTGATGCTTAAGGGGTAAGAACCATGAGATAAATTTTGGTGAGGATGGTAGAAACTAAAAAGACACTCAGTGAAACTCATTGGATGTATTGGGTGGAGGTTCTCATTTATAACAGCATCAGGTTTGAAAAAATCAACACATAGTTTTAAACCACTATACTTCTTCTTGAAAGAAAAAAGGATAGCTGCTCCAGTGCTTGAAGTGCTGGGGATTGAGGAACCCTTTCTCTACATTATCTGCTATTTAGGCTTGTATGTTTGATTTTTATTTTGAAGTAGTGAACAGAAAAGCACAACTGGACGTATGAGGCCTTCCAGTCTGATATGGTGGTTGTAAGCATGGCGTGAAGAGAGTTGGTCTGTCTAAACCTGGGAGAAAAAAAAAACTAGGAATGAATGGTAATCAGCGGCAAATTTCTTTAACAGGGTTTCTGATTCTTCAGGGAATTCATCAGTAAAAAATAGAAACATTGGAAGAAGTAAAAAATTCCATCATATGCAAGGATGAATCCAATATCTTCCTACTTTTAAAAATAAAGGATTGATGAATGTCCAAGCAAGTTGGAAGAGTGTTGAACTCAAAGGGAATTTGGATGTTGTGTTTGAGAAACTGAAAAAATTTGTGAACTGAGGGAGATTTCTGTGTAATTCAGTGCCAAAGGAAGAGTTGAGGGAAGGAAAGATGTAGGCAGCGTATCCAGGTTCAGTTCAACAGTAATGGAGGAAATTAAAGTGGTTAGTTGGTGTGAAGGCAACTTGTTAGCCCTCGTCCGACATGATTTCTTAGTGGTCTTGGGCTTTATTTTGATACTTCTTTTTATCTAGAATCCTCTGCATCATTCCTCTTTCTCCTTTCTTTCTTTATCTTTTTTCGGTCCCCCGGACGTTTTTATTTTTCAGGACTCACGACCCTAACAGTCAAAGAAACAGGTCCGGAATCAGTTGAGCACCTGGTCGCCTTGAGTTTTCCTTTTCCTTTTTTTTTATGCTCCAACACACACCTCACCATCGTTTTTTACGAGTCCTATCATTAATTGAGTCACGAAGTAGTAATTATCCATTTACTATCCAATACCACACTCAATCACCTAGATATATGTAACCCTTAAGAGCTGCTTCTTTTTTAACGGATGTATGGTCTGACTCTTAAACCAACTTACTTAGACTTTAGTTTGTCCAATCCATTTCCATTCCCCTACTTCTTTTTTGTTTCCCCCAAGATCGTTGTTGTTTTAACCTACCTTCCGTCAGCTCTTCAGCCCCAACCTCCCCCCCTCCCATCATATGCCCTTTCTCTCTCTCCCTCTCTCTCCCTCTCTCTCCCTCTCTCTCCCTCGACTATCTATAACTTTTATTTCCGGTTCTCATCCATTTTATTAAAAAGAAAAAAAAATAGAAAAATAATAGGCGAAAACGTGGTCTCCTATCTATTGTTATTCGACGACTTTCGAGTCGATCGTTAGATTTAAACTCCCTTATGCCTGCATCCTTTTATGTTCCTACTCGTGCAATCTACCATTTAGAATCAATCAACCGGGAATCAAATCACATTCATGCACCCGCACAAAAAATATCTATTTATGCATCTTTTCTTCCTGCCCCCCCTCTTTCTTTTAACATCAATCAATGATTATCACAAAGAATTAATTCTACGTTTGATCGAGAGGGATAATTATTTGTAGACTGTCCCTAAGATCTTAAGCATTCGACCAGAGGGTATGCTGATACATACTGGCCTAATTAGACAATCCTTCGATCAAGGTGATATCAGACTCAATGATTCTTTTTTTTTTTTTTTTTTTTTTTTTTTTTTTTGAAAACAAAACAAAAAAAGGTTGCCTGATACTGGTTGCTTTAGAATGATTTTTTAAAAAGAAGGTTCTGATCAGAGGTATTAGGAAGGAAGAAGGTAGGAAGGAACTCGAGGTTGAAAGCATCAGAAAACTTAAGTAGTGGAAGAAGTCAAGTCTTTGGTGAGTACACATGCCCATCAATCAAGGTGTGAAAGGCTGAGGGGAGCATCCATAGACTAAAGCCAGGAGAGGGATGATGATGATGATCATCATTCAGGCTGAAGAACAAGTGTTTGGACTTGGATCTAACACCTCTGAAGGGCAAGCTCTGGAGGGATCCTCAAGAGCTTGAAAGGATTAAATGAGCTCAATCCAGAGATGGATCAGGATGGATGGTTGAAAGATTGATTCTTTGGAAGGGTTTAAATGGAGATTTTTAGTCTCCATTGCTTGTTGATCTTTTTGAGTTTACAAGAACCGCTTTAGGGCACTGAAACTTGTGGATCAACATGTAAAAAAAAAAAAAAAAGCAAAATCAGAAAGAAAGAGAGAGAGAGAGAGAGAGGCTTGTTTGAGGCTGTTGATGATTCATGAATTGAGAGGATGCCTTGAGTTTAGATGGGGTAGTAGATGAATGAGAGATCATTTTACTCAAATCTGATCCTTAAAACTTTCCAGATCATTATGAGTTATCTTGATCAAAAGAAGAAGAAGAAGAAGAAGAAGAAGAAGAAGAAGAAGAAGAAGAAGAAGAAGAAGAAGAAGAAGAAGAAGAAGAAGAAGAAGAAGAAGAAGAAGAAGAAGCAGAAGAAGAAGAAGAAGAAGAAGAAGAAGAAGAAGAAGAAGAAATGTTGGATTTCTTTTGATAGGTTTGGAGTGGGTCACTCTGACTAAGATCTTTAGAAGGTCTCCAAGAGTTTCCTCAGATTGGATCTTCTCTCTCAGCTGGGTTGGTTCCTTCTTCCACCCAAACAAATCCTGAAATCCCAGGCAGGTGTCTTGGCTTCATCTTCAATCTTTCTTAGAGGTCCTTCCAACTCATCTGTCACTCTGGGGGGCCTTAACCTAAGTCAACATCTTGGAAAATAGAGGCAAAAAGAAATATGTGTGTTTAAAAAGATATTGGTTTGATGATTGAAGGGATTTGGAAATTTGAGTAAACAAGATCTTGGAACAGTCATTTTCAATATAACTATCTACACATCTTGGTACCCATGTTTCTTCTCCTTCTTCTTTTTCTCATTCCTGTTTTCACCTGAGAAAACATAATCCAACATCTCAAAAAAAAAAAATCAACAAAAAGGGTGAGAAATTCAATCTTGTTCACATGTTGGTTTCTCAATTCCTTGTTTTTTTGTTTTTCTTTTTGAAAATCATTTTGATTTTTGATTCTTTCTAACATTGTTGTTTTTATCTTTTTTTATTTTTTATCAGATGATGGGTTGATAAGAAAAAGAAACTTGAGTTCAGAGTGAGTCATCAGCAGGGTTTGATATCCTCACTCTAAGGGATGATAGAAAGTTTTTGGAGGATGAAGTTTGATGAGCTGTGTTTGAGATATTTGACAATAGTCATTCTGGAAGGAAAAGGAATGGATTTTTTTTAGGGCATTATTTTTCTCAGGCATACAACCCTTTATTTCAAAAATCTTGACATTGGTTCCTGGTCGCACCCCTTTGGTATTTTACACGGAAAAACTTTATTTCTCACAATTTTCAAGAATTCATTTTTTTTTGAATTATGACCGCACAACCCCCATAGCAGGAGTTCTTGAATCCCTAACCAAAGAAAAATTTTGGTAATTTTGGAGCCATGAGAAGCTTTTCAAAAATTCAATTGAAAAAACAAAAAAAATTCTGTAAAAACAAATTTTTCCATGGGTTTTTGGATCCTTATTTTGGCTATTTGAGTTGGTATTTTTTTTTTTTTTTTTTTTTTGGTTATTTTGGCTGCCAGAACTTTTGACCAACATTCAAAGAGTCTTCTAATATTTTTTTTCATATTCTTATTTATGCATCCTTTCAGCTTAAAAAATTCCTTCAAAAAACACAAAAAATAAAAAAAAAAAATCAAATTTCTCTTTGGACACTTGAATCCTTTTATTTTCCTTTTTGTTTCATTTTTTTTTTGAGGGGTAATTCAAGCTATCAATTTTTTTAAAAAAAAAAACAAAAACAAAAATTCAAAGAGCATTCAAATATTTTTTTCAGATTTTTTGGATGTATTATTTTACCTTAAAAAATTCCTTCAAAAAAGCCAAGAATTCAAAACATTCAAGTTTTTCATTTGACTTTTGGATCCTGATGTTTGCCATTTTGACTTATTTTTTTTTGGTGTTTCAAGCTTTAAGAATTTTAAAACAACTATTCAAGAGATTTTTAAAATTATTTTTTGATTTTTTGATTTTATGCTTTTTTATTTTTTAGGAGCATGATTTGGGCTGAATTCTTGAGATTTGGAGATAGTTTGGAAAATGTTTAATTGCTCAAAATATTTTCCAGATTTGGGAGGTTCAAAATGGTTTTTTTTTTTGGAATTTATTGAGGTTAGTGGGGCTCTCATCCAGAGAGACTAGGTAATCCAAAATAAAATGAAGACAATCAAAAAATCTACTGTTATTTTCAATATATTGGGATCTGAAGCAATTAATTTATGATGGAATTCCAGGTTTCATGTGGATGATTTGAATTCAAGGGTGATTCTATAGAATCCAATGCAGAAATCATGATTTGATTAAGCCTAACTGTTATACTTTTTTTCTTTTCTTTGTTGGAATTTTTTTTCTGAGTGCATTACTGAGACATCAGTCAATAAACCTTTTCCATCTACAATAAATCTTAAACTTTATTCAACATCTGTTGAGCCTTTGTTTATTTTTGGTATTTCATTTTTTTTAAAAAATTAACTGCACATCTTTTCTGAGAATCATATCTCCCCTAAACACCATCCCTTTCAACTTTTCAGTTGTATTAAACTCAGATTTTTCCTCTTCAGGCTGATTAATTTCATTTTTGTATACATTCAGATTTTTGGAATTATGCTGTAGATTTTCTTATCTGTTCAGTTTTTATCCTTTGAAATTTTCTCCCAACATCCTCAGCTGGATCAGTGATTTGATGTACATCATAATCAACTTCAGATTTTCTCTCCCTCTCAACATTAGGCTGATTAGTGCTGACCTCACTTTTTTGTAGTCACTCTCTCAATTATTTTTTAGTTTTTAATTTAAGCCCCCCTTTTTCATTTTTTTTTGTCCCAGGCCCCCTCTGGGGGCTTCCCATTTTTCTTATCCAAAAACTAATTTTATTCATACTGAAACAAATAATCAATTTATTTTCATCCTTTGAATCCACTCAATTCTTTGAGAACCATCCTATCAGGAATTTCAACAACCTGGAACCCTCTCCCTCAGACTATCAAATTTCCTAAATTCTATTATTCTCATATTTCTTACTCCTACACTTCTTTTGGGAATTTAATTCTAACATTTTGTGAAATCAGCTTCTGATTAATAACTGGAAAGAATCTGAGATGAAAGATTATATTTATACTGAAGGATAGAGTTCAGTAATGGATAAAATTTGATTGAAATGAAAGAACCAGGAATAAAGATAGTTTTCAAAAAAAAGGAAAACAAGAGGTGGCCATTATGCCAGTAGTAAAATAGATATTTAAGATGTAAAGGAATTAGTGAGAAGCTAGTCTGATTATATAAGAGTAGGTTTCTAAGATTGAGTGTGGTGGTAAGAGTAGAAGCTGCATGGAAGCTTGTGACAAGAAGAGCAGAAATGAAATAATTGAGATTGAGTTTCCAAATTGAATGGGATTTTGGGGAAAAGGAAATTTCAATGAAAATCTTTTGAGGTTTGATTATTTCAGGTAAAATTTGAATGCATCACGTAGATATAGAAATAAAAGGAAAAGATAAGATTCAAGTTTTCTGATTTTAAGATCCTCTGTACCAGTAAGATAATTGTTTAGTTTTTTTCAAAGGTTAAAGTGAGATTCCAAAATAAGAAATAGATCATATATAGAATGAATAATGAGGATTGAAAAAAAGGAGAAAGGAAACTTATAAAAAAAAATAACCATGTAAAATAAAAAAAATCATTCTTATTGAGGAATCATTTATTTCAACCCAGAAAATTCAGGTTGAGGATATTTCTGAGGCAGTTGTAGAGCAACAAGTTTATGAGGAGCTTAAAAGATCCTGATTGAGTATTAGGTATAGTAGTTTATGACAAGGATTTCATACTTGAGATTGAAATTTTACCAAGTGATGTGGTAGTTTCTTTGAATTTTCAATGAAAAATGAGTTATCAGAATTGATTATGGATGGAAATGGGAAAAGGATAAATAAAATATGTTTGGAGAAGTAATCAATTCAAAAATCTGGATTTTAGGTGGGATTTTCAAGATATTTTTGGTGATTGAAGTAATTTTATATACAATATTCAATTTATTTCTTTATTTTTTTTGGGGGGGGGGAGATCTGATGCTTCCATTTAAAAATAAACGGGCTTTCCAATTTCTTAATGGAATATTTTCCAAATGGCCAATCTTAAATTCACAACCTTGAAACCCCCATTCACTACCCAAAGCAGGTTGCATGGTGCAATTTGCAACCCATTCGAGTCGAAAACAGCCATTTGCAACTCAGGTGGGTTGTAAATGGCTGTTTAAAACCCAGAATGGGTCGCAAACCGCGCCACGCAACCCATTTTGGGTAGTGAATGGCAAAAAAAAACTTTAATTTAATTATTTATTTCATTTTATATATATATATTTATTTTTATTTTTTTATTTTTTTGTATTTTTATTTTTAATTCAATTTAATTAATTAATTTATTTTTGATATATTTATTCATTTATTTTTTCATTTCATTTTTTTTAAATTTATTTATTTAAATTTTTATTTATATTTAAATTTTTAATTTAATTAATTAATTAAATTAATTAATTAATTTTTATTTCATTTCATTTATTTTTATTTTTTTTATATTCATATTTTTATTTTGATTAATCAATTTTTTATTTGTTTATTTATTTATTTATTTATTTATTTATTTATTTATTTATTTATTTATTTATTTATTTATTTATTTATTTATTTATTTATTTATTTATTTATTTATTTATTTATTTATTTATTTATTTATTTATTTATTTATTTATTTATTTATTTATTTATTTATTTATTTATTTATTTATTTATTTATTTATTTATTTATTTATTTATTTATTTATTTATTTATTTATTCATTTATTTATTTATTCATTTTATTATTTATGAAAATAAAACATAGAAATAACATAACAAAAAGTAAAAAAATTTCAAAAAAAATACATATATATCCACTCCCAACTCAGTTGGCTTGCAAATTCAACATTGGCCTTTCCAAATAACCACCATCCAAAATCTTTTTGCTTTCAAAACAATTATAAGCCTCATTTCAAATCTTTAAATAGCTATCTGCTTCTATGAATTTCATAGTTTAAAACAAAACATTACCAAATATCTTAAAAGAGGCTTCAAGAAAAAAACCAAACCTATTTTTATCTTTATATTTTTATTTTTTGGAAGAATCTTGAAGGAGATAGAAAAAATTAAAACGTTTTTCAAGGCCAATGATTTCCTCATTGCTCAAAAATTGATAAATTTACATGCTTTATCAAAAAATTAAAATAATGCAGAAAAGGTGTAAGTTCTTATTAAAAATTGATAAATTCAGTTCCTTGTTAGAAATGGCAAATTTTCAATTTTAACCATTTTCAACCTGAGAAAGGCATCAAAAAATCAGTTGAATTGAAAAATGATGCTACATAATTTATTTCAATTGAAAAAAAAAATTAAAAGCAATTTCTTGCCAAGAGTTCATGAATTTTCCTAGGCGGGAGAGCCTCTTTAAAATTGCTTTCAATCCATATGGAATCCATGAAAGCATCCTGGAGCTCTCCTGAAATTCTGGAAGCATTCCAGAGGCCTTATAGGATTATAATGCATTCTGGAATGCTTCCAAAATTCTCAAAAGAATTCTGGGTGGCTTTGAAGCAGATTTTCAGGGACCTTCTCAGCTGAGGAGAGTCATGAGCTTTGGCGGTGCAATTTTTTTCATGGAGATTCATGAACTCTGGGTGGAAATATTTTGAACACATAATAAATCAAAAATCAATTTCACTTAACTTTCTTTTTTTTTCTTTGGGAGGGGGGGGGGGGCAGAGGGTGAGAGGTGGGGATGGGACTTACCAGGGCTACAAGAATGGTCCCTGGTGATTTTTCATAGAACATGGGGGGCCGGGGGTTGATTATAAAATGAATATGGAGAAGGGGCTTTTTTCAGTTATTGAAAGGGTGGAAGCTTACTGGGTTTATTCATTGAGAATTCCAAAGACTGAATAATTTTATGAAGCACTTGCATATATCAGTATATTGAGTAAAATGTGGGAATTATTATGGTTAGTTTGAGTGTATTGCAAATAAAAAATTTGGTTGGTAGAGATAATTGAAGATGTTGTTAGAATAATATAAACAGGTAAATAAAGTGTAATATGTCATTTTTGATGATTAATGACAAAAATAACATTGTAAGAAAAACTGAGCAAAGAAAAACAACTTGAGGATGGGGACATGGATCCCGGGATTAATAATGATTTTCCATCTTTGAAATAAAGTAAAAACGTTTAGTTTGCTATTTAGACATAACACAACAATCAATAGTGCATTATTTTCCTTGATGCTTCTTTTTACATTATGGTGCATCTTTCTTTTCATTGGTGTTACACATGGTTTTGCAATGAACCTAAAATTTCAAGTTGCATTGATAGTCCTTTCTCTTTTATTTTTCATCCAGTTTTGATGCAGATTTGTTGAGATTGTAGAGGTATTTTACCCCGCGTTCTCTACGTTATGAACTCTGAGACAAGTTCGCGTGACATGTCTGTACCACCCGGGTGAACTGACAACTCGGTCAAGAACCGCGGATTCTACTCCTCTCCTCCGGCCAGATCTCTTCCGTCTCTCGTCTCATTATTCTTTTTCTATTTACTCTTTTTATTCTTCCACATCTTTTCTCACTCGTATCTCCCTACTTCTCATCTACTCGCTCAATGAACTCCTCTCTACTCAAATCCATCTCAATCCAACTCTTCTATTCTACCTGTCTCTTCGTGAACTAACCTCTGCCTGGTAAGAATGCAATCCCCAAGAACGTCTTAGCACTTAACGTGATCTCTCTGACAATCTAACTTGATTCGTAGTCTTCCATCTTCTACGTCTAAACTCTTCCAACTTACACTCTGCCAAAACCTCATGCTGTCTCATCTTTCTCTTATTTACTAAATAATTCAAAGCTGTTGGTCCTCTCACTTTTTCCTTTCTTTCTCTCAATTCCTATTTGATCTATCAAGAGTCTAACTTGTTGTCCACAGTCTGCTGGTTTTCTGTTCAGAGGATTCTCATTCAAATCTTATCACGGTTAAAAGCCGAAATTCGACTCTACAACATCGAAAATGAACGAACCAGCGGGAGCAAACGATTATTTTCACCAGGTTGCTCTCAAAGCCTCCGTCGATGCTATTCCTCCATTAAACGAAGACAACTACTCTATCTGGCGTGATAAAATGCTAATGCTGTTCGATCTCAAAGATATCAAGGATACTATGACTAAGAATGCAGGACAACTACCGATAAGACAAGATCGGGAAATCCGGGCGATCATCCTATCCAAACTCGACGCTACTACCCATGCAAATGTTGTCAACGCCTCTAATATCACATCCTCAAAATTACTTTGGAATGAAATCACTTGTAGATTTGCTTCATCCGAGACAGCAAATCGAGCACGAATTTTTAACCAGTTTCTCCACGCTCCGTTCAACGAACTTGCCATCGAAGGTTTTATAACGGACATTCGAAAGTCTCTTACTCGTATGGCGGATGTCGGAATAGATCTACCGAGCGACATTGTGGCCTACTTAATACTATTCAAATTTCCTCCAACACTTGAGAATTTGAAACAACAAATCATGCACGGCGAGAAGTCGATAACCGTAGAAGTTATATTCAATAACTTAATCCAATACAATAACGAGCGTAAGGCACAACTTAAGACTGGAAAATCAACAACCGATGTCTCACTGGCCACGTTCAAAAACAAATCAGATAAAGAAGATAAGAAGATCCGCATTAGATGTAAAGAAGGCTTCCACGATCCAAATGCCCCCCATCCGGAATCTTCTTGTTTTCATCTCCACCCCCAAATCGCCCCTGAATGGTGGGTCGAACAGCAAAATGAATGGAAGAATAGGACGAAGAAGGCACCAACAATCAATTACCACGCACTACTAACTCTATGGATTAATGCAGACAGCACTCCAAATCTTCTCCTTGACTCTGGTGCGAACATACACACTTTTAACGATCTCAAGTACTTCACCTCCATAGATCTACAAGATGAAGCAGAGGAAATCAAAACAGGCAAGTTAGAAGCGAACCTTAAGGTACGAGGAACTGGTACCGTCCGACTCGAGTGGAAGGATTCCGTCATTACTCTCGAAGGATGTCTGTACGTTCCGGATATCGTAGTCAATTTAATTAGCCCAGGTCTTCTCGCAAAGAAGGGATGTAGTCTCTCTCAAAAGCATGACCGATTCTTCATTACACAAGACAACGAAATGGTTCTTAAAGGTTTAATTCGAGATGGTCTATTTGTAATAGAGAAGCCCCAAACTGCTGGAAGTAATTTGTCGGTTAATCTATCCAACCAATCATCCACCACTACTCTTACTCAATCTCAGTCACTGTCCGACCTCCATAAGACATATGGACACGCTTCAATTTCCACTCTTAAACCAATTCTCAAAGATAGATACTCGAAAGATGAATTAGATAAGTTTCAATGCGATTGTTGCGTAAGAAGTAAAATCACTCGAGCTCCGTTCTCATGCACCTCGACACCTGCATCGAAACCACTCGAACGAATACATCTAGATTTGATCGGTCAGATTACTCCTCAATCCAAAGCTGGCCATAAATACGTCCTGACTCTGGTGGACAACTTCACGGGTTATCTAGCAGCTTTTCCTCTCCAATCTAAAGAAGAGACCCCCAGTGTCATCATCAATATTCTTGAAGCAGAGTACAAACGACTAAACTATTATCCCACTGAAATCTTTTCAGACAAAGGAACCGAGTTCACTAATGCTACCTTGAAAGAATTCGCCAAGAACAAACATATCAAACTCCTAACATCAGAACCATATCACTCTCAACATAACGGTCGAGCGGAGCGAGCCAATCGGACAATTATAGAATCAGCTCGCGCAACATTCTCTTCATCTCGATTGAATAAATGCTATTGGCACATAGTGGTTCGAAGCTGTTGCTTCATGCTTAACCAGGTCCCTAGGGAAGGTAATGACCTATCCCCTTGGGAACTTATGTTTAGCAAGAAGCTCCCTACTAATTATCTCAAACCTGTAGGATCTTCTGTCATTTACCTGGCGAATGGACTACAAAAAGGAAGAAAGTTCGATGAGAAAGGAGTGGAAGGGATTTTAGTTGGGTTTAATCCCGTTTTTCATTCTTATTTGATCCTCAACTCATCCGGTGCGATTGTTGAAACCAAACATATACAGTTCCTTAAAAATCCGCTACACGATTTTCCTCTCTTAGAATCACCTGGTATCGATCTCTTCACTCAAACTAATCCGCAGGCAGAAGAATCCAACCCCTTATCATTCGAAAAAAAATTTACATTTCGTGAATCTCAAGAAATTGCTTCCGAATCAGACTCAGATCAGGACGATTCGGCATCTGTAGACTCTCCTCCCTCCGACCACTCTTCTCCAACGTCTCCAGTCCCTGAACCTCCTATCCAAGCTATTTCTCAAAGACCCAGAAGAGAGGTGAGAAAACCTCAACGATACGGTTTCCATCACTATTACGAGCCTCCTTCCTACAAAGCAGCTCAAAAATGCTCTGAATGGCCGAAGTGGAAGAGAGCCTCCGAAGATGAACTGAACTCTATAGAATTACAAGACGTGTGGGAGGAGTACTATGGCAATCCCGATAATATACTAAATACGACGTGGGTTTTCAAAGTGAAGGAAAACTGCCACGGTGATCCTGTCAAATACAAAGCTCGACTCTGTGTCCAAGGGTTCGATCAAGTCCTAGGAATCGATTACAATGAGACCTGGGCACCAACCGGGAACCTTGGTTCACTTAGAGTCGCTCTTACTTACGGATTGAAAAATAAAATGAAGCTTACTCAATTCGACGTAAAAGGTGCTTTTCTTCATGCCCCTATAGACGAAACTGTCATCATAAGGACCCCAGAAGGATCGACTCGGAAATCGCCATATCTAAAACTTAAGAAATCTCTTTACGGGTTGAAACAATCCCCCAAGAATTGGTACGAAACCTTAACTTTATGGATCAAGTCTCAAGGATACCACGAATCTACTAGTGATCCGTGCTTATATCTAAACTCCAAGACGGGTGAGATTCTCTACTTTCACGTGGATGATCTCATCCAGGTAGGTAACTCTAACCTCTTTGAGATTAACTTTCTCGAACGATTCAAAAATTCTTCTTGCCATCCACCCAATACTATTCTCGGGATGCTCATGGAAATCGAAAGCGATAAAATCCTCCTGAGTCAACCCAACCACATCGAGAGGGGCCTGGAAGAACTTGGCTTGACTTCTTGTAAAGACACCCATATTCCTTTGACGCAGAATCTAAATCTCGAACCGGCCTCGGATGCCGACCACGCTGAATTTAGGCAACTCAACATTAACTATAGATCAGCAGTTGGCCTTCTGAATCACCTGGCTCATTACTCTCGACCCGACATCTCTTACGCCGTGTCTAGTCTGGCTAGGTTTAATACCAAACCAGGCATGACTCACTGGAGGGAAGTTAAGAAAGTATGGAAATATTTGAAGACGACTAAACATCTCAAGCTTGTAATTACGTACGATCCAAAACAAGAAATTCTCTCTAGTTTCAGCGATGCTACCTGGGGAGACGACCCAACCTTCCGGAAATCCCAAACTGGATATATTATTCTTCACTACGGTAGTCCAGTCGTCTGGAATTCTACTCGACAAAGAAATATCACTTACTCTTCGACCGAATCAGAATTAAACGCGTTGCTCGACTGCTACCTTGAAATCAAATGGATTAAACATCTCATTGGTGAGGTCCATCAAATCTCTGAACCCAAGCCTATTCTACACATCGATAATAAAGGGCTGGATGATAAAATCAAGAGGTTTGGGTCGCACTCCAAGTCCAGGCATATAGACATTAAGACTAAAGGATTGCGCGAAGATTATGCGAGCAACAAGTTTAGTCTCACTCTAATTCAAAGTCAATCAATGATCGCGGATTCTCTCACGAAGGCCTCTTCTGTATCCTCTCTGCAACTTCTTCAAGATACAATCTTCGGAGTTACACATCAGTGAACTTTAGGATTACACTCTCACCAGTCACGGGGGGGTGTTGAGATTGTAGAGGTATTTTACCCCGCGTTCTCTACGTTATGAACTCTGAGACAAGTTCGCGTGACATGTCTGTACCACCCGGGTGAACTGACAACTCGGTCAAGAACCGCGGATTCTACTCCTCTCCTCCGGCCAGATCTCTTCCGTCTCTCGTCTCATTATTCTTTTTCTATTTACTCTTTTTATTCTTCCACATCTTTTCTCACTCGTATCTCCCTACTTCTCATCTACTCGCTCAATGAACTCCTCTCTACTCAAATCCATCTCAATCCAACTCTTCTATTCTACCTGTCTCTTCGTGAACTAACCTCTGCCTGGTAAGAATGCAATCCCCAAGAACGTCTTAGCACTTAACGTGATCTCTCTGACAATCTAACTTGATTCGTAGTCTTCCATCTTCTACGTCTAAACTCTTCCAACTTACACTCTGCCAAAACCTCATGCTGTCTCATCTTTCTCTTATTTACTAAATAATTCAAAGCTGTTGGTCCTCTCACTTTTTCCTTTCTTTCTCTCAATTCCTATTTGATCTATCAAGAGTCTAACTTGTTGTCCACAGTCTGCTGGTTTTCTGTTCAGAGGATTCTCATTCAAATCTTATCAAGATTTTTTTTCTTAGCCATATAAAATATTTCAGGATTCAATACATAAATATTTCTTGCAATTTTTTCTTTAACAATTTCATGCTTTAGTAATATATTTAAATAACCCATTACTTTCCTTTTGCCACTTGAATTTTATTCATTGTAAATTTCTGCATGTTCTTCCGCCCAATTTTTTGGCTTTAATACATATTCCTGTGACATTCCTCTATCATGCTTCATACCTGTATAATGTTTCATAGGTACTCAATCTTTAATAAATCCATTATTATTAAAAATATTTAAATGATTCTTTTTTCTATCATGGTCCAAATAATCTCCTCTTTCCTTTGTCAAAGTATTTTAGATAATCTGAATAATATTTGCACATATATTTCCCTCAAAAGGGATTAAATCTTCAACTGAGTGTTGGTAAGTGGCAAGGAGGATGAGGTTGGTTGAGTTATAGGAGGTAAAAGGTGCAGATTTATGTTAAGTTGTAAGGGGTTGATGTGGGGTGGTTATGAGGAGGATGAAATTCAAATTTCTCACTGGAGACCTGAAGTTTGCAGGGATGAGGTGAAGGATATCAAAAACATTTACAAGGAAAAAAATGAATCAATAATGAGATTGGGGGAGGGAATTTTAGGAAGATTTTTTTTTACTAAGTTAAAGAAATTCATTCATATAAATCAAATAATAAATAATTTAGAATTCAAAATGAGCTTTAATTAGATTCAGAATATAGTTGACCATAGAAGAATTAAATTTCTGAGAAGAGATTGGAAAAGCTTGGGGAGGATTAGGGATCTTAACTTCAATTGTTTCTGCTACCCATCTTTGATTGCAGCCAATAATTTGTGAAAAATGAAACAGTGAAAAATCAAATTAAGAACATCTTCATGTATCTATATTTTTGAAACTTTTTTTAAATTTTTCTGAAGCTTCACCATCTGCCTTCATGGATCACAGTTGCATTCTCAATGCTTCAATTTAATTGATTTGGATGATATTTCAACTAGTTTTTATCCTGATTATGAGGAGAACCACTCTTCTATGCTGGTAAAAAATATTTTCCACTAGAATAATCTGATTTCTGCATGAGGTACTGATAATCATAAAAATATTGATGATGAGCCAGCACAACAAGATTTGGTTAAAAAAATATGAGATTGACCACAAAATTTGCGGAAAACATGGATTGACCTAAAATCCTTGTTATCAAAAAAAGAAAATTAATTAATGCAGATTATAGATTTAAGAATATTAAAAATAATTTTCAGAGTTTTATATCACAGATTTGTAAAGAAATCAAGGGATTTCATTTTTTCCTGATAGAAATTATGGTTTCCATCATTTTAATCAATGGGATTATGATAAACAAAAAACTAGAAAACAGAGACTTGAAATGTGTATTCCTAAATGAATTGAAATATCTCCTACCAGTCTCCCTTGTATTACCAGTACGTTTCTGAAAATCAAAATACAAGAATAGTTATGATAACCCTTGTTTTATATGATTTGGGTGTTTCATGTACAATTTGGCCTAGTATTTTACAACAAAGTGAAAGCTTTTCCATTCCAATATGAGTCCAATAAGCCAACTTCAATAAATATTTTTTTATAAATAGATTGAGTTTAGCTTTCAATAAATATTTGTGAAAGGTAGGAAATTTCCGAGTAAATTCCAAGCAAATTCATGGCCCTGGAGGTGTGAAAATTTCAAAATTTTTTATTCATTCATTTTTTTGATTTTTTTTTATTTTTTTTTAACTTTTTTAAATGTTTTTGTTTTGCTTTCTTTAATTTTTTAATTTATTTTTATGTATTTTACTTTTAGTTTTTTTTTCTCACAACTCTGTGGGTTGTGGGAAGCTGTACAAATCTTGAATGGGTTGTGGATTTTGCCACACAACCCATTTTGAGTTTTGAATTAGTTGTGTAGCATTGTGAATTTAATATTGCCCTTTTGAAAATGGCTGTTAAAATTTTTATTTTGAAATTTTCATAGTGTGTGTTTTGAATAAATTAAATGTGGATGTAGATTTTTGATGATTGTTGGAGAAAAAAAATATTCCCATCAATACTATTTCCTCTTGGGTATATATTGAAGGAGCATGAAGTGGAACAGTTTCCATAAATGAAGTTTTAATATTTGATTGTGCTGTAGTTGATTGGGGCTTAATGCAATTATATATAGTTTTTTTCTTCCTTTGTAGGATGGTGATTATATTGCTGGGATAGGCTGGTTGAAGTGTTGAAAGAAAATCATACATGCTTTTTCAAACTCTCTAGGCATCTAATGTTCCAATCATTTGATTATTCTTGTATTTTAAAGGTTTGGGGTCCTGCTGAGTTGTTTATTTCCTTGAAAAATAAGCTCATGTTGGAATGGAGAAAAATAAATGTGTTTTAGAATCAATCCAAGAAAAATCAAGGAATACATGTCTTCAATCATTGGGTGCTCCTGATCCACAAACTAGACAAATTTTTGAAAGGAATCTAGATTTTAGATGAAATAAGCCAAGAACTATTATACAGCTTGAAGACTAGGATTTCAAAAATATAGATAACTTGATTTTTTATTCAATTTATTGGATGCTATGGAATAAATATACCCCAATTGGTCGGAGGTTGGGTTTGGGCTTACCCCTAGGGAAAAAAATGGATTTTTGAGGGGCAGGTTTTGAAGGTTGGGATTGGTCAGGAAATGGGTATTTGGGCTGCTTTTTGGGAGCAAAAATAGAGGGAGAGGAGGAGTTTCAAGGAATTTTTTGAAAAATAAAGAGAGTAAGGTCTAACTGTATGGTGTCACATAAGTATGTGGGGTGTGGATTGGTGGTAAAACTTCCTCCAAATGGGTGAAAAAAAGGCTTAAAAGATGTCAAATATGGGATTGATGCTACTTTCAGGAGTATTAGATGGACCAGTGAATTGATGAGGTATGAAGGAGTGCTATTGTCTATTTCTTTGAGCTATCAATACCTCATCTTACTTCATTAAGACCAGCTGTGTCATAAACTCAGTAATCTACCATTGCCACATCAAAATGCACTCAAAAATCAAAAAATGAACTTGATGGTACAAAATATCAAACTTATAACCTATATATCATTCATCAGAATGATAAATAATATTATCCAGAAGTTTCATCTCAAGAAGTTGGAACGTATGATATTAACTCAATAGTTCAACCCATGATTAAAAGATTTTTCAAGTACTGGTCAAACATGAAAGGATTTCTATCTCTTGCAATGGTTTTTGGTACCCACTACAAGCTCAAACACATGCAATACACCATGTCATGGACTATGAATATTGAATCAGTTCATAATTAAATACAAGGACTCAGAAGAAAAACATATTTATTTCTTCAATCTTATTCTCTAAAATAATCAATGAAATAATAAATTTTTACTTCTAGTGAAACTGTTGAAAAATTTTATCAAAAATCCAAATGTTTTTTCCACAAGGTTTTGAAAGGAAGTACACATTATAAATCAAGCAATCCTTTGGCTGAATTGGATTTATAACTTTGAGAAAATTTGATTGAGATACTGGAAAGCTATTGATATTTTAGCTTACTCAAATAGTTGGAAGAAAATTCATGCCAATTTCCAACATTAGTTTGTTTAGAAAAGAAAATGATAATGGTCCCAATGACCTCTACTGCATCAGAATCAGTAATACTCATCTTATTTTATCAAATTCTGTGTCATAATGAATTCATTCTTCTTTTTACTTGTTGGGCCTTTTTTCCCAGTGGTTGAATTTTGGATGAATTCAGAACAGAAATAGCTCCAGAAGCCCTCAAAGCTTTGATTTTTTCTCAACATTGGCTGAAAAATTGAATACTAGTTCTTCAGCATTTCTCTCTGTTAATAAAAAATCTTTGCCTTTCCCTCAAACCTCCATATTTTCATAATTTTAAAGTGCTTTCCCCCCGAAAATTGCATTGAGATATTTGAGAGCACAGTAAACAGCTTTCAATTAAAAAAAAAGGTGGGGCCCACCAACTATCCTAAACAAGCAAAAAGCCTGGAAATTTTGGCATGTGTGGGTTTGGGCTTAAAAAGCCTTATGTTATACCCAGCCCACAAAAGCCTGTCTATATTTGGGCTGTTTCTGGGCTCACCAAAAAAGGGGAAAAACCAACCCAATAGCACCCTGATTGTCAACAGGCAATGAGATTTCCCACAATTTCCCAAAATTCTTGAAGGTTGCAGTCGTGTTGTTATTAATGTCAGCTTGCTATCATTACAGAGCAAGCTGCAAAAGTAAAAAAATAACATAAATAAATAAAAATCTTATTAAAGGATAAATAATATTGAAAATATTATTTCAAATTATTATTCTACATGAATTTTAAGGTAGGGTCACTGACTGACATTTACCTCAAATTCCTACTGCTTATATTTCTACTGCTTATATTTCTAAATAATTTATGAAAATTTGGAAAGAGAGGCGGCCTTGGGACTTTTGCCATCTTAATATTTCACATGAAACCCCATGTATAGGTTTAAAAGTGAATTTGGTGTCAGAATCCGAGGATTCTGTGATTTAGAGGAGTTATGGGCAGAAATTTGATTTTATATAAAAATTCTTAAGTAAACTTTCTACATATTTTTTATAAAATATAATAAAAATACCAAATATGTCAAAAAATAAGATAACTACAATTTGTAAAATATCTTAAAACAATTTAAATATACATTGTGAGACCTTCAAGACATCAGTATGTATGTGACATACTAAGGAAACTGATTATGTAAAAATATCAAATATATTCCCATAGCTTATATTTTTAATTCATTTTTCAAGAAAATCAACAGAATTTCAAAAATAAGGATCAAAATCAATATTATGATTTTACTCCCATCAGCTCATACATAATGAGAACCCATCTGACATCAGATTACCTGTAGGAATGTCTACTAAGAAAACTTATTAACATCCTGGGAGCATTTGCTAAGGATAATTAATTAAATGATGATCATGTGGATAGATTAGTGTTATTCACACATCCAAACATCAATCAAAAGGTAGAATAATTCCCATAACCTGTGGAAGTAAACTTTACCTGTTCTAAATCACCAAATACACGTGACAGACTACCACTGGTTACCCCGCTAGACTTAGCACCCGTCCCTTTGAGCCCCTGTATCACTCAGAAGGACAGAATTGGGACTCAAAAAGCTATAAATATAGAGCTCTTTTTGAGGTTATTGATACCCAGAGACACAGTTATATTTACATCCAGAAACCATGCCAAGGTAATCAAATACTTATAAGAGATAAGGTATGTAATTTATGGCTTTATTCTGATTAATAATATCCATCCCAAAACCCTTTTCATCAATTTAAACTGCTGAACAACCTTTTTAAACCCCAGTCATAGGTTTAAGCCATCAGTGCACGTCCCAAACAGGTACCTAAAGGATGCAATAATATACCAGTGAGTTTTATAATTCTATTTCTATTGTTGCAGCTTGGTTACAAGGCCCTGCCACTCCATCATATATTATATATATATATATATCATCTTTGGGCAATATCTCCATTAAGAATATAAATTAAAGGTTCCAAAATGACCAGGTATATGTGTTTTCAAAGTGAATTCCCTGAAGAGAGGTGTTAAAGATCCCCAATATTATTGTGACCCCTCTATTAATTTATTCAATAATCAATTTATTAATATTTATTAATAATATTAAACCATAAGCAAACCAATCAACCTTGCAATAGCTTTATCCAAATATTTTATGGATTTTTGCTGCATTTATTGAATAATACATTTATTCTTTATTCCATCAACTCTCATAGCCAAAGGATAGCAAGGGTCTTGGCATCCAGGAGGCTGAAAATTGGGGGTCTGGCCAAGAAATATTCCATTCTATTATATTTAATACCTTGGACCAGACATTTTGAGTAAAATTAATCAAAGATATAATTTATCTGAATTTTTCAACCATGATTTATCATTAATTCCTTTTGCAGTGGATTAAAAAAACAATGCAGAATTAATATTATATTATTTGAATCTTTTAAAAATAAGAAAAGAAGATTATATTAAAAATTATGAACCAACTGGTTGGGAACCTTTAACTCAAGCTGAACAAATTGAAACCTCTTCTCTCCATAAACAATTCAATAAACTCCTTGAGAAAGAAGACCTTGAGAGGTGTATCAACTTTCAAGCTCTATTAAGACAACATAAAGCTTGGAAAAAATACCGGATGAATTTCTTTTTAAAATATAAAAGTAAGCAAAAACCTTATATTACAAAATTATTTTATTAAAATAATATTAATATATTTTATTAACTAATAAAATATTTTTCTCATACTATCAGTGAACAAGATCTCATTGGAACGCACCAAGACCCCGTTGGATTACCTGTTAAGGACAAATATAATCCCAATAAAGTATTATTACCTTTAAATATTAACTTAATTAAGTTAAAATAACATATTATTATGGATTTTTTCTTTGCAAAAGAAAGATAATTATAAGTATTTTCTTAAACATGAATAGGTGTAACACAAGGGCCTCAGGAAGAGTTCCCTCCTATGGATCTCTGCCAGGAGCCCCCAGTAACCATGAGGCAGCCAATAATGACAACCATGAGGGGTTTGGAACCCATGAATCAAATGCTGGTGGACAAGGAACAGAGCCAAGTACTGTTACCCTCCCCCAACCTAGAGCCGGGAAAGGTAGTAGAAAAAAGCCCCCTCCATCAGAAGGAGGTTTCCTGCAGCCACCCCAACAGAATCTGGCCAAGGAATACAAGATCAAAGGCTTAGTCAAAGAGCATGTGAAATATTGGGAAGAATTCAAAGAAGCCCAAACCAAGGGGAACTTAATATCTATGGAAAAGATAATATCCCAAGCAAAGGCTACCCAGATAGCTTGTAAGAAGATGATCCCCAGGAAAGAGGTGGAATCCTACGTAGAAAATTGGAATCCATGGGATCAATTAGCCAAACTGAAAGAAAGAGAATCAGGAAAGAAGAGATCTTCTTTCCATCAAAAGCCAAAGGGAAAGAAGGATTGGGACCAGATAATTTCATTAGATCAAAAGTGGAAAAAGGTGTAGAAAAATTAGCTTCTAATTCTGAACCCATTATCTTTTCTAAACCAACTTCTGATGTAATTAACTCCTTTTCTAATGATATGCGTCATAATTTCAATATTGTTTGTGGATATTTGGTCGTTTTTTAAACCCAATCAGTAAGTTGAACTTTGTAGCGGCCAAATTGGTTAGTAATCAATAAAAAATCTGTAGGAATTGAAGATATTAAGGAATATACAGAACAATTATTGAAAACAATAAAGCAAGGTAAAACCGGTCAAACTCAAATCATTGAGAACATGCTATCAGGTATCCAAGTAGATTTTATTATGCCTCTCCAGCCATTTAAATAAGAATTATTAATACTAATAACAACTCCATTCTGCCCCTTAGTGAAAAATTAGATCTGCTTAATAAAAAAGTGGACCTGCAACTTAATCTGATCAAGAATGATCTTAGAGACTTAAAAGTCCATCTGACCAACCCCTTGGGGAGTACCACAGAGGAACCAAAACCTCCCAGACAAACAACTACCCCTTATGCACCACCCCTAATAAGAATGCACAGGAGTGACACTTTCAGGCCTAGTACTACTCCTGAAATGGAACAAGCCCTCAAAATTTTACCCCCTATCTCTGAATGGCCTAAGTTCTCCTGTGAAGGGGAATGCAACCATATAAATTTCATCAAATTTATTGACTATACCATAAATTCCTATGACTTGCCAGAAGCTATAGCCGTAGTCAGACTGCCTAGGCTCTTTGAAGGAGTAGAATTAGATTGGTTTATCAGTAAAAGAGAAGAAGTAGGATACTTTCCATGGAATTCTTGGAAACTATTAGTTAAAGAACAATTTGGTTCTAGGATGTGGAAAAGGAAAATTATGAAAAATTTTGAAAATTGCTAATTTGACCCCTCTAAGGATAAGCCTCATAAATGGTGCTTAGAACAGAAGAGGAGACTAGACTGCTTCTATCCAGATTCTGATAAAGAGGCAGTTAATGAAAGACTTCTCAACCTGTGTCCAGGAAATCTTAACCATGGTGTGAGATGCAGAATGAGTATGGATGCTGACTTACCAACTCTAATCAATGTGTTGGAAGAAGTAAAAGATTTGAATGGGTTGGACAAGAAGGCTCCTTCTAGACCCAAAGATAGTTTCCATACTGACAAAACCTGGGAACAACCTCCTATGATAAATATCCCTGATAATAAGAAATCTAATGAGAGCAAGGATAAGGAAAGAATACCTGGAAATTTTTGGAACTGTAACAAAACAGGGCACATGAGACAAGACTGCCCATTCCCAAAGAGAAAGATAGAAGTAATTGAAGGAGAACCTGAGAGTGAAGGGAAGAAGAACTACAAAGAAACAGCGGATACTGAAGGATCACTTTCTGAATGTGAATTAATCCTGACTTACCCTATCAATGTAATAGAAGGAGATATAGGCACTTCTATAGAAATCAACAATATCCATGGTGACTCTAGTTTTCCCCAAAAATGGGACCCTTCCATAATTCCACACATGTCACTGAAGTTAAACCACTAACAGTTTAACCTATGAGTGGTAAGGGTATACTACTGGTCAGACTTGTTACACAAAAGGACTGTATAAAGATAATCCCATTAGGTTATTACTTGAAAGTGGGGCTTTCTGTTCATGTGTTTGCACTGAATTCTTGAACAAATGGGATCCCAACTGGAAAGAGCACCTACTGCCCATCCCAAAGGCTAAGTTTAGCCCTTGCAACTCCACTATGAATGCTATTGGAGTATTGAATGCTCCCATAATACTGCCCCATACTGAAGGATCTTTGAGGATTCAAGTGGAATTTGTAGTATTGCTCAAAAGATTATGTGAATAATTGATAATAGGAAATGATGCTTTATGTCTATATGGCATAGATTTTTTCCAAATTAAAGGAAGTTATACCACGGTGGGTGGTAACTGGGACAAGAAGTTTAAGATATGCACTATCCAGAATAATTTCCCCTCTTCTACTTACTAAAAGAACTTAGAAGAATTTAACCAAGAATACTTCTCTCAAGCGGCACTGAATGAGAAACTTTCTGGGGAGCAGAAGAAAGATATATTGACAGTCTGTTTTGAGAACCAAAATGCTTTCTGTACTAAAGATCATCCCATTGGTAATATCAAAGGACATGATATGGTATGAAACTTGACTATTAAGCCTCCTTATCCTCCTAACCTAAGAAGACCAGCTTATCCCTCTAGTCCTAAATATAGAATAGCTCTTGAAGAACACATCCAAGAACTTATACAGCTACAAGTATTGAGGAAAGTTGGGAATAATGAACAAGTGGATGTGACCACCCCTGTAATCATAGCCTGGCATAATGATCAGTCAACAATGGTAAGAGACTTCAGCATGCTGAATAACTATACTCAAGCAGACTATTATCCTATCCCCCGGATTGATCATGCTCTGAATAACTTGTCTAAAGAAAAATACATCACTACTATGGAGATGCTTAAAGGGTTCCACAACATACCTATAAGCCCTGAAAGTAGAAAGCTTATCAGAATAATCTTCCATTAAGGAATATATGAGTATCTCAGGATGCCCTTTGGAATAAAGAATGCCCCATCACACTTCCAGAGAAAAATGGATACAGTTCTAGGGACTTAAATCAGACAAGGATGGAGGATGGTTTATATAAATGATGTCATCATATAATCTGATGATTGGGAGATTCGTAAAAATCAATTTAGATTAGTCCTCCAGACTATTTCCAAAGCAGGGTTGAAAGTATCCATGAAGAAGTGCAACTTTGGATATGGAGAACTGAAAGCTCTGGGGCATATAGTCTCTGGTCTAACTTTAGCTGCAGACCAAAATAAGATAGCTGCTGTAATGAACAGACACATGCCTCAGAATAAAACAAAGTTTCTATCATTTATTAGTTTTTGAAGTTACTACAGACAATACATCCCAAAGTTTGCTATGCTAACTAAAAGTCTGTATGAATTCTGCAACAATAACACTCTCTTTGAAATGAAACATGAGAGGTAAAAAAATCATGAAGAATTGAAAATATCTATGACCTCCACTCCTCTACTGATTCAACCAGACTAATCCAAACCCTTTAAGCTGTACATTGATGCTTGTATGGAAGGTTTAGAATCTGCCTTACATCAAGAAAGAATAGAAGAAGACAAGTCATTGGAGAAACCAGTACTTTTTATATCTAGAAATATCAAAGACACTGAGAAAAGGTATGGAGCCATTCAGATTGAATTCTTAGCTCTAGTATGGGCTCTATAGAATTTGCACTATTACTTAGAAGGCACCAATTTCCAAGTAATTACAGATTTTAATGCTGTAAGAACCCTAATGAACATGAAGACCCCTAGTAGACATATGCTCAGGTGGCAAATTGCTATACAAAAGTATTGAGGCAAGATGGCTATATTGCATAAAACTGGAGCTAAACACCAGAATGCTGAAATTTTAAGTAGAAATGCTTTGCCTAATGACCCTAGCAATCCAGCATATGACCCTGGGGATCAAGATATCTTTCCTATCTTAAACATTAATCTTTTGACATCCAATGCTCCAATTATGGGGATCCACCTATGTGAATTAGATACTGCTTTCTTTGATCTAGTAAGAGAGACCTATTCCACCAAACTCAAGCTTCCAATTACCATCATGGAATGTGAATCCCCAGAAGAAGCCCTAGTAAATATTTTACCGGCCTCATTCCTTAAACCATACAAAGCAGGAAAGTTAAACTTTTGGGATGGTCACCTATACCATCAAGACCAACATTCCAGTTTGTTGAAGCTGAGAAACAAAGAGCATATAAAACATATACTTCAGGAATGCCATGAAATCTGTTCATCAGGGCATTTATCCACTGAAAGTACCTTGGAAAAAGTGAAGCAAACTGCTTGGTGGATAGATTGGAAAGAGACTACTATTAAGTATGTTGCTATCTGTGAGACTTGCAAAAAATCTAATAAAACTACTGGCAAAAGGTTTGGACTCCTGCAAAAAATCTCTGAACCAAAAACTAGGTGGGAAATCATTAATATGGATTTTTTCACAGGCCTCCCCCCTGGAGGAACACACTCCTATAACTCTGTTGTTGTTATAGTAGACAGATACTCAAATAAGGCAAAGATTACACCTAAAAACAAAGAGGATAATTCCATGGATGTGGATTTTTTATTTTGGAACAGGATTATAGCTGATGTAGGTATACCTAAAATTATAATCAGTGACAGAGACCCCAAATTCACTTCTAAACTCTGGAGGAATCTACATGATATACTGGGTACTAATTTAGCCTTTTCTATAGCATATCATCCCCAGACTGATTGATTAGCTGGAAGGATGATACAGACCCTGGAAGATATGTTAAGAAGGTTTTGTAGCTTTGGTCTAGAATACAAAAACTCAGATGGATATTGCCATGACTGGGTATGCTTACTCCCAGCCCTGGATATGGCTTATAATAGCAGTAAACACTCTACCACCCAAGAAGCCCCTTACATACTAGAAAGAGGATGGATTCCAAAACTCCCCAGGAATACCCTGAATCAAAAATTTGCCACATCCACCCCACATCTCTTGAATTTAAGAAAATTATAGACCTGGAAAATAATCATGCTCAAAAATGTGTAGAAGAAGCAGTGGAATACAACAAACAAAGATGGGATAAATCACACAGAGAACCTGACTTCAAAATAGGAGATCAGATCTTGATATCTAATGCCAACTTCAACAACTTAGCAGGGAACAGAAAATTGAAACAAGCTGTTGTAGGGCCATTTGTAATCAAGAAAATGCACGGCAAGAATGCTGTGGAAGTAGTCTTGAATGAAGACTTGTCAAGAAAGCACCCAGTATTCCCTGTTAGCTTAGTAAAACACTTTCAACCAAGAGAAGGTAGCAACCTGCCTCCAGTATTAATTCCAATAGAACCTGACCCTGTGAAAGAAAAAGGGAAAGTAAGAAGGATATTGAGAGACAAGAAGGAGAGAGTGCAAGGTAAAGATGTTAGACTATACTTAGTAAGATACAAAGGAGAATATGCAGACAAAGATGAATGGTTACCAGAGAGTAATATACCTGATGGACCAATACATCTTAGAAACTACAGAGCCAGTAAAAGAAACTGAAATACATATGGAATTAATTTTTTTTCCCAAAAAATCCAGATTTTTTCATATATGGCCATATCTTGGAGTGGGGGAATGTCAGCTTGCTACTATTGCAGAGCAAGCTGAAAAAGTAACAAAATAACATAAATAAATAAAAAATCTTATTAAAGGAAAAATAAAATTAAAAATATTATTTCAAATGATGATTCTACATAAAATTCAAGGTAGGGTCACTGACTGACACCTAACCCAAGTTCTTACTGCTTATATTTTTAAATAATTTATGAAAATTTGGAAAGAGAGGCAGCCTTGGGATTTTGGCCATTTTAATATTTCACATGAAACCACACGTATAGGTTTCACAGTGAATTTTGTGTCAGAGTCCAAGAATTCTGTTATTCAAGGAGTTACGGGCAGAAATGTGATTTGTCACAATTCTTGCACACAGCCACAGAAACCAACACATCCATGCACGGCTGAGCAGCAGCACTTCCACCCTGTCCGAGTACCCTGACAAGCCATGTACGCAGCCCTGGCCATCTGAAAGGTATGCAGCCACAGGACTATGGACTGACAGAGTGACAGACAGCTTGAGAAGCTGAGGTACCACATAAAAGTGCTAAAACTAAGACAGGGACATACTACATATGTAATGAATGTCCCTGTGGATAGTACATAGTCTAAAAATACATAAAATTATATAAAAATGCTTAAATAAACTTTCTACATATTTTTTATAAAATATAATAAAAAGGAAAATGTAAAATTCATGAATTCTTGAGTCGTGTACACAACTCTGTACACAACTCAAAGAATTGTGTACACAACTCAATGGGCCATGTGGCACCCTACACAACTCAAATGAGCCGTGTGGCATGCTACATGACTCAAATGGGCTGTGTTGCATGCTACACAACTCAAATGGGCCGTGTGGCAAGCTACACAACTCAAATGGGCCGTGTGGCATGCTACACGTCCCATTTGAGTTGTGTGGAACTCTAAACAACTAAAATCAAGTTGTGTAGACTCCACTAAATAGTAAATAATGAATAATAAATAACAAATTATAAATTATAAATTATAGATAATAAATTATAAATAATAAATTATATATAATAAATTATATATAATAAATTATATATAATAAATTATATATAATAAATTATATATAATAAATTATATATAATAAATTATATATAATAAATTATATATAATAAATTATATATAATAAATTATATATAATAAATTATATATAATAAATTATATATAATAAATTATATATAATAAATTATATATAATAAATTATATATAATAAATTATATATAATAAATTATATATAATAAATTATATATAATAAATTATATATAATAAATTATATATAATAAATTATATATAATAAATTATATATAATAAATTATATATAATAAATTATATATAATAAATTATATATAATAAATTATATATAATAAATTATATATAATAAATAATAAATGCTAAACAATAAATAATAAATAACAATAAATTATAATTTATAAATTATAAATAATAAATAATGAATAATAAATAATAAATAAAAATAATGAATAATGAATAATGAATAATATATAATAAATAATAAATAATAAATAATAAATAATAAATAATAAATAATAAATTATAAATAATAAATAATAAATTATAAATAATAAATTATAAATAATAAATTATAAATTATAAATTATAAATTATAAATAGTAAATAATAAATAATAAATAATAAACAATAAACAATAAATAATCAATAATAAAAAATAAAACATAAATAATAAATAATATGGCTGTGTACAGGTGTACAAAAATCAAAAATTCCCATTATGGGGGGTATATGCCCCCCAGGGGTTGCACTTGTTTAGAAAAACTGTTTGGAGTAGTGTATGGGCCCTACACAACTCCCATAGGTTGTGTGGGGCCCTACACAACTCCCACAGGTTGTGTGTGAAGAATTGAGGATTTGAATTGCAACCAAAGGACCAACAGATGAAGAAGCACTGGAATGTGCTGTAGCAGTAATTACAAGAGTGAAAGTTGAGATGAAGTGAATTAGGAACTAGGAAAAAAAGGAGCGTATGAGAGAATGAGAAAGGTCCTCACTGCTAGACAGGACTTGAGATGAGTGACAACTTGTTATCTGTTGAAGCTTGATGATGTTGATGGGTCGAGGACAATGAGAGGGATCAAGAGGAAGAATGGAAGTGATGAATCAAGGATGATGAATTGAATCAAGGACAAGGAGATCAAGCGGGATGATGGGATGATGAGATAGGTCATGGACAGGAGAAGGGAGGTTGAAGATGAATGATAATGAGAGGAATAATGGGAATGATGATCAAGCAAGCAGGAGAAGGATTCAAGGGAGGAGCCGGAAGGAGGAGGAGTGTTGGATGGGGATGTCTCAATTTGAAGCGTCCTCAGCCGTTGTTTGAGTGGGAGATCGTGTGAGGAGATCAGTCATCTCTCAACACGCCGCCGTGTCTAGAAGTAAGGGATTGGAGAATTGAGGAAGTGAGTAGCGTGACGGAGGGTTTGATTGCCGGCTTGGTGAAACATTTGGCAATCATGCAACCAGAGGGAATGAGGTTGGTTATGAGATGACCGTTGTCTTTCTGTTTGCAAAGCCATTGTATTTGAGTGTTGACATGTTTCAACGCACTATGGTGAGATTCATGGTTGACAATATTGTGTAAAGCTTTATTGTTGATGTTGGCGCAGTGGGAGAGTTTGAGGTCTGGATTCAGGTTGAGAAGGAGGTTGGTGAGGCAAATTTTTTCTTGAGTGGCAAGAACCAAGGCTTTGAGTTCTCCTTCTGTGGACAATAGCAATATGGTTGGTTTCAATTTTCTGTTCCAGGCCACAGGGCATCCGTAGAGAAGAATCACAAAAACTGTGTGACTTCTTCAAGTGGAGGGATCATTGGCGCCGTCGGAGTCACTAAAGCATTCAAGATTTTATTTGAAGGAGGAGGACTTGAGAAGCAGGGCCAGGGATTGGGTGTTTTTGAGATAACGCCATGCGTGTTTCATTTTGTCCCAGTGAATGGTTCCTGGATTGGAATTGAATCAAGAGAGGCTAGACACAGCGTACAAAGGATTGGGGCAAGTGCGACTCCTGTTGAAGTTGAGGTAGCCGGTGGCGGAGAAATAGTTGATACCCAATTTGCTAAATTCATTATGTTTGGAATCAGAGGTGCCCCTGAGTTTGATGTTGGGGGTCATTGGAGTCAATATTGGTTTGTCGTTGGAAAGTCCCAATTTGGAGAGAGAGGTTTCAATGTGGTTTGGTTGGTGAAGGAGTTTGAAGGTGGTGGTCTGGAGGAGGTGGTTGCCAAGAATTTTCTTAAAAGGCCCCTTGTGAGAGATGTTGAATTCCTTCTTCAAATTAAGACGGAATTTTTTTGACTCACCCACAATGACAAGATCATTGATGTAAACAAAGACGTAGGTGGAAAATGATTGATTTATGAACAGGCACGGATTGGATGTGGATATGATGAAGCCTTGCTCAAGGATCCAGGATTGAAAAGTGTTGGACCAACTCTTGGGGGCCTGCTTCAGTCTGTAGAGGGCTTTCTTTAGTCGGAGATAGGGGAATTTAGAGGAGTATCCTTTGGGGCATTTGATGTAGGTTTCTTCATCCAAGGGAGCATGTAGGAAGGCAGCTTTGATGTCCATCTGAACTGTCAGTAAATTGTGGTGAAAGGCGTAGATAAGGAGAGTTTGTAAGGTTGTGATGAGTCCAGTTGGAGCAAATGTCTTGCCGTAGTCAATGAATTCTAGCTGCTTGAATCCTTGGACACAGAGCCAAGACTTATAAATTAATCCTTTGCCGGAAGGATCATCCTTGAGCTGGAAGACCCAGGTGGTTGAAAGCGCTCTCTTCCCCAGAGGTAGAGAATGACACCCTTCCCAAACGTCAAGCTGTTCGATGCCATTGGTTTCAACCTTCATGGATTTGAGCAAGTGAGGACATTCAGGGGATGCTAGGACTTCAGGGTAGTTCCGAGGAACAACCCTAGCAAGGAATCCGTAGCTCAAAGGGGATTGAAGGGTGGATCAATCTCTGAGAGCTCAAGACGAGGGATTGGTAAGTTGGTGGGAGATTAGGTCACCCTTGGAGTTGGAGTTGGAGGAATTGTTAGAGATGTTTGAGGCCTTGATGGTGGTTGGAGTAAGAAAGGATTTATTGGGACTAGAGCATTCCTTGGCTCAATCAGGAGGAGAATTTGGAGGGATGGTGGTGGACTGCGAGTTGGAAGGGGATGTGGAGGAGGATGAGGAGGAGGAATTGGACGAGTTGAGGATCTCAGTGAGCATTTCATCAAGGGAGAGAAGAGGATTGAAGGGAGACTTGTGGGAATTGGAGGAGGGGAGGAGAATAAGATTTTTGAAAATTTTAACGTGTTTGGAGCATATGATGTTGTTGATGGAGGGACAGAATACACAATAGGATAGTAATTGTAAGTCAAATCCTACAAGTATTCCTTTGATTCCTTTCTCTTCAAATTTGGAGTGAGGTGCAGAACGTTGATTGAGAACTACTGTCTTTGATCCAAGGATGCAAATGAGATTGAGATTTGGAGATGAGCCATTCCACAGTTTGAATGGCGACATTTTGGTTTTGGGTGAGGGAACAAGGTTACGCAGAGTGCAACAGCTGGAGACAATCTCATCCCAGAGATCCAAGGGGATGTTCATGTCAAGCATGGTTGTGCAAGTGGCCTCAATGAGTGTTTGATTTGCTTGTTCCGCTATAGGATTGTGTTGAGGGGTGTAAGGTTCAGAAGTGGAGTGGAGAATTCCTTCCTTGTCA
Organism: Puccinia polysora; assembly: GCA_025617555.3. NCBI lineage: Eukaryota > Fungi > Basidiomycota > Pucciniomycetes > Pucciniales > Pucciniaceae > Puccinia > Puccinia polysora. The sequence continues at coordinate 36,526,543 of CM062613.1, read as the reverse complement.
AAGAATGAGCTGAGTTTGGAGTTAACAAACTCTCCGCCGTTGTCAGAGTGGAACTGCTTGAGTTTTTTTGAGAACTGATTGGAGTGAACCCAAATGAATTTGATGATTTTGTTGGCGGCTTCAGATTTGAGTTTTAGAGGGATGCATGTCTTGAAACAAGAGTAGCTATCAGTCAGGATCATGAAGTACCGGTTTCCAGATTTTGACACTGGTTGCATGGGTTCACAGAGATCAGCATGCAATTTTTCAAATCGTTCATCTCTCCAAGGAAACTGGCCCTTGAATGGAGAGCGATGGATTTTACCCTTGGCGCACAAGACGCAGCAGACTTTGTCCCATCGGAGTTTGGGAAAGTTGTGGGAGATCAGTTTGGTTGAGTTGAGATGAGGATGGGCAAAACTTTTGTGAAGAGTGGATAGAGTTAGGAAGGAGAAGGCCTCAGGAGTTGTTGGATGTGTAGATTCCTCAAGGATGAGTAGAGTGTCTTGAATTTGACCTTCCAGTACAGTTAAGTGATCAAGAGTGACCTTGAACAAATTTGGGGCAGTTTTGATTAGCAAGCAGCCTACCATGATTAGTTGACCCAGGGAAACAAGGTTGACGGCAATTTCTGGGAAGTATAGCAAGTCAGAGAGATTGAGAGTGGAGTGAGAAGTGATGATGGAGGAAGAGCCTATCCCATTAGATCGTATTGATGATCCCAATTTTCCGGTTTGGATTTCAGTCTGATTGGTCTCTAGGGAGTGGAAGAAACGGGAGCTTTTGAACATGCTCTGAGACGCGCCGGAGTTGATAATCACATTATCTCTTGATAAGCTGAGGGAGTGAGTCATAGCAAAGCTGAATGTCAGGTTCGCGGTGGCCTTATTGGACGGATTGGGTTTTTGACTAGAGTTAGTGTTTGGCAAGGAGGTATAATTTGGTCAAAGATGAGGATAGAGCCAGAAGCAACAATCTTTGGAATGGTTAGCTTTGGGGTTGTTCCAGGTGGATTTGCATCATAAGGTTTGTTGCTGGGAAAGTAGGGCTGATGCTTGAGATCCCGTGGCGACTTTGTGCTTGACTTGATTGAGATGTCAAAGTACAAGATTGCCGTAGATTTTTTTTTCTCCTAGCAAGTGAGTGATGGTGGTCTTAAGATGATCCAGTTGGGGCTTAAGCTTGTAGAGGATAAGATATGCTACTATGTCATTGTCCATCTTTATCCCAATTTCAGCAATTTGGAGTAAACATGCCTTGACTTCTGTGATGAACTTCTTGATGTTCTTGGGGTCAAATTGGAGGTTCAGGAAGTGGAAGAAAACCCAAGATCAATTTGCGGTTTTTGAAGAAGCAAAGAACTTGTTGATTGACTTCCAGAGAGCTACGCCGTCGGTCAGATGATGTTCCTTGACACAGTTCATGTAGGTTTGGTTGTCCAATTTTGCTAGGATGTAGCCTACAATTTCAAGGTTGATATTGGCCGGGCATTTGTCAGGTTTGGAGGAGGTCAGGCAGTGAGAGATGCCTTTGAGTGAGAAGATGGTGAGAATGTTGGATTGCCAAAGAGAGAATTTCGAGTTGTTGAGATTGGGAATTGAGTCTGTCAGAGTCTTCAGAAGTGAGGAGGAAGAGTCAATTGGTCCTGGGGTTGACATTCTGCACTTTGGCTTTTAACTGTGAAGAATTGAGGATTTGAATTGCAACCAAAGTACCGACAGATGAAGAAGCAATGGAATGTGCTGTAGCAGTAATTACAAGAGTGAACTTTGAGATGAAGTGAATTAGGAACTAGGAACAAAAAGGAGCGTATGAGAGAATGAGAAAGGTCCTCACTGCTAGAAAGGACTTGAGATGAGTGACAACTCGTTATCTGTTGAAGCTTGATGATGTTGATGGGTCAAGGATGATGAGAGGGATCAAGAGGAAGAATGGAAGTGATGAATCGAGGATGATGAATTGAATCAAGGACAAGGAGATCAAGCGGGATGATGGGATGATGAGATAGGTCATGGACAGGAGAAGGGAGGATGAAGATGAATGATAATGGGAGGAATAATGGGAATGATGATCAAGCGAGCAGGAGAAGGATTCAAGGGAGGAGCCGGAAGGAGGAGGAGTGTTGGATGGGGATGTCTCAATTTGAAGCGTCCTCAGCCGTTGTTTGAGCGGGAGGTCGTGTGAGGAGATCAGTCATCTCTCAAAAGTGTGGGGCCCTAAATGACTCCCACAGGTTGTGTGGGGCCCTACACAACTCCCACACAACTGGAGCTGTGAATTTAACATTACCCTAATAAAAATACCAAATATGTTGAAAAATAAGATAACTAAAATTTGTAAAATATCTTAAAATGCTTTGAATATACATTGTAAGAAATTCAAGACATTAGTATGTCTATGATATCTAAGAATACTGATTATGTAAAAATATCACATATATTCCCTATAGCTTACATTTTTAATTCATTATTTCAAGAAAATCAACAGAATTTTGAAAATAAGGATCAAAATCAATATTATGATTTTACTCCCATCAGCTAATACATAATGAGAACCCATCTGACATCAGATTACCTGTAGGAATTTCTACTAAGAAAACTTACTAACATCCTGGGAGCATTTACTAAGGATAATTAATTAAATGATGATCATGTGGATAGATTAGTGTTATTCACACATCAAAACATCAATCAAAAGGTAGAATGATTCCCATACCCTGTGGAATTAAATTTTACCTGTGGTACAGAACCAAGAACATGTGACAGGCTACCACTGGTTACCCTGCTAGCCTTAGCACCTGTCTCTTTGAGCCCCTTTATACCTCAGAGGGACAGAATGGGGACTCAAAAAGCTATAAATATAGAGCTCTTTTTGAGGTTATTGATACCCAGAGATCCAGTTATATTTAAATCAAGACACCATGCCAAGGTAATCAAATGCTCATAAGAGATAAGTATGTAATTTATGGCTTTAGTCTGATTAATAATATCCGTCCCAAACCCCCTTTTTATCAATTTAAACTGCTGAACAACCTTTTCAAACCCAAGTAATAGGTTTGACCCATCAGTGCACGTCCCAAACAGGTACCTAAAGGATCCAATGATATACCAGTGAGCTTTATTATCCTTTTTCTATCGTGGCAGCTTGGTTACAAGGCCCTGCCACTCCATCATATATTATATATATGTATTATCTTTGGGCAATATCTCCCTTAAGAATGTAAATTAAAGGTTCCAAAGTTACCAGGTATACATGTTTTCAAAGAAAATTCCCTGAAGAGAGGTGTTAAAGATCCCCAATATTATTGTGGCCTCTCTATAAATTCATTTAATAATCAATTTAGTAATATTGATTATGATATTAAACCATAACCAAACCAATCAACCTTGCAATAGTCTCATCTAAATATTTTACATACTTTTGCTGCATGTATTGAATAATATATTTATTATTTATTCCTGTTTAGCTATTCTCAATGCTTTCATGCAGTCCTCAGGACCTCATTCCGTGCATGCTTGTAGTTGGTTACTCAGTCATTTTATGTCCTCACAAAGTGACAATGTCATTGACGTTGTGGTAAACCAAACCTGTCCTATAGACATCAGACTAATTTTGTCTTATTAATTATTATTCTTATATCAAATTCAATTCAAGAAAATACTAAATAAATTCCAAACCCCTCATAAACTATACACTAAACTCAAACCAACCTGAAAACCCAAATCAATCACCAGATAAACCCCTTCAACAATATCAAAACCTGTCACAAAAACAACCCAACACCTGGCACAGACTGGATTATGTCACATGTATTAATGAAAATTCTTAATTGAATATATAATCAAAATATTATGCTCAAAATAACCACACAACAAAAAAACATACCCCATACCAGCAGGACTTAAACCAAATCAGTCCCAATGTTACACTACAACCAGTACTATGAAAGCAAGTTACACTACTTTTCTTGAACTTTCACCACCAGGTAAGCCCTCAGAAGCGTCCTCTCAAGCACTCTGATCCTCAGTTTGCCACTATTCCAAACATACAACACACACACATGCATCAACAGAAGTAGGGGCTCATGCAGCCAAGTATATCTCAATTCTCACCAACCAGCAATAACAACTCAGTACACATGACTTTTCTGGAACTTTCACCACCAGATAAGCCATCTAAAGCGTCCTCTCAAGCACTCTGATACTCAGTTTGCCACTATTCCAACCATACATCACACATACATGCACCAACAGAAGTAGGGGCTCATTCAGCCAAGTATATCTCAATTCTCACCAACCAGCAATAACAACTCAGTGCACATGACTTTTCTGGAACTTTCACCACCAGATAAGCCCTCCGAAGCTTCCTCTCAAGCACTCTGATAGTCAGTTTTCCACCATTCAAACCATACATCACACATACATGCACCAACAGAAGTAGGGGCTCATGCAGCCAAGTATATCTCAATTCTCACCAACCAGCAATAACAACTCAGTGCACATGATGTTTCTGGAACTTTCACCACCAGATAAGAGCTCTGAAGCGTTCTCTCAAGCACTCTGATACTCAGTTTGCCACCATATCAACCATACAACACCTGCAAGCCACAATCTCAAGTCACCCAAGGGGACATGCGGTAAAAACAGCATACCTCATATCTCCACAACTAATTACATTGAAACAGCATGCAGGTAGTTCCTGAAACATATTATAAATGATAAGGGCTCAGAAGCGTCCTAAGAAACACCCAGCACATGACCTTCCACCACCAAAACCATGCAGGTCACACCATTCAAGCTACCAAAGAGGGCTTGCAGCTGCCAAGCATGTTTCATGCTTTTCCCAACCAGCAAAATTGACTCAAGCTGCAGGCAACTTCTGCATCATTTTTTTATACCAGATAAGCACTCAGAAGCGCCCAGATCACACTATTCTTATCTCTTATCTCATATCTTGGCCTGACTCTCAAAGATTGGACTAAAAAAAAATACATTTATCTCTCAGCCTGATTTACACGTTTTATCACCAGAATGATTTGTCTCATGTAACTGTACCTTCCTGTGCTGCAACAGTGCAAGGAGAGGCTCAGAACCGCGCTCAGGGGAGCCCTGAGAATCCCCTGAGGAAGTATTTTGCCATTTGAGGAGGGCTCCTTTGCCCTATCCAAGTTGTCTAGCATATGGCATCAAGCCCCAGAGCATGGCATCAAGCCCCATTATATGGCATCAAGCCCCAGAGCATGGCATCAAGCCCCATGGTATGGCATCAGCCCCAGAGTATGGCCTCAGCCTCCACCCGTGATGTATTACCCCTAAGATCTATGGCCTTTGCCTGATCAGTACCAGCTTGTTAGTGAACCAGAATCAAGTTAAAAGGAAGAAAACACAAAATTATTGTTAAAATTTTGACCAAACTCCTGGTGTCTTTGAAGAAGGGTTCTTTAGAAAAGGCCTGTTATTCAGCACCTATCTTTAAGAGGGAAAACCTCTTATTTTTGATTAGTAAATTCATAAAAGAGGAAGAGCACAACAGAACAACCAACCAACCTTTTTTTCCGCCCAGCTCCCTGTGGGCAAGCCCATATTTGGGTCCTCCTACTGGTTAAACACCTTTTAGTCAACCCTTAAATCCTTTAATTGGAATTGGAAAAATAGTCAAAAAAAAGTTGAAAATTCTTGATTATTAATTGGTGGAAGCTTTCCAGTAATCCAATCCAAACTGGAATAGCCTTGCAATTCCTAAAAATCTCTATCAATAATTAATCTAGGTCTGATAAGAGACCCATTTTAAGTCTCAAAGAAACCAGCCACTAATTAAAAAAAATTATTGTGCAGAATTATTATAGTGCAGAAGGGCAGGAAATTCAAAACCACCTTAGCTTACCTCTATCTATTCAAGACTAGTAGTAAACTAAATTCCCCTTCTAGTGACTGCCAGCAAGCTATTTTCTAAATAATCCCATTATCCCTTGGAGTCTCTACAATGTCTACAAGCATATCTTGACAACTGGGAAGAAAACATCCTTAGTATAGTTGGTAGTACACTTGCCATGCACATGAGAGACCTGGGTTCAATTCCCAGAGGACACATGTTAATTTCACATTCTTACAATTCCATCACCTCTGGTAGCTTAAGGATAGCAAAGGTCTTGGCATCCAGGAGACTGCCAGTTAAACAGTACCAAAACTTGTGTCCACTCATTGTACTTGTGAAATTCAACTGGATATATATCCACAATGCCTATATGCATCACAAGGGTATTGGTGGACCAAAACAAGGAAATACATACAATCACTGCTTCTCACACTTTGAAGAGATTGATTGGCCTCTCTGGAATACAGTGCATGGCATGGTTCAGTGCTCAACTTATAAATTTACAATGGATGAAAGGAACCACACAGTGGACACCCTCTAAGCCGTGAATAGGCAAGAAAAGGGGAAAAGTCTGTTTGTAGCCGTTTTAATGTATCTATCGGGCAAACCGCGGCAATGTCATGAAGGTGTAAGATTTTTTCATATTTATGTATTGAGAGGGACATTGAGCGGTGATCATTTAATCAGAGTAGAACCATTTGTAGGAGTATTTAGAACCACAACTAGTCCGGTGTAAAATTGCGACAAGGAAATATTGAGGAGAATGAAGAATCAGAAACGGAAAACAAGACGTGGTTGAACTGAAACTATACCGCGAAGTACAATCCTTTGAGGCTCGACTCAGAGGATATGACAGGAACCCTCAGGAACACTTTTCCAGACGTGGTTTGGAGGCCGTGCCGGTCGAAGTCTCACACTGGATGACAGGAGGGACACAGCAGAAGCCTGGGTGAGGTTGCCGCCCATAAAAAAATCAGAAGGAATATTTAGATCCAATTGCATTAATGAAACTAGATAATAAGACCACCAAGCACTATATAATTAGAAGAATCAAGTACTAGATACTGGGAAGCATCAAGTTTGGGGCCAGAAGTAAGTTTAGAGCCACAAGTTTAGCATTTTGAGTTGTCCCCTTTGGCGAGAATCATGGCTACATGGTCTTCATTCGAGCTGTCGACGGAGCTCCTGCGAGTCGGTTGGGACTGTGGGGAAGGTTCACGTTAGTTAGGATTCAGAGGGGTGTTGGGATCTGAGATGGTTGACTTACGCCGTGTGGCTGGGCGCATGACTTCATGATACCCTGTACAGACTTCATGAGAACGTCTCCGGGCCTAGGTTGGGAGATTGGTACGCAGGACGCGATCAGTGAAAAGGAGAACCCAGCAACCGGATGGGGCACTCACAAATTTTGAGGCGCCACTCGGTCCTTCGCGCTGCTGACGAGACTCAGCTACAAGGTTAACACCATGAATTCATGTTAGTTGTGTCAGTCAAATCGGCGTGTGCCGTTGGTGAATGAAACTTCAAAAGACCAGGAAAAAAACTTAAACTTACCGCGCAAGTCCCGCAGCTAGCAGTGCTGAGCTTGTTCTGGGTCATCTTTTGGGCCGCCCTGATACGAGTGCAAGAAGGGATAAGGGCCAGCTTAAGCTACAGGGGGATGAGTAGGGGTAATGAGTCGAGTCCGAGACAGGGACCAGAGCTTACGTCAGGCAGTCCTTGGTCACGAACACTGCCGATTCACCCTTCTCGTTGGCGCAGCTAAAACTAGCAGGCGAGTCACGGGGGTAGAGCCGATCGGCATCAAGGGGGACAGCTCGGCGAGCAAGCTTGCCACTATCGGTAGCTTTGGCAAAGAAGCCGCCGTAAGCACCCCCATACAAGTAACGGTTGAACAGACTGTATCCGTAAATGGTCTGCACAGAGTTCCAGTAGTAGAGCCAAGGGTTGTAGGAGAGGCCATAACCACCGTAGAAGCCACCCAGACCGCCCCATCCGCCACCGAAATAGCGCTTGGAATGGACTTGACGTTCGTTCTGGTCGGTAACTTCCTCGGCGCGAGAGAAAGCGGCGAGAGCGAAGATGACAGAGACAAGCGAGATTAGGGAAACCATCTTGTGATATTATAGTGCAAATAGGGTCACTTGAAAGAAGCTTGAAGTCGTTAATGAAGTCGTGGATAATAATCGTTACTGGAACTGAAGGCAAGTGCGCTGGGGAGATGGTCTCCTGGGGCAATCCGAGGCCTGTTTATATTCAAAACATCTGACCTGGTGTTATAGTTCCGACTCCCAGAGTAGCCCTGCTGCATTGAGTGTGCCACCGGAATTCGATCCTGATCAGTGATGGAGCTGAGGACGGTGGAATTTGGAGATGACTTGGCCTAAGATTTTCTCACAACAGCCCTGCCTAGATGTGAACTCGCCCTATCGTCACGTGTGGAACGTTCACAAACCAAGCGCAATCGACAGGTTGCCTGATAACCGGATCGAGGGCTCTGTTAGAAACAAGTGCAACGACCACGGGTGCACATTTGAGATCGTGTACCCGTTGGACGACGGTCCAACCAAGCGAATCCCGTTGCAAAGGCCGATTTTGTGGATCATGTTCCTCATCTACATTACTGTGATACCAGCTTTCAGAGTGAAGCGATGAGGTCCAAGATTTGGCAGAGATAATGTCTTGCGCAACTTTTGTTGGTTAAGACTTCGGGTGTCGTCCTCAAGCATGGCTGAACTAAGTTATACCTGCACTAGAGTATTGCCCCCAAATTTGGGGACTGATTGGAATTTAATAATTTGGATAGGGAATAAAATGTGGGTTGATTGGAAAATGCGAAAAATAAAAACCATTTTGAATTTTCCATTGTAAACAATGTTATCAGTTTCAAATTGTTAGAATGTGCGGTAAGGCACAATTATGTCACATGCCTGTATCCCACAGATTTCACACTTTCCCAGATGTCATATACCTTGTATATAGCTATAAGACCTTAACATCCACCCGTCCCGGGACCCTTCTCTCTCCTCACCGAGATCTGGATCCCGGGATGGCCAAACCCTGAAGCTGACGGCCAACGGTGGTGGATGATCAGTTGAGATCTCTTACAGGTTAAAAGCCGGCGGAACCCGGCTAACTGGAGGACTTACTTTTATGGATAAACGTAATCAAAAGAAGAAAGAGGATTGGTTAAAAAAGAATACCACCAGAGAAGGAACTAAATTGGATAACAGCGCAATGGGAGATCAGGAAACACCCCAACGTTTGTATCCAAGAGCAAATTCAAATCACCTTTTGAGACACTACAATCCACACTCACACAACAATTCCAACGCGTCAAGGCGGCCATGGGCAGGTTGGCAAGCCAGCAGGAAACCCAGAACCGGCCAATCCCACTGCACATCAACAACTACACGCAACAAACTGGCAACCCACTGACATTGAAGTTTGCAAAAGACCCAATTTTTTTTCACTGGAACATTGACACCAAGAGGCCAATCCTGGTGTTTGACGGATCCAACTTCAACCTATGGAAGGGGGCGATTGACTGCACTCTATGACAGGCTTTTGATAGGGACCCCACGCTTCTTGGCAATCACCAGAACTTTGAGATTCTGGTTGCTACAGAAAACAGGGACATCATTAACCTCCTTTTCAACTTGGTTGATGACAAGCTCTATGCCATCATTGAGTTGTCCCAGATGGAATCTGGCAAGGCCATTTACAAGAGGCTAGTTGACACCTGCAAACAATCCAACAGGCGCCATAAGCTTGCGGTTGCGGAGAGAATGATTACATTGTTTGCCTGCCCTGGAAGCTGACATGACATGGATCACTTATTTCCACACAATCATGGCCAACTCAAACTGGCTTGAAATCTCACACAACAAATTGATTGGCCTCCCTGTGCAGTCTGTTGCTATTGCACCACCAGGGACCAACAGGAAGACATACAAGTACTCAGTCTCTCAACAACTGAATGATACAAAAACAACACCTCAATTCATCAACGTGGCCAATGTGCCTCAGAGTGCAATTGGTAAGCCATGCCCAAAGGCCTCTGGGACTGTCAATCTCATGGAACTAGACAAAATACAAGCAGTCAGGGGACGGTATGTCCCTCTGCAACAACAACCTGGGAATGGGCCTCCTCTGGCTAAACCCAACTTTTCAGTTGAAAGGACTACTTTCTATGCCAGGAAGCAAAAATTGGAGGCCCTCCTGGATGCTCATGGTTGTACCTGCCAATATTGCCAAGATGAGGGTCATTGGTGGGCAGATTGCAACATCTTCTGGGCCAATGTCAGGATGGGAAAGATCCCCTCCCCTCCTACCAGCCATACAAATCACCTCTTGCAATACTTACCACCACAACAGCCTCCCTCCAAGAATTGGAAAGGAGATCACAGCAGAGTTGTCAATATGCCCAACATCAATGGAGGGGAGATCCTCTTGGATTCCAAGGCCAGCGCACACATGAGTGGCCCCTCCCAATATTTTCTTCCGTTGTGGAGACTCCTTTGGGATTGGGTCAAGTTTAGCAAAGAGCTTGCTGGCAGTCACTGGGGGGGGAATTTAGTACTACAACTACTGATAAGATAGATGAATAATAAGGGTGGTTTTGAATTTCCTTCCCCTCTAAGTACTATAGTAGTCTCAAAACAATAAAAGAAAAGCAACTGGTGGCTGATTTTCAGATAGAGTTGCTACTATAGTAGTCTCTATCAGACCTAGGATCAAATGTTTCAAGCTTGATAAGGAAGAAATGGTGGAAAAGATAGGTGCCTTGGAGGAATGAAGCTGATTAAGGGAGGAATCCTTTATCTAGTCTTATCCTTCATATATTTTTAATTATTTTATTGGTTACTGATTGATACTACTTTGATGATACAGGTGATGATTGAATAAAGGTTATAATGGTTGAGCCTATAGTCAATAACTGATGGTGATGGAAGTGGATGATGATAGCATGGATGGTTGAAGATGATCAAGGTAGGTGATGATGGTGGTTGATGGTGAAGGTAGGTGATGATGATGATGGATTATGTTCAAGGTAGGTGATGATGATGATGATGGATGGTGATGATGATGATGGATGATGATGGTGGTAACTGATGATGGTCAAGGTAGGTGATTATGATGATGGATGATGATGATGATGGATTGTGTTGATGATGGATGGTGATGATGAATGGTGGTGATGATGGATGGTGATGGTTTGATGATGATGGTCAAGGCATGAGGTAATGGTTGGTGATGTTCAAGTTATGGGGAAATGGTGGTGATGTTCAAGGGTATGGGATATTGGGTGAATAATGGTGGTGGTAGATGTTCAACAGTATGGGTGATTGGGTTGGGTCATGGTCAAAAGTATGGGTTAATGATGATGGATGGTCAAGGGTAATGGTGGTGGTTGATGGTGGATGGTGATGATTGATTATGATGGTGATGGTGATGATGATGGTGATGGCACGGGATATGGGATTGGTGATGGTCACAGTATGGGTTATGGGATAATGGTTGGGGATGGTGAAGGTATGGGTTAAAGGTGCCTAGGATTTTTTTTTTAAAGTGGATTTTGCATTGCGCGCAGACCACTTCAAATATGCATAATGCCTGTGAAGTGATGAAAAAAAAGGAATAGAGCCAACAAACCCGGCTCTCTCTAGTTCCTTTGGATCAAAATAGCAGCAGGAGAGGAGAGAGGAAAAGGAAAATAAAGAAAAAGGAGAAAGACAATAATTACATAAAAAGGAGAAGAAGAGGAAAAAGGAAGAAGGAAACGATTGGTGAATAGCTGGGTGACTCTCCAGGGAGTGTAAATTACATTGCAACCAAGGGCTGAGAAATGCCCCCGGGGGTTTTCAGAGGCTTGTTGGGTCCGGTAAGTTCATTGATGGGCGTGAATTGTTTCAAGGCACGGATGAATGCCGCAAGGGCAGGCCAGGCCTTCATGCTCTTCAAAGCCATGCTTAATTTATCAGGGTTGTAGTTCACTTTATCCCGTCTTAGCTCTTTCCTTAGGTCTTGCCGAGGCCATTTATACGCCAAACAGAAATGAAAGTAATGAGTTACGGTTTCCTTGATGTAGCCGCATTTAGGACAGGAGGGGTTTAGAACTTTCCTTATTTGGAAAAGATACCCGTTTAGACTGCAGCTGCCGGAGGCAATTTGGCTTAGAATTGCCAAGAGATTAATGGCCATATCTGGAGTGCGTTTAGCCAGTTTCTTGCTTGCCATAACCCTCTTTGACAATAATTCTCTCTTGACTCTTGATAGGTTACTAAAAAGTTGAAAAGGGGGGAGGGTTCCCATGGAAATTGCCTTCTTTGCCTCTCGATCAGCCTCCTTGTTGCCCTCTATGCCCGCGTGACCTGGGCACCAGACAAGCAATATTTGTTTTGTTGAATCAATATTTGACGCCACCATCATTAGTTCATTGAAAAGGTATTGGCCAGTTTTCTCTGCCAGGGGGTTCATCGTGCTTAGCAGAACACCTTTGTTATCTGTGAAAATGTAGTATTGTTGAAAACGTGTGGTATTGTCAGCCTCAATTAATTTGAATGCCGCAATTAGCCCCAGTGCCTTGCACTCGTGATTAGATAGTTTAAACTCTGGATCTGTGTGGAAAAGTATTTTAGAGTCAGCTTTGGGGAAGATAGCAGTGGCCCCTCCCCCTTTGTCACAATCATGTGACCCGTCTGTGAAAATAAGGGCATATTTTTCAGATGCATGGTTAATTATATCTAATGCAGAAGAGATTGCCTCCTTCTTAGGGAGGTGCAAGTTAAGGTACTTTACTTTCACCAGTAATGGGGTGACTTTGGCCTTGATTTGCGTGGCTATGGACTCTGTGCTGGAATTTGAGAATTCTAAAAGCAGATTGATACATATGCTCATGTTGACAGCAGATTGATTGGAAGGTTGCTGATTTGGCAGCCTGGACATCAGATGATTCCTAATTCTCTGAACAAGATTTGTCTGTGACATTTTCCTGGTGTAAAAAAGAAAAACCACTTTTTTAACTGCATCAGCAAAAGAGTGGTGTGAGATGTTGGACGATAGCCAAGCCGTGTTGGTATTTTTGAACATGCCTTTGGACCATGTAGCACCAAGTTGGTCAATTTTGGATGTCATGGCCGATAGCCTGGCATAATTATTTTTGACTGCCCACACGTGTGCTGCATAAGTTAGCCTGGGGAGGAGGACTAAGTTCAGGAGAAGTGATTGGTTTTTTTCCAAGACGCCCCAGGGTGAGTTTCCCAGGGGTTTGAAGTGTTGCAGTGTGGACCGTGCTTTGTTGAGAATGTTACCTAAATGCTTGTGATAAGACAGTCATTGGTCAATGAGTAAGCCTAGCCATGTTACTGATGAGGAGTATGCTATTGGTGTGTTGCCAAAAATGAAAGGGGACGAGGACATGGGAAGCAGTCTATTGTTAGACAAAATCATGATCTGCGTTTTTTGTTTGTCAAACGTAGAAGCATGCCAAACCGCCCAGGATAAAGATTTCTTGACTAGGGCATTCATGACCCCTAGAGCCTCCTGTAAGTCTTTTCCAGCGGAGAGGTGAACCATGTCATCTACATATCCAATCAATGATGTTGTGCTGTGCGGATAGTCAGTGAGGTTAAGAAAGTCAGAGTTATAAATTATGTATAATATGACCAATAACGGCGAGCCTTGCGGAAGGCCTATGGGGACCTGATAGGGGGGAGAGGTTTAGTCGTCAAGGCGCATTGTTGTGTTCCTGCCTCTGAGGAAATCCCTGAAAAAAATCCATAGGTAAGCTGGGCATTTTTTGGCTACTAGTATGTTTATCAGTTGATCCGGATGAAACGTTGGGTACGCTGATTGTACATCAAGGAATAAATCTACTACTACTTTCTTTTCTGTCCATTGGTCCCTTACCCATGAATCAAGTTGGTAAATGGCATCTTTGGTACCTACTCCTTTCCGACCCCCATAGTGCCGATTGGAAAGGTAACCTGAGCTAACAGCCCACTTGACAAGTCTTCTGGCAATGATCAGCTCAAGAACTTTCCCCAATGTGTTGAGGAGAGCAATAGGATGGTAACCGTTTGGGACGGTGTAACTTGCCTTGTTTGATTTGCGAATTATGGCTGTCGTAGCCCTTTTCCAGCATGAGGGATACTTTCCTTTGTGCAGGATCTTATTATATAGGCTGACTAGATGGGTTTGCAAGACGGGACTTGTTAGCTTCAAGTTTTCGTTTAAGATCCGGTCTGGGCCTGGAGCTTTGCTGACTGCTAGTTTGTTTAAAGCTCTGCAAACTTTGTCTTTGGATATCTTGTCAAAAATTGCAGGGCGGCATTCTTCAATTTTGCTCACATCAGATAGATCAATGTGAGGGCTTAGTAGGGAGGTACCTTCAAAGAGCATTTTGGACTTTTTGGCTTTCCCAACTGCAAAGGATCCGTCAGCCCTCTTAAGGGGGAGGATCTGGCCACTTGATACAGGTTGTATGCAAGACAGCTCATTGAAGGCAAAATCCCTGTTGGATGATTCCAGGTACTTCCTCCAATTTGTCAGTTTGGCGTAACTCACTAAGGATTGGAAGTATTTGTTCCACTCCTTGTAACATTGGGATGCCTCCTTGGTCTTTGCAAGCATCATCAACTGCCTCACTCTATTTCTTGTGTTCAAAACTGGATTGAGCACACCAGGGTCCCACCATGATTTCAAACAAGCTTCATTTTCCTGCACATTCCTACCTAAACCGTCTTGAGTTAGTTGTAGAGATGCTGTTAAATGTTCAGCTTCATCCTCTATATTGTTGCCCTTCATTCCATCTTCCAGGTGAATCCCCAGTTTCTTACAGATCTCTGTCTGATCTATATTATTCCATATTGATTTTGCCCATCGTACAGCAGGAGGAAAACCTTTCACACATAATGTCCCCTTCAGGGCCTGGTGGTCGGACCCAAAATTCTCATCCAAGACATGGACTCCTGCCAAAATCTTGGAGGCTTGGTTATTTGCCCATATCAGGTCAATTGTAGTGCCTTTTCCCTTAATCAAGTAGAATGTTGGGATGTGCCACGGCGAAGCAAGTTTGAAGCCATTTTTACCGCATAGTGTAATAAGATTTATTGATTCCTTATGTGTTGAGAGGTAGCCCGGCGGGTTCCACATCCAATGGTGCAGGTTAGCGTCCATGAATATGCACGTGGGCACAAATATATGATGAATTCCGGGCAGCGAGCAATGTAGGTCCTTCAGACCTGCATTTGTGCCAGGCAGGTTGTATACATTGATTACTAAGAACAACTTCCCACAGGCCCCCTTGATTGTCACCACCATAACGTGTTTAGACCCACAGGGGAGTTGAAGAATAGCCTTGGATGGGATAGACTTGTGGACATATACACAGCACTTGTGTTGATCCCTCCAATCTCTAGGATTGTGGTCATAGCTTGCTAGCATGTGCCAGTTTGGGTGGATAGGGGGGGATAAAGTGAAAGGATTCACCCATGGCTCTTGTAATATAAGAATGATGTTCTTTGGGAGGTGATGTAAAAGAGTCAGAGTTATTTCTTTGGAAATGTGGCAATTTAATTGTAAGAAAGAAAAATCATCCAAGGGGGAGGGAGTTGATGGTACAGTTGTGTTGTGATGAGTCCAAGTTTCCCGTCTGTCAGGTAGTAATAACATAAGGTCATCAGTTCTTTTGCTTGTATGTGTTGTATCTAACATGAGAGAGGCATTGAGCAAGATTTCTTAGCCTGGAGCCATGTCTGCTTGTAAGGGCATAGTACACTGAAAACTGAGTGTTTTATATCATTGATTCCTTCAACTTTGTTTCTGGCGTCTTCCTTGCATTTGACACATTTGGTTATTTCCATGCTACCTTCCGGGCAATCAGGGCATTCCTTTGTTGTGTGGCTTCCATCACATTGTCCGCATTGGGGTGGATCTCAACACCACTTGCCAAAGTGGCCCATTTTCAGACATTTGAGGCATTGTGCCGGGTACAGTTTGAAGGCAGTGACTCGGTGGTAATCGTAGTCTAAGAAAATACCTGTGTATGCAATACAGTCAGCCAGATCTTTACTTGCAAAGAATAGCACTATAGATCCCGCTTTTTTGGAGGTGTTCATGTTGTCTGATAGCCAACGCATACAAATCAGCCCCCTTGTTGATTCCATTGGCAGTGGCTAGTTTAGACTTGCTGAAACTGGACCTTGGGTCAAAATCTTTGGGGACGCCATGAGCAAGTGCCAACCAAGCGCTATGAGTGGCTTCCAAATCTGGGTTTACTTCTTTTGACCATAGGTGCTTGTTGTCCATTAACCACTTCTGGTGGAATTTATTTTTAGTGTAAAAAACTACATCTCCCACGTTCATGACGTGAGCTCTGGTGACAGTAACAAGCTCATTCTGGACTCTTGCGTTCATCCTGGATAAAGATTTGTTGGCCCGCTGGACAAATAGAGCCTTGGGGATCTTATTGATTTGGTTGTTCAAGGGATTGGAGTGAATGACCGCTCTTCCTGGGCGGTAAAGTCGCATCCCATCTTTCGTAGGTGGTTTAGTAGTGGGCTTCCAAGCTTTAACAGGTAAGTTCAGCTTTTTTCTTTCCGCATAGGTGGGTTGCTTGGGTACTCTGGGCAACATTGGGGGAACATTCATTTTGGGTGGCATATTTTGTAATTGTACAAGGTTGATGATCTGTTAAGTCATGACTTGCATCTGGTTTGCCATGGCCTGAGTTCTTTCATTGTGTCTCCTATTGGCTTCAGCACAATCATGTTCCAAAAAAATTAGAATCTGAATCAGTTCCACGGTCATCTGGTTAATAATCAATTCTCTGTTTGCTGTGAAGTTTCCTTTATCTGCAATTAAACGCGTAAGAAGCATGGACAGACTGCTTGGTTGGCCGTTATTTGGGGGATTCAAGGGGCCAACTATCTTGGGCATCAGACCTTCAGTTGATATTCCCTCCATTCAAGGAGGGTCAGGGGGACGGAGGGAGGCCATGGCCTAGGAGAGGGGGGGTGGGAGGAGCAGCTTCCAGGTGAAAGTCAACAAAAAAGGAGATGAAGAGTTGATTCAGGGGTTTTGGGTGTTTGAAGATGAGAATGTGGTATGGAAGAGCTGCGCCAGCCTTGGTGCCTAGGATGCATGGTGATCACTAGGGGGAGGATGGGGGGATCTGATGGGACCTGGATGGAGGAGAGAGGCCCTCTATTTATAGAAAACCCTGCCCTCAGGGCTGCCCCTGAGGGTCTCCCTGGTACAGTGAATACAGTTCATGAGGCATTTTGGCTTGTCAGAGGAGGAGGCTGTGCAGGATCTACATGCATGTACACCGTTTAATGCATTGCTGTGCTGCATTGATACAGGTGCCCCCTGCATAGATTACTTCTGTATAGTGGTGCTTTGTCATTTGTTTGGTCCTTCATGCAGTGAATTGCATGTATTTCTTCTGTATACAGCTGTTTGCTTGGTGCTGCATGCAGTGCCTTGCATATATTTCTTCTTTATGCTGCTGGAGGTTTGTTTGGTGCTGCATACAGGGTCTTGCATATATTGATTATGTATAATGCAGCAGGTTTGTTTGGTGCTGCATGCAGAGTCTTGCATATATTAATTATGTATACTGCTGCAGGTTTGTTTGGTGATTTATGGTTTTAATGTATGTGGTATGTAATTGAAGAAATCCAGGGTATGCCCATGAACTTTCACTGGTCTGTGAAACCTGGGAGGGGTATGCGTAGGCCAGGGTTGATTTGAGCTGTATCTTCTGATCCATGAGAGATAGAGGGGTACTTTGGCTGGGTGACTAGGGGTTATTTTTGGTGTAGCATCCATTTTTGAGGTCTGTTTGATTATATGAGCTTTCCTTATACGAGAAAAGTGAGTCTGATGGCTATAGGTTAGGTTTTGGAACACCACACCATCACATACTCTGGTTCAACCAAGGCAATTTTTCTTAGCCACTGACAGGCACCATGTGATCATGTCAACTGTTCAAAGTCTCACTATCCCAAAAATAACAGGGATAATGACCATCAATGAAGTCTACCAATGCCCTGGTGTTAGCAGAATCATCCTGTCAATGGGAAGGCTACTGGCAGAAGGATGGATTTTGACTTACAATGGTTTAAAGCAAATCCTGAAAGATCCCCTTGGGAATGTCTATGATACTTCATTCCAAAATTTTTGTTTGAAAATTTCTACCTGTGTGTTGTGAAAGCTAGCAATGAAAGTTACTTCCAAGTCTTCTTTTGGCACCTACAAATGGCATTTATGCTTGGGCCACGCATCCAAGGCTGTAGTGCAGCAGTTCCTGGGAACTCACTACCCCGAAAAAATCAGTGGCCTGTTGCAGTCTTTCTTCTGCAAGAGGTGTGCAATCTCAAAGAGACATGACAAGAGACCACTGGAGGTTGTGTCAGGCATTGTGAGAGACAAACCACTTGATCTATTTGTCACCAACATCGCAGGGCCTTTTGAGGAGGACCTGGTAGGGGCTAGGTTCCTATTGGTAATCAGAGATCACACATCCACTTAAAACTTTATTTCAGTCCTGAAGTCAAGTTCAAAAATGAAAACCAAAATCCTGGGGTGGCTTGAGAACATCCATAACACAAAGGGGAGGTACCCAAAGTTCATACGTAGCAATCATGCAGCAGAATATACTGGACCTCTGAAACGCAAGCTGGAACCTCTGGGGATCCAGATGGAAGCTATCTCCCCCTATAACCTAGAGAAGAATGGCAAAGCTGAAATGGTTAACCAAACTCTAGGGGATATGGCTCAGACTATGCTGAAAGAAAGTGGTATGAATAATAAGTTCTATTTGTGCTCTTACAAGTTTGCGGCATCATCATCAACCATGTACTGAAATCTAGGACCGGCACAAAGACCCCACTGGAACTAATAATTTCCAGGACTTAGCCAAATCCTGCCATAATTTACCCTTTTGGTGCCAAGGCTATCATTCACATATCTTCCAAGCAATGCAAAAAGCTAGACAAAAGAGGATAAAGATGCTGCCTCCTTGGATCTCCCTCCAGAGGGGCCAGGTGGCTCTTCTGGTTGGAAAAAGAAAGGCATGTCATTCACTCCAAATCTGCCATCTTTCCTTTTTTTAAAAAACTTGCTGGTGCAACCTATAGCAGACCTGCCGGTGGACATCATCAACCAGTTGCGGCTGGGCAAGGTGGCAACAAAGGAAATGGCTGAAGCAGAGCAGCAAAAAATCAATAGGCTACAAAAGACTGTGAGCTGGCAGTACCTTGATCAAAGCCTGAAGCTCTGAGAGGGGAGTGGGAAATGGAGTGGATGAAGTCTGGCAAAGGCAAAGTCCAGGAGCTTGATGACATGGATATATGGGAGCCTGTTCAACCACACAAGGGCATGAAGATCCTGGGGGAAAAGTTTGTCCTGGCACATAAGCAGGATGCAGATGGAAATTTGATTCAGTGGAAGTCTTGATAAGTGGCAAGAGGTTTCATTCAGAAAATGGGAGTTGATGTTTATGAGATTTACACACCAAAAGCCTCCCTCTGTTAAAATACGTATGCACTTATGCGTGTGCTACGTATGATTTTAATCCAAATGGGATGCCAATATGGGCCTCTGCGGCCCATTGGACACACACATGGACCATACAGACCCATGTGGATGTCACAGATTCGGGGAAACTGGCCTCAAAACGCATTAAATGGGCCCATTGGTACATGGGCCCTAATGGGCCCAGTGGGGTATATGGGAAAATACAGCCAGATGGGCTTGTATGGGCATAATTGTACCCAAGTTTTATTTTGGACATACCTGGTCATCTGGGCTGGCCCGCCAAAGTAGTCAATTCTCACATTTTGGGCTTGGGGCGGCCCATTGGGGCCGCCGCCCGTGTTACAGCCCACTTGGGGCTGCTGCCGGTGTTTCAGCCCGTGTTGCGGCCTGCTTGGGGCCGCTTGTGTTCCTTGATATGGCCCAGGCGGGGCCCAATGGCCCGTGCGGGGCTGTTGCGCGGGCCCGGCTGGTTGCTCCCGGCAACCAGCGCCGCAGGAGCAGGGGCCCGCGGCCCCGGCTGGTTGCTCCTGGCAACCAGCGCCGCGGGAGCAGGGGCCCGCGGCCCCGGCTCCCTCCCCTCCCCTTGCTTGCCGTTGCAAGGGGGATGGGGGTGGGCTGGCTGGGTTGAACCAGCCAGCAACTGGCCGCAATGACGCGGTTGGTCAGGGCAGGGGGGACTTGGTCACCCTCCTGCCCAGGGAGATGATGGATCCGGCCGCAAGGAAAGCAACCGGACTGTGGGGGGGGGGGGTTTGACCACCCTCCCACCTGAAAAGAGTGTGGCAAGGGAGCAAAAACCAAAGGGGCGCTCTCTCCCCCCCTTTACTGAGGGGGAGGAGCAACGGGCTGAGGGGACCTGACCACCCCCCAGCCCAATGACTTCTTTGACAAAAACTCCCTGGGGGTATTGACCCCCAGGGCCCCTGGTGAGGGGATTTGACTGCCCCCACCAGGGATTTGAGAGAAAGAGGGGGGGGCATGTCCGCTGGTTACACCCCCCCCTAGTGAGGTTGAAACCGGACCCAGGTGAGTCCTGGGTCCCACCTGGCCCATTTGAGGGGCCAGGGGCTGGCTGAATGAGGCAACCAGACCATAAGTATGGTAATGAGGTCATCAGGGCTGGTTTCAACAGACAACCAGCCAGGGGATTGAACAGAAAAGGGGCTGGTTCAGCCCCGTAATGGTGGAAACACAAGAATGGACAGGAATAGGCTGGTTGTAAGGGTTCAGGGACTGACACCAAGCGGGCTGATGTAGTCAAACCAATTAAAAAGGTCCTTAAAGCCTGTAGAGCTCTTTTGGGGCGGAAAATTTGCCTTTTGGCTTGTTGTATCATGGGATCACAAGAGGCCAATCTTTTGTACTTAAGGAGCTCTTCTCCCTGCTGTTTTCCATCATTCATTCATCATCCAATTGAATTCATCCAACGTAATGCCCCATTGTGAGAGCCCCATTAGCAACTATTGACACCCAGTTTCCAGCATTTCTTTTGCTTTAAATACTGCTCATTTGCCTAAGCTAATTTCTGGCCATAATTATAACAACCTCAACACTCTCTGGATGCTCCTTGCAATAGCTCATCATGGGAAGTATCCCTTGGCCATGTTTGACATCAGTGTAGCTTAAATTTATGACAAAATCAAAGGGGAGTTCTACATTCAGCAACCCGTCCTGGTGTTCCCGCGGTATGTCATGAAGCTAAAGAAATCAATGAAAAGTACAAGGAAGGCGGCCAGGTTCTGGTGGAAGAATTTCAAGTCAGTGGTGGAGCATGTTGTAAGACTCCCTGTACATGTGCAGGGATGGCAGCAACTTTTTGATTGTATGGCTGCATGGTGAAAATGGGGTAGTGATGGTCTCTTCAAACCATATGCTGCAGCAATTCAAAGAAGGGGTGGAGAGAAAGCTGAAGATCAAGTGGAAGCAGAAAGTAGTCAAAACAGTGGGCATCAGAGTAAGGAAAAGTGGGGCAAATATGACTCTGGACCAGGAACTCTTTGCTGAAGAAATTTTTGGAAATTAAGTGTGGAAAATATTTAAAAAAAAGGCTCCACTGTTGGGCACCCAAATTGCTACAAAAAATTGGGATCCTTTACAAACAACAGACTATCAATCCATAGTTGGTTCCCTCATGTACCTTGCGTGTGGGAAATGCCTCAATATAACCTATGTGGTGATTCTGCTGTTGAGTTCACTGAGGATACACAGAGATGAGAGAAGAAAGAAGGATTAATTTTATTCAGAGAAAATAACAATAGAAAGAAAAAGATAAACATAGAAATTAAATTCAGACAGAAATCAAAGAAAAGACTTACCTGAGGATACACAGAGATGAGAGCAGAAAGAAGGATGAGAGAAGAACCTTCTGACTGACTCAATATCTGTCCTCAGCTAGTAGTGGATGAATGATTGTCACAGACAGCGTGAAATGATTCTGGAAAGTGATGGAGGAGCACGGGTGAAATAACAATGGAGGTAGGGAATGAAATGAGGTTGGGACAAATTTGGGAAGCACACATGGATTGATTTATCTGAAGATAAAGTGATGTGACAATCTATTCTGAGAGATAGGAAAGAAGAGAGAGAGATGACAAGGAAATAAGAAAAGACACAGGAATTAATATAGGAAAATAAGGAAAGAATACAATTGCAGTGGACTAAGGTGGGGATACTCCAACACCCCCCTTGCTGAGCACATTACACCAAACCAAGGAGATACCGGTGTTTTTGTAGAAAAACCCTGTTAAGAGTTTTGGTAAGCATTTCAGCTAGCATGTCAGCGGTTGAGACATGAAAAAAAATCAAAAAGAGAGTGGTTTACACATTTGCAAATGAAGTTGTGTCTTGCGTTGATGTGCTTTGTTCTGGGATGATCGAGACAGTTCCTTGCCAGAGCCTCAGTGCCACTGTTATCTACAAAAAGGGTAACAGGCGTAGAATTGCAAAGATGGAGTTACAAGAGAAGGTTTTGGATCCAAAGACCCTCCTTGCACAAGTCAGAAAGAGCTTTGTACTTGGCTTCTGTGCTGGAGAGGGAGACGTTAGGCTGTTTCTTTTACTTCCACAAGATGGCGCCCAGACCCAGACAAAAGGTATAGCCAGAGGTAGATATCCAATCACCTGCATCCTTGTCCCAATCCAAGTTGGTGTACCCAGTAAGGGTGAGTGTGGAGCCTCCTATGAAAAGTTTCAGATTGCAGGTGGTCCTTAAATGCTGAAGAATTTGGACTGCGGCGTGCCAGTGATTGAGCAAGGGATCCTGAAGGAATTGAGAGATTTTGTTGACAGAAAACACAATTTTAGGACGCGTGCACTGGGAAACCCACAGCAGGGAGCTGATCAGCTGGTCATATTCAAAGGGGGACGCAGGAGACTCTGTTAGACGCTTCTGCAGGTTCTTGAAAGAGGCAGATGCAGCGGATTGGGTGGTTTTGGAGTTGGTGGCCAAAAGAAAACGCTTGCAGACCAATTCAATTTAGTGGTACTGGCCAATGAAAACTGTTTTAGACTTGCGGTTGCACTGGATGGACAGCAAAAGGAAGAGATGTAGGTCTTCATCTGATCCTAATTTGAACTTACCACTGATGTCCTTGACAAAAGCTTTTACAAAATTATCCATCCCTGCCACAGCAAGATCATTGACATGAATGGCCACCGCACCTACAAGAGCGCCATCATGGAGCCTGTAGTAGAGAGAGGGATTTTACAAGGATTGGGTGAGACCAAGTGAGACCATGGCGGATCTCAGCTCAAGATTCCATTGACGGGGAGACTTCCTTAAACCGTAGATTGCTCAGGATACTTTTCAGACCCAGTTGGCACGGGAGGGAGCTTTGAAACCAGGGGGTTGAGAAATGTAGCTTGTCCAAGCAACCATTCAAAAAGGCATTTTTGAAGTCAATCTGGCGGCCAACCCAATCTTTTTGAACAAGGAGAGAAAAGACCAGGCGGAGACTTTCTTGGCAAAGAGTTGGAGCAAAAACTTTGGAGAATTTGAGTCCTTGGAATTGAGATAAACCCATTGCAAAAAGGCTTGACTTGAGCTTTAGGATTGAGCCATCCTCCCAACGCTTCACCCTGAAGAACCACTTGGAGCGGATAATTTTCCTACCTTTTGGCGGGGGAAAAAGCTACCAGGTGCCCATTGCTTGGAAAGAAGACATCTCATTTTGCTCAGATAGAAT
This sequence comes from Puccinia polysora, assembly GCA_025617555.3. Taxonomy (NCBI): domain Eukaryota; kingdom Fungi; phylum Basidiomycota; class Pucciniomycetes; order Pucciniales; family Pucciniaceae; genus Puccinia; species Puccinia polysora. Next base: position 36,502,961 of record CM062613.1, on the reverse strand, counting down.
CCAATGGTTTTGGTGGGGAGACTTGAGAAGGGTATTCAGGGCCACAAGATTGTCTTTTGTGGAGGCAAACCAAGAGAAGTTACCATTGTGGGAGGGAGAGGGGCAGAAACTTGATGAGCGTTGAACAGGGGGAGGGCTGGCCGGTTGTGAAGGCGGGGAAGAGTAGGGAGACCCTACCCCATGATTCAGGGGCGGAGGGTTGGGTAAGAAAGGGAGGGGGGAGGAGGGGGATGGGGGAGAAAGGGGAGCTGTACCAAGATTGGGAAGGGGGGGAATCCAGTCTGAGCCCAAGGTGTCAACACTTGCAAAGCATGGTTGGGAAAGAGAGACAGGTCTAGGGACGGGAGAGATGAGAGAAGTTCTAAGGCATTTGGAAGGGGAGGGTAATGAGGAGGGGAAGGACAGGTCATCCTGTGACTTGCAAGTAGGGGGTAGAGGAGTTTGGGTGGGGAGGATGACAGGTAGGTCCAAGGAAGGGGTGGTTGAAAAACTTCAATACCGGTAGCAGGTTGAGCTTTTGGAAAGAGTGTGTTGTTTGAAAGGCAGTCCCAGTAATTGAATACCTTAAGGTTTTTCAAATCAAGAATGTGGTATCTGGTCCCATTACAGAGATATGAGAGAAGGATACTGCTCCTGCCCTTTTTGTCAAATTTCAAACAATTTGCTTTGGGAACCTTGTAACAGACCATGCATCCAAATGGATGAAGTTAGGAGAGGGGGGTATCTTTTTGGCGGAGGAGTGAGTTGGGTGAGACAAATCCTTGAGGGGTTTTTCATGGGAAGGAGTTGAAAGAAAAAGTTGAGTGGCAGAGGGCCTCTGCCCAGAAGGATTTGGGTAGATTTGAGGTTACAAGGGAGGCTTGAATCATGTTGCATATGGTTCTGTTGGAGTGCTCAGCTACACAGTTGAGTTGAGGGGAGTGTGGCGTTCCAGGCTCAAGGGAAATCCCTTCTGATTCCAGGTATGCCTTCATTTGGTTTTTAATGTATTCACCTCCGTTATTTGTGTGTAAGGAGGTAACTTGAGATTGGTATTGATTTTCAAAGAAAGGGATGAAAAGCTTTGTGCAGTGGAAAACGTCAGATTTGCTCTTGATGGGATATGCAAAGAGTGCTTTTGAGGAATCTTTGATGAAAGTGACAAAGTATCTTTATCCTTCTCTGGACTTTGTTTTGAAGCTGCAGATGTTGGAGTGAATGATTTGTCCTGCTCTGGAGGATCTGTGGCTAAGACAAGTATGGAAAGGAGTTTGAGTCATTTTTGATTCAATGCATGTTGGAAATTTTTGGACTTCTAAATAATTTGATGGTCAAGTTGATATGTTCTGTGATCTCAGCAGTTTCTTGAGGGACTTAAAGTTCAGATGGGACAGCCTCCTGTGGTAGCCAAAAAGACTGTTGTCAAATGAGTGTGTAATGGTTGAAGACAATGAGTTTTTACAGCTCACACCTTGTCTGGGAAGTAATTAAAGTTTAACACTTTGGTATCCTGACTGGAGGGCCAAATTTTGCAGATTGGTGGTGTCTCTGTCATATATTTTGCAGCTATCTTTGGAAAACACAACCAGGAAACCCAAGTTGCAGATGTTAAAGACAGATAGGAACTGTTTGTTTAGTTTTGGGACAACAAGAAAGAAAATTTGGCAGAAAGGAAGTTTGAGCAATGCCTTGGCAGCAGAGGTGATAGTTTATCCATCTGCAAGACAGATGGGAGTCAGATTTGCTCTTCTATTGCTAACTTGATATTTTTATGGAGTCATTGATGAGGAAATCTGGATTGACAACCAAGACCAGACTATGTAAAGATATTAACATCAGACCAAAGACAAGAGATGACAAGTTATGAATGAGGAATTGAGAAACACCAACAGGGTCAAACAGGTTTAAGATTAAGAATACAGCAAGCTTATGAGAAATAAGAAGGGAATTCTATAGACTACAAGTGAAGCAGATTAGTACTAGTAGGCTGGACAAGAATGGATTGAGTGATTTACTAGATGCCTGTTGAATTAAGACGAGTCCAGCCAGAGGAGAGATTGCGTTTGAGGAGATGAAAGTGCCTTGAAAGATCTGAAATAGGATTGACAGATTAGATTGCTGATTGAAGAGTTGTGATTGTCTGATCTTACATGATTCAAATTGGCTGCTTTGTTGGTCCTTTTATTGTGTTGCAATTATTACTTGAATTGATCTTGCATTGTGAATTGGTTTTGATTGATCAAGAATCCAAGATTGATGGTAGTCTGCCTGTTGAGATGATTCGTGAAGTAAGTCCGGTAAGACGCGACGTCTGAATTGGTCAACTAGTCCGCAGTCATATCATCCGCCAATGACGTTGCCCCCGCGGCCGGTAAAATATGAAATGATAAGAGACAGAGAGGAAATTATCTATGAAACAAAATAATAAAATGAAAAAGAAAATTACAAACATCTTGCACCATGTATAGAGGCCGCGCTTAGGACAGCAAATCAGAATTGGGATCATATAAGGAAATAGAATAATCTGTTGACAACAATCACAAGGAATAAGATCAGAATGTAACACGCCTCCTAAACTCAGAAATCAGTGATAAAGAGAGCTAAACGCATTTACAAGGCGAATGTTGGAGCTCTTTTTTGCTGCTTTTGTTAGGGCATCGGCCGTCATAGATAAAGAAGGGATCAATTTAACTTCTATTAAACCTTGCTGAAAATTGTCTCTTAGACTTTTGGTTTTCAAGTCAATGTGTTTTGCCTTTGAATTTGATCCGCATTTCTTTACCTTGTTGTCTAACCCTTTGTTGTCGATGAGGTGGATAGGAAACTTGAATCAAGTTTGATAAATGTCTTCAGTGAGTTTGCACAACCATCGAGCCTCTAGTTGACAGCTGGAAAGCGCGATGCATTCTAATTCCGTAGAGGAATGTGGGATGCAGGGTTGCTTTCTGCTTGTCCAGTATAGAGGACTCCCCTTGAACGTACAGAGATAACCGCTTTGAGACATTCTAGATTTGGGATCGTCAGCCCAGGTTGCATCACTGAAGCAGACAAGTCGTTCTGAGATAGATCTGGGGCCAATCGTTAGTGTCAGTTCTTTCGTGGCTGGCAAATATCTCCAGACATGCAAAATTTTGTTCCAATGACTGAGTCCTGGACGTTCACAGTGTCTTACTAGACTGGACACCGCGAAGCTTATGTTGGGTCTAGCCAATTCAGCAATAAAATTTAGCCGGCCGATAGGTGATCTATAGTTGACACCCAAGGCTTTGAACTTGTTGTGATCTTCTTCATCCGCTTCCGTAAGATGATGTCCAGGTGTAAGCGGAGTGGACACTGGCCTACAGTTGAGCAGATTGAGCTCTTCAAGTCCTTTCTCAATGTGAAGCGGTAGTGACAGATGGATGAGGCGTTCTTTTTGCTCAATCTTCATCCCTAACAAGGTGTTCGGAGAGTGCACTGGGGAGTCTTTAAATGGCGATAGAAAACGTTCTTTAAAACTCTCAACATTGCCAGCTATCAACAAGTTGTCTACATGGAAATAGATAACGGAAATTTTGTTGTCACCGATGTACAAACATGGATTGCAGTCAGATTCATGATACCCTTGATCTTTTATCCATCGGCTTAGCATATGGTACCAGTTCCTTGGGGCCTGCTTGAGTCCTTAGAGAGACTTCTTGAGCCTGAGATACTTGGATTGTCGATTACATCCAACTGGGGTCTTGATGAAAACTTGCTCATCTAACTCAGAGTGTAGGAAAGCTCCTTTCACATCAAGCTGAATCATGTCAAGATCTTTTTCGGCAACATACGTCAGAATACCTCTCAACAATGCTGCCTTTCCAGTCGGTGCATAAGTTTTGAAGTAATCCAGCCCATATTTCTGATTGAAGCCTTGGATGCACAGGCGAGTCTTGTAAACAACTGAGTCGTCATGAGTGTTGTGCTTAATTTTGAACACTGGAACCGTATTGAGAGGATTTGTTACCTCCTTATCGTCGACTTCTTCCCAGACCTCTAACTCTTCAATATAGTTGAATTTGTTTTCGGCCGATTTCTTCCATTCTGGTATCTTCAAGGCTTCTTCAAGAGTTTTTGGTAGCAATTCACTTATGAATCCTTTTATTTGAGGTTTCTGTAAAGTTTCTCGATTTTGCAGGTTAGGCCTAAGGCTGTTTTCAATGGTGGAATCGTCTTCTGAAGGAGACCTTTCAGACTCAGTATCGGTTTCCTCTTTAATGGAACAGTCAATGGTTTCATCTGAGACAGGATCTGGAGTGTTCTCAGAGTTTCGAGGGCTTACAGGATTGGGAGGTGTCGGAGGGCTGATGGGTGCTTTAACATTCTCTTCTTCTAAGCGTATATTGGTAGGCTTTTGACTGTTAAAGATGACGTGTGTTGTATCGATTATCTTTCCGGTGTTGGTGATGATTTTATATGAGAGTAACTTCGGTTGAACCCTATCAATATTTAGGGGGCTCCCTTTTCCTCCAGTTTGGGGTTTATTTCAGTATTGTTGAGTCTGTAAGTTAAAGATGATCCTAAGGGCTTGACGTAGTTATTGGGTAATTCTGATTCATGCATTAGGTTCCAGGGAGATTTGTTTCCCTTTTGTTTGGGAATCTGGTTTAACATTAAACAGCATTCTTTAACCACTTCGTGCCAACAGGACTTTGGTAAGTTCGCATCGGAAATCGTTGCTCTAGTGGCTTCCATAATTGTTCTATTTGCTCGCTCAACACAACCGTTATGCTGGGAGTGGTAAGGTTTGCTGACTATCTGATTTATATGATGTGCTCAATAGTGCGCTTGTAACTTTGAGTTGACAAACTCTCCGCCACCGTCGGAGCAGACTTCCCTGGGGTATAGCCTTGTCTTTCCATGTTGGTTTTCAATGACAAAGATCAAAGTTTCCGCTGTATCGCTCTTGTGTTTAAGGGGAAAGCATGCGAAGCAGCCCAAATGAGAGTCCACGAGGTTGAGAATGTACCTGAAACCACCTTTAGATATGGGATTTATGGGTCCAATCAGATCAAGATGTATCTTCTCAAAGCATCTCTGAGCAATGGGTTGAAGTTTATTGAACGGTCTTTGAGTGATTTTTGCCCTGTCACAGCTGAGACATTCAAAGTTGGTCTTAAGCTCAGTTGGCAGCGTGCAATTGAGGTACTTTTTGATCCGTTTGATGCTAGCCTGTCCCAGGGTTCAATGGATAGCATGTAATTCCTCATTAGAGTAGTATGCAAGGTACAAAGTAGCTTTCTTTTTATCCTTCATATCAATCACAAAGAGATTATTAAGAATGGAACCAGACAGAAGTAGGGAGTTGTTGATTGTCACCTGGAAGGTACAAGGACTTGCATTCAAATTGACTTGAAGTCTGGCACCTTGTGACATTAGAGCACCTAGTGATATCAAATTGACTGAGGACTCTGGTACCCAAGCAACGTTGGTCAACTTCAGATTAGAGTCTTTGGCTGACAAAGCTACATCTCCTATGGCCTCAATGGTAATGGAAGCATCCTTCTTTCCCGTTTGTATTTCCTGTTTTTCTTTGCAATTGGTGAGAGTGAAGAAGCTTTCCTTATCGACTACCATATGAATTGAGCAACTGGAATCAAGAATGAAGCAATCAGAGCCAGTAGAATCACCCAGAGTATTTGTGCCAAAGAAGAAGGAATAGAAATGAGCTTCAGGTTGGTCTTTCAGTTTTGATTTCTTCCCTCTGTTATGCAGACTAGAAGGTTTCAGCTCTGGAAATTTGAACCAACAGGAGCTTGCAGGGTGTGTAGTGACTGCAGGGTTGTGCTTGCCGTTTTCACATCTAGGTCCACGGTACAGCGCAACATTAACTGGCTCGGGTTGATCTCCTTGGGCCATGGCTTCTTTCTTGTGTTGGATTAAGTGATTGAGGACAACTTCTATCTTCATTTCGATGGCGGAGTGCATGATTTGGGACTTCATGTTTGTCATCGAGGCGGGAAATTTGAAAAGCACGAGATAAGCAACTATATCCAAAGGTAGGTCTATTCCGACTTTGGTCATATTTTTGAGATAGACTTTCACTGAGGTTAGAAAGCATCAATGCCGACCTCCATAGTTAGGTGAAGGAATCCTTTGAATAACCTAGCTCTATTTGCCAATTGAGAGGATGCAAAGTGAGTTTGAGTTGAGGCCCAGATTAATTTAGCACTGTCCTCATTCACGTTGTTGATGATGTTGTTGTAGGTGTTAGAGTCTAACTTTGCTATGATATGTGCTAAAAACTCCTGGTTTGTCTCTTTGTCTAATTCCGCTGCCTTGCCAGGATTGGTCATGATATGAAATATTCCGCAAAGCTTGAAGAGTTTCTCAAATTTCTTACGCCACATGCTATAGTTGTCAGCTGTAAGTAAGGGAGTTGATTATATCAAGGACTTGATGGCTAGCAATTTATAATTTGTTGTATCCCCTCCTGGTCCTGGCGTTGAAGAGGATGCCAGTTGTTCCATTGTTATTGGCGCAGGCTTTTAACCGTGAGAAAATCTGAATTGACGACCAAGACCAGACTATGTAAAGATATTAACATCAGACCAAAGACAAGAGATGAAAAGTTATGAATGAGCAATTGAGAAACACCAACAGGGTCAAAAAGGCTTAAGATTAAGAATCCAGCAAGCTTATGAGAAATAAGAAGGGAATTCTATAGACTACGAGTGAAGCAGATTAGTACTAGTAGGCTGGACAAGAATGGATTGAGTGATTTACTAGAAACCTGTTGAATTAAGACGAGTCCAGCCAGAGGAGAGATTGCATTTGAGGAGATGAAAGTGCCTTGAAAGATCTGAAATAGGATTGACAGATTAGATTGCTGATTGAAGAGTTGTGATTGTCTGATCTTACATGATTCAAACTGGCTGCTTTGTTGGTCCTTTTATTGTGTTGCGATTATTACTTGAATTGATCTTGCATTGTGAATTGGTTTTGATTGATCAAGAATCCAAGATTGATGGTAGTCTGCCTGTTGAGATAATTCGTGAAGTAAGTCCAGTAAGACGCAACATCTGAATTGGTCAACTAGTCCGCAGTCATATCATCCGCCAATGACGTTGCCCCCGCGGCCGGTAAAATATGAAATGATAAGAGACAGAGAGGAAATTAACTATGAAAGAAAATAATAAGATGAAAAAAAATTTACAAACATCTCGCACCATGTATAGAGGCCGCGCTTAGGACAGCAAATCAGAATTGGGATCATATAAGGAAATAGAATAATCTGTTGACAACAATCACAAGGAATAAGATCAGAATGTAAAAATTGAGACTGAACATCTGGAGTCAAGGTTGAAATCTTGCTTTAGATTTGAGGTCAAATGAGTTAGATTGCAGGAGATCAAACAGGCATGAACTGTGATTTGGGAGTCTAAAAAATTGTCCAAGTCTTCTTCTTCTAAATTGTTTTTGACCATTGCTTTTATGGCATTTACGTTTGATTTCCTGGATTTTCCTTCTCTATTGTTTTTCTGTTGTTGGTTGTTTCTTTTGGAACGTTTGAGTATCTCAAGAACTTCTGGGCATCAGGAGAAAGAATGTCCCTCTGTCTTGAAGTTGGTGCAGTAGTACACTTGGGTGTATCCAGTAGGGTTCTAAGTAGGCTTCTCTTTCTTCTTAGACAATGGTTTTGATGAGAATTTGTTGTTGACTGAGTGGACCGTTTTGTTTTCAATTCTAGTTTGTATCCTTAAATTTTCTTGTTTCAGAGTAGTAATGATTTTGGACAAAAGAACTGATTCTTTGTTCATCATACTTGAAACACAACCAAACCAATTGTTGGGCAGAGAGCGTGGAATCAAAGTTGACTGGAGATTGTCCGCAGTTAAAGGATTTTCCAGAGTGATAAGGGATTATAGCTTTTCTCCATAGGAAGCTATTTCTGACCGGTGAGTGGTCATTTCCTTATTGTTTAGTTTTGTGAGGAGGAGCTTTCTGAGCCAGTACATTCTTCCTCCAGAGGATTTGTCTTGATGGTCTTCATTCAGTGAATTCTACATTCCAAGCGCAATTTCTTCATGTTTTTGAATGCATTGGAAGTTGGCAGGAAGAATGGATATTGAGATGACTGAACATACCACAAGGTTATCTCTTGATAATTTTTCCGGATTAGTTTTAGGAGATTTGCTGTTGAGTAGATAACTGACTCCTGATGCTCTGAAGTGGATACAAAGAATCATAGCCCAGTCTAGATAGTTGGATTCTGACCCCAGTGAGTTCAACAGAATGATGAAAGGTGTTTTGAGAACCGGATGAGATGATTGAGATTCCTCCATTGCAGTCCTGTATAGTAGGTAATGGATTGAAAGTTTATCAACGCAAAGAGCCATTGGATCCTTCTCAGATTGGGCAAATTGCAGCTGGTAGCACTCTGGGATCATAAACTGTTGAGTTCACTGAGAATACACAGAGATGAGAGCAGAAAGAAGGATTAATTTTATTTGGAGACAATAACAAGAGAAATAAAAAGATAAAAATAGAAAGTAAAACCAGACAGAAATCAAAGAAAAGACTTACCTGAGGATATGCAGAGATGAGAGCAGAACATTCTGACTGACTCAATCTCTGTCCTCAGGTAGTAGTGGATGGATGAGTGTCACAGAGAGCATGAAATTATTCTGGAAAGTGATGGAGGAGCGCGGGTGACATAAAGATGGAGGTAGGAAATGAAATGAGGTCAAGACAAATGTGGGAAGAACACATGGCTTGATGTATCTGAAGATAGAGTGATGTGACCATCTATTCTGAGAGATAGGAAAGAAGAGACAGAGATGACAAGGAAATAAGAAAAAACACAGGAATGAATATAGGAAAATAAGGAAAGAATACCATTGTAGTGGCCTAAGGTGGGGATACTCCAACATCTGCTTGCAAGGTTCAGTTCATGCCTGTCAGCAGCACACTGGAAGGAACTCAACCATCTTGTTGGATATCTAAAGGGTACCTTGGTAAAATGTCTCAAATATAATCAAGGCAGGTTGGGTTGCCACTTGATATGGGTTGATGCAAGTTTTTGTGGAGAGAATGAAAGTTCTACAAGAAGATATTTAATCCATTACAAAAGTAGCACCGTGGAATGGGGTGCAAGGCAGCAAATGGTTGTGGCAATATCCACCTGTGTAGCAGAATATGTGGCTTTGTTGGAGGTTTCCCAATTACTAGCTCAGTTGCAGCTGACACTGGAAAGCCCCAACTTTGAATGTGAATCTGCTATTCACTGCAAAAATCAAGCAGCTATACTCATTGCAACAAGTAATGGTTTGAGGAAACAGACCAAATACCTGGACCACGCCTTATATTTTGCTAATGAATTCATCAGGGGTGATGGAATCAGCCTTCAATGGAAAACCTCAAACATCCAATTATCCAAAATCATGACCAATGATTTGGGTGAAACCAAACACACCAATGGGATGGCTGCCCTGGGAGTGGTTTAGGGACCTAATTTGGGAGGGGGTGTTAGAATATGTGGTAAGGCAGAATTATGTCTGGGGCCTTTATCCCACAGATTTCAAACTTTCCCAGATGTCACATACCTTTTATATAGCTATAAGACCTCAAAATTCACCCTTCCTGCAACCCTTCTCTCTCCTCAACAAGATTTAGATCCTGGTATGACCAAACCCTGAAGCTGATGGCCAATGGTGGTGGATGATCAGGTGAGTATCAGCTTATGCAATTTAATAACCAAGATTTGGAGCCTGGGATGGCCAAACCCTGAAGCTGACATCCAACGGTGGTGGATGATCAGTTGAGATCTGTTAAAAACATGAAATGTGGTTTTCAGTCCCGTGTGTGACCACTTCCCTTTTTGAGTGGCTGGATCTGCTCCTTGAAAATTCTACATATAACTGAATTTAACACTCCAAGTTATGGGTTATTTTTTCCATCAATATTTGTCAAACCTTTACCCAGTATCATCTACCTCAGTCTACCATAAGAATGATACAAAAAGCACACTAACCAAGCTGTGCATTCCAATGAATACCTCTGGAATATTCAAGTGAACTTCTAACTTTGGCAACTCAGTCAGTACTTGAAACAATTGCAGTACCATCTAACAGCCAGTAAACACTACAATCAAACTTGAATTTAGGCTCAGTTTCTTTTAACCCTCTATTCTTAGCTTAACTCCACTCCTGGGGTCTAGCCAATCCAATCTGGTCACTCAAGACCCTTGGATTCCACATTGTAAAACACCTGCATTTAGTTGTAACATCCCCGATGGCTAAGACCCACCAACTACCCAGCCACTATTGGTCATTTGCATAACCTTTCTGTTTTTTTCAATAAAATAATTTATTTTTTGCCAAATGTGTCATGCATGATTCAGCTTCACTCATTTATCACTAAGCATTTTGACCTATGAAAACATCTTAGTCCATTCCTTTCATTCATGGAATCATTGCTCTCTTAACCTTAGAAAAATTTCCACTGGTTTTCATCTAGTTGTCCCAAACTGATGTAGATTATCTTATAAGGGCCATGCATTCTATCCAAATCTTTTTTCCTCAGTTAGTTAATTTTTTACATTCTCACATCATCCTTTGCTGAGATTGGGTCATCAAATCAAGCTTTGTCTCAGTTTCCTTTATCAGAACACTTTCCTTGCGCTTGGCACAAGAATTTGAACTATGATTTGGAATTTGAAGTCGGCTTTGCAGTTAGCCTTGACCTCTTGGGATTTCTCTTGCATCAAGCCTTCTTCCATTTGGGCTCACAACTTCCCACAATTTCCCCATAGTATGTGGGGTGAGAATGTGACACTGACCATATGTCACCAATGCTTCTGGCATAGGCACTATTGCTCACAGAAATAATTTTCTCCACAAATCCCAGATTTTTGTTAATTAGGATGAAGAGGGATTCATTGAAATAACAACAAAGAGGAGTTGAATGGAACAATGGTTTATGGAAGAGGAGATGAGATGAATCCAGGATTAAGGATTTGAAGGAGGCACCTTGAATGAATCCTATAAGAGTAAAATCCAGGGGAAGGTGAAATGATTCTAGCAGGCTAATTGGCTTTCTTGTGCTGAGATTACCCGTATTGAAAGGAAAATAACCAATAAAAAGCAGTATACAATTCCCTGGAGGTAATCAGTCTAGGAGGGAAGGAGATGCCAGTATATGTGAGGATTGAGGAGGAGGCCTTGAGTGATGAGTGACTGGCGTTTCTGATTGGCAGGAACAGGGTGGAGAAAATGATGTGAAAAATGGCACCATCATCCTCCCTCCCTTTCACAACATTTGTAGTTTGCAAAAGTGGCACACCATTTTTTTTTCAAGTGAATAAATTCTCCCTAGAAGTTGGCAGACAGACCAAAAGAAGTGCCAGCTTTTTATATGATGTCCAATTGGTACAGGCAATTTGGAAGGAGGAATAATCATGGGAAAGCTAAGAAAGGAGGGTGTGTACCTCCAAAATTGCCGTCCTTGATTTCATAGATTGATGATTTTGTAAAAAGAATTCATGCTCATTAAGAAAAAATGAAAAAGACCTTGTAATGAGGTAAGAAATGAGTTTAATGAATAGATCATTAAAAAAGGAGAATAAATTGATCATAGCTTTCAGGATCCCGAAATTGCATAGGGTCCCACCTGGCATAATATTTTGAAATTTGAATTCTTCATTTTTTTCTTGTTTTTGTTTTGATGGCATTCATGATTGAAAGGGAACCTTGAAACCAGCTGTATGAGGGACAATCTGAAAGAATTGTGTTGCTATCTTTTTCAAAGCACTTGATTCAGGGCATAGAGGAACAGAAATCAAATCATTAAATGGAAAAGATGGTAGGCCAGAACCTTCAAGAGGGAAATTGAAAGGGTAGTGGGAATTTTAATAATATTTTAGTGGGAATTTTAATAATAGTTTAGTGATAATTTTAATACTAGTTGATTGAATTTTGAAGTGATAATGCCTCAAATATATGGAAATCCCAATTTTTGGCAATTGGAAGTGTAATTTTACCAATTTCAGCTAGTGAGTATTTTTTAGATACTACAATCCAAAAATTTGATGGATGAAGAAAGAAAGCAATTGTTTAGATATTGTCTTGAAAAAACAAAGAAGACTTGCAGAGGACCCCTGGTGCATTGGTCTGAAGGCCTAAAATATTTAGTATAATTCAGCAGGTTTTATGGATTTTCAAGTATTAAGAAGCTCTTTGAAAATTTCTTCCAAGTTTTTCCAAGTTTGTTTCATGTCTTTCCAAATGTCCCATTTCAGTCACTACTGGCTTGAGAATTTTAAACATAACAACATTTGCATTCAAGTGATCACAATTTCAAATGATTTTCAAGACCCTCTCACTGATGGATGGAGTATTCACCATTGGGTTCTATATCATTTCCATGCAAGAATTCAATTCAACTTCATTTTCTTGAGCCCCAAAGCATAATTTAGTCATTGAGTAACAACATGATTCAAACAGGGTTTAAAGACTACGGCTGATACAATTTTCAACCCCCATTTCCGTGAGATGCTCATGCCAGAATCCAGGAGTAGTAAAGTAGTTGACTAGAGCCTTTTTCCCACTTATGAATTGTTGCATGATAGGATCATTGAGGAATTTTTTTTTCTATAAAATTAAAAGCATTTAAAGTAAAATAGATTTTGAGAAGGTGTAGATTTTCAGCATTTAAAATTTCTTTAAACTTGAGCATAAATGAGGGTGAAGTTTTTAAAACAGAAGAAATTTCCTTTCAAGAAATTTGCTTTAATCTGAGGGTCTCTTTCAATTCTCTCAAGATATCTTCAGAGGTGTGTTTCTGGAAGTGAAGATCAAGGCCACCAATGAAAAATTTTGTTGAAGGTCTTTGTAAGTCCCACAAAGCATTCACACTGTTCCCAAAATTTTCAGTCAAACAATCAAGAGATATAGCTAGGTTCTTCAAATCTTTGAGTTTGTTTATCAACTCCAATTAATCTCTGGAATAAACAGCTGGCAGGATTTTTTCCATTATCTGTTTTTGATATGTTAATTTGTATGGACACCTGTCTAGCTACTCCTGGTATTGTTGCAAGTAGGAGTTTATGAAAATTTTGAAAGTTAAGTTGCAGCCAATTAACATTTTGAGAATAATCTGATGAAGATATTTTGTATGCTCATTTGATATTGGTTTGAAATAATTTTTGACTGAGTTTGTTTTTGATGGGAGGGAAGTTTGAATTGAAAAATCATTTTTGCTGAATCCAGCTTGGATGGAAGTACTAGATTTTGAAACATGATCAGATTTTTTGTTTCAATTGACCAATATCAAAAGCAAGTACTTTTATTTCTCTCCAGGGGTAATTTTCTTAAAGAACTCTTGAATGTGAGCTTGGATGAGGTGTGGCCTGGCTTGGGGTAAATAAACCAAGCAGTGTTAAAATTTTGCATCCAATATTCTTTATCAATTGGCTCAAGGCTCAGACATCAGCAAAGAGTAACAGCAAGCCCAATGAATTCTTGAGAGTTTTAGCCATCTTGTGTTTCTGTTCTGAGAGGTTCAATCAGCTGGAATGTGAGTGAAGCTGGTGGTAAAGCATCAGTAATCTGGAGTCAAAGTTGATAGGAAAGCTGGAAATCACTGGAAAAGCTGGTGGCTAGTGTACTTCCTTTTTTCACATCCTTACTTTGCTTTCCCATTGAAAATTATCAATAAAATACTCTCTGAAATGGTCAGGATGGGTTCCCCACCTGAGCATCACACCCAGGCTATTCCATAAATTATCTTCTCCAAATAAATTTGATACATACCCCCAAAATTGTTTTTTAAACCTCAAACAACCCTTTGGTCCATTCATCCTTGAAACAACCCCTTAAACTTTGGTATTGAAAAATTTGGTGTACCATGGGAGTTTTTGAGGCATGGTTAGAATTCCATTGCAACAACATTTGGTTCCACAAAATTGTTTTACCACCAACCTGAATGGTGTTTGAGGATGGAGTCCCCATGGTTTTATATGTTGACTTTTTGGGCTGGAGGCTGTAGTTGAATGCTTTGGTGATGTGTCTTTCCAGGAAGTTCTGACATGTACTGACCTGGAGGTCCTGGGAATATAGGCTTATCAGACAGGGTTATGGACTATGTATATAATATGTATTGTGTTTTTGAAAACGCTTGGACACCACAAAAAACATTTCTTGTTTCCCAAAACAAAACTCAGTTTTGGACCAGTTTTTTCCCGGGGTATTAAACACCAATTTTTAATTTGATTTTTTTTCACCTCCCATCTGATCCAAAAGGTTTTTCAACTCAAATTGGATCAATTCCCCCCCAATCTGTTGATATTCCCCCCCCAAAAAAAATTTATTAGTTTTGAAAAAAATATACAATTTCTTCCCCACTTCTCAACTCAGCATATGGATCAGATTTTGATTCCAACTTCGATGACCAAAAGATAAAGATGGAAAAGATTTAGGAAAATTATATGATCAACAATAAGTATGATGTAATCCACCCCAATTTTCCACACCAATTGGACCCTAACAAGTATATCTTATCGACTTCTGGTAATGTTTATATTTGGGAAGATGGTCTATTAATTCAAATTTGGTTTGGATCTTTTAATACCTAGAATATTGTTCTAAAATGGGATATTTATCACATTTTATTTCAAGGATTCTTGTAAAACTGGAGTATCTTTAGATTCCACACCAAGAAATCTGAAGTTTCTCACATTGAAGAAGAAACTACAATTAAACATTTATCAACAGACCAATGTAAATATATTTGGTTAATTCATGTCACAGATTCTAGGAAACCAAACCTCCAAAATACCCACTGATGCCTCTACTTTCTCCTCTTCTGATGGTGTCATCAAATTCATTCCATTTGTGACCATTTCCAGTGGATAGGAATCCAAGTGAATTTTGAAGTTGTCAAACTCCAAGGTTAAGGGCTATTGTCTTCATCACTTTTTGGCATATCCCTTTCCTCAGTCCATAAGTGTGACACAAATAAAATAAAAAATCACTGGTGCGTTGCTCTTAATACCTCCTGATTGCACAAATGACCTTGAAATATCTAAAACTCAGTCTATACTTGCAATATTTGCAGTTAGCTTTGATCAGGTCAACCACTCATTTAAGCTCTGCGCTTCTACCCTTGGTTATATCAAACCCTCAGAATTCCATTCTTGGTCACGCAAATAAATTTGTTTGAAACTATGCACAGAAAGCCACATCAACTTTATAATTCTGCAAATGAAATGGCTCCCTTCCCTGCATTTTTATATCCACTCACCCAACTTGTCTTCCAATGTCATTCCTTCCATGTCCCACCCATTAATCTTATGTACTTGCATGCTCTATTTTCTTGCACTTACACTATGACCTTGGAAGAAATTGTACCTTTCATTTCACTTTCCAACTCTGTTCCTGTCATGAATTAAATCATTTCTCTCTAGATGTAGATGAATTTCCACCAGTTAGTATCTAGTCACCACTGTATTTCCTTATAAGTGCTACACTGTCTGAATGAAGATTGTTTCCTCAGTTAGTTAATTTCATACATTCTTGCATTTTCTACAGACAAGTAATCACATTGAGCTTTGCCTTAGTTAATTTCAATTGGAAAAATTTCATCACTCTCACTTTTTTTTGAAAGATTGAACCATCAATTTGCACTTTGAAGTAAGATTTGCTATCTTGAATTTCCCTTTTCACTCAGCCTCTCCCATTTTTCCTCAAAATCATCCAAGATTTACTCATAGTATGTGTGGTTGTTTTGTGATATTAAATTAAATAAATCAACTCAAATATTTTAGTTTTCCACCTAAAGTAGATTTCTGTTACAATGTTGCGTACTTGCTTGACTGGGAACACTGCCCTCACCCCTTATAATGATGATTTGAATAGGGTAGGGGGATCCAGCGCCCCACAGGCCAAAAAACCCTTAAATACTGTTCCTTCTTCTAGATCCTCTACAGTTGAACCTCTAAACAACCCCCGTGATCCTTGGAGTTTTTCCCAAAGCCTTGGTGGATACTCTCAAGAAACTCAAAGATCCCACAAACTCCTCCAATGAAACCTTCACTCATGGTAGGTCATGGCTTTAAATAAATTATCCTGAGATGGAAGCCTTTTCCCTTGTCTCTCCTTTTATCCAGGACCTCAATGAAAATGCCTTGCAACCTGATACAAGTGGACCTGACGTTTTCAATCTGGGCATGAAGCAGCCTGATCACTTTACAGGTGAAAATTCCCATAAGCTTAGATCCTATATAAAGTCTTGTAAAATCATCTTCTACAAAAAATCCCAATAACTGCCCCTCTGACAGAAACAAGCTCATGTATGCTTTTTCCTTCCTAGGAGGTGAGACTTGCAGTGGTTTCAACCTTACCTCAAACTGTTATCCAATCAAAGTCCCACTTGTATTCTCAAACATTGGGAAAGGTTTGAGAAACAACTGTTCACCCTGTTTGGAAACCCCAAAAATGTAAAAAATGCCAAGTACAAGCTCAACATCCTAGTAATGAAGGAGAGTAGTAAGGTTTCTGTGTATATATGTCAAAATCAGACTCTGCAGTCTTGCATCCAATAGAACAAGGAAGCACTCTAATTTCATTTCCTAAAGGGATTACCAGAACAACTTATAAAACAGCTTGCAGTTGAATCTCCCTTCAGCAGTTAATATATCAGCTGATCAGGCTTCATAATGGATATAGCAACAAGAAATTCTCTCAAAAATGATCAAGCTTGATAATGGCTATAGCAACAAGATTTTCTCTCAACAAAACAACCATGGATTTTCAGCCTTCTCACCAAAGGCAGACAACTCTTTGAAGCAAAAATTGAAGAATAAAAAACACTCCAAACCAAATAAAAATTTGAGCTCCAGCCTAAAAGGGAAGAACCTTGCCAAAACTCCAAAGTTTCTTGATAAAGAAACCAGTATCCTCCAGAAAAAGGAATGGAAAAGGAGGGAAAGGGATGGGTTATGTATGTATTGTGGAGGAAAGGATGATGTAAATAGTTGTGAAAAGCAGCTAAGCTGTCAAAAGAGTTAGCTTGTAGTTTCTCTGATACTTGCAAGGAAGACTACACATTATCTGAATATCAGAAATTCAATCTTCACACTTTAAAGTCACTTAATGCTCCAAGTTCAAGATTTTTTCTTTTCCATTCCAGCAACAATTCTTATTGTGTTTTACTCAATTCTGGAACTAATTTTTCCTTTGCAAGTTCATCTTTTGCCACTTCCTGTCAGAAGTCATATGAAAAAAAATGAACACTGTGGGATTCAAACCCACAACCTCAGACTCTTTATATGAGTGATGCTCTGACCAATTGATCTAAGTGCGCTGTTGAGTAAGGAGCTGTTGATTCATACCTATTTGGCTGATCACCCCGGAAGAGGTGTACTTATCCCAGCATTCTATGATGTGGGTGGCACATACCAGTCAATGAACTGCTCATGGCAATTATGTAATATAACACCCCTCTGTGATTTAAGCAGGGACTCAACCCTTTGATTTCATTGATAAAGACGGATTGTTTTTTTTGACAGCTGTTAGGCTGCAGTCTTTGTGACTGTATAACTCTTGCTACCATGTCAGAAGTCATATGAAAACAAATGAACACTGTGTGATTCTAACCCACAACCTCAGACTCTTTATATGAGTGATGCTCTGACCAATTGAGCTAAGTGCGCTGTTGAGTAAGGAGCTGTTGATTCATACCTATTTGGCTGATCATTCCGGAAGAGGTGTTCTTATCCCAGCATTCTATGATGTGGGTGGCACATACCAGTCAATGAACTCCTCATGGCAATTATGTAATCTAACACTTCCAAAATCTTATGCATTTGAAGAGAGAAAAATTTCCCATTTATTGAGTAAGTAGTGGGTCTGATCCATCCCATTTTTTTACCCATACAGCAAAATGGACCTTTGAATTCTCCAATTTTCCCAACTTCAAATGGGACTTATTTGTATGGGATATTACCAGAATGGATGAAACCATTCTTGGCCACAAATTTCTGATCCACTGCAATCTGGATGTGAGCTGGAAAGAAGGAGTAATTAACCTTTGAACCTTGCAACCCCATGGAACAAAAAATTTTTTAAAACAGGAGTTAAATAGCCTACCTGAAACTGTCATTGAGTTTGATGACAAATTTCCACCAGGAGATTTGAAATATCCCAACCTTCATTCCCAAGTTCCCTCTTCAGATTTAGGAGTTATTTCTTATTGATCCAAGTTAACTCTTCCTTGTTTCTTTAAAGATACACATTCACCTAATAAAAGATGTATATTGAGCTTGCTAATCCTCTTGCATTGTGCTAATACTTCAAACCCTGTGCTCAAAGATGATGACAAATTGAAGATTCAGAAATAATTTGAGAGTCTTTACATTTGGTTTACTATGGCCTTGCTGATGTCTTTTCAGCTTTAAAAGAAGATAAAATACCTCCTTCCCATTCTTATGATAACCAAATCAAACAAAATGGCCCACCTCCTGCGCCCTGACCAGCTTAATCTCTCTCAAAGCAGGAATCAGCCACGCTTCAAGAATACATATTGGAAAATGTATCAAAAGGATTTCTTTGAAAAATAAATTCAAACACCGGCTTGCCTTTAATATTTTTTGCAAAGAAAGATGGAAGCCTTTTCTTTTTTGTTGACTAAAGGAAGCTGAACCAGGGAAACTGAAAGAATGCCTACCCAGTATTGCCTATGTTGCACCTCCTCACCCTCTTCCATGGCGCTGCTTATTTCTCAAAGTTAGAACATCAAGGTGCCAATATCCTGATTTGAATTGCAAAAGTCCATGAGTATTTGAATGTAATGAGAACACAGTTTGGCAGTTATGAGTATACAGTCATGCCCTTTTGCCTCTACAATGCTCCTTCCACTTTGCAACATTTCTTGAGTAAAATTTTTCTGAACTTTTAGAGAAATATCTTGTGGTGTATGTTGATGAAATATTTGTCTACTTGAAGACTCCTGAGGATCACATTGCACATGTTAATGAGGTGCTGAAGCAACTTCAAAAGAATAACCGGTTTGAAAAAGCCTCCAAGTGCAAATTTAAAAATCATTCTCTCCAATTGGTAGGTTTCTTAGTCTCACAAAAGGGACTATTGATGGACCAAGCCAAGAGACAACACATATTGGACTCTCCCGCTCCTTCTTATGTCAAATCATTCAATTTTTACTTGGATTTAGCAATTTTTACAGGAGGTTTATTCAGCACTACACCAAGAAGACTGTTAATCTTACTAATTTTCTTCACAAGGAAACTCATTTTATTTTTACTGAACAAGCTGCTTTGGAGTTTCATGCTCTGAAAAAAGCTTTCACCACTTCTCCAATACTTTCGCACTTCAACGTGATAACTTGCAATATTGTGGAAACAGATGCAATAAACTATGCAATTAAAGGAGTATTGTTTCATTGATCTTCTTCTTCAAATATTTTTCATCCTGTAGAATTTGAGTCTTACAAACTTCTTTCAGCAGAAATTTACTATGAGATTCATGAAAAGGAAATTCTTTCAATTGTTTATTTCTGGGAGAAATTGTGTTCATAACTTTTGAGATTTATGGAAAATTTTCAGGTCTTAACTGATCAAAATTCATTTAAATACTTCATGAGCTAAAAATTCCTTAAATGCAGACAGAAACAATGGGACAAATAACTCTTTGAGTTCAGAGTTACAATCAAGTACCTCCCAGGGAAACAAGTGGTAGTACCCAATGCTCTATTACGTTGGGACAATGTTTATCCAGAGGGGGGGGGGGGAGCAACTTTGCCAATGGAATCCCTGAAGAAATTAGGAAACTCTTCTCTAATCATTCTTCACAACTCAGTTTGATTATCACCCACCTTTGAGACAAAGCTTCCAAACTTTGAAAAGCCCAAATAAACAACCACAAGTGAAATCAACTTTGAAAGATTGAAACAATATCAAAAATCATTTAAGGTATTGACAAGAATGGTTATTTAGTTTATAAAGATCATATAGTAGTACCCAATAATCCTTGCATCAAGTTAGATATCTTTGTTTGAGTTGTGGATCAACTCTCTGCTTTAAAGTCATTATGGTAAAGATAAAACCTACCAGTTTTTTTCTGAAGAATTCTACTGGCCTGGCATGACCAAAGAATTAAAGGACTATGTTAGCATGTGCTATGATTGCAATTGTAACAAGTCCTCAAATAACCAGAAGTAATGGCTTCTCCAGCCGCTTCAAATGCCTACTATTCCTTGGAACTTGTTGTCAATGGATTTTATTTCTCAATTACCTGTTTCTAGTGGTTATGATGCTATTTCAGTAGTAGTATATTACTTCTCAAAGATGGATTTATTTCTTTGCAGGAATGTGACTTCCTCTTCAAAATACCTAGCTAATCTCTTTATAAAAGATTTCTTCTCAAAGAATGGCCTCCCTGATAACATATTTAGCTATTGTGTATCTTTGTTTGTCTCTAGCTTTTGGAATTCTTTCTGCCAGCATTGGAAGATTAACACAATTTCTCAATGGATTAACGCCCAGAAATGGATGGGAAGACCAAGCAAGTCAATCAGATCCTTGAAAATTATCTTTGAACGTAAGTCTCCTATCAAAAGGACAACTGGGAAAGATGGCTTCCACTAGCCAAATTTGCATACAACAACTCCGCTCATTCCTACACTAAACAGTCACCCTTTCAGACTCTTTATGGAAGAAACTCAAATTTTGACTGCATTCACATAGAAACTTCTCAAACCACTACTGATTACCTCACTCTTATTGACTTTCACCAATTGCATGTTTGAACCAAACTCAAAGCAGCAAAAAAACACTACAAGGAGCCAGAAGACTGACTTTTCACTAAGGGGCCAACCTTTGCAGTGGGAGATCAGGTTGCTGAGAGGGAGAGAAAATCTGAAGGTGAAAATAATGAAAATCAAATGGATGATGAGAATGAAAATCCAATGGCTGATACAGCTTAGGATATTTGGGGAAAATTCACATGATCAATAGTGAAGAGATAAGAAAATCAACAGCAGAATTCTGAGAAGCTGAAGGTATGAAAATATGATAATTCATCAGGCTTAAGAGGAAAAATCTTATTTTAATACAACTAAAAAAATGAGAGGGATGGATTTTGGGGGAGATATGATTCTTAAAAAAGATTTGCAGTTAATTATCAAACCAAAAAAATGAAAAAAAAAAACAAAGGATCACCAGATTTTGAATGAAAGATAAGGTTTATCTTAGATTGAAATTTTTATCAACTGGTGTCTCAGAAATGTACCCAAAAAAAGAAATTCCAAACAAGAAGAGAAAATAAAAATAAATAAATAAAACTGTAAAAGCTAGGCTTAATTGAATTGGAATTTCTGCATTAAATTCTTTAGAAGCCCCTTGGAATTCAAATCATTCAAGTGAAAACTGGAATTCCATCATCATTTAATTGCTTCAGATCCCAATATATTGAAAATAGGGTTTGAATTTTCGGGTTGTATTAATTTTTTTTGGATCACCCAGTCTCTATGGATGAATTCCCTAAAACTCTAGTGGGGTGGTAAGAGTAGAAGCTTCATGGAAGCTTGGGCAAAGAAGAGTTAAAATGAAAGAACTGAGATTGAGTTTTCAAATTGAATGGTATTTTGAGGGAAAGAAAATGGAAGGGAAAAAATTTTAAGGTTTGATTATTTCAGGTAAAATTTGAATGTATCATGTAGATATTGACATAACAGGAAAATTTAATCTTCAAATTTTCTGATTCTGAGATCCTCTGCACCAGTCAGAGAATTTTTTAATGTTTTTCACAGGTTCAAGTAAAATATCAAACCCGTAAAAATGAAGCATAAAAAGATCATATACTTAATTGATAATGAGGATTGAACAAAAGAAGAAAGTAAAATAGTGAAAAACAATTGTGCAAAATAAACACAATGATTTTTATGAAGGAATCCATTTATCTCAACAAAGAACATTCAGGATGAGGATATTTCTGAGGCCATTGGAGAGCAAAACATTTATGAGGAGTATATAAGATTCTGATTCAATAGTGGGTAAGATAGTCTATGATGGGGATTTCATACCTGAGATTTAAAATTAACTGATTGATGTGGAAGTTTATAGGAATTTTCAATGTAAAATGGGTGATAAGAAGTGAGTTTCACAACTGCCCCTGGCGTGTAAGGGGCTGAAGGCCCAGGGACTACTACCCATAGAACTCAAGGATGATTGATTTGGATTGCAATGAAGAACAAGACAGGAGGAGTAAAAGTGATGAAGAAATTGAAGGATGGGAAGAGCTGTCCAGGAGTAGGTAGTTGAAGGAGGAAACGTTGAACAAGGAGTTATTGAGTCATATAAGAGTAACACCAGGAAGGGACAAGGTGATATGTGAAGGTTTTCTTGTGCCGAGATGACAAAGACTGGAAGAGAGACTAACCAGTAAGAAGTATTATACTAATTATTTTGGGGGAATTAGTCCAGGAGGGAAGGAGACGCCAGTATATGTGAGATCTGAGAAGGTGAACTTGAGGAATGAGTGGATGGTGATGCAGGTTGGATTTCAATGGTATTAAATTTTGACTGATTGAGTTTGAGGCTGTAGTTGATTGATTGGGTGATGGGCCTGTCCAGGAAGGTTTTGCATGTACTGATATGGAGTCCTGGGAGTATGGGATGAAAAGATGGTGGGGATTATGTACTATCTATATAATAAATGTAATATGTACTAACTAATATAGGAATTGGGTGGAGGAGAGATAGAGGAGGAACCAAGCCATGGAGAGAGGAAGAGATCCAGAGACATTTGGCTGAATCACATGAAAAAATTGTCAGGATTACATGGACATACAGATTAACCTATACTGGGAGAGCGTGAAACTTGTAGAAGGAGGTCAAGAATTGCAAGGTATGCAGAGGTAGTATACAGTGGAAGGTACAGGAGTTGATTGATTTGAGTTTGAATGAGATTGAAGTTGATGGATGATTGTATTATTTTAGTTGAAGGAGTTTCAGAACTTGGGTTATGACATTCCCCCCCCTGAAAGGAAAGGGAAAGCTCTGGATTCCCAGGGAAAAGGAGATTCTGGACTTGAAAATGGAGTTGAGTTTTACTTCCCAATTGGAGGCTGGGATTCTTGGAAGCAAGGTTGAATAGCTTGAAGAAGGTGAATTATTATGCAGGTTTTGGAAATAGAAGTATGAGAATTGGAACTGGAATTTAAAAAGTTGAAGTTGGAAATTTGAAGTTTTAAGTTGAATTTTGACTTTTGAAGTTCAATGTTTGAAGTTTTATTTTTGAAGTTGGACTTTGAAGTTTGAAAGAAGTCAAAATTTGAATTTCAAATTCAAAGATAAAATTTTGACTTTAAAGTTTGGAGTTTGAATTTGAAGTTTGACCTTTGAAATACAAAGTTCAACTTGGACTTCTGAAGTTCAATGTTTGATGCTGAGATTGGAGGTCTGGCTTTTGAAAAGTGTTGAAGAGGGACTGAGAGGGGTTCATCCTTGGACTAGGACAATGATGAGAGTGCTCCTGGAGAGCTTGGAGGAGGAAATTGAAATTGGAATTTGAGGAAGATAAAGAGAATGAAGAACATGAAGGAACATTATTAGAGAAGGAAGAATGAAGAAAAAGAAGAGGGAGTTTTGGAGGACCAAGTTTGGTGTTGAAGGTAAAGAAAAATGGAGAGAGGTGGATCTGGAAGAAGATTGAAGAAGTTTCAAATGTTTGAGAAGGAGGTTGAATAAGTTGAACTGAGGTTTCATTAGCAGATTTTCATGAATTGAAGGATTTTTTTTGATGTATTGGTGGTGTTGAAGATACAGAAGTGAAGTTGGATCTTTTCCAGGAATTTTTGGAGTGGATGATTGAAGATATCAATGAAGTAATATTTCCTGATTTGAAAATTGATGATTTGAATGAAGAAGGAAGGTAAGGTATGGAAAGGGAAGTGATAGATGAACTGAAGGATATTATGGATTTTGGAATTATTTTCTGAAATGATAGACAGTATGGAAAGAATTATTTGGAAGTTGTGTGATAGGAAGGAAAATATTTTATTTCTTATTTATATTTTCTTTTCTTTTTTTTCATTTGTTTTTAGAAATGATTGATTCAAAGGATTTGAATTTTTATGGTGATGAAATATTTTTATTGAGTTTCTTTTGATGCAAGGTGAATGGGTTGAATTGTGATTGGGAAGTGATGGTTATTGAAATTTGGACTGGGAAGAGTATAATAGGATTAATTGGATCTGAAATAATGGATGGAATTAGGTTGATGGAGAAGGGAATTCCATTTGAGGTGAAGTTGGATTTTGGTTCCCAGAAGGTAGTTGGTGAGATTAAAGAATTATTGAATGGATGAGTGGACCAGCATTTTAAATTTTGAAGCATGAGTACCTAATTTTTCCAAAATAAGAAAATTTTCCCAAACAATGCTCAAAGAGCTATATTGAAAGGTCTTTTAGTAGTGCTTCTATTTTCAGATAGTCAGACATAATTCCCAGGATGTAAAAATTTTGGAATTAAGTTTCTATTTAGGTCAGAATATTTCATATAATTATCCATAGGCTGTTTTGAACTTTATCAAAAGATTTTGGTTGATTGAAGGAGTATTTGTAGCTTCAGTTGGTAAGCATTTTGGGTATACCCACTTTAACCATGAGCAGGATTAAAGAAACTGTAGGAATCTATAAAATTGATAACCACTTCCTGCCCTTTCTTCAATATTTAAATGATATCTTGGAAAAAATTGTCAGCTTATTGATTTGAGGTCAGTACACTCAGTTGTGCTTCAAGAATTTTCAAAGAAAGGTCAGACATTTCAGAAGTTTCCAATCCATCAGGATTCTGTTCAGAGCAAGCATTCCCTTGTCTGGATACACATTTTCCCAAGATGAAAGGAGTTCTGTTGCATTCAATGAAGAATTTCAAAGTAATTTAAGTTATTTAAAACAAGAAAGGAGTTCAATATAATACCCTTTTCTACTGGTGAGGTCTTTGGAAGACATGGACCTTGTCTTCTGGTGAGATCTTTGGAAGACATGGAAGTATTTTCAAGGAAGAAAGATCAGTTAGTAAATCAAAAGACCTGTGATGCTTAAGGGGTAAGAACCATTAGATAAATTTTGGTGAGGATGGTAAGACACTCAGTGAAATTCATTGAATGTATTGGGTGGAGGTTCTCATTTATAACAGCATCAGGTTTGAAAAAATAAACACATAGTTGTAAACCAATATACTTCTTCTTGAAAGAAAAAAGGATAGCTGCTCCAGTGCTTGAAGTGATGGGGCCGGAGGAAACCTTTCTCTACATTATCTGCTATTTAGGCTTTTATGTTTGATTTATATTTTGAAGTAGTGAACAGAAAAGCACAACTGGACATATGAGGCCTTCCAGTCTGATATGGTGGTTGTAAGCATGGCGTGAAGAGAGTTGGTCTGTCTTAACCTGGGAGAGAAAAAAACTAGGAATGAATGGTAATCAGCGGTAAATTTCTTTAACAGGGTTTCTGCTTCTTCAGGGAATTCATCAGTAAAAAATAGAAACATTGGAAGAAGTAAAAAATTCCATCATATGCAAGGATGAATCCAATATCTTCCTACTTTTAAAAATAAAGGATTGATGAATGTCCAAGCAAGTTGGAAGAGTGTTGAACTCAAAGGGAATTTGGATTTTGTGTTTGAGAAACTGAAAAAATTTGTGAACTGAGGGAGATTTCTGTGGAATTCAGTGCCAAAGGAAGAGTTGAGGGAAGGAAAGATGTAGGCAGCATATCCAGGTTCATTTCAACAGTAATGGAGGAAATTAAAGTGGTTAGTTGGTGTCTTGAGGTGATCAGCCCCATCTTCTAATTTGCCTCTAGATTCCAGTGATGAAGAGAGTCAATTCCCAGGATTGTGTCTTCAGGGAATGGTGCATTGAATAGATGGATTTCCCATTCAAAGCTAGGAAATGAAGTAGGTGAAATCATTTGGGCAGTTTATTTAATGAACTGACCTTGAGAATATGAATATTTTTCCCCATAGGAAAGGGCTGTAAGGGATGGATACTTTGATCCATGAAATTACCAATCACAGATTGAGTTTCAACTGAATCAAACAAACAAAATATTTAAGCCTTGAAAAAAGAAGAAGAAAAGGGGTCAGCCTAATCATGGTTTGGCTCTGGGGTAGCACTTGAAGGTGCTGGAGTATGAGAAGGAGAAGATGATGAGTTGAAAGGTTTCTTTCTACAGTCCTCTGTCTTGTGTTTAACACCAAAATATAAGCATAAAACTTCTATCTCTCTTCTTACCTTATTTCCTGCCTTGAGTTCTCCATCTTGACCTAGGTCCAAAGAGGTTCTGGTAAATGATTCAGTTGAAGTTGAATTTTCTGGTGACTGGTAATGATTTCTAACTTCAGTATTACCCTTATCAGGCCAATTAGAGGTAGTGGGATAGTAAAATGAGCTGTGGGGTTGAGAATTATTGAGAGAAGAGGATTTTTTTGTTAAAATTTCATGATAACTTGTATCATAGTACAAAAATACATCCATGAGATCCTGGAAAGTTTCTTGAGAGCCATGGTACCCTGCTAGTTGTCCCAGAAGGCATGAAGGAAGGCTTTGTCAAAAATGGAAAAAAAAGGCTCTATCACCCCATCCAGATACCTTGGTCATAAGTGATCAAAATGCATTGATGTGGATTGAAGCATTGCCAGAGTCTTTCATCTTCAAGTTCACCAGTTAATTTTCAGCCTTGAAGACTTGAATTCTGCTACCAAAGAGGGTGTGAAGTTGATCTGTAAAGTGGGACCATGAGTTGAAGAGAGAAGAGAGATCTTTGTCAAAAATGTGAGACAGATAGGGTTGGATCCATCAATTTTCACTTCCAGAGAGGTAGGAAGCTTCAAATAGTAAATTCTTCTGGTCCATGCAACCCTAAGTTCCTTCATAATTTGCAAAAATTACTTCACAAGATTGAAGGAATGGTCAAATTTTCCTTGGGTTTTTGCCTTCAAAATTATCCAGAGCATTCATTGAAGGAGTCTAGAAGGTGCAAGATTGATAATTACTGGTTGATGGAGGTGGAGAAGGTTTTTCCCTACCAGAAGTAATTGTCTGGAGGAGGGCTAAGAGAGTTGGGTCTGCAGTAGATGCTGGAGGTTGAAGTTGGGTTGGAGGTTCAGGAATTGCAGTAGAAGTTGATTGTGGAGATACTTCTTGAGATTGCATACTTGGTGAATTGAGATTACTTAGGATCCTTGTGTCAAAGAATGATCACTCACTTTCTTCCTTGCCCTTGTCTTCTGGAATAGGAATGATCCTAGGATCATAAAATTGAGAATCTAATTGGAAGCCTGCTTGGGGATATTGACCAATTACACAATTAGTGATAAAAATAACTACAGGTAGGGCAGGAGAAATAGAAGCTCTAGGAGGAGCTTGAGGAAGGATACCAGTGTCCATGGAAGTGGAGCTTGCTGGAATTGGAAATTTGGAAGAGTTACTCCCACATTCACAAGTTTGAGGATTTGAATGGTCCTGATTGGAGATATTGATGGCATAAACTCTTCCTCTTGTAGCTCTTGTGAAAAGTGGACTGGAAATAACTGATGTTTGTGCACACTGTGTAAAAAAGAGGCGAATAACCCTGAAGGTTTCTCCAAGATTTTGAATTTATTTCTCCCTTGCCTCTGTAAGAATCTGAGTGTGACATTCAGACAGAAATCTGAGAGAGGGAGAGTGAGAATAGTAGAAAACAAGATAGAGAGAGAGTTCATTCCTTCCTTGAAAGCATCCTGGAGCTGGTCTCCCATGTGCTATATGATGATCTATCTAAAACTTGGATTTGATAGAAAGGTATTAGTACCTCCCTCTCAACCCTAACCAGGTAAAAAAACAACTGAGAAAAACAAACCTAATCTTCCACCCTCCTGAGCCCTCAACATCTGCCTTCCATTAAATCCTGAAAGAAATATTTGATTGGAAAAACCAGGACCACTTGTTCATTGCAAGGAAGTGAGCGGAAAATTAAAACTGAGGAAAGTTCATGAAGAAGGGGATAATAGCAACAAGGAACACCAACGGTTGTATTGGATGGATAATACTACTGATTTAGAACAGGCAAGCGGCTTGACAGTGAGGACAGCAAGCGTGGAAGCTGAGACAATCAAATCATAAGTATGAGAAATTTGAAGAAAACTGAGAGATCCTTACATTTGCTTGAGGAGGTTGATGAGGATCAGAGATTCATGAACATGAGTGAGAAAAGATGAATGAGAAATGATCTGAACAGAATGAAGTTCAGCAATCAAAGTGGGCATTGGATCACCAATCACTGGGTCATACCTGTTAAGAGTTCATCAAGGGGCTTGATCCATCAGCAATGATTGCAAGGGTTTGTTGATGTGGAGTGCAATGGTTGTAGAGTGGGATGGATGAGAAGGAGATGAAAGAATGAAAAAATGAGGAGGAATTCCATGAGGCGGGAACACCAATGGTCACCGTCACATGCGCCAGACCAAGCGGGTTTTCCCTATTTGGAGTATGAGCACTTGGTGAAGACCAAAGTCAGTTCTAACACCCCCTCTTGATTCAATTTCCATGAGATGTTTGTCTCTCAGGAGCTGATGTGAGTTAAGAGTCTATCAATGGAGGCCCTTACTTGCCAGTTTGGTGAGAGTGTTGGCCACCATGTGGTCCAATGGGATCAGGAGGATCTTGATTTTGTTGCTGATGAGATCTTCTCTGAGACCCTTGGTTTTTATGTCAATGAATTTCCTTTTGGAGTTAGTGCCAAATTTTTTAATTTTGTCATCAAAACCTTTGTTTTTGACCAGGTGGACACTAGGGACTGCAGGTCAATGCCAGAGCTTGTTGATTAGATGGTTTATCCATATTTCCTTGAGTTGGGAGTTGCTGAGAGCATTGCACTCTGCTTCAGTGGAGGAGAAGGTGAAGTTGCGTTGTTTGCGGCTGGTCCAGTATAAGGGAGCTCCAAACAGGCTGCAGATAAGTCCAGTTTGGGACTGACAAGTTTTGGGGTCATCTCCCCACATTGCGTTGCTATAGCAGATCAGGGATGGTGAGTTTTTCTTTTTTGAGAGGATGACTTTGAGGTGTTTGGTTCCAGCCAGGTATCTCCACACCCAAATGAGTTCATTCCAGGGAGAGATGCCTGGCTTGTTGCTGAATCATGCAAGGTTGGAGACGGAAAACAAGATGTCTGGACAAGCCAGTGTGGCAATGTGGTTGAGCCTCCCAATTTGGCTTCAGAAGTTTTCTTTGAGTTTGGCAAATTGGGTGAGTTCTTCTTTTGAGGCTGGAGTGAGTTGGAGACCGGGGGTGCAGGGTGTCAAGATTGGTTTGAGACAGACACTTTTCAGCGCAGCCAGACCCTTTTCAATGTGCAGAGGCAGTGAGAGGCCAATCTTGGTGGCTGATTGGTTGACCTTCATCCCTAACAGGGTGTTGGGGAAATGTCTTGACAAGTTTGGAAATTTCTTCAGAAATAGTTTCTCAAATTCTTGCAAATTGCCGCAAACCAGGAGATTGTCCATGTGGAAAAAGAGTGCAGACTACTTGGACCTGTTGGTATACAGGCACAGGTTTGCATCTGGGGGAGTGTAGCCTAGGCTTTCAATCCAGTTTCAGAGAGTATTGTACCAGTTCCTTGGAGCCTTATGAGCCCGTATAAGGATTTCTTCAGCTTGAGGATTGGAGATTTTCTGTTGCAGCCAGGTGGTTGGTGGATGAATACTTCTTTGTCTAAATAAGTGTGAAAGAAAGTACCTTTAACGTTGAGTTGAAGGATTTTGCAACCTTTGTGCATGACAGCAGCAGTAGAGCCCAAACAGAAGTGGTCTTTCCTGTTGGAGCATAAGTGTCAAAGTAATCAATGCCATAGTGTTGCATGAACCCTTGAATGCAAAGCCTGGGAGGTTTGCCATGGGCATTTTCTTTCAACTGGGATACGTAATTTGTCTTAAGGATGTTTGCTTGTTTTGGGCTGTAATAGTCCTCCCAGACTTGGAGCCCTTTGCAGGTATTGTTTTCATTTTTCAGGGAAACTGACCAAGCGGGGATCTTCAGAGCCTCAGTGACAGACTTGGGCACTTTGGTGTTGATGAAGCCCTACCAATCTGGTTTCCGCAGGATGTTCCAATCTTGGAGAGCTTGAGTGTTGGATAGTGGGACAATATATTTGTTGACCTCATCAATGCAGTCTGAATATTCATCCTCTGAGAGATTGGGTTTGGTTTTGATTTCCGTCCTGGTGGGACTTGGAGATCCCAGCTTGGTTTGTAAAGTGTTCATTTTGGGGTTGTTCATTTTGGGGTTGGTTGTGATGGAGACTGAAGGGAAGGAGCCAGAATTATTGAACTACGCATCTGAGGAGTCCGAGTTGTTCAATAGAGTTGAGAAATCTGGGTTGATACCTCCAAATTTGATGTGTTTGGTTTTGAAAATTGACCCAGATTGGTTAAGGAGCCAATATGAGTGGAGTCTTGATACATATTCTATCAAGATTCTGGCTTTCCCCTTTTCTTTGAATTTGGACAAGGAATTATTGTATTTGAGGTTCAGGTAGGTCAGGTGGGATCCAATTGGCTTCAGGTAATCAGGAGGAAGACAGTTTCTGTGAATGAGTAACCAGGGAGAAGGCTTACCAGTAGCTCTGGGTATTTGATTCAAAGACACGGCACATGCCTTGATTGTCTTGTGCCAAAGGTTCTGAGGGAGTTTGTTTGAGGAGTGAGTGGCCCTGATGGCTTCAGAAAGTGTTCCATTTGCACGTTTGGCTCTTCCATGGTGCTGGGGATGATAAGCCTTGGGGACAATTTGCTTTATTGATTTAGATTTGAGGAATTCCTTCAGCTTTTTTTGATGAATTATCCTCCTCCATCAGAGCAAACTTCAGTTGGAAAGTAACCGGGCTTGTGGTGTTTTTTTTGTAAGGATGAAGATCAGCACATTGGCGGCCTCACTTTTGAGTTTCAGGGGAAAGGCACCAAAGTAGCGGGAGAAGTTGTCAACCAGAGTGAGAGAGTATCTGTGATGCCTTTTGGATTGAGGCAATATTGGTCCTATGAGATTGAGATGGATTTGTTTGAAGACTTTGGTCGCAGGGTTTGACCAGGCTGAGAAGGAAATTTTTGTAATCTTTCCGCGATTGCATCCCATGCGAGAAAAGTTGTTTTTGATCTCTCGGTCAAGTGATTTCCCCAGGTATTTTTCCATCCGAACAATTCTGGTATGTCCCAAGGTTCTGTGAAGGTGGTGGACTTTGCCAATAGTCATCTGAAGGGCAACAAGCGACTTTGGATCATCAATCTTGAGGATGTTGTACAGGTTATGGCCGTAAAGAAACGTGGTGTTTTGGCAGATGAGATCAAATTGAGAGGGATCCTTGGTGTTTCCAACACGCAAGGAGCATCCTTCGAGAAGAAATTTCCCAAGAGAGAGCAAGTTGATGTTGGCATCTGGGACCCAGCACACATTCTTCAGTGTGATTTGTTTGACCCAATGGTGAAGGTTGCTGTACCTTGTCCTTTGATGGTTAGAGATGCTCCAGGCTTGCCAGTTTTTATTTTGTCCGCGTATTCCTCGAGTGAGATGTCAGAGAAGAACCGTTTGTTATTGAGTAATTGGACGGAGCATCCAGAGTCAAGAACAAAGCTGTGTGGTTCCAGGGCAGTGGAGTGAGTGGAACTGCAGAAGAGACCAAAGAAATGGGCTACCTCCTCTTCAACTTTCTTTCCCGGATTTTTAGTCTTTGGATTGGACGGTCTGAGGTGAAGAAATTCAGCCCAATATTCTTCTTGTTTGTGGTTGCAAAACTTTTTGTTGTGAACACCATTTGTGCATCTGGGGTAATCTTGATTGAACAGGGAGATTTCACTATTAGAAGAAGCTTCCTCCTTGGTTGCTTTTATTTTGTTCTTATGCTGCTTGAGATGGTTGAGGAAGTATTTGACCATGAGTTTTTCCACTCTATGCATGATTTGAGACTGCATTGGCTTGAGAGTTGGAGGGAACTTGAACAGAACCAGATACACAAGTATATCTGATGGAAGTTCTATGCAAACCTCTGAGAGTTTTTTGAGATGGATTTGGACCGTTGTCACAAATTTCTTGATTGTGTTCTCTGAGAATGAGAGATAAAGGAAGTTGTTTAATATCCCGGCCCTGTTTGCGGATTGGGATGAGGCAAAGTGCGTCTTTGCAGCAATTTATATGGCTTTGGTGCTTTCCTTGTTTTCAGAGTTGATTATATTGGAGTGGGTGGATGATTCAAGACGGGAGAGAAGATAAGCTGTTATTTCTTCATATACATTGGAGTCCAATTGGTCTGATTTTTCATCAGAAGTCATGATTGGAAGGATTTGCCTGAGCCAAAACAGATTTTGGAATTTAGACCGCCAGATTGAGTAGTTGTTCTTGTTGAGCAATGGAATTGATTTGTATATGCCTTTGAGTGCAATGTTCTTGGAAGAGTCTCCCCCTGGTCCTGGCAATGGTAAGGCCATTTTTTGAGCCACTCAAGCCTTTGGATTTTAACCGTGAAAAAACTATTTGATTGGAAAAACCAGGACCACTTCCAGTTCATTGCAAGGAAGTGAGCGGCTAATTACAACTGAGGAAAGGTCATGAAGAAGGGGATGATAGCAACAAGGAACACCAACGGTTGTATTGGACCAATGATTCTACTGATTTAGAACAGGCAGGAGGCTTGACATTGAGGACAGCAAGCGTGGAAGCTGGGACAATCAAATCATAAGTATGAGAAATGCAAAGAAAAATGAGAGATCCTTACGTTTGCTTGAGGAGGTTGATGAGGATCAGAGATTGATGAACATGAGTGAGAAAAGATGAATGAGAAATGATCTGAACAGAATGAAGGTCAGAAATCAAATTGGGAATTGGATCACCAATCACTGGGTCATACTGGTTAAGAGTTAATTGAGGGGCTTGATCCATCAGCAATGATTTTGGGGTGTTTTTGATGTGGAGTGCAATGGTTGTAGAGTGCAATAGATGAGAAGGAGATGAAAGAAGGAAAGAACAAGGGGGACTTCCATGAGGCGTGAACACCAATGGTCATGGTCACATGTGGCAGGCCAAGCAGTTTTTCCCTATTTGGAGTATGAGCACTTGGTGAAGAACCAATTCAGTTCCAACACATCCATCCATGTTTGTCCTTCTCATGGTGCCAACTAGCCCACGCCCTACTTGGAGCCCCCCTGAACTTTTCTGCATCCACCCAATGCAACTTTCTTTGGGTTTACTCCCTGGATAGCCTGTGCAAAAACCCCACTCCTGCTTTTCCTGAACTAGCAATATCCGCAAACTTGACCGGATATGCTTTGTTCCTTGCTCTGTTTGTGGAGACAATCCCAGATCTGCCCCAGCCAACTATGAGGAAACCATGGGACAGATACTAAGCCCAAAGCAGCTATTGATGATGCAGAAGTGCATCCAATTCTGAGCCTGCTTTTCACCTGAAGCTGAGTGCGCAGCCCACAACACAGTTCCAAATACCAAGGCTATATAATGCCATCAAATCCCCCCCAGCTTGAGTTATGTCCCCAGAAGTCTTCCCATGCAGAACCTCATCCCCACATCTTTCCCATGCTCCCACACCCACCCCATCTGTCTTCCTTCCCCCTATATCAATTGATCCATTTGCCATGGCTCCCCTGTGTAGCCACTTGCCTGCTTGCTACTATTGCAGAGCAAGCTGCAAAAGTAACATAAATAACATAAAAAAAATAATAATCATAAAATTAACCTAAGAAGGAGTAGGAAAACCATAAATATTATTACAGAAATGGATTCTCCACCCCAAATTGGGTAGGGTCACTCACTGACCCCACCCTTGAAATCCAACTCCTTATATTTTTAAATAATTAAGGAAAGAAAGACCAAAATACCACGGCACCACTATTGAACTTTTTGGCCAATTAAATAGTTCACATGTATTGTCACTTACAGGTTTCACACCTAAAATTCAGTCAGAATTGAGGTGTTGTGTATATTTTAGGAGTTACAGATGGAAATGTGTTCTGTCACAATTCCCGCAGGCAGCCCCAACAGCCAATGCACCCGTGCGCGGCTGAGCTACAGCCCTGTCACTCTGTCAAAGTTGTGTATGCAGCCCTGGGCCTCTGAAAAGTACGCAGCTGCGGGACTATGGGTTGAAAAAGTTACAGGCGGCCTGAGAAGCCAGGTACCATGTAAACATGCTACAACCTACACAGGAACATTCTACATATGTAATAAATGTTCCTGTGGATAGTAGATAGTCTAAAAATACATAAAATTATATAAAAATACTTAAATAACCTTC
Organism: Puccinia polysora; assembly: GCA_025617555.3. Classification (NCBI taxonomy): domain Eukaryota; kingdom Fungi; phylum Basidiomycota; class Pucciniomycetes; order Pucciniales; family Pucciniaceae; genus Puccinia; species Puccinia polysora. The sequence continues at coordinate 36,468,671 of CM062613.1, read as the reverse complement.
ATACTTATTTTTTTTAATATAATTCAAAGTACCAAAAATGTCAAAAGTAAGATAATGACTAATTCTAAAAATATATTAAAATACTTTAATATACTATTATGGGAATTTCTAGACATTAAAACTTTTGTGACATACTAAGAAAACCTTTGATATAAAAATATTACATGAAGACCCATGACTTACATTTTTAAGGAATTATTTTAGTAAATCAACTGTATTTTGAAAATAACGAGTAAAATAAATATCATGACTTTACTCCAAATATTTAATACATAATGAGAACTCACCTGACATCAGAATATCCGTAGGAATGTCTATTAAAATAATTATTAACTTACTGGTAACATTTACTAAGGATAATTAATTAAATAATAAATAAAAGGACAGATTAGTGTTATTCACACGTCCAAACATCAATTATAAAGTTGAATAATTCCCATAACTGGTGGAATTAGATGCTACAAGTGTTACAGCACCAAGAACAAGTGACAGGCTGCCCCTAGTTACCCTAATAGCCTTAGTATCCGTCCCTTTGAGCCCATTTACCCCTCAGAAGGACAATATTGGGACTCCAAAAGCTATAAATAAAGAGCTCTTTAGAGGATATTGATACCCAGAGACCCAGTTATATTTATACCCAGACACTGTGCCAAGGTAATAAAATACTTTTAAGAGATAAGTAAGTGATTTATGGCTTTAGTCTGATTAATAATATCTGTCCTCAACCCTCTTTTTATCAAGTTAAACTGCTGAACAACCTTATAAGCCCAGTATACAGGTTTAACCTATCAGTGCACGTCCCAAACAGATACCCAAAGGATTTAATAATATACCAGTGAGTCTTATTATCCTTTCTCTGTTGTGGAAGCTTTGTTACAAAGCCCTGCCACTCCACCGTGTATTTTATATACATATTATCTTTGGGCAAATTATCCTTTAAACTAAAGGGCCCAAACTAACCAGGCCTACGTGTTTTCATACTGAATTCCCTGAAGAGAGGTGTTAAAGATCTCCAATATAATTGTGGCCCCTATATAAAAATATTTAATAATCAATTTATCTATATTGATTTATAACAATAAACCATAACCAAACCAATTCACCTTGCAATAAGCTTTATCCAAATATTTTAAGGATTTTTGCTGCATTTATTAAATAATATATTTAATATTTATTCTATCACCTCTGGTAGCTAAAGGATAGCAAGGATGTTGGCATCCAGGAGGCTGACACCACTGCTTGTAACCTCTTCCACCCTGGCTTTTGAGGTTGTTCACTTGGTAAGGGTATGCCTTGAAACTGGCCTTTTCCTCACTCCAAACCCTGCCTGTGCAAGAGGGCCTGCTACAACACCTTTGTGTTTTCTAGTGACAAGTAAATTTTCAAGGAATACTGAACTCCTCCTGGAGCACCCTCTTCTGGACAGCCTTTCACTCTGCCTCCACCTCCATCCTTTGAGGATTACCACTTGATCTCAACCTACCAATTTCCCAGCCCGCCACAAAGGGAGGACATCCCAATTTTGGAGGCATTGCGCATGGCATGCATCTGCATGAATTAAGTGTTAAAATACGTACGCACTTACGCGGGTGCTACGTATAAGTGTAATCCAAATGGGATGCACAAATGGGCCTCTAAGGCCCATTGGACACACACACGGACCATACGGGCCCATGTGGATGTCACGGATTTGGGGAAACTGGCCTCAAAATGCGTGAAATAGGCCTATTGGTACACGGGCCCTAACGGGCCCGGTGGGGTATATGGGCAGATACAGCCAGATGGGCTTGTATGGGCATAATTGGGCCCAAGGTTTATTTTGGACATACTTGGCCAGACGGACTGGCCCGCCAAAGTATGTTTTTCTCAGTTTTCGGACTTGGGGCGGCCCATTGGGGCCGCCGCCAGTGTCGCGGCCCACCCGGGGCCGCTGCCCGCGCCGCGGCCCGTTCGGGGCCGCCTGTGTTCCTCGGCACGGCCCACGCGGGGCCCGACGGCCCGCGCGGGGCTGTTGCGCGGCCGAGGGATCCCGCGCGGTGCGATGCCGCGCGGGCCCGGCTGGTCGCGACCGGCGACCAGCGCCGCGGAGCCGGGGTTCGCGGCCCCGGCTCGCTCCCCCTCCCCTCGCTCGCCGTCGCGAGGGGGAGGGGGCAGGCTGGCTGGGTTGAACCAGCCAGCGACCGGCCGCGATGACGCGGTCGGTCAGGGCAGGGGGGATCTGACCACCCCCTTGCCCAGGGAGGTGGCGGCGCCGGCCGCGAGTGTAGCGACCGGACGGTGGGGGGGATTTGATCACCCTCCCACCTTGTAGCGAAGAGGTGACGAGGGGCGCTCTCCCCCCCCCTTTACCGAGGGGGAGGAGCGACGGGCCAGGGGGGATCTGACCACCCCCCAGCCATCCTTACCTTGACGACGCCCTGGGGGTATCGACCCCCAGGGCCCCTGGTGAGGGGATTTGACCGCCCCCACCAGGGAATTGAGAGAAAGAGGGGGGGGGGCGGCATGTCCGCCGGCTACACCCCCCCCCATGTGAGGTTGAAACCGGACCCAGGTGAGCCCTGGGTCCCACCTGGCCCATTTGAGGGGCCAGGGGCTGGATGCATGAGGCAACCAGCCCGTAACAGAGGTAATAAGGCCATCAGGGCCGGTTGTAATAGACAACCAGCCAGGGGATTGAACAGCAAAGGGGCTGGTTCAGCCCCGTAACGGTGGAAACACCAGAATGGACCGGAATAGGCTGGTCGTAAGGGTTCAGGGACTAATGCCATGTGGGCTGATGTAGTCCAAACCAAGTAACAAGGCTTGTAGAGCCTGTAGAGCTCTTTTGGGGCGGAAAATTTGCCTTTTGGCTTATTGTATCATGGGCTCACAAGAGGCCAATCTTTTGTACTTAAGGAGCTCTTCTCCCTGCTGTTTTCCATCATTCATTCATCATCCAATCGAATTCATCCAACATATTGCCCCATTGTGAGAGCCCCATTAGCCATTATTGACACACAGTGTCCAGCATTTCTTTTGCTTTAAATACTGCTCATTTGCCTAAGCTAATTGCTGGCCATAATTATAACACATTATCAGTACCAACATCATCATTACTTCCAAGCCATCTAGACCTTTGTACCTTACTTTGGAGAACCTCAAAGACCTCAAGTTTTCCAAGAAGATGTCCTATATCCCTGATGTTAGCTCTACCAAAATAGTTCTGAATAGTCAGAACTATAATGCTTGGGCTGTCCTTATGGATAGTGAGCTGGATAACATCTGCTGTGGGGAAATTATGGATGCAGATGACACTCTGATCAGTTCAGAAGTGGAGAAGAAGTCTTACCATCTGATCCTTAGGCATCTTGATGAGAATCATGTGACATGGGTTGCTGATACTCTTAGGGAAGATGAGAGGAGGAGGGGCAGCATCCTTTGGAAGCTGCTTAAGTCCAAGTATGCTGGTGATTCTGTTCACCAGAAGGGTATAGCCTTTAATAAACTGTTCAAGTTACAATATTCGAATTGTAAACAGTTTGTGGCAGAGGCTAGGTCTAGTATAGCCAAGTTCAAGTCATCTGGACTTAACATGGATCCAGAGTGTTTGTCACTCTTAATCCTTCAAAAGCTGCCAAAAGAGTTTGATTCCTTAGTCAGAATCATTTCTCAATTGGATCCTCTTCCTGGGGAGGAGGATGTGCTTAAAAGGATTGAAAAGGATGACCTTCAATTCAAGATGAAGGGGGGTTCTGGAACAGCCCTAGTTGGAAAGACTGGAAAATCTCGCAAGAAGGCGAAAAAGGATTTGTCCAAGGTCTTATGTTACAATTGTCAGAATAAGGGGCACTATGCTAAGGACTGCAAGGAGGCCAAGAAAAGGAAGAAGTCCAAAGGGGATGACAAAGAGGTCAATCTCACAACTGAAAACGTTGCAATGGTGGCGTTGGATGCTCCAATTGAAGAGGCTGTTGTGGAAGAAGGTCCCAACAAGAAGGCCAAAATCGATGAGGATCAAGAAATGGACTTGATTGATTATGAAGTGAGTAATCTTAACCTCAAAGATAAGAACTTATCAGTGACTGATAAAGCTTCTTTCCTACTAGGAGGATTGAAGGAGGATGTTCTTGTTTTGATCGATTCTGGTTGTACAGATCACATGTTTTTTGAACCAAATTTATTTTCAAATCTTAGTGATTATGATGGGGTTGTAAATATTGGTCAGAAAGGCAGAACAATTCAGATTAAAGGAATTGGAAAAGTTATTCTTGCAAATCAATTGGGTTTCCAAATTACTTTTGATAAAGTGTTCTATGTACCAGAGTTGCCTTACAACCTTGTGTCTCTTGGGGTGTTATGGAAAAAAGGTTTCCAAATTCGTTATCTTAAAGGAGATAGGTTTGTTATTGATATGAATGGGAGAACTGTTCTTAGTGGACAAGTTCGGAATAAGCTTCTGTGTGCAAGCCTGTTCAAATTCTCAGCTCTGAGCACTGTTTCTCACAATAGAAGTGGCCATAAGGTAAAGGACAGCAACTGTGAGAGTTGTACCTTGGGGGCCAAGACTAGAAATGTGTTCTCTAAGAGTAGAGATCACACAGATGTTCCTAGAGAGGAATTTTCCATTGATTTGGCAGGGCCATTCACTCCAGAGTCCCTTGGTGGGGCAAGATACTTCATCAATTTAGTTGATACTGCAACTAATTATGTTTGGGTTAAACCGATTCGATCTAAGGATCAGACCACAGAGGAGGTTTCTGTAATCTTCAAAGTCTGGAAACAGAATGGTCTGATGAAGGAGATCAAGAGGGTTATTACCGATGGAGGGGGTGAATTTGTGAGTAAAGAGTTTGGGAGGCTGTTGAAAGATTATGGTATCATTCATATAGTCACTACTGCAAGTACTCCACAAAATAATGGAATAGTTGAGAGAATGAATAGGACTTTACTGGACAAAGTCAGAACTATTATGTCTCAATCTGGTCTGCCAAAGTTCTTATGGGCTGAGTTGATGTGTACGGTGTGTCTGTTGCACAACATTGTAAGTGTTAATGGGAAGTGTCCCCATTATCAGTTTTGGAAGTTGTACCCCAAAACATCACACCTAAGAACAATTGGTTTCTTGGTGTATTATAGTGTCCACCATAATGAAATGGTCGGAAAATTAGACCCTAGAGCCAGAACAGGGGCACTTGTAGGCTATGATTTAATAAGTAAATCTTATAGGATCTATTGTCCAGGGACAAGAAAGGTTATCCGTAGCAGGGATGTAAAATTCGATGAAAGTACCTTTCCACTCAAAAGGAGTGAAGATGTTGTTGTGATTAAGCCACAACAAGAAATAGAATTAGCACCTATTTCACCAGCAAAAGCTGTGGAACATGTGGTTCCAGAAGATGAAGAGGTGGCAGACGTGCCACAAGAGGGTTCAGTACCCGCTTCAGGTGATTCTGTGGAATCAGAACCTGATGAGCCTCCACCTCCGGTTAGAAGGAGTGGTAGGGTTAGAGTACCAGTTGACAGGTATGGGGAGTGGAGATCCCATTATGCTGCCGCAGGATATGAGGAAGATACATTTCAGGAACAGTGTATGCTCAATGAAGTCCTGGAGTTGAGTTCAGAAATGGGTAACAGGGTTAACCCAAATAGCTTTGGCCAAGCTATGAATTCTGATGAGAGAGCCAACTGGAAGAGTGCTATTTTTGAGGAATTTGATTCTCTAGAGAATAATAGTGTCTTTGAAGTGGTTAAGCGGGATTCTGTTCCAAAAGAAAAGACCATTGTGGGGTCTCGATTGGTGTTAAACAAGAAGTTTGACACAAACGGAGTTTTGAAAAGGTTCAAGGTTAGATGTGTTGCACAGGGCTTCAAGCAGAGAGAGGGTATTGATTACCAAGAAACTTTCTCACCAACTGGAAGGCTGTCCACCTTCAGGTACATCATTGCTCTGGCAGTGGAGTTGGGTGAAGAAATCAGACAAGCTGATTTTGTAACAGCATACTTGAATGCAAAACTTGGAGAGGAGGAGACTGTTTATATGTCGATTCCTGATGGTTTTCGTGAATGGTTAGTAGAGACTAAACCAGAAACCATGAAGAAAATCTGTGTTAGAACTTTTCTTTCGGCAGATAAAGGGGAATATGTCCTCAAGCTGTGTAGATCCCTGTATGGATTGAAGCAAGCAGCTAGGTCATGGTATAACACCATGAGTGAGAAACTGATAGAGATTGGTTTTAAGACGTCTGAGGCCGATCCTTGCCTTTTTGTGAGAAAGGATGCAATTTTGTTTGTATGGGTCGATGACATTATCATTATTGGTGGTGGTAAAGAGAGAGTCATGGAGACACTCAAAAAGGAGTTCAAGATAAAAGATCTTGGTCTGGCACAACAGGTGCTAGGGATGAAAGTTAGTAAGGGCAAAGATGGTATTAAGTTAGACCAAAGCCATTACGTTGAAGCTCTTCTTAAGCAATACGGCTTAGAGGATGCAAAGGAGTTTGGTACTCCTATGCAGTCAAACATTCGTTTAGAGAAGTCTACAGATGAGGAGTATCTGGAGTTTGTTCAATCAGGGAATGACTACAGGTCAGCTGTCGGATCGCTTAATTATTTGGGGCAGTGTACAAGGCCCGATATTGCGTTTGCAATTGGGGTCTTGTCGCAACACTTAGAGAAGCCAAGCATGAGGCATTGGTCAGCGTTTAAGAGAGTTATGAGGTATCTTAAAGGAACACACAGTCTGGGACTGTTGTTTACAAAGTCAGCAAACTTTGATTTGGTTGGTTATTCCGATGCAAGTTGGGCAGATGGTAACACTAGGGAATCAACAAGTGGTTTTGTATTCTTTTTAGGTAAGAATCTGGTGTCATGGATGTCCAAGAAGGTGTCGGAAATAAGTCTTTCATCAACAGAGGCTGAGTATAGAGCTTACTTAGCAGCTTCACAGGAAGCAAAATGGTTGAGAAAAGTCTTAGAGGATACACATAAACCACAAGGGTTTGCATTGTTGTATTCCGATAACCAGAGTGCCATTGCGTTGGCGCAAAACCAAGTGTTCCATTCAAGAACAAAACATATTGATGTCCACTATAACTATATTCGCGATGCAGTTAACTGCAAAGAGATTGTGTTGAGGTACATGCCCACTGGAGCAATGATTGCGGATATCTTGACTAAGGCATTAGACAGAAACAAGCATCAAGGCTTTGTGACTAATATGCGGATGTCACCCCTTTTGGATTAAGGGGGTGTGTTAAAATACGTACGCACTTACGCGGGTGCTACGTATAAGTGTAATCCAAATGGGATGCACAAATGGGCCTCTAAGGCCCATTGGACACACACACGGACCATACGGGCCCATGTGGATGTCACGGATTTGGGGAAACTGGCCTCAAAATGCGTGAAATAGGCCTATTGGTACACGGGCCCTAACGGGCCCGGTGGGGTATATGGGCAGATACAGCCAGATGGGCTTGTATGGGCATAATTGGGCCCAAGGTTTATTTTGGACATACTTGGCCAGACGGACTGGCCCGCCAAAGTATGTTTTTCTCAGTTTTCGGACTTGGGGCGGCCCATTGGGGCCGCCGCCAGTGTCGCGGCCCACCCGGGGCCGCTGCCCGCGCCGCGGCCCGTTCGGGGCCGCCTGTGTTCCTCGGCACGGCCCACGCGGGGCCCGACGGCCCGCGCGGGGCTGTTGCGCGGCCGAGGGATCCCGCGCGGTGCGATGCCGCGCGGGCCCGGCTGGTCGCGACCGGCGACCAGCGCCGCGGAGCCGGGGTTCGCGGCCCCGGCTCGCTCCCCCTCCCCTCGCTCGCCGTCGCGAGGGGGAGGGGGCAGGCTGGCTGGGTTGAACCAGCCAGCGACCGGCCGCGATGACGCGGTCGGTCAGGGCAGGGGGGATCTGACCACCCCCTTGCCCAGGGAGGTGGCGGCGCCGGCCGCGAGTGTAGCGACCGGACGGTGGGGGGGATTTGATCACCCTCCCACCTTGTAGCGAAGAGGTGACGAGGGGCGCTCTCCCCCCCCCTTTACCGAGGGGGAGGAGCGACGGGCCAGGGGGGATCTGACCACCCCCCAGCCATCCTTACCTTGACGACGCCCTGGGGGTATCGACCCCCAGGGCCCCTGGTGAGGGGATTTGACCGCCCCCACCAGGGAATTGAGAGAAAGAGGGGGGGGGGGCGGCATGTCCGCCGGCTACACCCCCCCCCATGTGAGGTTGAAACCGGACCCAGGTGAGCCCTGGGTCCCACCTGGCCCATTTGAGGGGCCAGGGGCTGGATGCATGAGGCAACCAGCCCGTAACAGAGGTAATAAGGCCATCAGGGCCGGTTGTAATAGACAACCAGCCAGGGGATTGAACAGCAAAGGGGCTGGTTCAGCCCCGTAACGGTGGAAACACCAGAATGGACCGGAATAGGCTGGTCGTAAGGGTTCAGGGACTAATGCCATGTGGGCTGATGTAGTCCAAACCAAGTAACAAGGCTTGTAGAGCCTGTAGAGCTCTTTTGGGGCGGAAAATTTGCCTTTTGGCTTATTGTATCATGGGCTCACAAGAGGCCAATCTTTTGTACTTAAGGAGCTCTTCTCCCTGCTGTTTTCCATCATTCATTCATCATCCAATCGAATTCATCCAACATATTGCCCCATTGTGAGAGCCCCATTAGCCATTATTGACACACAGTGTCCAGCATTTCTTTTGCTTTAAATACTGCTCATTTGCCTAAGCTAATTGCTGGCCATAATTATAACATTAAGGCGCAATGGATCTGCGTGTCAAGGAGCTATTTGGATTCCAGGCTCCCCCTCTTCTATCCCCAACCCCAAAAATGGCTGTGAAAATTGCTAGGCCTCCTCTTTCCCCATTTCCTGCCCCAGGGTCTTTTCCAGAAACAGAGGTTTGCACACCAACTTGGCTGGCCAAAAATACAGGCCCACCATTCCCCAAACATGTTTTCATCTTCTCATTTCCTCTGGATGAAAATTCCCCTCCAAAAACTTTGCCTGAAATTTTGGAGATCCCAAACGGTCTGGCCCTCCTGGATGTGCAATTTGATGGCTTTGTTGACAAATAAACTGCCCTCCTGTGGAGCTTCCTCTTTCTCCTGTGCCACCATACCACCTTATCCAGGCACACACTCATGGAAGCATTTTGGGACTTGGCCAAAGCGGCCCAGGTAGAAATGGTGAAGGTCATGGAGACCACTTAGGCTTCTTTCCCCCTTCTCTCACTTCCTTTGCCTTTCTTCTTTCATAAGTTGTACGCGCTTTCTCATTCCCAAAAGAAAACAGAATTTTGATTCCTTGCCTCCCAAACAAGATGAGTCCCTTGTGAGAGGGGCCTCTGGTCCAAGTGAGAAATATAGCAAGCCCAAGTGAAGGATAGAGAGAAATTAAGATTCTGGTCTCCTTACCCGCACCCATGAGCAAGAATAAAAAGCCACCTGAGGTTTCTAGTCCCCACCTTTGTGATTTCTGCGCCTGAAAGAGTCCTGCATGTCCACCATTTTTTGTGCTGAGTTCCCATAGAGTTACCTGGACTTCCCCAAAAGAACTTCCACACAGTTCCATGTAACCCTTCTGCAAGAATAGAAAAAAACAGACCTCCATTGCGGGCAAAAAACACACAGGAGAGAGGAAAGAAATAAGGATATGGATACTCTGGGGTTTCTAGTTGTTCTGGCGGTTTAGAACAGCTAGAAATACCCCTCAACAATAAAGACTTTTCCCCATCTACCAATACCATACTAGCCATCCCACATCAATCCCAACCTCTATAAACACATTTTTTTTTTGAATTGCTAGAATTCTGCCTTTCCCATCACTTGATCTTTTTCCTGCCTCCTCTGCATGTGGCTTTTCCTTGCAGTTATGTAAACAGACTTGCACTGCACCCCTGTTTTCTAAACCAATGCACAACCCAAAGCCAGAAATAAACCCAGAAACCTTATCAAAGAACAAGAAATAAGGAAAAAAATATGGGGTGTCTAGTTTTTCTGGCTGTTAAGACTAGCTAGAGGAACCCCTCACCAAATAAAGCGTAGCCCTTCATCCCCCCCAGAAGTTTGTAACCTCCTAATATTCCGGAGAGGCTCCTTGCACATGTGCATTTTGCCAGACAGAGAACCCAAATCTTCTTCTTTTTGGTGTCCTGAATCCATACTACCTTCATTGGAATCATTTTCCACCCCTGCTTTCTTTTAAGAAGAAGTGAACCACCATGAAAAGTAATTCTTGATTTGCAAAGCGGCCACCCTACAATTGAGAAGAGACCAATTGAAATCCTTAAGCTTATAAATCCCAACTTTTAACTTTGATCCAATTCAGAAACTCCCATTTGGTTGGCTGGCAAAACGCTTACCCCACTGAGACTCCAGGATCAGGTTGTAAAGCAAGACCAAGTTGCCCTTTTGCAATGGCTCCCAAAGCCAATTTAAGAAGTACTTGTGCCAGTAGGGAACCAACTTTTTTTGGGTTGCCTTTAACCTCTCAATGGCTTTCAGAAGAATCTTGTTGCGCCTCAAAACTTGCTTGGTGCATGCTTCCACAAGGTCTGTCAAAGCTTTGGCCTTCCACAAATTGACACTCAAGAAATTCTCCAGTTTAATTTCCACCAGGAGGACGGGATGCTGCCGGTTGAGAAGCTTGTATGGCAAGTAGCCCATTGACTGCTTTACCAAGATCTGATTGGCAAAGATAACCAACAGAAGGATATCCTAACACTGCTTTACATCTTCCCCCAAAATCTTTACCATGGTTTCCTCATTTGGTTGATGGATGCCCTTGATCATCCTGGTGCCTTCCGGATAGTACTCAGTCACCCATTCAAAGTTTGTTCTGAAAATCTGAACCAAAGCCATCAGACAACCCTGAAGATCCACGCCTCTGTCAACTGTGACCAAGCAGAGAAACCCTTACCATGCAAACCAATCATCCTCCAAGAACTGCAACACATTTTTGGCCAAAAGATTTCCCAGGGAGCACACCTCAACCCATCCAGACAGATCTTCCCATGCAGCAAGAAGATATGTAAAATTCCCCACCTTGATGTGGACTGTTGTCATTGCGCACCTGTCCAACTTCCTGCTCCACTCCATTTCCAACTATCCTGCTGCATATACACTCAATCTGAATAACTTGAAGCTCAAACCCACTTCTCAGCTTCAACTTCAATCTTGACAACCATCTAATCACAAAATTAAATCCTCCACCTCTCCTCCTCATCCGCTCCTGCTGCTTCTCCCCTCTCCGCCTCCACTACACCTCTCTTCTCCTCATCCATTACACCTTCTCCCTTCCTTCCTTCCTTCCTCTGGTTCAAAACTTGCCTCCATGCTCCCTTACTTCATTTCTCCAATTTCATCCATTTGCTTTCCACTTCCCTGCTGTCCTCCAACTACAACAAATGCTTCTCCATCATTATCTCAGTCTCACTCTGCCCTAACCAACTCATTCATCCTAACCTAAAATGAACACTATATCAATTAAGATCACCAGAACAACATCCCCCTCAAAATATTCCAAGATTTCTCAAACAGCACCTCACTCACTCCTCTTGACCTATCACAACCTACATTTGATGAGATGTGAAAAATAAATTGACTCACCAAATCATGCCCACGCCAAATTTTGATATCATCTATTCATGTTTCCATTCCTCAGATATCCCCTCTCATTTATTTCATACTTCTACATCTCATTGTCTCTTAAAAAATGTTTCTTTCCTTTTTTCAGAGAGGTTTCTGGGAAATAATCTCTTTCACATTCACATTCTTTCATATCTCATACATGTTTTAATCCCTGTCACGTATCAAAACCTTATTAATTCTCTCAGTTCCATTGGTCTTAGTTTTAAATAAATTAATATTTTAAATTTCAATTTATCATGGAATAAATCAAGAGAGACCCTTCCAAAAAGTGCATCTTTGCCAGCAGGATTACCAATGTCCTGGGGCAGCCTTGAGCGTTCATGTTGAAAAGCCTCACACAATTTCCCCCAATACCACACCAGATGTATTACCCAAAGCCACCAGAACCTTTCTTTCACCCTCCTCCACATCTTGATCTCACCCCAATGACAAATATTTTCATGGAGACATCTCAGGATCACTTCCTGATCCATCATCAATGAAGCAAACACAAGAGGAACTGGAGCTCTCTGCTGCCACAGCTGATCCTCCTGCAGGTCCTGCAAAATTCTTTTCCCATTGCACAAACAAGCTTGAAGTGCCTTCCAGAAACCAAAGATCCCGCAGATAGGCACAAAGAAATGTTTAGTGGATGTACTGCTGGAGTGGGAGCTGAACTATTGCTTCTAAATCCCTACCCAAATGACTGGGGCTTCCATGTTGAGAGGCTAGGCGCCCTTGACAGATCCTCCCAAAGGTACCACAACAACGCATTGGGCATTGTGAACACTTTACCCCAAACATGTACAACAAAAAAAAAAAAATTTGAAGGAACACTACCCACCTAATCATGCTTTCATTTGGAAGCTCCAGCAAGTTGATCATCTGCGCCAAGGCTTCTGTGTCCACCAACAGTTCAAAGTGAAACCACCATAGAAGATGTTCAAGCCTTTGCACAACCTTTGTGAACCTGCATAATTCCAACTTTGGCTTCCAGTAGCGGCTCTCTGTTGCTGTGAAAGTAACAGAATCATAGAGGAACAGGAAATGATGCCAATCTCCCTCCTGCGTCAAAACACCCCCCGCGCCAAGCTTGCTTGATTCAACCCCCAACCATATACCCCTGGATTTTTAGTGAAGGTCCCAGAGCACAATGTTGCGCCCCAAAATCTCTTTCAGTTTTTGGAATGCACCTTTGCACCTGGGAGTCCAGTCCCAGCGTGCCCCCTTCCGCGTCAGTGTCTGGAGCCAACTTTCCACCTCCACAAATATTTCAAAGGAAGTGCAGACGTAGCTACAAAACCCCAAGAACTGGAGGATGTGTGACAATTTTTTGGGGGTTGGCCATTCAAGAAACTTTTTCGGCTTTTTCTTGGAAACCCGCCTGCTGTGAGAAGCCACCATGTGCTTCAGAACCTCCAGCACAAGAACTCAAACTTCCAAATTTTTTCCCAACACCATAAGCCCCACTGCCTCAATCCAGAGCAAGATTTTCTCCAGAGTCTTTGCTTAATCTCAGAAAAATCAGCAAACGGCTGGTGCCTCCGCCAAGGCTGCACCTTCATAATCCATTTTTGGACCTTTGCTGTGCACATCATTGATAAAAATCTCAACCCCCTCTGGCAGATTGTCCCTCAAGATCCAATTCATCTGAGCCTGCCACACCGCAACTGAGTTAGTTGCACCTTGGGGGAGCCACATCAACTGCATCCTTCTGAGCCCCGTCTCAAACAGGGTCAGAGGTTGCAATTTGTGTTGAAGTTCTTGCTGGTTGTACCCACCCATCACCTCCACCAACCCATTAACACAGGAAACCTGCCATTGACTTCAAGAACTCATTAAAACACAGAGGTAACCCCGCATCCCAGATTTTAATCAAATTGAGCCGCTGTAGATTGTAAACAATTCTCAAAAACTTACTTTCCTGCTTGACCACTGTAAAGATTTGGCTAGAGTAGCTTGATGTCAACTGTTTGTAAAGCCCTGTCATGAAGCACTTGCAAATAAACTCCAGGAAGGGTTCCTGGACTGTAGGCAGTATTTGGATTGGTCAAATCTTCCAAGGCTTGGGCCAAACCATTGAGATCACATAGGGTTCACCTATCTCACCCTTTAGCAATTCTTGCTCTTTGGGCACAAACTCAAGGTCCTTCATTCAATGAACCAGCACCAATGTCAGAAAGCTTCTTTCCCCCTTGATCAACAAACCTGGCTGCTCAAAATTAAGAGCTAAAAAAAATTCCTCCATTATTGGTGCAAACCCAGTCATCCATCCCAATGTCTTCAAAGGCAACTCCCAGGGATCCCAAGACCAAGTAATTTTTTGAAGAGGCCCATTCAACCCCTGCAGCATTGGCTTTTTCCAAGCCTTGACTTTCAGCCTCAATTTTTTGTATTTCCTGGTTTTGCACCTTGCCTTCTGCATGAATTCCCAATTGTAAGTCCTTTATATCACCAAATCATGGCTCTTGTCTTTGATCACAAGTGTGGCACAATGGTAGGGCTTTTGAAACACACTACCTCATGGAGATGCATACTGAGGAAAGGAACTTAATTCTCCCCCCTGAGCACTCTGCACACCATCATCCCCCCTCTCCTTTCTATTGATAATCTGCAAAAGGCCAGAGTTTTCCCCACACGGTCTCCTTGGAAAACTAGGAAAAATACTCTGTGGGCTGACCATTGCAGTAAGACACTTTGTTGGAATTTCCTTTCTTGCCAATCACCAATCCTTGCACCATTTTTCCCTTCCTGTGATCTCATATTGTGGTCTTGAAACGTGCGCCAGACAAGTATTACACTGTCAGGTCCTCCATGAACACCTTGTAATTGAAAACCATTTGCGCCTGGAACCCAAAAATTAACAGCCAGCCCAAGATAAAATATCTGCTTTCCACCAAAACAAAAGAAAAGGGTCTCCAAACACTTGCAAAATTGAAATCCTCCTCCTCAAAAACCCTCTCCATGAAAAACTCCTCACCATTTGATGCCAAGAGCCCCAGTGTGCACTTCTTCCAAAAAAACCCCAATTTGTCTACCAGTTTTGACAGCAGTAATTTCACCATTTACTACACTTTCCTTCCTGCTGTAAGAATACAAACAGTGCTGGGTGGCGTGCGGTTCCGTGGAGGGGAAAGGTGCTTTTTAGGCTGCCATCCTGAGTGTTACAAAAATATTGAAATGTGACCAGAATCAAGGTCCAGAAACCTTGTGAATGAGGAATCAATGTGAAGGGATGAATTTGATAGTAATTGGTAGCTGTGAACAACACCATCTGAGGCAAGATGGTGCAGGAAAATCCTTGAAAAAAATGAGTTAGAGTTTGTTCAGTGTTTGATAGAACAAGGCAGTTGTAAGTAACAGTGCCCACAAGCTAGTAACTCTGGTTGTCAGCAACAGATTAGGAAAGATCAACTCAATCCCAACAAACCTCCTGGTTCTCAATGAACCTGCCCAACTCTCCGCAATCAAGCGCTTGAAAGGTACCAGATAACTGTGGGTTGCTTAACAAAACAAAGCAATTTGTTTTATCAAGCTCTAGAGGCAAATAAATAACAAATTTGAACAAAAATAACCCAACACTTCTCAAGGGACTCAAGAGTAGCGTGGCGGAATTCAACCTTTAAAGAACTAAAGGGAGGTTTAAAAATCCAGGTTTCAAGCTTAAGGAAAAATATCCACTCAAATGTGACTGGTTCCAGAAGGGAAATAAAAGAATGATCAAGACCAGTATGGTCAAAAAAGGGATCAAGGAGCAGTATAAAACATTCAAGAATCCAACCAAATGAATTCTTCTCTAACCAGCAAGGCTATTGGTCTGTGATAACAGATAAGGCCACAGAGGGATGGATCAAAAATTCAAGTATGGAGGCTCAAATATCAAGGGGGAATCATAGATATACCCAGGATAAGGATGTAGGATGAATTCCCCAGATGATGGACCAGATTTGATTGAATCAGATAATACTGATACCAATGATGGATGATGATCATGATATACAATATGATGATATGATTTTATATATATTGGACAAAAGGCAGGGGAGAGCACCTCCTTTTACAGGAAAGAGACCTTTTAAAATACTTACAAGAGGATGAAACAGATGAGAGTGGAAAAAAAACATATAATTATTTTTCATTTTTTATTTTTTTTGGATAAAAAATAAAATGATGAACAAACCCGCAAAGACATTATCATTATTCAAAAGAAGAAAGGAAGGCAAAACAAGAGAGGAGAAAAAATACAGAGAAGGGAAAAAATAGGCCCTGAGGCCAAAGATGAATGCTAGATGAAAGCAAGCAGCCAAGACAGCATGCAGAGAAAGGAGAGTGTCCGCAACAGCCAAGCTGTTTTTGAGGGGGAAAATGGAATGAGCCGCACGTGCAAAAGCAAGAAACAGATGTCAGAAAGGTAAAATCTGGACTGGCATGCAACAACAGCGGGCTGAGTTGAGCAGCAGTGGCCAGGTGTTTATGGATGGTGACAGCAATGATGGTGAAGGAGGATCAAGGGGGATGATTGGTGAGGACTTGTGTTGAAATGAAATGAAATCCCATTAGAATTGATCTCTAACCACAATCCTCTTCCGTGCACCCAATGCGCACATGTTTCAGTTTCCTATCTCATCCGCGCAATGGCGCCTGCTCATCTGCAATAATCATCCCCGCAACGGCGCGCATGGGCGCGCGCATCCTATCTCCTCATTGCTTTCATCCATTCACTTCCCATCCCACTGCCTCATCAATTTCTCTCCACCATTTCATCTTGCTCCTTGAAACTCACCACTTCTACCATCCACCTCATCATTCCCCTTCCGCTTCCTTCACCCACTTTCTTCATTGCTTCCGCTTCCTTCACCCACTTTCTTCATCGCTTCCGCTATCCATCTCACCCACTTCCACACTTGCTTCCGCCATCCATCTCAGCTTGCGCTTCTTTCACCGCTTCTCTCATATTATCTTCTTCTCACTCCATCTCGTCATCAACACTCACCTCCACCAAAACTCATCATCCTCATCTCCCTCAATAAGCTCAATACAATAACCTCCTCAACATCATCACTTTGTCAAACCAACATTCATCACTCAACATCGAGGGATTTCCTTTCTTTAGTGTTCATATGTGAGGTTGTCTCTATGCTGAACCTTACACTGGCTTCGAATCTCACTCACGTGCTTATCTGCGACACATGTCAGATCCAGTCCTTTCTTTTATTCTCTTTTCTTTTATTTTCTTTTGTTACCAACCTGAGCGCCAAATCCTTTTTTGTCCGCCTAGAGTGAGAATCATTCTTTATTTTCTTCATTCTCTTTTTCATTCTTTGTTTCCTTCCTAAGACTCTTGTTGATTCAATCGCGCTTAGTCTGTTGGTTCAGGAATCAAAAAAATTCAACTCTTCACGGTTAAAAGCCAAATAGCAACAAACACACCAACGAGTCAAACCAACCATGTCTCAATCACCTGGACTGACAGATCTCAATTCATCCCTCCTGAAGACACTCACGGATTCCATTCCCACCCTAACCAAATCCAACTTCTCGCTGTGGCGCTCTAAACTTATGACCATCTTCGCCTTGAAAGGAGTTGCACAATGGCTTCAATCACCTGAACCTGAGAAATGTCCTCCAGACGTCAACCTCGAACTGGTAGGATATATTCTAGCTAAGCTCAACAACAGGACGTACATCAATTGGGTCAAGGATCATCATCTCACAAACGGAATTGAACTCTGGAAATCGATAAATAAATTTTATGCTTCCTCCCAGACCGCGAACCGCTCTCAAGTATTCTTTAATTTCCTCAACCTTCAATTTGACCCGAAACACATTGATAAGTTCATAACCAAAGTGAAATCCTGTCTAATTCAAATTTCAGAAATTGGAATTCAAATGGACAAAGACATAGTTGCATATCTAATCCTGTACAAGTTTCCACCACAGCTAGAACATCTCAAGACAACCATCACTCACTCCCTTGGAGAATCTAAAATTGACGGTGACCTGGTGCTTTGTCATCTGAATCAAATCAAGAACAAGATCGCAGCTGGTACTTACGCATCGGCAATGTTGAATACTGGAGTCAAACAAGAGTTAGTCAAGTGCAGAGCTACCTGGCATAACCCACAATCCGCTCACCCCAAGAACTTGTGCTGGTGGCTATATCCACACCTTTGACCAAACAACAACAAAAACAATCCAAAACACAATGAGAACAAATCAGCCTCTGCCAATCTATCCTGTACTTCTTACAACTTTGCTATGTCAAATTCCAAACTGCTCACCAAACACTCAATCATCCTCCATTCTGGAGCATCCCAATCAATGTTCAACTCCCCCAATTTTTTTGATGACCTTACTGAAGACCACACCAACATCCAGACTGGGAAGGAAAATACCTCCCTTAAGGCTGAAGGTATTGGCACCGCAAAGCTCTTGTCCGAAAATTGTAACGTCTTACTTAGCCAATCCCTGTACGTTCCTCAACTAGCGGTAAATCTGGTGTCCTTGGGCCAACTCTTGAACAAAGGCTGCTCGCTCCACTTATCCAGTCAGCATGACTTTGTTGTAAAGCTCAAGCATCAATCAATCCTTACCGGCTCTATTGAAGACAATCTCTTGGTAATCAGAGATCTCGCTCTTCCTCAGTCTGAATTGTCTCACGTCTTTCTTACCCTCACGACTCTCCACAAACGCTTTGGACATCCTCACCTCAATCAAACTAAGCTACTTTTGAAAGATTTTCCAAAATTGAGATGGAAAGAACTCTCATGCGAATTGTGCGCCTTGGGAAAGATTCATTGCTCATCCTTCAAAAGCCATATCTCCAACTGCTCAAAACCTTTTGTTTGTCTTCACGCCAATGTCTGCGGACCAATAAATCCTATCTCCAAGACTGGCAACAAATATTTTTTGCTGCTCACTGATGAATTCTCCTGCTTTAAAACCTGTCTCCCCATCAGACTCAAATCGGACGTGACCAATGAGTTAATCAAATTCATCAAGACTCACTCTAATCAATTTGGATATAAACTCAAATCTCTTCACTCTGACAAGGGCGGAGAATTCGTTAACTCCAAACTCTCCAGCTTTCTTACTGATTCTGGTATCATACACACCACATCTGAACCTTACACTCCACAAAATAACCCCATCACCAAGCGAGGAAACCAAACCATTGTTGAAGCAGCCAGAACCACCATCATCGACATGGCCATCCCAATGGAGCTTTGGGATCAAGTTTTAGTTGGATATTGCAAGATTCTGAATCTGTTGCCAGCAAAAGAGTCAAAATTGAGCGCCTCAGAGATGTGGAATGGTCATCGACCCAAAATCAACCTAATTCAAACCTTGGGATCCAAAACCATAGTTCTAAATCTCCGCCACAATCTTGGAAAATTTGAAAAGAAAGTTTGGGAAGGAATTCTTGTAGGTCATTACCTACATTTTAACTCCTACCGAGTTTATATTCCAGAGCTTGGCAAGACTGTTTGCTCGAAACATGTTAAAATTTTTGAAAACATAAAACTAACTGAATCTTCTCCTTCACTCGAATCTCCCTTCAAAACTCTTCTCCACCCCAATTCCGACCTATTGGACACGCTATCCTTGATCCATCATGAAAAGACCATTCATCCTCCTTCTAACTCAACTGATCCAACTCCTCTTGAGTCAACTCAATCCTCCAAGCCTAATTCCGACTCCAACACTTCTGAAGAATTGTTTCCATCCAATAAATCTTCCACCAACGGTTCCGATGATGAGAACATAGCCAACCAACTCGCTCCTCTATCCTGAACTCTCAGAGATTGCTCATCCCTTCAAAAGCCTCAACGCTATGGATTTCTCTCCAGAACCATCCCTTGAAATTACGAAGAGGCAAAGCGTTCACCGGATTTTCAAAATTGGACCAAGGGAATGAAGTCTGAGCTTGATGGAATCAAATCTATGGGTTTTTGGACTGGTTGTCACTCGCTTCCAGAAGGAAAGAAAGCTCTATCCACCGTGTGGGTTTATCAACTCAAAACCAATCCTGATGACAATGGCATCATCTTCAAGGCCAGGTTGTGTGTGCAAGGTTTTTGACAGCTAGAATTCATAGACTATGGCGAAACCTATGCACCTACTGGCCAAATTACCACGCTCCGAACTCTTCTGGTTTACTCCTTCCATCAAAAACTGCAAATTGTTCAAATGGACATCAAGTCAGCATTCCTACATGCCAAGCTCGATGAAGAAATTTTCATCAAAACTCCTCCCGGATATGACACAACTTTCCCTTATCTCAAATTGAAAAAGTCTTTTTACGGACTGAAACAGGCTCCTAAAAGCTGGTTCAACACACTCAAACGCTGGATTCTCAAACAAAATTTCACCACCTCCTCCGCCTATCCCTGCTTATTCATAAACCAATCTGCTCAAATTTTTATATTTTGCTATGTTGACAACTTGGTCATCATTGGCGAATCTCAAGAATTCCAAATGCAATTCAAGGCCAAATTCTCCATTTCCCACAAAGGCCCCTTTTCTAAGATCCTCAGAAACTACATTGTTGAATTGTCACACGGACCCTGTCTACACCAACCCGATCACATTAACTCAGCATTGGCCGAGCTTGGACTACTGGAATCTCAACCAATCAATACTCCACTCACCCCTGGACTAGTACTCCATCCTGCAACCAATTCTGACGCTGCTGCCTTCTCCGATCTCAATATCAACTATCGCTCATCAACCGGGTTCCTCAACTTCATAGCGAATCAAACTCAACCCAATCTTTCCTACACTGTCTCCTCTCTTTCTTGATTCAATGCAAAACCTGGCCTCTCCCATTGGACGGAATCAAAACACGCTTGGCAATACGTAAAAACCACTCGTGATCTGGCCCTCCGCCTCAAGAAAAACTCATTCAATCTTGATCTTGAGACCTGGAGCAATTCCGATGGCGGCAACGATCCCATTTTACAAAGGAGCCACACTGGTTACTTGGTCCTGCTCTATGGCTGCGCCATCTGGTGGCACAGAAAATTGCAACCTACCCTCTTGTTGTCCTCCACAGAAGGAGAGCTCAAGTCATTATTTCTGGCGACTCAAGAGAAGATTTGGATTTTAAATCTAATAAAAGAATTAAATCCGGATATATCCCTCACTCACGGATCATACATTGACAACAAAGCCTTCAATGATCTGATCAATTTTGAATCTCACCACAATGCCCTCAAGCATGTAGATATTCAAATCAAATGGCTTAGGGAACAAAAGGAAGCCAAACTTCTAATTACCAACCTTTTCCCTTCCAAATCTATGCTAGCAAACCCACTGACAAAGTGGTCCATAAGACCCTCCATCAAAACGCTCACCTCAACTATCCTTCAACCTCTCATCTGAACACGGCAGCGTGTTGAAATGAAATGAAATCCCACTAGAATTGATCTCTAACCACAATCCTCTTCCATGCACCCAATGCGCACATGTTTCAGTTTCCTATCTCATCTGCGCGATGGCGCCGCTCATCTGCAATCATCATCCGCGCAACGGCGCGCATGGGCGCGCGCATCCTATCTCCTCATTGCTTTCATCCATTCACTTCCCATCCCACTGCCTCATCAATTTCTCTCCACCATTTCATCTCGCTCCTTGAAACTCACCACTTCTACCATCCACCTCATCATTCCCCTTCCGCTTCCTTCACCCACTTTCTTCATTGCTTCCGCTTCCTTCACCCACTTTCTTCATTGCTTCCGCTATCCATCTCACCCACTTCCACACTTGCTTCCGCCATCCATCTCAGCTTCCGCTTCTTTCACCGCTTCTCTCATATTATCTTCTTCTAACTCCATCTCATCATCAACACTCACCTCCACCAAAACTCATCATCCTCATCTCCCTCAATAAGCTCAATATGATAACCTCCTCAACATCATCACTTTGTCAAACCAACATTCATCACTCAACATTGAGGGATTTCCTTTCTTTAGTGTTGATATGTGAGGTTGTCTCTATGCTGAACCTTACACTGGCTTCGAATCTCACTCACGTGCTTATCTGCGACACATGTCAGATCCAGTCCTTTCTTTTATTCTCTTTTCTTTTATTTTCTTTTGTTACCAACCTGAGCACCCAATCCTTTTGTGTCCGCCTAGAGTGAGAATCATTCTTTATTTTCTTCATTCTCTTTTTCATTCTTTGTTTCCTTCCTAAGACTCTTTTTGATTCAATCGCGCTTAGTCTGTTGGTTCAGGAATCAAAAACATTCAACTCTTCAACTTGATGATGGGCATTTGCAAGCTGGCAGGAAACGCCAAAAACCACCAAAAGTGTCAATGGGTTGACGGAAAATGGCACCAAAGGCCTCAAGCCACAGCTTTCTGGTCCGTCAAATGAGTGAATTAGGGGTCATGATGTGATTGGTGAAAAGGATGGGAGTAAGTAGCAGATGGGATGATGATGTCCCCGGTCTTTGTTGGTGGGCCAGATGAAGGGGGGTATTGAGCAAGTGGTGATATAGTGTGAGGAGCAGTAAGAGGGGATTATTGACCATTGACAATTGGAAAGGCTGGTCTTCCTTGTTTTGCCAATGACAATGATTATGGGTGGGATGATAATGAAGACAATGACAATGGTGGCAATGATGCAGAAATGATCAATTGCACACACTTGGCAAAACAAATTGGTCCATGAGAACAATGAGGGAGAGTTCAGGAGAGGATCTGGGTATTTGAATTCCCTGGAGAGCCACTCCTAGACCTCTAGGACGGGGGAAGTTGGGAAAAGGGAAAGAAGTAAGGTTCCCATAGCGGCACAATTTTTTTTTTGTTAGCCAGATGAAATGTCATATGAAAAAAAATTAAACAAAAATCCCTTTTTTTGAGGTGTCCCAAATTGGTAACCACATCTCTCCCCAACTTAAAGACTGTCCCTAGTCTGCATCTCAATTTTGAAGATATTAAGAAAAGGAGGAATAAAAAGAAATTGAGACAGAAGAATAACCATTTCTTGATCTTGAGAATGATTGAAGAGTTGAAAAATATCTTGATCCATCAAAAAGAGATCTAGAAGCGGCAGAGAAAAAATAAAGAAGGCCTCCTAGGTGCCCCCATATGTGGCATAAATTAGAGCTTCACAACAAAAAACAAGAAAATGACCCTGGTGGTGCACAATTAAGGGGACTTACTTCTGAGATAAGTTGCCTCCATGACAATGAAACTTCTTAAATTGATCACAAGAGAAGCTTCTGGCCAACTGAGTACCATCCAGCTCTTCCAAAACATAAGATCCACCTCTTACTTGGCAAACCACCCAATAAGGACCATTCCAGAAATTTGAGAATAGCTTTCCCCACTGGGTCTTCAAGAATCAATTATAAGCTAAAAATAGATCACCAGGATTTAAGGGATCCCTGATTTGATTCAAGTGCCTATAAACCAATTTTTCTCTTGATTCCATCATCTTCTGATAGGCTTCATCACAATAATATTCACTTCAATCCAGTTGCTTGGATCTGGGAACTAATAGATCAGTGGTTGAAGACACCTCCTCCCATGAGATAACCAAGAAGGATTTAATTTCAAGATCCAAAGGAAGAACTTCTCTTTGAACAAAAATTATTTCATAATCTGAGTAGCCAGTGGTCTGTTTGGTTGAGATTTGATCAGAGAAGAGAAAAAGATGAAGAAATTTGAAACAATCCTTGCCACTTTCACCAGAAAGCTTAACAAGTGCAGCCTTCAACAGAGCATGGCCTTGTTCCACCATGCCTTGGCCTTCAGGATAATGAAGAGTAGTATCCCAATTTTGTCCAGGAAGAGATTCAATCATTTAAGCAAGCTTTCCAACATCACTAGATTAGGATCAAGCCAAGCCATAAAGCATTGTCCAAGTCTCATAGAGGAAAGCTGCCACTGATTCAGAGCTAAGGTTCTTAAGAAATTTTGCTTAAATCCATCCAGAAAAAGCATCTCTAGCCACAGGGAGGTACTTAGCACCAACTGCCTTAATATGATCCACATCCATAGCAATGCTTCCAAAGACAGTGGACTCCCCAGTAGGATAACAAATTTCAGATGGACTTCTAAGATCACTTTCTTGACAAATTTCACAAGTCTTGCACCATTGAGAGATGGATTTCTTCAGAGATGGCCAGCGGAATTGTTTGGATAATTTTTGATAAGTTTAAGTTTCCCCACAATGAAAAATCCCTTCATGGAGACTTTCAAGGATCAAATCTTGTTTAGAAGGGATAGTAACAACAATAAGAGCAGAAGGATTTCCTCATTTCATAAGCCTAGAGCCAGGTAGAAAGAAACTAAAGGGCTTTCTCTTAAGAGAAAAAAATTCATTAGAAGAGAGATCAGGAGGTTTTTGAATAGTCAAAAGGTACTTCTCTAATTTAAGCCAGAAACCTTGTTGAAAGCCAGAATAATCTTGAGAGTAGAAGGAGAAGACAGGATTGATCAAAGGTTCTCCTTCATTTAAATAAATTTTAACATCATATTCTTCATCTCCAAGAGGATGTTGAGATAAAACATCAGGCATGGTGAAAGATTTTCAAGGCCTGCAAGCAATATTAAAAAAGAAAAGCTGGATAAAAGCCAACAAATGAGTCATATATAGCATTTGGGAGGCTGGGAGCATTGATCATTTTAATGATGGATGGAGCATTGACTTGTAATTCATGATTTTGACACCAGAGGACAGTTTGGAGCTTTTCATCATTTGAGCAACACCACAGAGTTTGAGTTTGGGCTGAAAATATCTGTATTCTACATCTGAAAATAGCAAAGATTCATAGAGATTAGGATGGTCCCAACCATTTTCATCTTCCTGAGTAAGAACAGCCCCAAAGATTCATAACTAGAATCAACAGCCAGCTTGATCTTGCCACCTCCAGGTCCATAAGAGATGTTTTTCAAAACTATGTCTTTAACAAAAATCATTTTGAGCAGCTGAAATGCATTTTTGAAGTCTTGGGTCCAAATCAATTCAGTATCTTTCCTGGTTAGATGATGCAAGGGTGCACAGATTTCTGATAAAGATGGGATAAAGATCCAAACATAAGTCACAGCACCTAGAAAACCTCAAACTTCAGTAGGATTGATAGGATTGGGCCAAGAGATGATCTTGTTGAATTTGGCTGGTGCAATCCTTCTTCCTTCATTGCAGACCACATGAACAACAATTTCCAGAGCAGGGTCACAAGCAGCCAGTTTGAATCCAGAGACAGCAAGTTCAGATTCTTCAATTCAAAACAGAATCCTTTCCAAAGTAGTAGCATATTCCCAGATGAATCAAAAAATTCCTGGATGCCAGGATAAGAGCTTATCATCATAGTCAGAAACTGGACCTTTAATTCCTCCATTGTCAATAAAAATAACAGCATGATCAGGGATTTCATCCTGGAGGATCCAAATCATCTGAGCCTGATGGACTGCAACCAAATTGGTGGCACCCTGAGGAAATCAAGTAAGTTGAAATAGACCAAGAGGAGTGTCAAAATTAGTGAGAGGGCAAGAGATAGGATGTAAGTATTTTTTTTTCATAAAAACCCATAATGTCTCCTAGACCATGGCAAGCTCTGCCAGAGAAAGATACAAAAAATTCTTCAGTAGCAGGAGGAATACCAGAGTCTTTAATGGTAACTTTGTTAAGAGGTTGAAGATCATGAACTTTTCTAAGTTTACCATTACTCTTGAGGACAAAGAAGACAGCGCTTGAATAACTGGAAGTTTTCTGCTCATAAAGACCAGTAGAAAATTGTTTGCAGACCAACCTGATGAATTTTTGGACTTTAGCAGCAGATTTTGGGATCTTTTTCTTTTTCCAAGGATCATGTTCCACTACACGGATGATATAAGGGAGGCCATAGGATTCTTTCAAGAGAACTCCCTCTTCTTTGCAGAAAGAAATATATTTTTCCCTTGGAGATAAGACAATTTTTATCAAATTTAACTCATCAGGAAGAAGCCATCCATCTGGACCAAAGTTGACCACTTTCAAGACTTCTTCAGTGAATCTTCCATGAGGCACAAAGGGACCAGTAAGAGATTGAGATAGAACACAGTAAGGAGCACAACATAAGTGAGGAGGCATGATAGGAGGATTGAGGTTGAGAGGCATAGGCTGGTTGACTGGCTGGAAATTTTTTGAAACTGGCTTATACTTAATAGCAAAAGAAAGAAGCTCTTGCTTCCTCCAAGAGCTGACCAGTGAGACCTCACTACAAAAACTGAGACCAAGTTCCTTCATTATCCATTTCCAATGTTCCACAAGTCCTCAAAGGGTGCCTTTTCCATAAAGGGAGAACCAGGATATAATGCTTTTCTCACATGTGTGGGACTCTGTAGGGTTTCAAAAATGACGGTAGAAGTTTGCCCTAGTGGTGCACAATTGGCAGGAATTACTTCTACCCCAAATTGCCTCCACTGAAGCCCATACTCCCCCATACCAAAACCCCCAAGAATAGAATCAAGATTGGGATCTAGTTTATACTCATTGTGGAGATTTGAACCAGAACTGAGAGAAGATTGATCAGGCTTAAGAGTACAAGGAAAAGAAGACATAAAAAATCCAGACACAGAATAACTATTTTTTAAATTTCTATTTTGACATGTTTTTGATTTTTAATACTTTCCAGATCAGAAGAAAATGTGAGAAAAAAGAGAAATAAGACTCAGGTATGATATTTGATCCTTGAGTTGAAGTCCAAGGATCAGAAGAACTAAAACTATCAGTGGGATCAACTAATCCACTAAAAAATGAGGGGAATTGGAATAAACCTTCTGCTTCCCCTTAAAGACTGATTTAGGAGTATGACCAGGGAAATCTCTTTCCCAGGAACCAAAATCCAAAGAGCAGAGAGGAACTTTGATCTTTCTACCATCAGAATCAGGGAGGAAGATTCTCTACCAAACTTGATCAGAAAAAATCAGGGTAGCACCAAAATCAATTAAGAATGGTTGTCCGCAGATCAGAGGACCTTCCAAAAAAGTGATGCAGAAATGACAATTCCCAAAAATATTTTGACCAATCCAGGATGGGACATCTTTGAAAATACCAACCAATTCACAAGATTGATTCACTATCCCATAAACCACAGAATTGAAGCTGAACCTAGGACTGAGTTTGAGTTTTCAGGCCATAGCATCCAAAATTAAGTTGAGGTGAGAACCAGAATTGACAAGGAGTGAAACAGTTTTAGCTGAATAACCAAGATAAAAATGAATAAAAACAAGACTGTAGGAGTAAAGGTGGAATCTGGGGAAGGATTTTTTCCACCAGAATCCTCCATCAGAGTAACAGAGGAGACCTTTAATTTTTCAGGACCAATCTCCACACATCAATGACAGACCCCTTTCTTAATTCCTTCATCAACAAATGGAGAGATTGAAAGTATTTCAGCCACAGATAGATCAGGAATTTTGAGATAAGAAATTTTCTTTGATACCCCTTCCACAGCGTTGGGGTGATCCTCTGAGATTCCCCTCTCAAACCAAATTTGGGCTGGGTGGAGGCAGGAAGTTCAGGTGAAGCAGGAGCAGGATCAGAAAGTTGAGGCAATTAAGATGTAGAAGGAGGATTGGATTTATCTTGAAACCTCTCCATAAGTGGCTCCTTTTCAACCTCCATGTCTTCTACATCAGAGGAAGGAGGCTCAGGAAAAGATTGGTGTTTAACTGGTTTCCAAAGGATTGAGAAGGGCAAGGAAGGAGCCTTATGAGGTTTGGGTTCCTCATTTTGTTTCCTAGCTGGACCAGATTGATAAGATCCCACAATACTGGAGGAGGAGATAGCTCAAGGGTACCAGGGTTAAAATTTACCACAGAAAGATTGTAAGTTGAAAGAAGCCAAAGATGCCTTCATAGGAGGTGGTGGCTGATAAGAGGCTACAAAATGTTGGATAGGGCAAGATGAGTCAAAAAATATCAAGGCACCATTAGGAAGAAATAAATTTTTCCCCTTCTGCTCCACCAGCGTTTTGTCTTTATCCTTCTGGAGCTCAGAGCATTGTCTGGTTCCATGACCCTCCCTATGACAGTAGTAGCAGACCAGAGTAGATTTAGGGACAGAATTGAGGGCTTAGGAGTAGCAAGAGAAGAAATTTTTTGATCTATTTTATTCTCAAAAGCTTTTAGTATCTTGGTGATCTCATGGATAGTGGCAGTTTCCTTGTTGGACTGATTATTTGGCTTGGACCTGCTGCTTTGCTCCATCTTATTCATAATTTTTTTAGATTCTTTGAAAGAAGGAGCATGGATTGGTTCAGTGGTTCTAGGTTTTTCAAAAGTTAAAGCAGTTTAAACTTTCATGACTTTATCCACAGCATTCCAAAGGAAAGGGAAAACAGGGAGCTTGAATCAATTATCCCTGGTGGTGATCATTGATCCAGCCTTGACCAATTCATCCCTAATCCTTTCCTGCACTCCTAGCAAAAAATATTGAAAAAATTGAACTCAAACTTTGTCCACCGTATTAATGTGGTTGTTTTGGATAAGATGAGATTGGATCAGATCCCATGAATTTCTAGAAGACTGATAGTCATAGGCTGAAGAGACCCCACCATTTGAGATCCACTGAGAGACAAGATCATCCAGGTCCTGTAAAGTAAACTGGGCTACATCTATTTTACCCCAATATGCCAAAATTGCTTCCCTTAGACGCCTCCAGTTATGGGATTTGAATCCATTGAAAAATTCAATTAATTCCATGACTTCATCAGAGTAAATAAAGAATTGTAACTGATAGGCCATGTTGTATTCAATTTCCCCATTGACTTCAGCAGCCATTTTTTATGAGTCCAAGAACCTTTCCACATTTACCCCATTGAGCCCAAAGTTCTTGTTCTGAGGTTTGATCTTGACCATCCTAGGTCAAGCAGAGGTGGTGGGGGTACCGGTAGATGCCATTTTGAATAACAGAGTTCCCACAGAACCCAAGAGTAGATTTCCAAAGTGGCTCACAAGTGTGGCAAGATTAGGTTTTCACAAAAAACAACAAGAATCTTGCCCAAGAATTGCACAATTGGGAGGAATTACTTGTGAGATAGGTTGCCTCAACAGATCAGATCTGAGAAAAGAGGGACAGAGAAAAAAGGAAAAGGATTTTATTTTGAATTTGATTCCCAATGTATTTGGTACTGTAAATCCCAAGGTTGCTGGTTTGATCCCAGCCTGGGGAACCAAATGTAAGACTCCAAACATTTCTGAGCCGCAGGGAGTTCTGTGGAGGGGAAAGGTACTTTTTAGGCTGCCCTCCTGAGTTTCAAAGAATTATTTAAATGTTATCAAAATGAAGATCCAGAGATCTGTAGATAAGGAATCAATGGAAGGGATTAATTTGATAGTAGTTGGTAGCAATGGAGCAACACTTTCTGAGGCAAGATGGTGGGGGAAAAGACTTGAACAAAATAAGATAGAGGTTGTTCAAACTTCAATAGAACAAGGCACTTGTAAGTAACAACACCCACAAGCTAATGAATCTGGTTGTCAGCAGAAGATTAGGAAAGATCAACTCAATCCCAACCAACCTCTTTGGTTCAATGATCCTGCCCAACTCTCTAAAATCAGGCGCTTGAAGGGTACCAGATAACTTTGGTTGGCTGTAAAAAACAAAGCAATTTTTTTTATTAATCTCTAGAAGCAAAGCAGTAACAAATTCAATGAATGATAAACCAGAAATTCCAAAGGGACTCAAGAATAGTGTTGTGGAATTCAACCTTTAAAGAAATAAAAGGAGGTTCAAAACTCGATATTTCAATTTTAAATAGTACTCTCATTCAAACGTGACTGGTTCCAGAAGGATGATAAAAAAGAATGATCAGACCAGTCTTATCAAAAAAAGGGATCAAGGAGTGTTATAACACACTCAAGAATCCAACAAAATGGATTCTTCTTCAACTAGCAAGGATATTGGTTGGTGATAACAGATAAGGTCACAGAGGACAGACCAAAGGTTTAAGTATGGAGGCTGAAAAGATAAAGGGGCAATCATAGATATACCCAGGATTAGGATTCTCAGATAAAGGGGAAGGGCCCTGGATTCTATTGATTAATTATATGGTTGATTATGCCAGGGAAAAGGCAGGTGAGATCCCCTGCTTTTATTGGCAAGAGACCCTGTAGACTATTTACAATTGTATGACACAGATGACAGCTGAAACTGAGTGGCAGCAAATGAAAATCTGCTGCTTTGCAGAAAATAGGTTGCAACCATGGGTGGAGGAAGATTAATGGTCGGAAGCCAGATGCGTGAAGAGCAAGGTGTACAGAATCATAATGAACGTTTTCCAACAGTGTGTGTGATGAGTGGAGGGCAACAGTTGATGACACTGACAGTTGCAAGAAATAGCTTGCAGTCTGTCAGATGAGCAAAGTAAAGGCAACCAGGTTATAAATAGATGATGTTGGCCTTGGACAGCCGGATGAAGGAGGGAGAGATCAATGATGGGTCCAAATTTGGTGGGAGATGATTGGTGAATTTGATCATTGGGCTTGTTCCAAAGGATGGGAGAGATTCATCAAAAGTTAGGATCAGCTGAGGTTGAGGACAAGATTTGCGGCGGCTGCATGACAACCGGGCAAGATGACCAAACAAATGGGCGCAGATTGGATGACAACAAGCAACAGAAGAACAAAAGAGGACAACGGCGCGCAAGAACCAATCAAACTGCGCAGTTGACCGGTTTGAGAGCATGATAAGGATGACAACCGGATACGCAGGATTCCTGCGCAGAGGATTATGAGGATTGTACCTAATGATGACTGCGCAGACAACAGAAAACCCAAAGGGATAATTAGCTAGATGACGCGCAAGGGTGATGACTGATTGGTTGATGGTATGGGAAGATGAGCTCTTATCAGAGAGTTCAGGATCCAAGGCAGACATGCAATGAGCGGGTGGACCATATGGCAGAGCAGAAGGAGTGCTCATGACAACGGGTGATGGAAGAAATCCAAAAGCTGGTTTTGAAATATTGGAAGCGCAAATTGGAGATGCTGTGAGGGGAGTTTGATGCCAACCAACGGATGGGAGGGCAAGCTTGAAGGGTCAAAAAAAAAATTAAAGAGAAATT
The DNA here is from genome assembly GCA_025617555.3 of Puccinia polysora. Classification (NCBI taxonomy): domain Eukaryota; kingdom Fungi; phylum Basidiomycota; class Pucciniomycetes; order Pucciniales; family Pucciniaceae; genus Puccinia; species Puccinia polysora. The sequence continues at coordinate 36,437,996 of CM062613.1, read as the reverse complement.
TACCTTTTAGATGAGATTTCCCAGATTGGTCACCACACTGGCTGGATGAAGGGGAGGATTGAGAAAGTGGTGATGTAGCGTGAGGAGTAGTAAGAGGGGATTTTTGAGGGTTGAAAATGGGCAAGGGCAGTATTTGTTGTTGTTGCTGATGACAATGATGATGGTTGGGATGATAATGATGAGGATGAAAATGGCATCAATGAGGCAGGAAACAACTGATTGTGCGGGCTTGACACAAGAATTGGGCTGCAAGCGCAACAAGGAGGATCTGGGTATTTGAAAACCCAGGAAAGCCCTTAATAGACCGCTAGGACAGGGAGAATTTTGGAAAAGGGAAAGAAGGAACATTCCCATGGCAGCACAATATTTTTTTTTTGATAGTCAGATGAAAGATTATATAAAAAAAGTAAAAAAATATTCCTTTTTTCTGAGGTGTCCCGAATTGGTCACCACACTGCCACCTGTATTGAGAAGTAAGTAAGCGCAATAAAAACTGACTTCAACAGGCACAACTTTCAATCTGCCTTTTCCTGTACCAATTTCACCCATTTTAACATTGATGGGATCTGCCCGTGGGTGCAATCCCACAGAGCCTGGACCATCTTTTCAAAAACAACCGGGGAAAACACTGCCAATTACCACAAGTTCAGAGGGATTGGTGCTTTTTTTCCCATCACCCTCTGCATGATATCTGTGGCCTTCTTATTCCCATCAGGGTTCATTGGTTTTCCCTCTGCAATGGGGTGACACACAAAAAGTTTTGGAGTGGTAGGAAATGCTCATTCCTTTTTGTCCATTTCCATCTTATTTGCTACAACCATTTTGTCCATTTTCAATGTTCTTAATTTGGATTCCACCCGCAGAGCGTACCATGATCTGGGAGCCTTGAAAATGCTGAGCAAGACTTGCGCCGTCTCCATTGGTTGTTGGGAGTGCACCCCCACTTTTAGGATGGGAGTGGGCTGGTCCTTTTCAAAAAATACCTGCTCACCTGTTGGGAAGATGAACCCCTTCCCTAATGGGCAAAACAGTCCCGCTTTCATGTCTTTTAGGAACTTTTTGCAACCCAAACTCGAGTTCTTGTTCTTGCAAAAGTATTTACATATCCAAGGCATGAATTGATCAGAAGGCCCATTAGGAAGATGGAACCCCTCCAAAATGTGGGGCGGCAGGCCATGAAACAATTCTGCCATCCAATTAAAAAAGATCTTTGGGTCCTTCAAGAGTTCTGTGACCTTGCTTGCCAGAAGAGCCATTTCTGTTTTTGCTTCCAGGATGCAATCAGGCATGGATGGACCCACGCCTTACATGGGGGCCAGAGGAGAGGACAACTACTTTGGGACTGCTGGAAATTCTTTTTTCTGTGTCCTCAATGAGCTCATCCAAGTCAATCTTGTTTTCCATGGCCCAGAAGATGGTTTCCAAGTCAGGGAGGAGCAAAATGCTCCCATCAAAATGACTTCTTGACAAATTCATGGTTGTGAAGATTCTTTTGCACCCAAAACCAGAGTTGAGGTCTGAGCCCACCCAAAAAACCTTCCTTATTGCACTTTTTTGACCTGAAACCACCTTTTTCTTTTCCAGGTACAGGTAGATCCAATCAAAAGCTGCCACGTAATCCATAAAATGAACTTGCATCCAGAATCCACTGCACAAACTTGACTCAAATGACACCCTCTCAAATTCACTTTCCCAGAACTGGGGTTAGTGCCTTCCCCACTGTTTCAAGATCTTGGCAAGTCAAGAATATTGTACCCCTCCATCTTTTCCACTTCCCAGAGTGTTTCCTGGTCTGTGATTAAGAGAAAAACAAGGCAATAATTTTCTGAGTCCAACACCCCCTTGGCCTCTGAAAAACCTTCATGATTCAAAATTAAATGTTCCACTTCCGCTGTGTTGAACTGGATGTGAGGGAAGTCACATGGCCTTATGCAAAAATTTTGAGAGGAACTGTTGCCTTTTAAAGTAGGAGGAGGAGCAAAAGTGGATTTCTTAGAGCCGCAAGCAACTGGGGTAGGAGGAGGAAGAGAAATTGGGGCATTGGAACCCATAGTGGTTGTTGGGAGTTCAAAGTTATACATTGTGCCCATTTAAATTTGAGAGAAAACAAAAGAAATATTAATTGCTGGTCAGAACCCCAGATATGGAAACAACAGGTGAATATCAATGAGTTTTTCCCCAATATCTGGAAGTTATTGGTCCCTTTTTCCTGTAAGGAGCTTATCCCACTTTTCAGCCATTAATCTGAGAGAGGGAGAGTGAGAATAGTAGAAAAAGAGATAGAGAGTTCCTCCCTTCCTTCCTTCCAAGCATCCAGGAGCTGGTCTCCCATGTGCTATATGATGATTTATCTACATTTCTTCCTCATGGATGTCAAGTTCCTTGCTACCTTTTAGCTACCAGAGGTGATATGATAAATAATAAATATATTATTATGAAGATGCAGCAATAATCCGTAAAATATTTGTATAAAGCAAATGGAAGGTCAAATGGTTTGGATATTAATGATTATAATTAATCAATAATAATAAATTGATTATTAAATAAATTAAAAGAGGAGCCAAAAAAATATTGGGGATCTTTAACACCTCTTCTTCAAGGAATTCACTTTGAAACCACATAGGCCTGGCTACTTTGGAGCCTTTAATTTATATTCTTAAAGAGGGATATTGCCCAAAGATAATAGATACATAAATTATATGGTGGAGTGGCAGGGATTTTCAACATATCTGCCACAAAAGAAAAAGAAAAATAAACTCACTGTTATATTATCAAAGACTTTGAGTACCTTTTTGGGATGTGTGCTGGTGGGTTTAAACCTGTGACTGGGGTTGAAGGTTGTTCAGAAGCAAAAATTGATATAAATGGGTTTGGGATGGATAATATTAATCAGACTAAAGCCATAAATCACTTAATTATCTCTTTATAAGTACTTGATCACTTTGGCACAGTGTCTGGATATATAATTAACTGGTTCTTGGGTCTCAATAACCTCAAAAAGGGTCCTTCATTTATATCTATTTGGGTCTAATTACTGTCCTTCTGAGGGCTATAGGGGCTCAAAGTGACGGGTTCTAAGGCTAGAAGGATAACCAGTGCTAGCCCATCACGTGTTCTTGGTGCTATACCATGGGTATTGTCTAGTTCCACTGTTTAATGGAATTATTTTCTATTTTAATTGACTTATTGGCATGTGAATGACACCTTATTTATCCACATGATCTTTATTTCATTAATTATCCTTAGTACATTTTCCCAGCTTTTTGATATTTTCTCTTAGTAAAAATTCCTATGGATAATCTGATGTAAGATAATTTCTCATTATTTATTCACAGATGGGAGCAAATTCATAATAATGATTTTGGTTGTTATTTTTGAAATTTGATTCATTTACTAAAATGAATTAATAAAAAATATACTTTGTGTGAATATATTTAATATTCTTACATATTCAGCTTCCTTGGTAGGTCACGGAAATGCTGCTATTTTGATGCCCTCACATATGTAACTTTAAGGTATTTTAAAATATTTATTAATATCAGGTTATCTTATTTTTGACATATTGGTGTTTTTTATTATATTTAGTAAAAAATATGTAAAATGTTTATTTTAAGTATTTTAAGTATTTTTAAGTATTTTTATGTATTTTTATACTATTTAATAACCACAGGGACATTTATTACATATGTAGTATGTCCCCATATTAGTTGTAGCACTTTTATGTGGTACCTTGGCTTCTCAAGCCGTCTGTCAGTCTGTCAGTCCATAGTCCCACGGCTGCGTACTTTTCAGATGCCCAGGAATGCATACCTGGCTTCTCCGCATGAGGGTAGTGCTGCTGCTCAGCTGCACGCAGATGTCCTAGTTTCTGTGGCTGCATGCGGGAATTTTGACACAACACAAATGCGTGTGTAACTCCTAAAATATACACAACACCTCAATTCTGAGTCAAAATTTTGGTTAGAATCCTATACATGATATTAAATGTGAAATATTAAAATGGCCAAAAAGGCTCCATATTGGTTCCATGACCTTTTTGATCAATTCTTATTTAATTATTCAAAATATGAAGAAGTTTTATTTAAAGGTTAGGGTCAGTGAGTGACCCTAGCTTATTTTGGGTGAAGAATCCATTTCTTCAATAAAATTTATGGATTTCCTAATCCTTCTTACTATTTTTGTTTATTTTGTTTGTATTTTGTATTTTTGTTACTTTGACAGATTGCTCTGTACATAGTAGCCAGCTGACACTACAACTTAGAGTTGAGAGCAAGGTATTAGGACCTCCATCTCAACCCTAAACCTGGTACACAAACAACTGAGTACAACAACCCTAACCTTCCACCCTCTCCAGCCCTTGATGTCCGCCTGCCATTATTTCCATCCGGTTTTTTCCTTCTCGTGGTGTGGCCTACCCATGCCTCTCCCCATCTGCCCAACACGCACATCTCCTCGCTAGATAGTCCTGTTCAACCATCCTGCTTGTGCTTTTCCCAAAGTATCAATATCCGCAAACTCAAATGGATATGCTTTTTTTCTTGGTCCATTTCCCCCCAGCAGATCACAGATCTTCCGCAGCCAATTCTCAGCCAACTGAGCCATATTCTGAGACAGCTGTGCATCCAATGCTGAGCCCCCTTTGCACCCAAAGCCAAGCGCGCATCCTGCTACTCAGTTCCCAATACCAATGCAATATAATGCCACTACAATGTGGGGCTGGCATGGTTTCCAAATAGGCCAGAGAAGGAAAATGACCCATAAAAAGTACCCAGAGAGAATTTGAAGGAAGAATGGCCAATTTTCAATGAAAAAGTTCCCAGAAGCTTTGAAGGAAGGGGGCACCTAACGGAAATCAGAGGGATGTTTTAGTAGGACTGGAGGGAATTTTTGGTTGCTTCAAATGTTTTCAAAGAGGCATCAAGAAAGCGTCAAAGAACAATAGAAAAAGATTTGAAGATGCTTTGAAAAAGGCTTGAAGAAGGTCAAAGGCATCAAATACCAGTTGAAGGTGCATCAAAGACGTGTTGAAGGACTTTCAAAGGCACATTGAAGCATTTTCAAAGCAGGGTTGAAGTTTCCAAGTGAGTTCAACGCGTGAAAGGGTGCTATTATTGTTTTGAACTAGAGTCAAAGAGGCACCTAGGAATGGTTGAAGGATCATTCAAAAAGCACTTGAGGAAGAATTGAAAAAGGGGTCTGAAGAATTTAAAGAAGGGTAAATTTGAGGGATTGGACAATGAGGAGTGGATAAGGGAGAAAGATAGCTTCTTTGTGGGTAGCCACAACTTGTATAGCACTCCTTTTGAAATTTGAAAGGCCACACAATGTTTTGCTGAGTCACAAACTGGTCCAATAAACAGGTAGGAAGTGTTATCCAATGTTGAAGATGGGATGGAATGGATTGAAGTTGGTTGAAGGTGATGATTGGAAGAGGAAGAGAGTGGGTATTAAGTAAGGGGAAGGAATTAGTATAATGTCACAACTGCACCCGGCATGCAAAGGGCTGAAGGCACAGGCACTACTACTCATAGAAATCAAGGATTTTTGATTTGGGTTGCAATGAAGAAGGAGACAGGAGGAGTACAAGTGATGAAGAAATGGAAGGATGGGAAGAGAATTCCAGGAGGAGGTAGTTAAATGAGGAGTTTTTGAATTCTATAAGAGTAAAACCAGGAAGGGAAAAGGTGATATGAGTTAATCAGGCTGGGTGAATGTTGTCTTGTGCTGAGATAAAACCAACTGGCAGAGGGACTAACCAGTAAGGAGTATTATACTAATTCCTTTGTGGGAATTAGTCCAGGAGGGAAGGAGAGGCCAGTATATGTGAGAGCTGAGAGGGTGTCCATGAGGAATGAGTGGCTTGTGATTTGGGTTGTAATCCCATGGTATTACATGTGGACTGATTGGGCTAAAGGCTATATTTGACTGATTTGTTGATTGGCCTGTCCAGGAAGTTTTTTCATGTACTGGTCTGGAGTCCTGGGATTATTGGCTGAACACACAGTGGAGAGTATGTACTATGTATATAATAAGTGTAATATGTACTAACTAGTATACAAATTGGGTTGCAGAGAAATAGAGGATGAACCAAGCCATGGAGAGAGGAAGAGATCCTGAGAAGATTAGCTGAATCACATGATACAATGGTAAGGTTTCCAGGGATATAGAGAGTATTCAATACAGGAAGAGGGTGAACCTGGTAGAAGGAGGTAAAGACTTACAAGGTATGCACAGGTGGTATCCAGTGGAGGGTACAGGAGTGAGTGGAGTTGATTCTGAACTGAGATTGAATTTGATGGATGTATGTATTAGTTTAATTGAAGGAGTTTGAGAACTGTTTTCATGACAGTGATTATGGAAGGAAATGGGAAAAGGATAGACAAAATATGTTTGGAGAAGTAATTAAGTAAAAAAATAAGGATTTTATGTGGGATTTTGAATATTTTGGATGATTGAAGTAGTTTTATATCCAATATTTATTTTATTTTATTTTTTGGGGGGAAATCTGATTCTTCCCTTGTGAAATAAATGGGTTTTTTAAATTCTCAATTGAATATGTTCCAAAAAACCACCATTAAAATTGTTTCTTCTTTAAAACTGTTATAAGCCTTATTTCACTGCTTTAAATGGCTATATGTTTTTATGAATGTCATATTTTCAAACAAAAAAGTGCCAAATTTGTTAAAAGAGGATTCAAAAAAACCCCATTTTCAATTTAAATTTCATTTGTTGAAGGATTTTGAAGGAGATAGAAAATATTCAAAAAATATTCAAGGCAAATTATTTTCTCATTGCTTAAGAATTGATAAATTTACATCCTTTATCCATAATTTTAAATGATTCAGGAAATGTGTAAGCTCTTATTAAAATTTATCAATTTATTTCCTTGTTCAAAAATCAAAAATTTTCAATTTTAAACATTTTAAATCCAAGAAAGGCATCAAAAAATCACTTGAGTTGAAAAATAATTCTGCATAATTAATTTCAATTGAAATTAAATTTCAAAAAATAATTCCTGCACAGAGTCCATGAATTTTCCTGGTTAGGAAAGTACCTTGGAAATTGGTTTCAATCCATGTGGAATTCAAAAAAGCATCCTGGAGCTCTCCTGAAACTCTGGCAGAATTCAGCAGGCCTTACAGAATTTTAATTCATCCTGGAATTCTTGGAAGCATGTTTGGATGCTTCCAAAATTTTCAAAAGAATTGTGCATGTCTTTGAAGCAAATTTTCAGGGACCTTCTCACCTGAGGAGAGTCATGAAATCTGGTTGTGAAATTTTACCCATGGAGAGTCATGAAATCCAGCTGGAAACACTTTGAAAACATTATTTTTTTTTGAAATCTCTGACAAATCAATTGCAAATTGAGTGAAAATAAATTTCAGATGAATTGAAAATTAATTAAAAATTTATGGAAAATTTATTTCAAATTTATGCAAAATAAATTTCAAATTTATGGAAAATCAATGAAAGAATAGTTTTGAATAAATTAAATTTTGGTTAAAAATAAACCAAAAATTAATTTCACTTACCTAGTTTTTTAAATCATTATCATTACTTTATTGGTCTTGTCACTTGATAAATCTCATCACTAAATTAATTTCGCTTAAATCTTCCTCTTTTTAATCACTCTCATCACTTTATTTCTCTTTTCACTTGATCACTCTCATCATCTCATCATTTGATTGCTCTTTTTAATTGATCAATCTGATCAATTTATTTCTCTCGTCACCTCATCACTCATCCCTTTATTGCTCTTTTCACTTCATTACTCTTGTTACTTCATTACTCTTGTCACTTCATTACTCTTTTAAATTTATTTATCTCATCAATTCATCACTCTCATAACTTCATCAGTCCTATCATCTCATTGCTCTTAATCTTTTCAAATGACCCCTCAGCAAATCTCCCCCTGCAAGTCCACACAAAAGCCCAATCCACCAAAGCAAACGTACCCAAGGATCTCTACATCAAGCAATACTCCCCCGTCAACTTCCCAATTCTCAATTCAGCTTAAGATAGCTGATCACATCATCGTGGTAAACTGGCTCAAAATTACCTCCAACTCTGATGCTTGCTTTGGATGAAACAACAAAGCACAAGTTGGCCAACATCCATCCTATAAGTTGAGTGGTTATCTCCTGATTTACAATGAACTGAAGAATAAAACAAAAGTTAGGCTGACTCTTTCATCCAAAAAGATGAGGGAACAATTCAAGAAATTTCAATCCAATTACAACAAGGCCCATTCAATGCCAATTTCCACTGGCATTTGTATCAAAAACTTGAGTAAAACCAAGGTACTAAAGTTTTTTGTTGATAAAATTGACTCAATTTGTCTTTTTTATATTCAAATGGATAAAATTTTGGAAAAAAGGCCAACATTTCCCCTTTAATCAATAATTACAAGCCCTATTCTTGCCATGTCTTTGTATTTTTGTCAAATAATCTCCTCCATCTTTCTCCCTCCAATCCAAATAATTAAATTGGAGTGAGGATCAAGAAGGGATTCAATTCTTGCATACAATTTTGAAAATTGCAAGCCATATTATTTCCATGTCTCTGAGGATTCTTCAAATCATCCCATCCCATCTTTTTCCCTCCCATCCAAATATTTTGATTGGGGCAAGGATCAGGAAGGGATTGAATTCTTCTATAAAATTATGAGGTTCATGGGAGAAGAATTGCGGTTGAAGAAAAAGGAAGGGTGTGGAAATAACAAGGGGTCAAATGTGCAGTTGCATTGCATGTTTTAAAAAAAAGCATAAATAATTAAAAGAAAACCTACAATCAAACACAAAAAAAAACCCATCATTATTCACCTTATTCTCAAGGTGGATAATAAACAAAAATTGAAAAACAAACTGAAAGAAAATATACCAGTTGATGATCACAACCACAAAAAAAAACATGGTCAAACATTTGATGATCATTGGTGATGCATGACGGGATCAAAATAAAAAAAATATGTGTTTAAATAACATCCAAAACAAATGGCATGAGTGACCCACAAAAAATATCACACAATCCAGCCAAAAAAAAAGGGAAATAATTAATTGGCACCAAAAGCAACCCCTAAATAAACAAAAAAACATCAGTCTCAGGCCAAGAGGGAGGAGGAGGAAAAGGAAAAGGAAAAGTTTGGTTCAATGGTGATCAAACAATCAATTGGGAGGGAGGGAGCAGAAGGGGGAAACTTTCTGTAATTAATTGCTTGATTGATCAGGACCAGATAGCAGAGGAGGAGGGGGGGGGGACTCACCGCAATCAATGTGGAGTAGACAGAGCCTGGGGAGGAGGAGGAAGGGATCAATGGCAAGCAATTGAGCAATTTTTTGCTTGCCATTGCTCCCCTCCTCCTCCAAACCAGGCCCTTAGGGTCAGGGCAATTTCAGGGATGAATAAATTGGGTCTTTCCTGACAAGGTTTGATTTAGTTGATGACCTCTTTGAAGATGGCCAGTAGTTTGACCAGGGAGAAAACCAACATCTGATGAGGCAAGCAACAATCCCGGTTGAAATCTTTGGCCTGTGGTTCTGCCCCTCATGTGTTATTGAAGCTATGAGGGAAGACTTGGATGGTGAGTGCAGTAGTACTGGAGCTTGGATACTGATTTGAGGGAATGAAGACCAGCGCTTGGGGTTTGGGAGGATGAGATTTGAGTCAGAGTATGATCAGATAAATTTTCACAGTCTGGGTGGAGAGCTGGAGGATCTGGATGATTTTCTGGGACTTGTATGGAGCAAGATTGGCCTCAGACTTGACTTTGGAAGGAACCAAGAATAAAGGTCAGAAAAACATCCAATAGATAAAAGCAATTTTTTGTTTTTCTCTTTGTGAAAAAGAAGCTGTCAGAAAGATAAGAAGATGAGAGCTCAAATTTTACAGAGGATTTTTGAAGGAGATGGTATGAAACCATCCATCAAACTTTTCTTTGAGGATTTCATCCCACAAAAAACAACAATGAACAAGTTAGACTTGAGATAGTCTATGCAATCAATCAACATGTGATTGGGGTTTTTGCCATCAATTGGGGGGGCAGGTCACTTTGAAATTCAACACAGTTTTCTCCAATAATGCCAAGGCTAGGGTGATATCCCAATGGTAGGTTAGTGTGTTGAATTGTGGAAACCAACAGAATCAAACAAATGAGTACCCACCTTCTTGGAAGGGCATTTTAGATTCTTCTTCTTGATCATTTTGGTTTTTTATCTTGGCTTTTTGTTTGGCAGCCAAGGAAATGTCATCATCCAGATCAACTGAGGAGATTATAGGTGAAGAGAAATACCCATGTCAATAATCACTTCAATGGAAATTTTAAGAAGGCTTTATCATAGAGAGGTGTAGGTGTGGATGGGTGTTTTTCATGTGATGAATGTTGGGTGGATGATAATGCATAAATGGCAGATTTGATGTTTGAAATATGCAATTTTCAAATACACCAGTTAGGGCTTGTGTGTATTTCAGAAACCCACCATTAAAATTGGCGGGTTTGGTAAAACAAATGGTGGTTTTCTATTGGTGGGTGTCAGCTTGCTACTATTGAAGAGCAAGCTGCAAAAGTAACAAAATAACATAAATAAATAAAAATTGTATTAAAGGAGAAATAATATTATAAATAATATTAAAAATTTTATTTCAAATTATTATTCTACGTATAATTTAAGGTAGGGTCACTGCCTGACACCTACCTCAAATTCCTACTTCTTATATTTTTAAATAAATTATAAAAATTTGGAAAGAGACAAGGCCTTGGGATTTTGGCCATTTTAATATTTCATATGAAAACCCATGTATAGGTTTCAAAGTGAATTTTGTTTCAGAATCCAAGAATTCTGTGATTTAGAGGAGTTACGGGCGGAAATGTGATTTGTCACAATTCCCGCACGCAGCCACAGCAACCAACACAACCGCTCGCGGCTGAGCAGCAGCACTTTCACCATGTCCGCGTAACCTGACAAGCGGTGTACACAGCCCCAGGCATCTGACATGTATGCAGCTGCGGGACCACAGACTGACAGAGTGACAGAAGGCTTGAGAAGCCCAGGTACCACGTAAAAGTGCTACAACTAACATGGGGACCTATTACATATGTAATAAATGTCCCTGTTGATAGTAGATAGTCTAAAAACACATAAAATTATATAGCAATACTTAAATAAACTTTCTGCATATTTTTTTATAAAATATAATAGAAATACCAAATATTTCAAAAATAAGATAACTACAATTTTTAAAATATCTTAAAATACTTTGAATATAAAGTGTGAAAACTTCAAGACATCAGTAAGTCCGTGACATACTAAGGACACTGATTATGTATAAATATAACATATATTCACATATATGATATTTTTAATCAATTATTTCAAGAAAATCAACAGAATTTTGAAAATAAGGATCAAAATAATTATTATGATTTTACTCCCATCAGCTAATGAATAATGAGAACCCATCTCACATCAAATTACCCGTAGGAATTTCTAGTAAGAAAACTTATTAACATCCTGGGAGCATTTACTAAGGATAGTTAATTAAATGATGATCATGTGGATAGATTAGTGTTATTCACACGCCAAAACATCAATCAAAAGGTTTAATAACTCCCATACACTGTGCAATTAAATGTTACCCGTGCTACAGCACCAAGAACACGTGACATGCTACCACTGGGTACCCTGCTAGCCTTAGCACCCGTCACTTTCAGCCCCTGTATCACTCAGAAGGACAGAATTGGGACCTAAAAAGCTATAAATATAGAGCTATTTTTGAGGTTATTGAAACCCAGATACCCAGTTATATTTACATCCAGACACCGTGCCAAGGTAATCAAATACTTATAAGAGATAATTTTGTAATTTATGGCTTTAGTCTGATTAATAATATCCATCCCAAAACCCTTTTTATCAATTTAAACTGCTTAACAACCTTTTCAAACCCCAGTAATAGGTTTAACCCATTGGTGCACGTCCTAAACAAGTACCTAAAGGATCCAATAATTTACCAGTGACTTTTATTATCATTTTCCTGTCGTTTCAGCTTGATTAGAAGGCCCTGCCACCCCATAATATATTTTATATATATATTATCTTTGGGCAATATCTCCTTTAAAAATATAAATTCAAGGTCCCAAAGTGACCAGGTATACATGTCTTCAAAGTTAATTACCTGAAGAGAGGTGTTAAAGATCCCAAATATTCTTGTGTGCCATATATTAATTTATTTAATAATCAATTTATTAATATTGATTAATAAAATTAAACCATAACCAAACCAATAAAACTTTCAATAGCTTTAACCAAATATTTTTCAGATTTTTTCTGCATTTATTGAATAATATATTTATTATTTATTCCATAGCCTCAGGTAGCTAAAGGATAGCAAGGATATTGGCATCCAGGAGGCTGACAGTGGGTTTGCTAACTCTGATACACCCTAATAAATGAACTATTATTAAAAATATTGAAATCATTCTTTTTCCTATCATGGTCCCAATAATCTCCTTGGTAAAGGATTTGGGTTAACTTAAACAATACCTGATCATATATTTTCCTCAAAAGGCATTAAAAATTCAACAGAGTTTTGGGTGGTGGTTAGAAGGAAAAGGGTGGTTTATTTTGAGGAGTTAAAATGTGCAGATTTATGTGAATTTTTGAGGGGTTGTTGTGGGGTGGTTATTAGGAGGATGAAATTGAGATTTTTCACTGAAGAAATGAAGCTGGAAGTAATGAGGTGAAGGATATAAAAAACATTTCCAAGGAAAAAAAATAAATTCATCATGAAATTTGGGGGAGGGGATTTTAGGAAAATCATTTTTTTACTTGGAGGAGATGCAGAACATCATTTATAATAGCAGAATTAAAATTCTTAGAAAAGATTGGAAAAGCTTAGGGATGATTAGGTATCTCACCTTCAATTTTTTCTGCTATTCATCTTTTATTGCAGCCATTAATTCATGAAAAATATAACAGTAAAAAAAATCAAAAAAATCTTCATGTATCTATATTTTTGAAGCTTGATTTTTCATTTTTCTTAAGATGCAACATCTGCCTCAAAGGATCACATGTGCATTCTCAACTCTTCAATTTAATTGAGGTAGATGATATTTAAACTAGTTTTCATCCTAATTATGAGGAGAAAAACTCTTCTGTTCTGGTACAAAAAGTTTTCCATTAGAATAAGCCAAGTCATACATGAGGTACTGATAATAATTGAAATATGTATGATGATCAAGAAAAATCAACATTTGGTGGAAAAAATATGAGATTTGAAAGCAAACATTGAGGAAAAAATGGGTTAAAATCAAATTCTTTTTATCAAAAAAAAATTAATTACTGCAGATTACATAATTTAGAATATTATAAATACTTTTTCGGAGTGTTATATCACAGATTTTTAAAGAAATGGAAGGATTACCTTTTTTTCCTGATACAAATAGTGGTTTACATAATATTTCTTTCATCAATGGGAATATGATAAAAAAATAAAAAGAAAAAAAAGCAAACAGAGACTTGAAATTTGTATTTATAAATGAATTGAAATATTTGCTTCCGTTCTCCCTTTTATTCCCAGAAAATTTCTGAAACACAAAATATAAGAATATTTATAATAACCGTTATTTTATATGATTGGGGTCTTTCATGTACATTCTGGTTTAGTATTCCATGAAAAATTAAGAGCTTCTCCATTCCAAAATGAGTCCAATCACCAGATTCCAATGGATTTTTTTTATAGATAGATTGAGTTTAGAACTCCATGAATTTTTTTAAAAGATAGCAAATTTCTCAATAAATCCTCAATGTTCCAAAAATCATTACAAAGAATTTCAAAATATTTTATGCAAGCATATTTTGGGGGGGATATGGAGAATTCAATTCTCAGAAGTTGGAATTGAAAGAGTTTGAATTCTTTAGAAAAACCTTTTCTTCCCCAGAAAACTTTTCAAGCATGGAATTTGATATCCCAAAACTCAATCTGAATTGTAGGTAATAAAGAAAATTCAGCTTACTTTTTTTTTGAAATGGCTGTTAAAGTCTTTATATTGAAATTTTCTGAGTTTCCATTTTGGGGACATTGAATGTGGATGTAGAAGTCTGATTATTTTGGAGAAAAAAAAAGAAAAAAACACCATCAATATTCTTTCCTCTTGAGCAGATATTGCAGGGGAATGAGGTGGAACAGTTTCTATAAATGTCTGGAGCTGATTGGGTAAAAATTTCATTTCATTTATTTTTTTTCCTTGGTAGGATGGTGATTATATTTCTGGAATGGGATGGTTGATGTGTTGAAAGCAACTGATACATGCTTTTTCAAACTCTCTAGGCATCTAATGCTCCAATCATTTGATTATTATTTTATTTTAAAGGTTTGAGGCCCCCCTGAGTTCTTTAGTATCTTAAAAAAATGAGATCAGTTTTTAATGGAGACAAATAAAGGTTCTTTAGAATAAATCCAAAAAAAATTAAGGAATCCATGTCTTCAATTATTTGGTACCCTTGATCCAAAAAATATACCCATTTCTGGAAGGAATCTGTATTTTAGATGAAATAAGCCAAGAACTATTATAAAAATTGAAGAATGGGATTTCAAAAATATAGCTATCTTGATTTTTCATCAATTGATTGAGTAATATGGAATAAGTATAACCCAATGGGATGGAGTTGGGTTTGGGCTTACCCCTAGGGGTAAAATTGGATTTCTGAGGAATCCTGGCAGGCTTGGAAGGTTGGGCTTGGTCAGGAAGTAGATATTTTGGATGCCTTTAGGGCACCCAATTGGGATTGAGGAAGAGTTTCAAATTTCATTTTGAAAAGTAAAGAGAGAATAATCTAACTGTATGGTGTCACATAAGTATATGGGGGGTGGAATGGTGGTGCAACTTCCTCCTAATGGCTGAAACCAAGGTTTAACAGATGTCAAATGTGGGATTGATGCTACTGTCAAAATCATCAGATGGACCAGTGAATGGATGAGGTATGTAGGAGTTCTAGTTTCCATTTTGTTGAGCTATCGATCCCTCATATTACTTCATTATCTCAGATGTGTGCAACACTAACCAATCTACCATTGCCACATCAAAATGCACTCAAAAATGAAAAAATGAACTTGATGGTACAAAATATCAAACTTCCAACATATATTTCATTAATCTGGAGTACATAGAATATTATCCAGAAGTTTCATTTCAATAAGTTGGAAATTATGATATCAACCAAATAGGTCAGCCCATGATTAAAAAATCTTTCAAGTAATGGTTGAAAAAAAATGAATTTCTAGCTCTTGCAATTGGTTTTGAGACCAACACAAGCTCAAATAAGTATAATAGAACATTTCAATGAATATTAATATTGAAAAAGTTCATAATTACATACAAGACCTCAGAAGAAAAATTTATCTATTTTTTGAATCTTATCCTCTAAAAAAATCAATGGAAGAATAAATTTATACTTCTAGTGAAAATTTTGAAAAATTCTATAGAAAATCCAAATATTTTTTCAACAAGTTTTTAAAAGTAAATAAAAAAAATCAAGCAATCTTTTGGCTGACTTGGATTTAAAAATTTGAGAAAATTTGATTGAGATACTGGAAATTTATCAATAATTGAGCTTAATCAACTGGTTGATAGAAAATTTTTGCCAATTTCGAACATTAGCTTGTTAAGCAAAGACAATGGTAATGGTCCCAATGAACTCTATTGAATCAGAATCAGGAAGAATCATCTCCTTCTTTTATTAGATTATGTGTGATAATGAATTGATTCTTATTTTTGATTGTTTGGGCCTTCTTTCCCAGTGGTTGTTTTTTGGATGACTTCAGGGAAAAACTAGCTCCAGAGGCTCTCAAACCCTTGACTTTTACTTAAGATTGGCTGAAAAATTGGATAGTATTTCTTCAGCTTTTCTCTCTATTAATAAAAAATCATTTTATTTCCCTCAAAAATTCATATTTTCATGATTTGAAAGTGCTTTTGTTTTTTTCCAAAATTGCATTGAGCTATTTGAAAGCAAAGTAAACAGCTTTCCATTCAAAGAAAATAAAAAGGGGGCCCACCAACCAGCCCAAACGCGCCAACAGCTCATAAATTTGGGCATGGGTTGGGTTTGGGCCCAAAAAGCCTTATGTTATTACCGGCCCATCAAAGGCAAATTGCAAGAGAGAGTTCACTCAAAATACCTCAAGAAAAAAACCTTTTTGGGGATGCTGGTTTTGCTTTGTGTGATAATTTTCTGGTTCCACACCAAGAAATAAGTTTTAATTTGAAAGATGGGCATCATTTTGGAAAAAATTGAGATTTTGTTTTTTATATTTTTATTTTTTGAAAATTTTTTTGGTTCTGAATTTTAGAATTAGTTTTCATTAAATTTTAATTTTTTTTTGGACCCAAAAATAAAGAAGAATTTTTTGAACTGTGCCATTCAGCAGAAAAAAATGTGATTGAGAACATCTTTGGTGTCATGAAAATTAAATTAAAGTTTATGGCCATAGTTAGTGAATATCCACCTGATTGAAAATCAAAATGATCACTTCTATGATGTTCTTCCACAATTTCATCAAAAGAACTTTCCCAGAATGAGCAGACAATGAAAACACTCTAAAAGATAAATCTGTGAGCCAATGAATCAAGAGCTAGTTACTCAATCTCATTTAGTTTAAGAGAATGATTTATTTAGTTCAGAATTGGCAAAGGCAGAAACCAAGAGGTCATCCCAAAAGAGAGATGCAATTGCAGCTAAAATGTGGGAAAGTTACAAAATAGATTTCAATTATGTTACTGTTTGATATTTCAAGGAAAAGATAAATTAGAAACAGAAATGAATCAAAAACATAAATTAGAAATTAAATTGACACAAAATAATACTTTATTCATTATTTCTCAAATTTTCAAATAAAATAAAATCCCATTTTTTTTACTTAATCAATGCTCAAATTTTCAATGGAAATTATAAATTAAATTCTTTGGCTCAGCATTCCTCAATTATTTCTCAAATTTATCATTAGAATTCAAATGGGAATTAATCATTATTTTCGCACTCAATATTACTCAGTTATTTCCAATATTTTCCCTCATTTTAACTCAATTGATTCTCATATATTTTTAGCTCAAATTACCATACAAGAAATAACCAACAAAAAATGAGCAAAAAAAATAACCAACCAAAAAATCACCAACAAGAAATAACCAACAAAAACAAATGAAAGAATCTAGAAAAAAAATTAAAAGAAAAACAAAAAACAAGAAAAAAAAGAACAGAACAAACCAATAAAAGAAAAAACATGAAAAGAGAACATTTTTTTCTTTAAAAAAATCAATATGAAAAAAAATGTTTTAAAAAAAAAGAAAGAAAAGAAAGAAAGAAAGAAAAAGATAAATAAAATAAAATAAAATAAAATAAAATAAAAGAATAAAAGAATAAAAAAAATAAAGAAAGAAAAAATTAAAAAATTAAAAAATGAAAAAATTAAAAAATTAAAAAATGAAAAAATGAAAAAGAAAAAATGAAGAAGAAAAAATGAAAGAGAAAAAATGAACAAATGAACAAATGAAAAAAGGGAAAAATGGAAAAGAAAAAAAGAAAAAAAGAAAAAAAGAAAAAAAGAAAAAAAGAAAAAAAGAAAAAAAGAAAAAAAGAAAAAAAGAAAAAAAGAAAAAAAGAAAAAAAAAAAAAAAAAAAAAGAAAAAAAGAAAAAAAGAAAAAAAGAAAAAAAGAAAAAAAGAAAAAAAGAAAAAAAGAAAAAAAGAAAAAAAGAAAAAAAGAAAAAAAGAAAAAAAGAAAAAAAGAAAAAAAGAAAACAAGAAAACAAGAAAACAAGAAAAAAATAAAAAAATAAAAAAATAAAAAAATAAAAAAATAAAAAAATAAAAAAGTAAAAAAGTAAAAAAGTAAAAAAAAGAAAAAAAGAAAAAAAGAAAAAAAGAAAAAAAGAAAAAAAGAAAAAAAGAAAAAAAGAAAAAAAGAAAAAAAGAAAAAAAGAAAAAAAGAAAAAAAGAAAAAAAGAAAAAAAGAAAAAAAGAAAAAAAGAAAAAAAGAAAAAAAGAAAAAAAGAAAAAAAGAAAAAAAGAAAAAAAGAAAAAAAGAAAAAAAGAAAAAAAGAAAAAAAGAAAAAAAGTAAAAAAGAAAAAAAGAAAAAAAGAAAAAAAGTAAAAAAAAAAAAAGAAAAAAAGAGAAGAAGAGAAGAAGAGAAAAAGAGAAGAAAAAAAAAAATAGAAAGAGAAAAAACAAGAAAAGCCAAGATTTTTTAGAGAAAGAGAAAAAACAAGAAAAGCCAAGATTTTTTTCTTTAGAAGAAATCAACAATGAAAAAAATGTAATTTTTATAATTATTCCAAAAAAATTCCCCAACCCACTTGCTTTGAAGGTCAGGGGCCAAGGCTAGTTAAACCTTTGCCAGGTCTCAATGCAAGGCAAATTCCTTGCTGGCCGCCGTCACTTTGTGCGGTGTTAGTCAGGCATCATTTTGAAGGGCCTGGATTGAATTGGAAATCCTGCCAAGCCAGATCATTTGTTTTGGATTGATTTGAGGGTGATTTTGATAATCTGGGTTTTTTTGTTGCCCATCTCCAGGTGACTCCTTTTTTTACCATTTGGCCTTGAGTGTTTACCAATGAACCTTCACCATTGGATGACGGCCAGCTCCCCACTAGATGACTTGAAGCATTGGCCAAACATTTCCCTGATGGGATGGCCAAGTTGGTACTTGCAAGCCCCATGGTTTGCTTTCCATCCAGGACAGAAGCCAAAATATTGGAGAGGGGGAATGAACTACCTCTCCATTTAACCTGTTTTTTTTTGCACTGCGACTAAAAATAAATAAATATATATATAATAAATAAATGTATAATAAATAAATATAGCATAAATAAATATATCATAAATAAATATATAATAAATAAATATATAATGAATAAATAAATAATAAATAAATATATAATAAACATATATACAATTAATAAATATATAATGAATACATATATAATAAATAAATATATAATAAATAAATATATAATAAATAAATATATAATAAATAAATATATAATAAATAAATATATAATAAATAAATGTATAATAAATAAATATATAATAAATAAATATATAATAAATAAAGGCATAATAAATAAATATATAATAAATAAATATATAATAAATAAATATATAATAAATAAATATATAATAAATAAATATATAATAAATAAATTTATAATAAATAAATTTATAATAAATAAATTTATAATAAATAAATATATAATAAATAAATATATAATAAATAAATATATAATAAATAAATATATAAATAAATATATAAAATGAAATAAAATAAACAAAGAAAAATATCTTTTCAAAAATAATTGTTCCAGATGGGCCCATTGGCCATCTGGAAGCTCAATGGCTTGAGTTACCTGATCCCACCTGGACCCACTAAGGTTGTGTAATGGCTTGACCTTGCTGTACTGGGCTTTGAGGACATTGAAGTGTGATTGAAAGGCCAATCCATTCTTGGTATTTGTTCCTGTTTCCTTGGTCCCTTCAAGATCATTCACAATGTCCCTTCAAAACAAACCATCGCAACCATTGAGGCTTCTTGGATGCACGTTTTGTGACTTTTTTTAAGCTTGCATGAGGCTGTGGTCATTTGAAGGAGTCCATTTTAATTGGGATACCAGTGGTGTTGGTGGCGGTGGTTGGGTTGAATGTGGAGGATCCATCCTATGAATAAAAGGATCAATGGATGATTAGTAAAAGAAAATAAACAATTGAGAAAAAAAAGACTTAAAAAAAGAGGAAAAACATTGAGAAAATAAAAGACTTACAACAATATTGGGTGGTGGGGGGTGGAAAAGGGCGCGCCAGAGGCAGATATACAGGGCCAAACCTTTATTTCTAGCCCCACCAGGAATTGGGGCAGTGACATACAGTGTGAATGGTGATGCACATGCACACATACACATTTTTAAACCACCCTGTATGTCACATATGGGACATACAGGGTTTAACCTATTTTTGGGAAAGCAGTGCAAGTTACAACCTGGTTTCAAAACAGAGCCCAAAAAATTCTTTTACTACATGTACATTCAGACAGAAAATGAGTTACTTCCCACATGCACCACATAGAAGAAGATTCTCCTCCCCTTACTTTTTGATTCCAAATTTGCTACACCAATCACTTTTCAATTCCCTTCTTCATGGTACCCACCACCATCATATTGGAAAAGTTTATCCCAAGGTTGTTCCAAATGAATCCATTGGGCTTGTTGATCCATTTTCAAAAAATATGGATCACATAGCTAAGAACCTAACAAAAGGATACCCAATAACTGGATATGGGTGGAAGGTATGGTATTTCCTTTGCATTCTCTGTAATGAAATTAAAGTTTTTCTGATGGATTTTATTACTCAATTGAATCATAGAGATGTCATGATCAGGCACTCATATGGCTCCTCAATGAGGATTAGTGAACTGAGAAAATCGCATGACCCTCTGCACTATGTTTATTTTCATCCCTGCGGTAACTTGGGTTTGTTTCCAGAATTCAGAGAAAATTCAGGAAAAAATAGATTTGCTGTGATGAATTATTGTTCAAATTGTCTGGAATTTTGTATTCTAATTTTCCATTTTCACACTTGGGTGGTTGTCTTTCCGAACAATATTGTGTTGAAAAATAAATGAAAATTGAGACAAAACATGATCCTATATTTTTCATCATGAAAATAATCTAAGGTTTGGGAAGTTCTATGCTGGAGTTTATGTTGTGAAAAATGGTGTTGGGTAAACCTTTTTCTATTTCTTATACACCTTTCTAGGAAATTTTTTTGGAATGCTATAATCAAGTTATCAACCTTTGGAACCAGGTTGCCTATGGGATTTTTCCTTCAGATTTATGCTTGATAATTTGTGAAGGAGGATGAAGGGGAGCAGGTTTGTTTTGACATTTTATGGCTCTGCAACTAATTGGGGCCAGGCCTAATTTTCTTTTTTTTTCCTCGATAGGATGGTGATGATATTTCCGGGAAAAGCTTGCTGAAGTAATGAAAGCAACTTTTCGATCTCTCTACACACCTCCAAGCCATGAATAGGCAAGAAAAGAGGAATGAAGAGTCTGTTTGTAGCCATTTCAACACAATGCATCTATCCGGCAAAACGCAGCAATGTCATGAACAAAGGTGCAAGATTTTTTTCATATGTATGTATTGACAAGGACGTTCCCATGAGCGATACTCATTGAATCGGAGTAGGACTATCACTAGGAAGATTAATCACAACCATTCCGGCGTGAACCTGTGATAAGGAAATACTGAGATTAATGAAGAATCGGAAACGGAAAACTGCGGGTGGTTGAGCTGAACCCACTGCGAAGTCTAATCCTTTGAGCCTCTACTCAAAGGATGTGACAGGCACCCCCAGGAACACTTTTCCAGGGGTGGTTTGGTCCCGTGCGGGTCGAATGCTCACACTGGATGACAGGAGGGACACAGTAGAAGCCTGAGTGTGGTTACCATCCCCAGGAGAATCAGAAGGAATATTTAGAACCGATTGCATTCATGAAATTAGATAATTAGAAGCACCAAGCACTAGATAATGACACTAGATAATTAGAAGCAGCAAGCGCTAGATAATTAGAAGAATCAAGTACTAGATACTGAGAAGCATCAAGTTTGAGCAAGAAGTTAGTTTAGAGCCACAATTTCAGCATTTTGAGTTGTCCCCTTTGGCCAGAATCATGGCTACATGGTCTTCATTCGAGCTGTCGACGGAGCTCCTGCGAGTCGGTTGGGACTGTGGCGAAGGTTCAAGTTAGTTAGGATTCCGAGGGGTATTGGGATCTGGGATGGTTGACTCACGCCGTGTGGCTGGGCGCATGACTTCATGATACCCTGCACGGCCTTGGTGAGAACGTCTCCAGGCCTAGGTTGGGAAATTGATACGCAGGGCGCGGTCAGCGGAAAGGAGAACCCAGCAACCAGATGGGGCACTCACAAATTTTGAGGCGCCACTCGGTCCTTCGCGCTGCTGACGAGACTCAGCTAAAAGGTGCAAGACCATCAATTCATGTCAGTTGTGTCAGTCAAATCGGCGTGTGCCGTTGGTGAATGAAACTTCACAAGACCAGGAAGGAAACTCAAACTCACCGCGCAAGATCCGCAGCTAGCAGTGCTGAGCTTGTTCTGGGTCATCTTTTGGGCCGCCCTGATACGAGTGCAAGAAGGGATAAGGACCAGCTTGAGCTACAGGGGGATGAGGAGGGGTAAGGAGTCATGTCCGAGAGAGGGACCAGAGCTTACGTCAGGCAGTCCTTGGTCACGAACACTGCCGATTCACCCTTCTCGTTGGCGCAGCTAAAACTAGCAGGCGAGTCACGGGGGTAGAGCCGATCGGCATCAAGGGGGACAGCTCGGCGAGCAAGCTTGCCACTATCGGTAGCTTTGGCAAAGAAGCCGCCGTAAGCACCCCCATACAAGTAACGGTTGAACAGGCTGTATCCGTAAATGGTCTGCACAGAGTTCCAGTAGTAGAGCCAAGGGTTGTAGGAGAGGCCATAACCACCGTAGAAGCCACCCAGACCGCCCCATCCACCGAAATAGCGCTTGGAATGGACTTGACGTTCGTTCTGGTCGGCTACTTCCTCGGCGCGAGAAAAAGCGGCGAGAGCGAAGATGACAGAGACAAGTGAGATTAGGGAAACCATCTTGTGATATTAGAGTGCAAATAGGGTCACTTGAAAGTGCTTGGAGTCGTTAATGAGGTCGTGGATAATAATCGTGACTGGAAATGAAGGCAAGTGCGCTGGGGAGATGGTCTCCTGGGGCAATCCGAGGCCTGTTTATATTCAAAACATCTGACCTGGTGTTATAGTTCCGACTCCCAGAGTAGCCCTGCTGCATTGAGTGTGCCACCGGAATTCGATCCTGATCAGTGATGGAGCTGAGGACGGTGGAATTTGGAGATGACTTGGCCTAAGATTTTCTCACAACAGCAGTGCCTAGATGTGAACTCGCCCTATTGTCACGTGTGGAACGTTCACAAACCAAGCGCGATCGCCAGGTTGCCTGATAACCGGATCGAGGGCTCTGTTAGAAACAAGTGCAACGACCACGGGTGCACATTTGAGATCGTGTACCCGTTGACCGACGCTCCAACCAAGCAAATCCTGTTGCAAAGCCGGATTTTGTAGATCATGTTCCTCATCTATACTACTGTCATACCAGCTTTCAGAGTGGAGCAAAGAGGATCAAGATTTGGCAGAGATAATGTCATGCTAAAGTTTTGTTGGTTAAGATAAACTACATTATTGCCCCCTAATTTGGGGACTGATTGGGACTTGATAATTTGGATTGGGGATGAGAAATTTTGGGGCTGATTTGAAGATGAATTTTAATTTTTAGATTAAGTCGTGATTAAGTTAAAAAATACACAACATTCTTGATTTTCAATTGAATCAGGATTAAGCTAAAAAATACATCTCAATTTGTTGATATAGGAGGAACTCAAACACAATATACATTTCAAATGAATCAGTTTCTGAGATGTATAGCATTTAAAACCTCATTGTAAATAATGTTATCAGTTTCAAATGAAATTTGGTTGTCAGTCCTGTATGTGATCACTCATGGTGCTTCTTGGGTTGGGCCCACCCCTTTATGGCAAGCCCAAAGCCAGCCCATGTATAAGCAGGCTTTGGGGGGCTGGGTAAGCTGAATGTTTTGTTGAGCCCAAACCCAACCCAAGCCCAAATTGTTGGGCTTTTTGTGGGTTTGAACCATTCAGAAGGCCCCTGCATATTCTTTTAACTGGAGCTGTCTGCTACACTTTCAAACAGCTCAATGCAATTTGGGAAAAGGGTTATGCACTTTTAAATCATGAAAACATGCAGGTGTGAGGGAAAAACAATCATTTTTGATTGATAAACAGGAAATCCAAAGAAATAATATTCAATTTCTCATCCAATCTTGACTTCAAATGATGCCTTTCAAGGCCTCTGGAGCCAGTTTTGTTCTGAAATCATCCAAAACACAACCACTGGGAAAGAAGGCCTAAATGATCAAAAATAAGAATGAATTCATTATCACACAGAATCTAACAAAAGAAGGAGATGAGTCTTACTGATTTTGATGCAATAGTGGTCATTGGAACAATCAACATTGTCTTTGCTAAACAGGCTAATGTTGGAAATTAACACAAATTTTCTTTCCACCAGTTGAGTAAGCAAAATTCAGACTTACTTTCAAGGATTTCAATCAAAGGTTCTTGAAGGTATAAATCCAATTCAGAAAAAGTAGTCATTGATTGAGATTGTGTGTTTCCTTGTAAAAACTTGCAAAAACTATCCAATTTGAAATTTCTATAGGATTTTTCAACAATTTCACTAGAAGTAAAATTTTGTTTTTCCACTGATAATTTGGAAGAATAATATTCAAGCAATAGATGCATTCTTTTTCTGAGGCCTTGTATGTAACTATGAACCAATTCAATATTAAAACTCCTTGACATGGTGTATTCTATGTATTTGAACTTGTAGCGGGGATGAAAAACAATTCAATCAATAGAAATTCTTGCATGTTTGACCAGTACTTGCAAATTGTATCAATCATTGGCTGAGCTTGTCAGCTTGCTACTATTGCAGAGCAAGCTGCAAAAGTAACAAAAATAATGTAAAAATAATAATAATACAATTAACCTAAGAAGGAGTAGGAAAAAAATGAATATTAATACAGAAATGAATTCTCCACCCAAAATTAGGTAGGGTCACTCACTGACCCTACCCTTGAAATCCAACTGCTTATATTTTTAAATAATTTAGGAAAGAAAGACCAAAATACTACGGCTTCACTATTGAGCTTTTGGTCAATTGGATATTTCACATGTAGTGTCACGTATAGGTTTCACACCTAAAATTCAGTCAGAATTGAGGTGTTGTGTATATTTTAGGAGTTAAGGACGGAAATGTGTTTTGTCACAATTCCCGCACACAGCCGCAGCAGCCAATGCACCCTTGCGCGGCTGAGATACAGCCCTGTCACTCCGTCAAGGTTGTGTACGCAGCCATGGGCCTCTGATAAGTACGCAGCTGCGGGACTACAGGTTGACAGAGTGACAGGCGGCCTGAGAGGCTCAGGTAACGCGTAAACATGCTACAACCCACATGGGAACATTCTAAATATGTAATAAATGTTCCTGTGGATAGTAGATAGTCTAAAAGTACATAATATTATATAAAATACTTAAATAACCTTTATACGTATTTTTTATTAAATATAATTCAAAGTACCAAGAATGTCGAAAATAAGACAATGACAAGTTCTAAAAATATATTAAAATACTTTAATATAATTTCATTAGAATTCCTTGACATCAATATCTTTGTGACATACTAAGAAAACTAATGATGTAAAAATATTACATGAATTCCCATGACTTATATTTTTAAGTAATTATCTTAGTAAATCGACTGGAACTCAAAAATAAGGAGTAAAATCAATATCATGACTTCTACTCCAGCTATATAATAAATAATGACAACTCACCTGACATCAGGATGTCCGTAGCTAATAAAATAAACTTTTTATCAGTGAACCCTCCTGTACCAGAAACCACAGCCACTGAAGTTGATTTATTGGATCAAGAAATCCCAGATATCTCTTGATGCCCTGAAAATATTGATTGGTCAGGTGAAGACCACATTGGAACACACCAAGACCCCGTAGGATTGCCTACTAAGGATCAATTTAACCCCAATAAAGTCTTGGTACCTTTGAGCATCAACTTAAACGTAACATCAGAGCCTCAGGGAGAATTCCCTCCTATGGATCTTTGCCAACAGCTCCCAGTAACCGTGAGACCACCAATAAGGACAACCATGAAGGGACTGGAACCCGTCAATCAAATGTTGATGGACAAGGAGCAGCACCAATTACTTCTGCCCTCTCCCAACCTAGAGCCGGAGAAGGTAGTAGAATCAAGCCACCCTCCTTTACAAAAGGATTCCCTGCAGCCACCCCAGCAGAATCTGGCCAAGGAAGCCAGGGTCAAAGACTTAGTCAAAGAGCATGTGAAATATTGGGAAGAATTCAAAGAAGCCCAAGCCAAGGAGGAAATGGTGTCTATGAAAAAGATAATCTCCCAGGAAAAAGCCACCCAGATAGCTCTTCAGAAAATTATTCCAAGGAAAGAGGTACAATCCTACGTAGAAAAGTAGAATCCTTGGGATCAATTAGCCCAACTGAAAGGCAAAGGATCAGGAAAGAAGAGATCCTCTTCCCATCCAAACCAAAGGGAAAGAAAGACTGGGATCAGATAATATCCCTAGCTCAAAAATGGAAAAAGTTTTACAACAATTAGCTTCTAATTCTGAGCCCAAACAAACCTCTGATTTAATTACTTCCTTTTCTAATGATATGCCTCATAATTTCAAAATGTTTTGTGAAAATTTGGACGGTGTTTATACCCAAATGGATAAATTAACCTCATTAGTAGCCAAATTGATCAATAAATAAACAAAGACGGTAGGAATGGAAGAAATTAAAGAACACGCAGAAAAGTTATTGGAGACAATTAATCAAGGTAGGATCAAACAGACTCAAACAATTGAGAATATGTTATCAGTAATCCAAGAAGATTTTATTATGTCTTTCCACCCCTTTAAAGAAGAATTGGCAACCACCACTAGCAGCTCTATTCTATCCCTTATTGAAAAACTGGATGTGCTTAATAACAAAGTGGACCTGCAACTTAATCTGATCAAAAATGATCTTAGAGACTTGAAAGTCCATCTGACCAAACCTTTGGGGAGTACTACAGAGGAACCAAAACCTCCCAGAAAAACCACTACTCCTTATGCACCAACCTTATTATGAATGCATGGGAGTGACACCTGTAGGCCTAGTCCTACTCCTGAGATGGAGCAAGCCCTCAAAATGTTACCCCCTATTTCTGAATGGCCCAAGTTCTCTGGTGAAGGAGAATATAATCATATAAATTTTATTAAATTTATTGACTACACTATTAACTCTTATGACCTACCAGAAGCTATAGCTGTAGTCAGGCTGCCCAGACTATTTGAAGGAGTAGCATTGGACTGGTTTATCAGTAAAAGAGAAGAAGTAGGATCATTCCCATGGAATTCTTGGAAACTTTTGATTAAAGAACAATTCGGTTCAAGAATGTGGAAAAGAAAAATGAAGAAAAATTTCGAAAATTCCTCATTTGACCCCTCCAAGGATAAACCTCAAAAATGGTGCTTGGAACAGAAGAAAAGGTTGGATTGCTTATATCCAGATGCTGATAAAGAGGAATTAAATGAAAGACTCCTCAACCTGTGTCCTGGCAATCTTTTCCATAGTCTAAGATGTAGGATTAGAATAGATGCTGACTTGCCAACTCTAATCAATGTGCTAAAAGAAGTAATAGACATGAATGGGTTAGACAAGAAAGCCCCTTCTAGACCCAAAGAGAACTATAAAATTAACAAAACCAGAGAACAACCTCTTCTGATGAATACCTCTGATAATAAGAAACCTAATGAGAATAAAGAGAGGATGCCTGAAACTTGTTGGAATTGTAACAAGACTGGGCATATGAGACAAGACTGCCCATTACCAAAAAGAAAGACAGAAGTCTTGGAAGGAGAGCAGGAGGTTGAAGGGAATCAGAACTATGAAGATATAGCTGATACTGAAGGATCCCTTTTTGAATGTGAATTGGTCCTGACCAACCCTGTTAATGTTATAGAAGGAGATATAGGTTTTTCTGTAGAAATAAATAACATCCATGAGGATTCTAGCTTGCCCCAACAATGGGATCCTACCATACTTCCTAGACATATTAGGGATTTCAAAACATTAAAAGTTAAACCTATGAGTTGGAAAAGTTGTACCACTGGTCAAACTTTTTATGCAAAAGGATTGTATAAAAACATACCTATAAGGTTATTACTGGATAGTGGAGCCTTTTGCTCATGTGTCTGTGCTGAATTCTTAAACAAATGGGACCCCAATTGGAAAGAACACCTTTTTCCTGTCCCAAAATCCAGGCTTGGCTCTTGCAACTCTACCATGAATGCTATTGGAGTATGGACAGCTCCTATAATACTACCTCATACTAAAGGATCTTTGAGGATACAAGTGGAATTTGTAGTATTGCTCAACTGACTATGTGACTACCCAATACTGGGTAATGATGCCTTATGTCTATATGGTATAGATGTGTTCCAGAGTAAATGAAGATACTTCACAGTAGGTGGTAATTGGGACAACAAGTTTAAGATTAGCACCATTCAGTCTAACTTCCCCTCCTCTACTTATCAAAAGCATTTAGAAGACTTTCAACAAAAATATTTTTCTCAAGCAGCTCTGAATATTAAACTTTCTGAGGAAAAGAAATTGAAAGTCTGCTTTGAGAACCAGAATGCTTTTTTTACTAAAGATCATCCCATTGGTGATATTAAAGGACATGATATGGTATTGACATTGACCATTAAACCTCCTTATCCACCAAACACAAGAAGGCCATCCTATCCTTCCAGTCCTAAGTCTAGAAAAGCTCTTGAGGAACATATCCAAGAACTAATAGACTTAAAAGTATTAAGGAAAGTAGGGCATAATGAACAGGTAGATGTGACCACACCTGTAATCATAGCTTGGAATAATGAAAAATCAAGAATGGTAGGAGACTTCAGAATGCTCAACCATTATACTCAAGAAGATTATTATCCTATACCCCGGATTGATCATGCTCTGCATAACTTGTCCAAGGCCAAGTACATCACTACTATGGATATGCTTAAAGGTTTCCACCAGATACCAATAAGCCCTGAAAACAGGAAGTTTATGAGAATAATCTGTCATTTGGGAATATATGAATATCTTAGGATTCCCTTTGGTATAAAGAATGCTCCATCAAACTTCCAGAGAACAATGGATACAGTTCTAGGTACATACATCAGACAAGGATGGATGATGGTATATATAGATGATGTTATCATATACTCTGATGATTGGGATACTTATATTAACCAAGAAATATTATTACTCCAGACTATCTCCACAGCAGAATTGAAGGTGTCCATGAAGAAATTCAACTTTGGCTACGGAGAATTGGAAGCCTTAGGGCATATAGTCTCTGGTCTAAATCTAGCTGCTGATCAAAATAAGATAGCTTCTGTCATGAATAGTCCTATGACTCAAAACAAAACAGAGTTACTGTCTTTCATTAGTTTTTGCATTTATTACAGACAATACATACCAAAGTTTTCTATGCTAACTAAGAGTCTGTAGGAAGTGTGCAACAACAACACTCTATTTGAAATGACTCATGATAGACTGAAAAACTATGAGGAACTAAAAATAGCTATGACCTATACTCCTTTATTTATCCAACCAGATTACTCCAAACCCTTCAAACTGTACATTGACGCCTGCATGGACGGGTTAGGAGCTGCTCTACATTAAGAAAGGATAGAAGAAGACAGACCAGTAGAGAAACCAGTACTCTTCATATCTAGACAGATCAAAGATACAAAAAAGAGATATGGAGCCAGTCAGTTGGAATGTTTGGCACTATTATGGGCTTTAGAAAAGCTACACTATTACTTAGAACGCACCACTTTTCAAGTAATCACGGAATGTAATGCTGTAGGAACTCTTATGAACATGAAAACTCCCAGAAGACATATGCTCAGGTGGCAAATTGCTATAAAACAGTATAGAGGTCAGATGACTATAGTGCATAAAGCTGGAGCTAAACATCAGAATGCTGATAGTCTCAATAGGAATGCTTTGCCTAATGACTCTGAAAATCCAGCATATGACCATGAAGATCAAGATATTTATCCTATCCTGAGAATCATTCTTTTTGCATTGAATGCTCCAATAATGGGTATCCACTTATGTGAATTAGATACTGCTTTCTTCAACCTAGTAAGGGACAACTACTCTCCTGAAATCAAGCTGCTGATTACCATTATGGAATGTAAATCCCCAGAAGCAGCTCTGATAAATATCCTACCTGCTTCATTACTTAAACCCTATAAAGCAGGAAGGTTTCCCTTTTGGGATGGTCTACTTGACTACAGACACCAACATTCCAGGGTATTAGTACTAAGCAACAAAGAACATATACAACTTATACTCCAGGAATTCCAGGACAACTGTTCATCAGGGCATCTATCCGGAGAAAGAACTTTGGAGAAAGTAAAACCAACTGCTTGGTGGATATACTGGAAAGAAATCACTATTAAATATGTTACTAGCTGTGAAACCTGCCAAAAATCTAAAAAAACTAGTGGAAAAAGGTTTGGACTCTTACAGAAAATCTCTGAACCTACAACCAGATGGGAAATCATTAATATGGATTTGGTCACTGGCCTCCCCCCTGGAGGTACTTATTAATATAACTATGTCCTAGGTATAGTTGACAGATATTCTAAGAAGGCAAAATTCTTACCTAACCACAAAGAAGATAGTTCTATGGATGTAGCTTTACTATTCTGGAACAGGATCATAGCTGATGTGGGTATACCCAAGATTATAATCAGTGACAGAGACCCCAAATTCACCTCTGAGGTTTGGAGGAATCTACATAATTTACTGGGTACTACTCCTGCATTTTCTACAGCATACCATCCCCAAACTAATGGATTAGCTGAGAGAATGATACAGACCCTATAAGATATGTGAAGAAGATTCTGTAGCTTTGGTCTTGAATACAAAAACTCTGATGGTTATTGCCATGATTGGGTAAGCCTACTCCCAGCCCTAGAAATGGGATATAACAGCAGTAAACATTCTACTACCAAAGAAGCTCCTTACAGACTAGAAAGAGGATGGATTCCAAAACTCCCTAGGAATAACTTAAAATATAACTTAGCCACTATTAATCCAACATCTCTTGAATTTAAGAAGATGATAGATCTGGCAAATAATCATGCTCAGAAATGTGTAGAAGAAGCAGTAGAATACAACAAACAAAGATGGGCCAAATCACATAAAGAACTTGACTTTAAAATAGGAGATCAGATCTTGATATCTAAAACCAATTTCAACAATTTAGCAGGTAACAGAAAACTGAAACAAGCCTTTGTTGGACCATTTTTTATCAAGAAGATGCATGGCAAAAATGCTAAGGAAGTAATCTTGAGTGAAGAATTATCAAGGAAACACCCAGTATTTCCTGTTAGCCTAGTCAAAAACTTTCAACCAAAAGAAGGTAGAAACCTCCCTCCAGCAATAATCCCAATAGAACCTGACCCTGTGAAAGAAAAAGGGAAATTCAGCAGGATATTGAGAGACAAGAAAGAGAGAGTACAAGAAAAAGATGTTAGAATATACTTAGTAAGATACAAAGGAGAACCTGCAGACAAAGATGAATTGTTACCAGAAAATAACATACCTGATGGACCAATACATCTCAGAAATACAGGGCCAGCAAAAGGAACTGAAACACAAATGAAGTTAATTTTCTCCCAACATCCTCCAGATTTTTTTCAGATATGGCCGTATCTTGGAGTGGGGGAGTGTCAGCTTGCCACTATTTCAGAGCAAGCTGCAAAAGTAACAAAAATGATATAAAAATAATAATAATACAATTAAACTAAGAAGGAGTAGGAAAACCATAAATATTACTACAGAAATGGATTTTCCACCCAAAATTAGGTAAGGTCACTCACTGAACCTACCCTTGAAATCCAGCTGCTTATATTTTTAGATATTTAAGGAAAGAAAGACCAAAATACTACGGCTCCACTATTGAGTTTTGGTCAATTAAATATTTGACACACATTGTCATGTATAGGTTTCACACCTAAAATTCAGTCAGAATTGAGGTGTTGTGTATATTTTAGGAGTTACAGACGGAAATGTGTTTTTTCACAATTCTGGCACACAGCCGCGGCAGCCAATGCACCCGTGCGCGGCTGAGATACAGCCCTGTCACTCTGTCAAGGTCGTGTACGCAGCCCTAGGCCTCTGACAAGTACGCACCCGCGGGACTACGGGTTGACAGAGTGACAGGCGGTCTGAGAGGCTCAGGTACCGCGTAAACATGCTAAAACCCACACGGGAACATTATAAATATGTAATAAATGTTCCCGTGGATATTAGATATTCTAAAAGTACATAATATTATATAAAAATACTTAAATAACCCTTATATGTATTTTTTATTAAATATAATTCAAAGTACCAAGAATGTCGAAAATAAGACAATGACAACTTCTAAAGATATATTAAAATACTTTAAGATACTTTTATGAGAATTCCTAGACATAAAAATCTTTGTGACATAATAAGAAAACTAATGATGTAAAAATATTACACTAGGTCCCATGACTTATATTTTTAAGTAATTATCTTAGTAAATCAACTGGAACTTGAAAATAAGGAGTAAAATAAATATCATGACTTTTACTCCAGCTACATAATACATAATGAGAATTCACCTGACATCAGGATTTCCGTAGAAATGTATATTTAAATAATTATTGAATTACTGGGAACATTTACTAAGGATAATCAATTAAATGATACATAAGTGGGGTAGATGAGTGTTATTCACACGTCCTAATATCTATTATAAAGTAAAATAATTCCCAAAAACTGAGAAATTAGATGCTACCCGTGCTATAGCACCAAGGACACGTGACAGGCTACCCTTGGATACCCTGCTAGCCTTAGTGTCCCTCCCTTTGAGCCCCTGTACCCCTCAGAAGGACAATGTTGGGACTCCAAAAGCTATAAATAAAGAGCTCTTTTCAGGATATGTATGGGCAGAGACCTAGTTATATTTATATCCAGACACCATGACAAGGTAATCAAGTACTTATAATAGATAAGTAAGTGATTTATGGCTAAGTCTGATTAATAATATCCGTCCTCAACCTCTTTTTTATCAATTAAAACTGCTGAACAACCTTATTACCCAAGCATACATGTTTAACCCATCAGTGCACTTCTCAAACAGATAAAAAAAGGATTTAATAATATACCAGTGAGTTTTATTATCCTTTCTCTGTCGTGGAAGCATGGCTACAAGGCCCTGCCACTCCACCGTGTATTTTATATACATATTATCTTTGGGTAAAATATCCTTTAAACTAAAGAGCCCAAAGTAACCAGGACTACGTGTTTTCATACTGAAATCCCTGAAGAGAGGTGTTAAAGATCCCCAATATAATTGTGGCCCCTCTATAAAAATATTTAATAATCAATTTATTCATATTGATTTAAAACAATAAACCATAACCAAACCACTTAACCTTGCAACAAGCTTAATCCAAATATTTTACGGATTTTTTCTGCATTTATTAAATAATATATTTATTATTTATTCTATCACCTCTGGTAGCTAAAGGATAGCAAGGGTCTTGGCATTCAGGAGGCTGACAGAGCTATTGAAGCAATATGTTCACATCCAACTTCTTGAGATGAAACTTCCAGATGATATTCTATGTCCTTCAGATTAAGGAAATATAGGTTGGAAGCTGGATATTTTGTGCCAGAAATTACATTTGTTGCTTGTTGAAAAGCTTCAAAGGATTCCTTCATTTCTCCCAGTTTAAGCCATTCAGCCTCATAGGGGCAGTCTAGAAACTGTGAGTTTGACATCTGATGATGCTGGAATGCTGATTTGTATGGAAAGGCAGAAGAAATATTTTAATAGGTTGAGTACTGTATTGTTGGAACATCAATACAGTAGGTTCTTTAAGATTTTGTTTGAGATGCCAAAAATATCCATGGAAATTTCAAAGTGCTGTTTTATTGATTGGAAAACCCTTAAAAAATTAATACTATAACTGAGCTTGTTGATAGCACCAAAAGAAAAAATCAAGCCATCTTTCACAATAAGGTTGACAATGTGAGCTTCACATTGAAAATGTAGAAACTTTCAACCCACTTCTAATGCATTTTTTGGATGTTCAAGACATAGATTGTGTATTCAGTTGATTGCACTATCATTAGATATGGCATTATCAGTAGTAATAAATGAACATTTATCCATCAATTTCCAAGCATGAAGGGTCTGGGCTTGTTGTTCACTGATTTCAATTCCAGAATGTGGAGCTGGAATTTGTTTGAAAAATAAGATCTTCTTGTTGAGTTGCCAGTTATTATCTATAAATTGACCAGTGACGACCACATAGCCATCATCTTAAGGGGATGTCCATCAATCAGTTGTAAGTGCAATTTTTCCTACTTTGTCAAACATGGTATGGATTTAGTCCTTGAGGCTATCATATAAATCCATCCCATCACTTCTGACAGCATGTTAACTAATTGGTTGAAATAATGGTTTTACTTTCTTCAAAAATGTCCTTAATCCTTCATTCTCAGCCATCAAGAACAGATATGTATTTTTAACATCCATCTTCACCATTTCCAATATTGAAGTCTTCCGTTCAAACTTCCAAGTTGAAACTTTCCACTTTTCATGATTCAATGGCATTTTTATTAGTGGTGAAGATGTGTCCCCTAACTGTGCACATCAGTCAGCATGATGGAAAAGGTAAGTTTTCAAAGAATTACCTGTCCCAGAAAGAGAAGCCTTGCAACATTTTCAGATAGCCTGGAAATCATTACACAATCATATGAAAGAATATTTTATTAGAAATTGATTAACTGACATGCCACCAGAAAATTCATACTTACCTGTCTTGTTTTTCTCAAAGAAGTCCCACACATTGCTTTGTGTTTGCATTTGTTTTTTTGATTTTTTATTTCCAACTAATACAACATAGTACCCTTTGTTGGTAATTAAGGCATTGTTGTTGATTCTGATGCAGCAATGGAAGCATCAAAACTGAAGGATACCAATCAGTTGAATAATTAGGAAGTTGAGGGGCCGGTATCTCAAAGCAAGGGAGGCTAGTGCTCCCCTGCACCTCTTCAAACCCCAGGTCTATCTGACTCATCCTGAAAAAATCACCCTGAAAAAAATTCCCCATTCTCCAACTTTTAATCCATGGTTTCAACCATTTGGAGGTGGCTGTGCCACCCATCCCTTCCCATACACTCATACAACATCATACATATGCCAACTCACCTTGCTGGATTTTTCAAAAATCCATTTCAAACCCTTCCTCCATCTCTAATTGGGTACCTGCAAAGCATCCAAAATACAGACTTCCTGACCAAATCTGACTGCAAAAGCCTGCTGGGCTTCCTCAGAATTTGGTTTTCTTCCAAGGGGTAAGCCCAAAACCAACCTCCAACCTGTTGGTTCTGGGCTAGTCTGTGGGCTTCCAAGCCTGATAAGCACCCTGGGTGATCACTACCCTTGTTGATTGGCTGGATCTTCTGCTTCAAAATGGTACATATAACTGACCTTGGCTGAACACTGGTTCTTACAGATAAATACCAAAATTTGAAATTTTCTGAACTTTATATTTTTCAAGCAACATTGAGTCCCTCATTTTTGTAAAACAACATGCGGTTTAATTTCCACAGAAAAATGAATTTGAGGAATTTGAGGAGCAGTATGAACATTTTGATGAGTAATTAGAGGAATTGAACTTGATTTTTCTAGATCATGGAATAAATCAGGATGGTTAACTTTTTAAATGAAAATGGAATGAGGAGAAGGTGATAATCTATGTTGATTGATGTGTTTGGGAAGAAGAGGTGGCAAGTTCTAAAGATGAGGACTCGGAAAATGATAGTTTGATGATCTGGTATGATATGGAAATAAAAAGAAATAATTGTGCTTTGAATGTAGAGTATGGTTGGAAATTTATGGGGGAGGTGGGAATAAGGATGTGTTCCCATATGATGTTGAGTGGTATCATAAAAAAGGGAATCCAAATTTGATTGGTGAAGTGAAGTTGGGACCACAAAGCAAGCCAATGAGGTCTTTCTTCAATTTTATGAATTTGGAAAGTGAATGATTTTGTCTTTGAATTTAAATTTAGTAAAAAGCCTTGTTGAAATTTATAAGCTTAAATAAAAAAATCTGTTTTGATTCCTGAGTTGGGTTGGAATTACATAAATGTGGTACAGAAGGAGTTTTATGGAAATGTCCAATGTTCAAAAGAAAAGCTTGAACCCAGTAAAATGTGCTATCAATTTTATCTGTTACATATTCTTTCCTTGTTACATGGGCTTTCATTTTTACATGTGTTGCCCTTTTTAAATTTTTGTAATTGCAAAATCTGATGTCTTTTTTACATGTTCTAACCTTGTTACATGTGTTATCCTGATGTCCTAGTTCCTTGTTATGTCCTTGTCACACATGTTGTTGTTTTTACATGAATTCTTTGTAAAGATGCATATGCATACATAGTTGTGTGGGTGAATTTCAAACAAAGAAAACGGACTGGGAAAAAAGGGGGACTGAAAAAAAGCGGACTGAGAAAAGAAGGGGACTGAAACAAAAGGGGACTGAAAAAAAGGGAACCAAAAAGACAAACAAAAGAAGACTAAACTGGATGCAAGAGGTGCATATGAGACAAAATTGGTAAATGAATAATTAAACCAAGGGCATAAACCCCAGGGCATTTGTGAGAGGTTTTTCAATAATTTTATATCTATAGATGATTAATAGGTAGTTGGATAGATAACAAGGCAAGAAGCTGAATAGGGAAATAGTACAACAAGCATGAAGAAAGCTTATATAAAAGATAAATGAAAACAAAGAGTAACAACCATATAGCTATTCTGTGTCAAAAAGGCTGAAAAGGGTTTAAGAAAACATTTGATATCAACAAGAATAAAATAAAATTTTATGAATGGGTGCATCAGAGTTAGCAAATCTTGTATTAGAAACCTGCCTCTTTTATTGCCAATATTTCCATTTTTAATGGCAGGTTTCTGAAATATGCATACCCCTTACTGGTGTGTTTCACAATGATGGTTTTCACAAAAATGGAATGTTTCAAAATACAAATCTACCATCTTTTCATCTCAATCAATTAAAATTAAAAAAAAATCAATACATCCAAATAATACCCATACACACACCCAAGCATAATCAAACCATTTCATTTGAACTCCAGTATCAAAATTTTGATTCCAAATGCTTGAGTGTATCATATAGTCTAAATAATTTTGATATTATCCTGAAAAATAGGCTCATTATAACCATTTTCTAGAGATCACTGTATAATATACTAATTATGTCACATTTCAAGTTGGTTCTTGATTTTTTGTCCAATATTTCAGCTGCATTTGTTACTCCTCCATCTGTGTCTGAAGTTAGCCTCTGTCTTTTGTACAGTTCTGAATTAAACTATAGAATGTATGTATTTCCTTATTCATTATTCTTAGCCTTGGAAACTAATTTTTAGCTCTTGGTACTTGGTCAATTTATATCAAGGGTGGCCTAGTAGTAATCAAAGCATCCATTCCCAGCCTAATCTTCCTGGGGCTAGAATTTTCATAGCAACAATAAATTGATGGATTCATCTGGTTATTTCCATCATTATCTGATGAGATATCTCTTTTTTCATAAGATATTTCTACCTTATTATCAAGAGTTTTATTTTACTTTATGTAGCTGCTGTACAAATCAAATGTTATCAGCTGTTTATATCTACTTATCAATATCTTTATCTTAAATCAGCCATTCCTAGAATTCCATAAAGGTACTTCTGTGGCTATAGTAGTTATTTACCTATCTTTGAGCTCTTTCTCAATCATTCCTTCCATCAGTTGGGCCTCTAAACTTCTCAGAATTTAACACATCAATCATACCCCCAAAAAACCCATTATTATGATTCCATCTAAAAGGATTTGTAAATTGGAGAATATCCAAACCAAACTGCTTGAAATTTGGTTTGAAATGAAATTTTACCAACCAAGATTTATTATTGTCTGACTGTCTCACCATTTGAATCTGGTTTGAATTTTGATTTTTAATTCAAAATCTTATATTTAAATTTTTCCTTGGGAAATAAATATTTGGTTGCCAGAATAAAAGCTCTGCACAATCCCATTTATGAAATCTCAAAACCCCAGTTCCTACCTGAATAAAGCTTACATAAATTTTTTTTCAAGTTGTTTTGAATCATCGTTCAGCTTTAAGAGATGATTGAGGACCATCCAATGCTTCATAATGAAAAACAGAATTCTCAATGCAATTCAGATTTCCAAATTTTGGCTTAAATTTTCCAATATTGTCAAATTGGAATAGAGAAGGTATTCATTCATGAGAATAACCTTCCTGAATTAAAAATGGAACAGTTCCGTCAAAGCCCAAACCTCCAAATTTATATTCTAGGAAACTAAATTTCAGCCTTTTTATGGCCAACTAAGAAAGAGTGGGAGGGCAAATATCAGGATAAGGAAGTGGAAGGTTTTTAATTTTTATTCGCTTTTTTTGTTGAACCACCACTCCTCTTGGTCAAAAATGAAAAAATATCAAAAATTAAATGATTGGGAGAGACAGAAGGCCACCATTTATTCAATTTATTTTTTATTAGATCCTGAGCCCACCTGTGGCCTCTGGTCTGTTAGACACCCTTTTTTGGTTCAACTTGTTTTTCATAAAAAATGGAATTCCATTTCACTCATTTTTGACCTCCTAGGGTAATTTAAAAATTCATGAATTTTGAATTGTTGATTTCAAAAAATTCTCAGAACTATTTTTATTAACCTTGGTGTCTCCTGAAAAACTCATAATATTCAAGTGGTCAATTTGTTGTGCTAGAATAACAGTGTTTTTCTCCCCATAATCATGATAAAATCACATTCAATTTTCCTCTGGATGAATAATATGTGAAAAATGGGAAGGATATGGGCTTTCTGATAGTAAGAAGGGCTATTTTAACATAAATAAAAAACCCCTCCAAAATTACAAATCAATTGAATTTTTAATCAACCAGATGAATTTATGAAATATTCTTGATAATTGAATGGAAAAAATAAAATATCATTTGGAGGAAAGATTTGAATATTAAATCCATATAAATTGTCAAATATTTAAAGCCCTTTCTCAAAATTAATCCTTTGATGTGAGAGAGAAAATTTTGCCTCTCAGAATTTCTCCTTTTGCTTCCTTAATTGTTTTTTTATTTGAGCTTATTCATCAATAAAAGAATTGCAAAAACCTTGCCCAAAAATTAATTCTGTATTGAGAAAAAATAGCCATCCTATTTTGTATTTTTTTTAATTTGAAAATATTGGGTATCCACAAAATCATCCCTTGATGCTCCGTTTCACCCTTCATTTATTGATTTTTTCATCCTCCCCATTACACCACCCTAAACACCACCTCAAAAATAACTAAATCACGCTGAAATCCATCAATTATTGATAAATATTATATAAATCTTCACCTCCTCTAGATATTCCATCAACTCCCCAAGCAAACTGGACTCAATTTTAATCACTCCCCCCACCCAAAAGAAGCACATCTATTTGTGTTTTCACCAATAAAATAATCATATCCTTTTTTTACTCAAGATCAGGAACAAATATTCAAGCCACAGATAGCATTCCCCCCCGTCAACATTCCAGATTGTCTTCTCATTTTCCCCCTTCCCCACCATTAAATCAATAATTGATTTTTAGTCAATTACAAAATGAATGTGCAATTGGATTTAAAACATATTTCAAGTTCCACCAGTGCTTGATTCCTTTTCATTTCAATTTTTTAAATCTTGAAGAATAAATAGCATTACTTCCCTTCCACCCCATTATTTTATCATCATGATCCTTGTAATAATAAAAAAAACTGTTTTTTTTTCTTTTTCTTTTTCTTTTTCTTTTTCTTTTTCTTTTTCTTTTTATTTTTATTTTTCTTTTTCTTTTTCTTTTTCTTTTTCTTTTTCTTTTTCTTTTTCTTTTTCTTTTTCTTTTTCTTTTTCTTTTTCTTTTTCTTTTTCTTTTTCTTTTTCTTTTTCTTTTTCTTTTTCTTTTTCTTTTTCTTTTTCTTTTTCTTTTTCTTTTTCTTTTTCTTTTTCTTTTTCTTTTTCTTTTTCTTTTTCTTTTTCTTTTTCTTTTTCTTTTTCTTTTTCTTTTTCTTTTTCTTTTTCTTTTTCTTTTTCTTTTTCTTTTTCTTTTTCTTTTTCTTTTTCTTTTTCTTTTTCTTTTTCTTTTTCTTTTTCTTTTTTTGGTTTCATTGGGGTAATTTAAACAATAGGGCATATCAGAGTTAGAAAATCTGCCATTATGAACCCGCCATTTTTTTGACAAAAACCACCATTTTTAATGGCAGGTTTCTGAAATATACATACCCCCTAACTGGTGCATTTCAAAATAGGGAGTATCAGATTTAGCAAAACTGCCATTAGAAACCTACCATTTTTTTGACAAAACCTACCATTTTTAATGGCGGGTTTCTGAAATACACATACCCTCTAACTGGTGTATTTCAAAATGGTGTGTTTCATCAAAATGGTGGGTTTACAA
Organism: Puccinia polysora; assembly: GCA_025617555.3. Taxonomy (NCBI): domain Eukaryota; kingdom Fungi; phylum Basidiomycota; class Pucciniomycetes; order Pucciniales; family Pucciniaceae; genus Puccinia; species Puccinia polysora. Next base: position 36,397,668 of record CM062613.1, on the reverse strand, counting down.
CATCCAAACCACCATTTTCATCCATCCACCATCCATTGAATGCAAAACACCCATCCACACCTCAACGTCAGCAAATCCATACCTATCCCTTCTCCATCACATCACACACATCTCATCTCCATTGCTTGACATCTCCATTGCTTCACATCTCCATTGCTTCACGTCTCCATTGCTTCACATCTCCATCCGTTCACATCTCTATCAGTTCACATCTCTTGCTTCACATCTCCATCTTCACACAAATCCCATCATCATCTCATCACCCCACATCAAAACAAATCCCATAATTATCTCATCACCCCACATCACCTTCCCTTCTTTCTCAAAATGGCCAATAAAACTTCCCTGCAGAAAGTTGAAAATTCAAAAAAGCTGACTAAAATTGTGTTACTGGTTGACTCCCCTTCAGACTCTGATTTAGACTCCTATTTGGAATCAACTTGGTTGGCTTTGAATGCTTGATTACAAAAGCAATACATGGTTCCAAGAAGAAAAAATCTCCACAACCCTATCCATGAAAGGCAAAAGCTTCATCTCCTCCCTGAATTAAGCTTCCAGAAACTGTTCCAAACTCTATTGCCTTCATTCATGAAAATTTCGGAGATGATTGAAGACCACCACATCTTCCAGAAAAATTCTTGGAATCCTCAACGCAATCCAGGTATCCAACTGGCTGTTGCTCTTTTTATATTGGGACCAAATGGAAATGGAGCAGAAATTCATCAATTAGAAAATATATTCTCAGTTGGTTATGGAACCATTGACTCATACACAAAAAGAGTCATAATTTCTATCCTATATTTCTATTGCTCAGTCCTTTCTTGGCCAACCTAAGAAGAAATTCAGGAGATATCTCAAGTAATGGAGACTGAAGGCTTTCCTGGTTGCATTGGTTTTGTTAAAGGAACCACCATCCCCTTGAGTCAAACACCCAAGCTAGATGGCAACCACTATTTTTATTGGAAAAAGAGGCAATTTATTCATTCTTTTCCAATGAATTTGATAAAACTTTGGATCACACACTGACCACATACGTTGCATCTCTTTGTTTAGATAATCGGTGGCCCTAAAAATTGTTTGAAATAACAACAAGAAGTTCATACCCCTCCACTCTGGCCTTCTGGGTTTTTTTCATGATTCATATTTTTTCAATAGGATGCGGATTTCCCAACAACCAGAGGACTACTTTGACCAAGATCAATCACTTCTGGCCAATTTGGCTTATGCTAGTGGGAAATATTTAGTTCCAGAATACCAGAATTTCTTTCCAATGATCAAGGAAAAACCAATTTCAACTATCATCTTTCCCAATCAAAAGTTTGGATTGAGCATGCCATAGGAATCCTGAAAGTAAGATGGGCCAGCTTATGGGAGATGCAAATCCAGCTTCAAAATTTAAAGGACATGAAGATCCTCATCAACTGGATTATCACTTGTTTAATCCTTCACAACCTTCCTGCCAACATCAAGGATGAATGGGACAAAATTTTTGAAGAATATATTCCTGATCCTCCTCAAGTCATCCCTGTCTCATCTTGTACCTCATCTTTGGCCAAGAGAGAGCGGATTCTACCCTTCACACTTGCTCACTTTTATGTTCAGAATTTGGTTTTTAAATAGGTTAAATATAATTTTTGGTTTTAGTTTTTCAACCAAGCATCCAAGGCTGACTTTGATTTTATTTTTTTTGGTGGAATTGGACAAAAACAGAACCAAAACTTACAAACCACCAACCTCACCCCACCAAACAATTGGTCCAATCTCCTCCTCACCCTCCACCGGTCCACCTCCACCTCACCCATCACCTCCACCTCACCCTCCACCTCCACCTCACGCATCACCTTCACCTCATCCTCCACCTCCACCTTACCCTCCACCTCCACCTCACCCATCACCTTCACCTGACCCACCACCTCCACCTCACCCACCACCACCACCTCACCCACCACCTCCAACTCACCCACCATCATGACCTCACCTCATGTCACTCACTGCCTCCCCTCCTCCTTTGGTTGGAAACCCTGGTAAGCCCTCTCCCCCCTCTTCCTCTTCCTGCCCCTCACTGGTTGCTGATCCTTTGATCAATCAACCTTTAGGTCCCCCCTGATTGCCTTTCTCAATCCCTCAGGTGAGCCCCTTCCCTCCTCTCTCCCCCTCACCCCCTCCCCCTTGCTCCCAACTAACACCCCCCCTCTCATCCCCTCCCCCTTGGCTCACCAACACCCCCCTTGCCTCCTTTGGCCAACCAACAATGGGCCGCCCCCTGGCTTGCTCAGGAGCTGGCCCCCCGCTTGCTTGCTTGGCCAACCGCACCCCCCCTCCCCTCCTTCAGCCAACCAACCAAACCCCCCCTTGCCTTGGACAACCAATGACGCGCCTCCCCCCCCCTTGCTTGCTCAGCCAACTTCCCAAAAACGGGCCACCCCCCCTGCCTTGCTTGGCAGCTGCCCCCCTTGCTCGCTTGGCCTGTAAAATTTATGGGCAACTAAAAGGTTTTATTTCATCAGAATAGAGGAGAGAGCATGAGAAAGATAGAATAGGTAAGGCAGGGTGAGAAAGTGTAGTAACCTAAAACCAGGAGTTGACGTGAATAGTTAAGCAGTAAGCCGTTTGATAGAGACAACGTCTAAACAATGGTAATCCTGGACACAAGCCTAAACCTAAATGATTCTGAACTCAAATTGATAAAAGAGACATTAGACCGAGATTGAACTGTGGATGAGATTAAGAATGGCGCTTACCTGACCCACAGCACCCTCAGTCCAGTGACACAACCATTGAAATTGTGTGAGGAGCAGGAAAGAGGAGTGCGCAAGTCATGTCTCTAATAGTATCCAAGTGCCAATCTAATATGGAGTATCAGCACTGGAGCGCGCAGTGTGTGGACGGTGGGTGCGCAGAGTGATCACTTGACTTGACTCACATGAAATGAGGATGAGGCAATGGAACACAAAGACATAAAATGTCAGCTTGCTACTATTGCAGAGAAAGCTGCAAAAGTAACAAAAATAACATAAAAATAATAATAAAACAATTAACCTAAGAAGGAGTAGGAAATCCATGAATATTATTACAGAAATGGGTTCTCCACCCAAAATTGGGTAGGGTCACTAACTGACCCCACCCTTGAAATCCAACTCCTTATATTTTGAAATAATTAAGGAAAGGAAAAATAAAATACTACGTCTCCATTATTGAGCTTTTTGGCCAATTAAATATTTCACACACATTTTCACGTAAATGTTTCACACCTAAAATTCAGTCAGAATTGAGGTGTTGTGTATATTTTAGGAGTTACGGGCGGAAATGTGTTTTGTCAAAATTCCCGCACTCAGCCGCGGCAGCCAGTGCACCCGCGCGCGGCTGAGATATAGCCCTGTCACTCCGTCTAGGTCGTGTATGCATCCCCAGGCATCTGACAAGTACGCAGCCGCGGGACTACGGGTTGACAGATTGACAGGCGGCCTGAGAGGCTCAGGTACCGCGTAAACATGCTACAACCTACACAGGAACATTCTAAATATTTAATAAATGTTCCTGTGGATAGTAGATAGTCTAAAAATACATAATATTATATAAAATACACAAATAATCCTTATACGTATTTTTTATTTAAATATAATTCAAAGTACCAAGAATGTCGAAAATAAGACAATGACAACTTCTAAAAATATATTAAAATACTTTAATATACTTTTATGAGAATTTCTAGACATTAATATCTTTGTGACATACTAAGAAAACTAATGATTACAAAATATTACATGAATTCACATGACTTATATTTTCAAGTAATTATCTTAGGAAATCAACTGGAACTCGAAAATAAGGAGTAAAATCAATATTATGACTTTTACTCCAGTTATATAATACATAATGAGAACTTAACTGACATCAAGATGTCCATAGAAATGTCTCTTTATATAATTATTAAATTACTGGGAAAATTTACTAAGGATAATTAATTAAATAATACATAAATAGGACAGATTAGTGTTATTCACACGTCCTAATGTCTATTATAAAGTGGAATAATTCAAATACCCTGAGGAATTAGATGCTACCCGTTCTATAGCACCAAGAACACATGAAAACCCCTAGTTACCCTTCTAGCCTTAGTGTCTTTCCCTTTGAGCACCTTCAACCCTCAGAAGGACAATATTGGGACTCCAAAAGCTATAAATAAAGAGCTCTTTTGAGGATATTGATGGGCAGAGACCCAGTTATATTCATATCCAGACACCATGCCAAGGTAATCAACTACTTATAAGAGATAAGTAAGTGACTTAAGGCAATGTCTGATCAGTAATATCTGTCCTCAACCTCTTTTGTATCAATTAAAACTGCTGAACAACCTTATAACACCAGTATACAGGTTTAACCCATCAGTGCACGTCTCAAACAGATACCAAAAGGATTTAATAATATACCCGTGAGTTTCATTATGATTTCTCTGTCGTGGTAGCTTGGCTAAAAGGCCCTGCCACTTCACTGTGTATTTTATATACATATTATCTTTGGGTAAAATATTCTTTAAACTAAAGAGCCCAAAGTAACCAGGACTACATGTTTTCATACTGAAATCCCTGAAGAGAGGTGTTAAAGATTCCCAATATAATTGTGGCCCCTCTATAAAAATATTTAATAATCAATCTATTCATATTGATTTAAAAAAATAAACAATAACCAAACGACTTAACCTTGCAATAAGCTTCATCCAAATATTTTACGGATTTTTGCTGCATTTATAAAATAATATATTTATTATTTACTCTATCACCTCTGGTAGCTAAAGGATAGCAAGGGTATTGGCATCCAGGAAGCTGAAAATTGGGGGTCTGGCCGGGAAATATTCCATTTTATTATATTTAATACCTTGGACCAGACATTTCACAAAAAAATAAAATCAAAGATAAATTTATCTGACTTTATAACTGTGATTAATCATTTAATTCTTTTGCAGTGGATTTAAAAACAAATGCAGAATTAATAATCTATTATTTGATCTTTTAAAGATAAGAAAAGAAGAATATATTAAAAATTATAAACCTACTGGTTGGAAAGCTTTAACTCAAGCTGAGCAACTTAATATCTCTTCTGCACGTAAACACTTAGATAAACTCCTTGAACAAGAAGATCTTGAAAGGCGTATCAACTTTCAGGCTCTATTAAGGAAACATAAAGCTTGGAATAAATACCGTATAAATTAATTTTTGAAATATAAAAGTAAGTATACAACTTCTATTACCATATTATTTTTCAAGAAAATAATATTGATATATTTTATTAACCAATCAAATACACTTTTTATCAGTGAACCCTCCTGTACCAGAAACTACCGCCACTAAAGTTGATTTATTGGATCAGGAAATCCCAGATAAATCTGGACGCCCTGAAAATATTGATTTGGCAGGTTAAGAACTCATTGGAACACACCAAGACCCCATAGGATTACCTACTAAGGATCAATTTAACCCCAATAAGGTCTTGATATCTTTGAAAATCAACTCAAGTGAGTTTGGAATAAAACTTATTTTTACGTATTTTTTCTGTAAAACACTTATAAACATATTATTCTAAAAATGAATAGACATAACACAAGAGCCTCAGGAAGAATTCGCTCCTATGGATCTTTGCCAAAATCTCTCAGTAACCGTGAGACCACCAGAAAGGACAACCATGAAGGGACTAGAACCCGTGAATCAAATGTTGATGGACAAGGAGCAGAACCAATCACTTCTGCCCTCTCCCAACCTAGAGCCGGAGAAGGTAGTAGAATCAAGCCACCCTCCTTTATAAAAAGATTCCCTGCGGCCACCCAAGCAGAATTGGGCCAAGGAATCCAGGATGAAAGACTTAGTCAAAGAGCACGTGAAATATTGGGAAGAATTCAAAGAAGCCCAAGCCATGGAGGACATGGTATCTATGAAAAAGATAATCTCCCAGGAAAAAGCCACCCAGATAGCTCTTGAGAAAATGATTCCAAGGAAAGAGGTAGAATCCTACGTAGAAAAGTGGAATCCTGAGGATCAATTAGCCCAACTGAAAGGCAAAGGATCAGGAAAGAAGAGATCCTCTTCCCATCCCAAGCCAAAGGGAAAGAAATACTGGGACCAGATAATATCCCTAGCTCAAAAGTGGAAAAAGGTTTACAACAATTAGCTTCTAATTCTGAGTCCAAACAAACCTCTGATGTAATTACTTCCTTTTCTAATGATTTGCGTTATAATTTCAAAATCTTTTGTGAAAATCTGGATGGTGCTTATACCCAAGTGGATAAATTAACCTCAGTGCTAGCCAAATTGATTAATAACCAAACAAAGACGGTAGGAATGGAAGAAATTAAAGAACACAGAGAACAGTTATTGGAGACAATTAATCAAGGTAGGATCAAACAGACTCAAAAAATTGAGAATATGTTATCAGGAATCCAAGAAGATTTTATTATGTCTTTCCACCCCTTAAAAGAAGAATTGGCAACCACCACTAACAGCTCTATTCTATCCCTTAGTAAAAATTGGATGTGCTTGATAAAAAAGTGGACCTGCAACTTAATCTGATCCAAAATGATCTTAGAGACTTGAAATTCCGTCTGACCAACCCTTTGGGGAGTACTACAGAGGAACCAAAACCTCCCAGACAAACCACTACTCCTTATGCACCAACCTTATTAGGAATGCATAGGAGTGATACCTTTAGGCCTAGTCCCACTCCTGAGGTGGAGAAAGCCCTCAAAATGTTACCCCCTATTTCTGAATGGCCCAAGTTCTCTGGTGAAGGAGAATACAATCATATAAATTTTATTAAATTTATTGACTACACCATTAACTCTTATGACCTACCAAAAGCTATAGCTGTAGTTAGGCTACCCAGGCTATTTGAAGGAGTAGCATTGGACTGGTTTATCAGTAAGAGAGAAGAAGTAGGATCCTTAACATGGAATTCTTGAAAACTTCTGATTAAAGAACAATTTGGTTCTAGAATGTGGAAAAGGAAAACGATGAAAAATTTCGAAAATTCCTCATTTGACCCCTTCAAGGATAAACCTCAAAAATGGTGCTTGGAACAGAAGAAAAGGTTGGATTGCTTATATCCAGATGCTGATAAAGAGGAATTAAATGAAAGAATCCTCAACCTGTGTCCTGGCAATCTTAACCATAGTGTAATATGTAGGATGAGTATGGATGCCAACTTTCCCACTCTAATCAATGTGCTAGAAGAAGTAATAGACATGAATGGGTTGGACAAGAAAGCCCCTTCCAGACCCAAAGAGAACTATAAAATCAACAAAACCAGAGAACAACCTCCTCTGATAAATGCCTCTGATAATAAGAAACCTCATGAGAATAGGGATAAATAGAGGATGCCGGCAACTTTTGGCAATTGTAACAAGACTGGGCACATGACACAAGACTACCCATTACCAAAAAGGAAGATAGCAGTCTTGGAAGGAGAACAGGAGGTTGAAAACAATCAAAGCTATGAAGATATAGCTGATACTGAAGGATCTTTTTCTGAATGTGAATTGATCCTAACCAAACCTGTTATTGTTATAGAAGGAGATATAGGCACTTCTGAAGAAATCAATAACATCCATGGGGATTCTAGCTTGCCCCAACAATGGGATCCTACCATGATTCCTAGGCATATTATGGATGTAAAACCATTAACAGTTAAACCTATGAGTGGGAAAAGTAATACCACTGGTCAAACTTTTTATGCAAAAGGATTGTATAAAAACATACCTATAAGGTTATCACTGGATAGTGGAGCCTTTTGCTCATGTGTCTGTGCTTAATTCTTAAACAAATGGGACCCCAATTGGAAAGAACACCTTTTTCCTGTCCCAAAAGCCAGGCTCAGCTCTTGCAACTCTACCATGAATGCTATTGGAGTATGGACAGCTCCTATAATACTACCTCATACTAAAGGATCTTTGAGGATAAAAGTGGAATTTGTAGTATTGCTCAACGGACTATGTGACTACCCAATACTGGGTAATGATGCCTTATGTCTATATGGTATAGATGTGTTCCAGATTAAATGAAGATACTTCACAGTAGGTGGTAATTGGGACAACAAGTTTAAGATTAGCACCATTCAGTCTAACTTCCCCTCCTCTACTTATCAAAAGCATTTAGAAGACTTTGAACAACCATATTTCTCTCAAGCAGCTCTGAATATTAAACTTTCTGAGGAAAAGAAGAAAGATATATTGAAAGTCTGCTTTGAGAACCAGAATGCTTTTTTTACTAAAGATCATCCCATTGGTGATATTAAAGGACATGATATGGTATTGACATTGACCATTAAACCTCCTTATCCTCCAAACACAAGAAGGCCAGCCTATCCTTCTAGTCCTAAGTCTAGAAAAACTCTTGAGGAACATATCCAAGAACTTATAGACTTACAAGTATTAAGGAAAGTAGGGCATAATGAACAGGTAGATGTGACCACACCTGTAATCATAGCTTGGAATAATGAAAAGTCAAGAATGGTAGGAGACTTCAGAATGCTCAACAATTATACTCAAGAAGATTATTATCCTATACCCCGGATTGATCATGCTCTGCATAACTTGTTCAAGGCCAAGTACATCACTACTATGGATATGCTTAAAGGTTTCCACCAGATACCAATAAGCCCTGAAAACAGGAAGTTTATGAGAATAATCTGTAATTTGGGAATATATGAATATCTTAGGATTCCCTTTGGTATAAAGAATGCTCCATCAAACTTCCAGAGAAAAATGGATACAGTTGTAGGTACATACATCAGACAAGCATGGATGATGGTATATATAGATGATGTTATCATATACTCTGATGATTGGGATACTCATATTAACCAAGAAAGATTAGTACTCCAGACAATCTCCAGATCAGGATTAAAGGTGTCCATGAAGAAATGCAACTTTGGCTATGGAGAATTGAAAGCCTTAGGACATATAGTCTCTGCTCTAACTCTAGCTTCTGATCAAAATAATATAGCTGCTGTCATGAATAGACCTATGCCTCAAAAAAAGACAGAATTACTGTCTTTCATTAGTTTTTGCAGTTATTACAGACAATACATACCAAAGTTTGCTATGCTAACTAAAAGTCTGCATGAAGTATGCAACAACAACAACCTATTTGAACAAACTTGTTATGCAACAGGATTGTATAAAAACAGACCTATAAGGTTATTACTGGATAGTGCAGCCTTTTTCTCATGTGTCTGTGCTGAATTCTTAAACAAATGGGACCCCAATTGGAAAGAACACCTTTTGCCCGTCCCAAAAGCCAGGTTCAGCTCTTGCAACTCCACCATGAATGCTATTGGAGTATGGACTGCTCCTATAATGCTACCTCACACTAAAGGATCTTTGAGAATACAAGTGGAATTTGTAGTATTTCTCAACGGACTATGTGACTACCTGATACTGGTTAATGATGCCTTATGTCTATATGGTATAGACATGTTCCAGAGTAGAGGAAGATACTTCACAGTAGGAGGTAATTGGGATAAGAAGTTTAAGATATGCACCATTCAGTCTAACTTCCCCTCCTCTACTTATCAAAAGCATTTAGAAGACTTTGACCAAGAATATTTCTCTCAAGAAGCTCTGAATATGAAACTTTCTGAGAAACAGAAGAAAGATATATTGAAAGTCTGCTTTGAGAACCAGAATGCTTTTTGTACTAAATATCATCCCATTGGTGATATTAAAGGACATGATATGGTATTGACATTGACCATTACGCCTCCTTATCCTACTAACTTAAGAAGGCCAACCTATCCTTCTATTCCTAAGTCTAGAAAAGCTCTTGAGGAACCTATACAAGAACTGATAGACTTTCAAGTATTAAGGAAAGTAGGGCATAATGAACAGGTAGATGTGACCACACCTGAAATCATAGCTTGTAATAATGACAAGTCAAGAATGGTAGGAGACTTCAGAATGCTCAAAAATTACACTCAAGCAGATTATTATCCTATACCCCGGATTGATTCTTCTCTGCATAACTTGTCCAAGGCTAAGTACATCACTACTATGGATATGCTTAAAGGTTTCCACCAGATACCAATAAGCCCTGAAAACAGGAAGTTTATGAGAATAATCTGTCATTTGGGAATATATGAATATCTTAGGATTCCCTTTGGTATAAAGAATGCTCCATCAAACTTCCAAAGAACTATGGATACGGTTCTAGGTACTTACATCAGACAAGGATGGATGATGGTATATATAGATGATTTTATCATATACTCTGATGACTGGGATACTCATATCAACCAAGTCAGATTAGTACTCCAGACAATCTCCAGATCAGGATTAAAGGTGTCCATGAAGAAATGCAACTTTGGCTACGGAGAATTGAAAGCCTTAGGACATATAGTCTCTGCTCTAACTCTAGCTTCTGATCAAAATAATATAGCTGCTGTCATGAATAGACCTATGCCTCAAAACAAGACAGAATTACTGTCTTTCATTAGTTTTTGCAGTTATTACAGACAATACATACCAAAGTTTGCTATGCTAACTAAAAGTCTGCATGAAGTATGCAACAACAACACCCTATTCGAAATGACTCATGAGAGACTAAAAAACTATGAGGAATCAAAAATAGCTATGACCTCTATCATCTACTTATCCAACCAGATTACTCCAAGCCCTTCAAACTGTACACTGACGCTTGCATGGAAGGGCTAGGAGCTGCTTTAAATCAGGAAAGGATAGAAGAAGACAGACCAGTAGAAAAACCCGTACTCTCCATATCTATACAGATCAAAGATACAGAGAAGAGATATGGGGCCAGTCAGTTGGAATGTTTGGCACTATTATGGGCTTTAGAGAAGCTAAACTATTACTTAGAAGGCACCACTTTTCAAGTAATCATGGACTGCAATTCTGTAAGAACTCTTATGAACATGAAAACTCCCAGCAGACATATGCTCAGGTGGAAAATTGCTATACAACAGTATAGAGGACAGATGAATATAGTGCATAAAGCTGGAGCTAAACATCAAAATGCTGATAGTCTAAGTAGGAATGCTTTGAATAATGACTCTAAAAATCCAGGATATGACCCTGAAGATCAAGATATCTTTCCTATCCTGAGCATCAATCTTTTTGCATTGAGTGCTCCAATCATGGGGATCCACTTATGTGAATTAGATACTGCTTTCTTCAACCCAGTAAGGGATAGCTACTCTCCTGAAATCAAGCTTCTGATTACCATTATGGAATTTTAATCTCCAGAAGAAGCTTTGATAAATAGCCTGCCTGCTTCACTACTTAAACCCTATAAAGCAGGAAGGTTTACCTTTTGGGATGGTCTCCTTCACTATAGACACAAAAATTCCAGATTCTTAGTACTAAGCAACAAAGAAAATATACAACATATACTCCAGCAATGCCAAGACAACTGTTCATCACGACATCTATCCACAGAGAGGACTTAAGAAAAAGTAAAACAAACTGCTTGGTGGATAGACTGTAAAGAAATAACTACTGGATATATTCATAGCTGTGAAACCTGCCAGAAATCTAATGAAACTACTGGAAAAAGGTTTGGACTCTTACAGAAAATCTCTGAACCTACAACCAGATGGGAAATCATTAATATGGATTTTGTCACCGGCCTCCCCCCTGGAGGTACTCATTCATATAACTCTGTCCTAGTTATAGTTGACAGATATTCTAAGGAGGAAAAATTCTTACCTAACCACAAAGAAGATAGTGCTATGGATGTAGCTTTACTATTCTGGAATAGTATCATAGCTGATGTGGGTATACCCAAGATTATAATCAGTGACAGAGACCCCAAATTCACCTCTGAGTTTTGGAGGAATCTACATGATATACTGGGTACTACTCTAGCATTTCCTACAGCATACCATCCGCAAACTGACGGATTATCTGAAAGGATGATACAGACCCTAGAAGATATGCTAAGGAGGTTCTGTAGCTTTGGTCTAGAATACAAAAACTCAGATGGTTATTTCCATGGTTGGGTAAGCCTACCCCCAGCCCTAGAAATGGCATATAACAGCAGTAAACATTCTACTACCAAAGAAGCTCCTTACATACTAGAAAGAGGATGGATTCCAAAACTCCCTAGGAATAACTTGAACTATAACTTAGCCACTATTCATCCAAAATCTCTTAAATTTAAGAAGATGATAGATCTGGCAAATAATCATGCTCAGAAATGTGTAGAAGAAGCACTAGAATGCAAAAAACAAAGATGGGACAAATCACATAAAGAACCTGACTTTAAAATAGGAGATCAGATCTTGATATCTACAACCAATTTCAACAACCTAGCAGGAAACAGAAAACTGAAACCAGCCTTTGTTGGACCATTTGTTATCAAGAAGATGCATGGCAAAAATGCTGTGGAAGTAATCTTGAGTGAAGAATTATCAAGGAAACATCCAGTATTTCCTGTTAGCCTAGTCAAAAACTTTCAACCAAGAGAAGGCAGCAACCTCCCTCCAGCAATAATCCCAATAGAACCTGACCCTGTGAAAGAAAAAGGGAAAGTCAGAAGGATATTGAGAGATAAGAAAGGGAGAGTACAAGGAAAAGATGTCAGACTATACTTAGTAAGATACAAAGGAGAATCTGCAGAAAAAGATGAATGGTTACCAGAAAAAAATATAACTGATGGACCAATACATCTCAGAAACTAAAGAGCCAGCAAAAGGAACTGAAACACCAATGAAGTTAATTTTTTTCTCCCAACTTCCTCCAGATTTTTTTCAGATATGGCCATATCTTGGAGTGGGGGAATGTCAGCTTGCTACTATTGCAGAGCAAGCTGCAAAAGTAACAAAAATAACATAAAAAAAATAATAATACAAATAACCTAAGAAGGAGTAGGAAAACCATAAATATTATTACAGAAATGGGCTATCCACTCAAAATTAGGTGGGGTCACTCACTGACCTCTACCTTGAAATCCAACTCCTTATATTTTGAAATAATTATGGATAGAAAAACCAAAATACTACGGCTCCATTATTGAGCTTTTTGGCCAATTAGATATTTCACACACATTGTCACGTATAGGTTTCACACCTAAAATTCAGTCAGAATTGAGGTGTTGTGATTATTTTAGGAGTTACGCGTGGAAATGTGTTTTGTCACAATTCCCGCACGCAGCCGCAGCAGCCAATGCACCCGCGCGCGGCTGAGATATAGTCCTATCACTCTGTTGAGGTTGTGTATTCAGCTCCAGGCCTCTGACAAGTACGCAGTCGCGGGACTATGGGTTGACAGAGTGACAGGCGGCCTGAGATGCTCAGGTACTGCGTAAACATGCTACAACCTACACAGGAACATTCTTCATTTGTAATGGATTTTCCCGTGAATAGTAGACAGTCTAAGAATACATAATATGATATAAAAATACTTAAAAAATCCTTATACGTTTTTTTATTTAATATAATTGGAAGTACCAAGAATGTCGAAAATAAGACAATGACAACTTCTAAAAATATATTAAAATACTTTAATATACTTTTATGAGAATTTCTAGACATTAATATCCTCGTGGTATACTAAGAAAACCAATGATGTAGAAATATTACATGAATTCACATGAATTATATTTTTAAGTAATTATCTTGGTAAATCAACTGGAACTCAAAAATAAGGAGTAAAATCAATATTATGACTTTTACTCCAGTTATATAATACATAATGAGAACTTACCTGACATCAAGATGTCCGTAGAAATGTCTATTTCTATAATTATTACATTGCTGGGAACATTTCCTGAGGATAATTAATTAAATGATACATAAATAGGACAGATTAGTGTTATTCACACGTCCTAATGTCTATTATAAAGTGAAATAATTCCCATACCCTGAGGAATTTGATGCTACCCGTGCTATAGCACCACGAACACATGACAGGCTACCCCTGGTTACCCTGCTAGCCTTAGTGTCCGTCCGTTTGAGCACCTACAACCTTCAGAAGGACAATATTGGGACTCCAAAAGCTATAAATAAAGAGCTCTTTTGAGGATATTGATGGGCAGAGACCCAGTTATATTCACATCCAGACACCTTTCCAAGGTAATCAAGTACTTATAAGAGATAAGTAAGTGATTTATGGCAATGTCTGATCAGTAATATCCGTGCTAAACCTCATTTATATCAATTAAAACTGCTGAACAACCTTATAACCCCAGTATACAGGTTTAACCCATCAGTACACGTCTCAAACAGATACCCAAAGGATTTAATAATGTACCAGTAAGTTTTATTATCCTTTCTCTGTCATAGTAGCTTGGCTAAAAGGCCCTGCCACTCCACTGCTTATTTTATATACATATTATCTTTGGGTAAAATATCCTTTAAACTAAAGAGCCCAAAGTAACCAGGACTACGTGTTTTCATACTGCCATCCCTGAAAAGAGGTGTTAAAGATCCCCAATATAATTTTGGCCCCTCTATAAAAATATTTAATAATCAATCTATTCATATTGATTTAAAAAAAATAAACAATAACCAAACCACTTAACCTTGCAATAAGCTTCATCCAAATATTTTACGGATTTTTGCTGCATTTATTAAATAATATATTTATTATTTACTTTATCACCTCTGGTAGCTAAAGGATAGCAAGTGTCTTGGCATCCAGGAGGCTGACATAAAACAGAATCTAAAGGAGAATGGTGAAACTGAGGAGGACAATGAGAGATGATAAGAACAAAATGAGAATTTAAAATGGTCAACCACCCAAAAAGAGGGCCTAAATGAGGGAATCCAAAATCTCTTTGGAAGTGGCTGAAGAAGGTTTTTTTGGAAAAGATTCTATGTTCTAGACAAAAACTGCGACCTTTGGATTTGTAACCTGATCTTGCTGCCAAAAAGAAAAAGAACAAACAAAATCCCACCCTTGAAGAGTTTGAATGGGTCAAACAGAAGATTGAAAAGTTCCATTTATTCACTGGTGGAAAAGTTTCCGTCCTTGACAAAACCAATAATCAAGACTCTCTTGTGGCAGTCATCAATTTTCTCCCTTTGAATAAAATATCTGAGGAAGAGAAGAAGGACATCAACTTTGTGATAACTTTCCTTCACCAATCAAAAAACTTTGTCAACACTGTTGGCCCCTCAAGATCTTGTGATGGGAAGATGAGGGCTATTTGATGGAGAAAATTGATGAACCCTTCTGGAATGTTTGGCCAATATTTGAATAAAAAACCTATTCAAACTTCCTCTCAAGAGTATGATTTCCTCAACCTTAGGTTGGACAAAGTCTCTCAATTCCTAGGCCAAATGCTTTGAAAATTAGCCAAACTTGCATTCAATTCCAAGCAGGAAATAATGATGGACTAAAACATCCCTTCCTTCTCTTCTTTGGAATTTGGATCCCCCCTCACTGCTTTTGACTGTTCACCACATATAAATTTCACCTCCAAAGGCTTCTACAACTATCCCCATATTGACAAAGGCAACCTCTCAGACTATTTTTTTTTTACTGGAGCTTCCAAGAAAAAATGCAATGGACAAATGATTGACAACAAGGATGAATATCAAGTATCTGATGGGCAATTTGGTTTTCCTGACTTAGGTTTTGGCATTGATTTCAAAGAAAAAGGTATTGTAAAAATGGTTTGGGCGGAAAATATATAAAACACTGTAATTTTTCTGCTGTGGACACTGCCACTCATACAAGGATGTCTATGTCCATGCAAATAAAAAAACCACAAGGAACACCTGCAGGGACTGAAAAAGTGGGTCAATATACTCTAGAAAAAAATGTAAATAAAAATACAACATATTTTTTTATTGTTGGAGTTTCAAATATTCTCAAACATTTTAGTGATCAAAAATAAATTTTTGTTTTTTTTATTTTTGAAATTTAGGCAAGTAAATATATTTACAAGCCAAGAAAATTTTTTGCTTTTTAATTTTTTAAATTTTTAAAGTAAATATATTTACAAGCCCAGCAATTGAGTGATTTCCTTGATTTAATCCAAAGTTCTACTGCTACCAATACATGCGCTGGCTATGGATAACCTATCTTTTTTTTCTGTTGCTTGCCTTCCCCTCTCCTTTTGGAGTCCGACTTCCTCTCAATCCTTCTCCTTTTCCTATTTTTGAAACACCAGCTCAGCCTGTTTGATTTTCCACTCAGAATTCAACTTTTGTTGATGAGCCAGACTCTCCGATTTTTGCTTTTGAAAATCAATTTTCAGTTGAAGGTTCCACTTCTCCTTTTTGAACTGAATTTTTTCAGATTCAATTTGCAATTTAACTGTTTTGCAGAGTGGAATAGGAATGATCTGTATTTTTAAACCAAGGAGAATCCAACATGCTTACTTGAATCTTGCTTATCCATTATATCCTCAAAGCCAGAAAATGTTGAAGTATTTTTGCTCTTTTGACAGCTATTTGGGTTGATGTTGATGAAATTTGAGGCCTTTTGCTTTCCCTTTGCAGAGGAGGTTTGTGTTGGAATAGTGTTTCTCTCATTTGAAGGGGACGTGGGAGGACCCATTGGCTTCTGTTTTCAGCCAATAAGGAATGGATGATCTTGTTTTTTTACAATCTAAATCAGTCAGGATTAACCAGACAGAAGAGACAAGAACTTGGGTGCTTACTTGAGCAGCTGTTGATGGTAGTGGCAATACAGGAATAATGTTCTCCTCATTGGCCAAGTGTCAGCCTCCTGGATGCCAAGACCCTTGCTATCCTTTAGATAACAGAGTTGATAGAATAAATAATAAATATATTATTTAATAAATGCAGCAGAAATCCGTAAAATATTTGGATTAAGCTTATTGCAAGGTTAAGTGGTTTGGTTATGGTTTATTGTTTTAAATCAATATGAATAAATTGATTATTAAATATTTTTATAGAGGGGCCAAAATTATATTGGGGATCTTTAACACCTCTCTTCAGGGATTTCAGTATGAAAACACGTAGTCCTGGTTACTTTGGGCTCTTTAGTTTAAAGGATATTTTACCCAAAGATAATATGTATATAAAATCCACGGTGGAGTGGCAGGGCCTTGTAACCAAGCTTCCACGACAGAGAAAGGATAATAAAACTCACTGGTATATTATTAAATCTTTTGGGTATCTGTTTGAGACGTGCACTGATGGGTTAAACCTGTATGCTGGGGTTATAAGGTTGTTCAGCAGTTTTGATTGATAAAAAAGAGGTTGAGGACAGATATTATTGATCAGAATTAGCCATGAATCACTTACTTATCTCTTAAAAGTACTTGATTACCTTGGCACGGTGTCTGGATATAGATAGGACTGGGTCTCTGCCCATAAATATCCTCAAAAGAGCTGTTTATTTATAGCTTTTGGAGTCCCAATACTATCCTTCTGAGGGGTACAGGGGCTCAAAGGGACAAACACCAAGGCTAGCAGGATAACCAGTGGTAGCCTGTCACGTGTTCTTGGTGCTATAGCACGGGTAGCATCTAATTCCTCAGGGTATGAGAATTATTCTACTTTATAATAGGTATTAGGACGTGTGAATAACACTAATCTGTCCTATTTATGTATTATTTAATTAATTATCCTTAGTAAACGTTTGTCAGTAATTTGATAATTATTCAAATAGAAATTTCTACAGACATCTTGATGTCAGGTGATTTCTCATTATTTATTAAATAACTGGAGTAAAGTCATGATATTGATTTTACTCCTTCTTTTTGAGTTCCACTTGATTTACTAAAATAAATACTTAAAATTATAAGTCATGTGAATTCATGTAATAGTGTTACATCATTAGTTTTCTTAGTATGTCACGAAGATATTGATTTCCAGGAATTTTCATAAAAGGATATGGAAGTATTTTAATAAATTTTTAGAAGTTGCCATTGTCTTATGTTCAACATTCTTGGTACTTTGAATTATATTTAAAAAAAATACGTAGAAGGGTTATTTAAGTATTTTTATATAATATTATGTAATTTTAGACTATCTACTATCCACAGGAACATTTATTACATATTTAGAATGTTCCCGTGTGGGGTGTAGCATGTTTACGCGGTACCTGAGCCTCTCAGGCCGCCTGTCACTCTGTCAACCCATAGTCCCGCGGCTGCCTACTTGTCAGAGGCCTGGGGCTGCGTTCACAACCTTGAAAGAGTGACAGGCCTGTATCTCTGCAGCGCGCGGGTGCATTGGCTGCCGCAGCTGCGTGCAGGAATTGTGACAAAGCACATTTCCATCCATAACTCCTAAGATATACACAACACCTCAATTCTGACTGAATTTTAGGTGTCAAACCTATACGTGAAAATATGTGTGAAATATTAAATTGAACAAAAGCTCAATAGTGGAGCCTTAGTATGTTGGTCTTTCTTTCCTTCATTATTTAAAAATATAAGGAGTTGGATTTCAAGGGTGGGGTCAGTGAGTGACCCTACCTAATTTTGTGTGGAAAAATCATTTCTTTAATAGTATGTATGGTTTTCCTACTACTTCTTAGGTTAATTTTATTATTATTATTATTGTGTTATTTTTGTTACTTTTGCAGCTTTCTTTGCAATAGTAGCAAGCTGACACCAAGTTTCCATTTCTTCCACCCAAGGAAGAGACAAATCAAAAGAAGGGAGTGAGGGGTCCAAGGTCCTGTTTGACTCATCAATCAATGCTGAAGTAGATGCCACTGGAGCTGACTGTGTTGGAATATCCTCCTTGGAATTGGATGGGGGCCACTCCAAGGCAAAGGTCTCATCAGGGTCCTCATTGCTAGGATGAGCATCCACAGCCAAGTCCTTGGAACCAACTGAATCATATTGTTGGGCATCAAAAGCAGCAAGAGGGTTGATTTTGGCCTTCTTTCCAAAGATTTCATCCATTTGAATATAAAAAGGACAAATGGAGTCCAACCAATCAACCACCACTTTTATTCCTTTGGCTTTGTTGGAGTTGGTGATACCAAAGCCAGTGGATATTGACATGGAGTGGGCATTTTTGTACTTGGCTTGATAATTCTCAAATCGCCCCCTCATCTGTTTGGATGAAAGATCCTGCCTAACTTTTGTTTAATTCTTGAGTTCATTGGCCATCAGGAGATAAAAATTGACCTTGGAGGATGGTGGTTGGCAGACGGGTGCTTCATTTTTGGTTCCAAAGGAAGCATTTTAGTTGGAGGGAATTTTGAGCCAGTTTACCAGGATGATTTTATCAGCTCTCTTGAACTGAATTGAGCCTTTGGAAGCTGATGGGGGAGGATTGTTGGAATTAGAGTTCCTGGGGGATGTTTTCTTTTTTCCATTGGTTTGTTTAGTGGACTTTGCGGGGGAGGATTGTGAAGGGGACATCTAAAAAGAGTAAGAGGGATGAAGGGATGAAGCAATAAATTGATTAAGCAATGAAGTGATGAAGGGATGTCATGAAATTAAGGATGAGGGATGAAGCAATAAATTGATGAAGGGATTTGATGAAAGCAGGGATGAGGGATCAAGCAATAAATTGATGAAGCAATGAAGTGATAAAGGGGTGTGATGAAAGCAGGGATGAAGCAATGAAGCAATGAGAGGATGGATGTGATGAAAGAAATAAAGTGATGAGAGTGATGAAGCAAGGTGAGAGTGATGAAGTGATGAGGGGATGAGAGTGATGAAGTGATGAGAGCAATGAAAATAAATTTTTTTTGAGAAAATAAATTTTTTTGGATGAGGTTGGAGGTAGAATTTTTCCAATGAGGCCGGAGGTTGAAAACAGCGGTGATGATGTGGAATGACACAGTTGAAATGGTGAAATACTTTATATACTTTATTTGAAAAAACCCCTTTATTTCCAGGTCACTCTGAAACGTCTGATCCAAAACAAGTTATTTTTTTTGATTTTTAATGGCTGGTTTGAAATGGCAGATTTGGTTTGAAACCCTCCATTAAAAAATGGCGGGTTTGCTTAACTCTGATACACCCTAATTTTAATACTGATCTTCCATTTTTTGAACTTTTTTCACCATTTTTTTAAAAAATAATATGTTAATCCCTTTGAATTGATTTATAAAATAGTTGAATGCTTTCAATATAAGATTGAAATACATTCAAGAATGTATATGTGTAAAATAAGAAGTGAATTGAAACATTTTTTGCATAAATGAGAAAGAATGGAAGAATATTTCAAGGAAGAGCAAGAGAACTCAATAATCAGACAACAGAATCTTAATTTAGATTAATGAGGAGGGATTAGAGATGTTTAATGCTTGATATTTCATGAAATATTTCCATTAAATAATTTTGCAGGATGATGATAATATTTTTATGGTTTAAATTATTACTTCAAAAAATTTAGACTGATTACATGAAGCTGAAAGGAAGTATACCAATTTCATTTTACCCTGTTTCATACAGTCCAAAATTTCTCTTCTGCTTTATTTTGGATTATATAACCTGGGGCAGGAATAGGTGTAACGTAGATTGGACAAATTCCATGAATGATGATGAATGGAGTGGTTGATAAATCACAAAATCAGCATTTATTTTGGTCATGAAGGATTCAAAAATTAACAGCTTGAATTTCAGAAGAGATCCACATATTATACAAAGAATTATTAGAGGATTAGAAAAATCTCTTTTGAATAAAAATTAGAAATAACAAATCTAAAATTCATTTCCTTTGCTTTATGAAACTAAAATCATATAGATAATGAAAATCTATTCTCCTTGTGTTTTATTGTTTTAATCCACCAAAGAAATGGCAGGGCTGACTGAAGAAAATGCAGAAAAAAACAAATTCATACAATATCATTTTCCTTTCCCCAACTTTCTGTTTCATTTTTGCTTTAAATAAAAATAAGGAACAATTAAATCATCCAAAAATTCAAAGGTTCCCAATTTAACTTCCCTTGAACCCAATTTTCATAATCAGATTTCCTTTTATTTTAAGATCAGTTGAAGAAAAAGGAAAACTATAAACATGATATTTAAAGGAGTTTAATATATCTCAGTAAAGAAAATACATATTAATTTCAACTTTGTCAATTTAATTTTGAACCATGAATTTTTTCAAAAAAAATATTTTTTTTTTCCAATTTTTATGAAGCAAAAAATAAAAATAAATTAGACTCCAATTAGAATATAGATCTTTTCTATGAGCTCAGCTTCTAAATAACTGCTAAAATATAAAATTTTCAAGGATATTTTACCTTTTTTTCTCAAAATTAACCCAATCATTCTCCTTCTCATACTTTTGAAAATTGATCTATTTTATTCTTTTTTCAGACTTAGCAGAGATATTTTTTTTCCTATATCAAAAAATCATGCTGCAAGTTTTATATTAAAATTTATTTTTTCTATCATAACCTTTTTTTCAAGTATATTAATTTATAAGCTTCAATATTTTGAGAAATTTGGACAATTTTTTGTATGACCTTGTCTGATCCTTTTTTTTAAAAAATTAATTCACCATAGCTTCCAAATATGTATTTTTTTATTACTTAATTCATATTTGAGTTTTTATTTGTTAAATTTTGTTTCCTTCAATTCAATTTCAAGAGTGAAATTTTGAACTTTATGAAGTCAATTCATCAATATTTCAAAATTGAAAATTATGTAGGGATCTTTGCTTAAGCGCCAAATTCCTTGAGGAGAGGGCAGAGCTATCTATGTGAAAGAATTTATTATCCATCAAAGAATGAATAGTTTAGCTTTAAGAACTTCACACAAATTTAATCAATTTTTTTAGGAGGATCTGGTATTTCTATTGAATTTCATAAATAAAAATCATGTAAACAGAATTTAAAATAGATTTTGAATTGATCCAAGGAGAAAAGGAATGAATTATAATATTTCATAGATGAATCAAATGAATTATGTTTGCAGATACTGAAACTCTAGTTTTTGTAATATATTTTAAGGGAAAGTAAATGGGTAAAGAAGCTAGCTGTTCTTTGCAGGTAGTAAAAGGAAGCGTGACAACAATAAAACAGAATATGGCTGGATAGGGTGAATATTGAAGCTAGAATATTGCATTTTTTCAGTAGTTGTGAATAAATGTTCTATTGCAAACTTTATATCAAACTTGGAAATTCTAAATGGGGAAAAATGATTCTGCAAGGAGAACTTCTGTGAAAAAGGGAATGGAATGATAAAGAAACCAAGAACACCAGGTATTCCAAAAGTACAAATCAGTAAAAAAATCAGCAATTTTGAAACCCAAGCAAGAGATTGGAGATACTAATTAGGAAGATTTCAGGTTGAAGGATTAGAATAGAATGAGGTGGTGTTGGAGTTCCATGCAAAAGGGAAAAGTAATTGTGTCATGATTTTGGAGAAATGAACTGTGGAAGTGTGTGGGAAATAAATTTCAGAAATTTTTGGGGGAGGATTTTCAGGGAGGTTCAAAAGAGGATCTGTGGTAAATGTATGGTAAAATTTGAAAATTTAAAAATCCCATGCAGATGGAAGCTATAGGCTTCTTCATTTATTGGATTGGGAATGTCCTTCTTTGTAAAAATTCAGGAATTCTGAGGATTCCAAGAAGGCCAAATTAGTTGATTAAAATGTACAAAAGGATGCATAAACAATGATCTTTGGAAATGAAATAATTAGAGATGAAAAAAATAGGGGATTACCCATAGGAATATTTTTTTTTTCATTGTGTGTGAAATTTTAAAATTTAGCATTGAATTTGGATGGGAGAATAATTTTTTCATTTTTTTAAGTTATATTTTTGTCATATTATCTATTTTAGAAAGTTCTTGAGGAGAAGCAAGGAGGAGGGAACATAAAATTAGATACAATGAAGGGTATGGTATTGTATTTATGGGATCAAGTGAAGTAAATATTAGTTGAAATTTGAAACTGAATAATAAAGAAGGATTCAAAATACCAGGAAGTCAATGTAGTACGAATAAAATGTGTATTTTGAAAGAAAATTATGTTGTATGTTATCTTTAATTGGTGGGCCACAATAAGGTTTAGTGGTGTAGGGCTGGGGATGAATTTAATTTAAAAAATAGCTTTGTGTTATTCCTTGAAGGGGAATTTATTTTTACTTTCAATCCTTTAAAGTAGTTGTAAACTAAGGTTCTTTGATTTTCAAGCCTTTCTAAAACTATTGTAAGTCTGCACAATAATTTGTTTTAAAATAAATGGCTGGTTAATTTGAGACTTAAAATAGGTCTCAGACCAGGCCTAGATTAACCATAACCTGTGATTGATACAATGGTTGAAGAGTAAACCAGCTGAATATGTATTATTGCAAGGGACTTAAACCAAGATTTTTACCAGATATATTTGATCTGAACCCATATTCAAAGAAACAACAATAAGGGTTTCCTTACAAGTTTTTGAATCAGGGGAGGACCAAAAGGATTAGTTCACCACAGGGGCTATGTAGGGGAAAATGTTGTTGGTTTTGTCAATTTTGGTTCCCTCTCTCTGTATAGGGTTTATTATTGGTAGTGAAAGGGTTTTTCCTTTATTAGTTGATGAATAGTTTAAGTCTCAGAAGAACCCTTATTGCAAGAACCTGGTGGTGTTGGTTAAAATGTTTGGTGATGAGGTTTTGAACTTGGTTTTTGATTTCATTGCTCTTATTTTTGGCTAACTAATGAGATTGTATCTGGGTAGTCCCTCAAATGGATGGGGATGGTGATGGTCAAAAGTATAGGAATGGTAATGGTTAAATGGATAAGTGGACTGAGGGCCATGCTCATGGGTAAACCCATGATAGGGAAGAGAGGCCCTTCTCAAATTGAAAAATACTATCCCCGGGGATTTTCAAGGCTTCTCCTCAGGCTCTTTATGTACAGGTTATTTACAGGGAGTGATAAGTACAGGATTCATTTCTTCTGGTTGAAAAAAAAGTAAATTTCTACAAGAAATTCTTGTTTCTCTTTAAAAAAAGTAGCAAATCATTTTCATGCATTCACACCCTTGCATATAGCGCTGTTTAGTGCTGAAAACATGGTTTATTACTTTTTTTATTTGGCACTAAGTGTTCTTCCTGTATGAATCTATTGTGGTATGTATTGCGGTGATTTTGTACTGGTGGTTTGTTTGGTACTCTGTTTAGCGCTGATAAGATGGTTTTTTGCTTGGTTTTTTTTTGGTACTGCATGCAGAACCTTGCATAAAGTGCTGAGTATTCAGATTAGTTGATTTGGTGGTAAAACTTTTTGCAATTCACCTGGTCTGTTGATTGGTTTTTTTTGTTACTGCATGCAGTATCTTGCATATAGTGCTGTGTATACAGATGTTGTAATTTAGTGGTTTCCTTGTTCCACTGGACCTGTTTTGGTGATTGGTGATTGGTTTTTTACTGCATTTAGTATCTATTATCTTGCATATATTAATTCTGTGGCTTGGTTGAACAGCTCCTGGTTAGGTGATTATTTTTTTTCTTTGGTTCATGTGTTGAGGTGAGCTTTAATTTTTATTAATTGCAGCAACAAGTTACCATGTGTTTCAAAAAACTGTCCTGAATTTTTGTAAATCTTGTGCGCTCTTTTTTTATTCCGTCCTGAGTTTTTTTTCATATTTTATCTCTATGTTGTCCTAAGTTTTATTTTTTTGTCCTAATTTTCAAATGCGCTCATTCATTAAGAATCAACCCTCCACTTTTTTTTTCCTATGTCCTAAGGTTTCAAGTATTCTGTTTGAATTTTGATTTTGGTGGACAAAATTCTTTGAAACAGAATCTCCTTGCAAAAAAATAAAAAAAAATCAAATTTCAGATTTGGAAAGAATAAATTTAAAGCTTTCCAATTGAAATAAGAATCACCAGGTAAGTAAGTAAGTAAATGAGAAGAAAAGTACAACAAAAAAAAAAGAAAGAAAATAATAAGTAGGTAAGTAAGTAAGTAAGTAATTACAAAAAAAATTGTATCAGATTTGAGATAACTACTGTAAACTTTGATAATGGTCCTGGTCATTGGTTGCATGTCTCCACATGCTTTGTAAAACTTTTGAAAGTGTAAGAAACAATTTTGAAAAACTTCAGGTGAGATTTTTTCTTCAATAGCACCACATGTAGCTGTGGCAAGATACTTGGGACTTTGGATCTCCTGGTGCTTCACATTGATCTTGATAATTTTGAACACTAATTAACTTGGGTTGAGCATGGGGGAGTAATTTGGAAGAAATTTGATATTGGTTTTTTGGTTGAATCCTTCATGAGCTTGATGACTTGTTCAAAATCTTCACTGCAATGAATGGGTGCATTATCCATTATTATAAGGGAATTAAGTGGGCATTTTCGGTGGATTTAGAGGAGTAAATTATAAATTTCCAAGGAGAAAGTACCTCCCCTTATTTATTACCATTTTTGTTGAGTAACTCAGAATAAAGCATTCCCAATTCTGTCAGGGCTCTAACAAGGTTGATCATGATTTCCCTGGAATTGGTTTCCAGGGTGGCAGCCTGACCAAAGATGTAGCAAAAAAAAGGAAAAGGTCAGTGTTTGTTTTACTTTGATAAGTAAAGAAAAACAACCATGAAGGGAATACCCATGAGTGGGCTGAGTCGGAGAAAACCCAGAATCATCAATGAAAAAAAGATTCCCTCCTAAATCAGTGACACAATTGAGAAAAAAATTGTATTTCTGTTGTAGGAAGGAAGCCTCAATCCACTTACAAGAGACCAGCATCACCATCTTCCCGGTGATTTCATGGCTGAGAAGATTCTGAATGGAGGGGATTGAAACAAAAATGTCTAATTCACTCTTGATGTGACTAGACAGATCCTTCAAACAAGACCAGGGGTTTTATTCCAAATCGATCAGCATAAATGCAATCATCTTGTTGGACATCATCAGTTTGGCCCCTCTTGAGGAATTTGATTGATTGTGGTTTCCATCTCAATTGTTCCCAATGATCCTCTGGACATGATATTCAGAAAAACCAAATTTTTTGGCACTCTGACCCAAGTTTTATTTTCAATAAGAGCCTGATTTTCAACCAATTCCTTCACAATGACGCTAATTGGTTGATGTGGCCTTTGTGGTTGGCCATTTTGGGCCTTGTATTTTTTTTCTTTATTTTTTTGACACAGTTTCTTTGATGCCTTCAATAAGTGTTGATTTTGAAGAAGTCATTGATGAGCCTCTTGGATGGAACTTCAATGGGATTTTATTTCCTTCTGGTAATTTCATGCCCTTTCATCATAATTTGGAAAAATTTTTTTCTCCTTGGTGGAATGGTTTTCAATTTTTGATGTAAATCTGATCAAAAGAAAAAAGAAGAAGAAAAAGGAAAAGGAATTGAGTGAGTAATTACTTGATTGAATCATTGAAAAAATCAAAATTACTTATTACTTATGACTTGAAAGTTCTTAATCAGTTTCTTTGATCCTTTGGCATCTCCTTAAATTTGGTTGGTGAGTGAAGTTAGTTGAATCCCCCGCGCAGTCTCTTGTCTGTTTGAGCAAAACCTGGACATGAAACCCAAAACAGGCAACCTGTTAAGTGTAATCCTCTGAAATTTTGATTACCCCTGAGCATCCAATTTTTTCCAAGTTCTGTCCTGATTTTTAAGAAGCTGGCCAATTGGGACATGCACTTCGGAAATTCAGGACATTTTTTTGAAATGCATAGTATTTCCAATTATCTTTCACTGGTTTTTGAGACCTGGGTAGAATATGAGCTGGGAATATTTGATTTGGGCTGTATCTTCTAAAACATGAGAGATAGGGGGTGATTGTACTGAGTGAATATATGTTATTTTTGTTCAAAATCAATTGCTGTGGTTATTTTATGTTTGAGATTATATTTATACTAGAAATTTGAGTCTCATGGTTACAAGTAAGGTTTGGTCTACCACCTCCCCCTCAACTTAATTCTGTCTGCAGAATTATTTACCTAAAGAAATCAGACTCCCCACTGATAAGATTTTAAGTTTGAGGCAAAAGACTAAAACTAACAGACTGGAGTTCAAGGTTAGAAATAGCATACAGACTTAAGAAAATGAAGCAGAAAGGAGGGATACCAAAAGCTGGCGTAGATAGAAGTATTAAGAGTGATCAGACAAGTATAGCAGATTGAGGATATTCAGGACTGAGAGCTTGGAACAGAAGTAAGCTGTTGGAGCGTATATTTGAGATAAAATTGTCATGTTATACCAGGCAATGAGATGATGAGTAGCAAGTTGTCTTAATGGGAAGAGATTGAGAGATGAGTTTTGATGTTTTTGAAAAGGACGGCGGTGACGTGTATGAAGAGGAGTATTTCAAGAGGCGTAGACAATTTGGAGTGGAAAGAGAGAAAATAAGAAAGAAAAATAGAAAGACAAATAAAGAGAGAAAGGAAGCAGAAAAAAAAAGAAGAGAGTATGAAGAATCAAGAATCAGGAACTTGGAGACAAAGCTGAAGAAAGGTTTAGATCTGGTTTGAGGACTCCCATGTTTGCATATCCTTACCCGGCAGGAGCGCAGGAGATGGAATGTAGGGGTACTGAGATGTCAACACCCCTTGTGACTGGCAAGGCAGCAAGAGGAGACTGATCAGGTGTTGACGAGAGCAAAGATTGATTTTTGAAGAAGATTTAGGGAGTTGCGACTAGATGCCTTTGTTAAGAAGTTGGCGAACATTGAGTCAGTGGAGATGAGAGACAGATTGAATTCAAAATTGTTTTAATCTTCTCTTAAGCCTTTGGTATTGATGTCAATATGTTGGGATTTAGAGTGGGAACCAAAGTGGTTGATTTTTTTGTCCAGTCCCTTATTGTTGATGAATATAATGAGCTTGGTCTAAGGCTATTGGTAAATTTCACTCACTAAGTGAGTAAACTACTTGAGCTCAAGGAAGCAGTCAAGGAGAGAATTGAGCTCAGATTCAGTAGAAGAGTAGGTGACATTCCTTTGCCTAGAATAGTTCCAGATGATGGGACTGCCATAGTGAAAGACAATGAAACTGGTTTGAGATTTCCTAGAGGTTGGATTATCTCCCCACATAGCGTCACTGTAGCTGGACATCATTTCCTCCCCAGGATTATACCTGAGGACAAGTTTCAGGTTCTTGGTAGTCTTGAGGTACTTCCAGACCTTGCGCGCTTCTCTCCGATGGTTCATGCCAGGTTTTGGCGTTAAATATCTCCAGGTTTGATACTGGAAAAGCAATGTCTGGGCAGGTATATTGAGTGAGATGGTTGAGAAGTCTGGTGATGGACCAAAATTTGACGTTGAGTTGTACAAAATCCTCATGGTATTCATCTATGGCTGGTTTGAGGTAAAGATATTGAGTGAGTGGTGAGTGGGTGTCTCTACAATCTGAGAGGCCTAATTCATCCAAACCAAAATAAATTTTATTAGGTTTGCTAAGTAGAATTCAATCATTATACACTTCCATCAGCATTCCAAGAATTGAATTTGGGGGGTGACAGTAGGAATTCTTGAATCTATTGAGCAAATTGAACTGGAAGGTCTCATTTCTTCCAATGTGAATAAGATCAGCTACATGAAAGTAGAGGAATCCCATTGACTTGGAGTTGATGTATAGACATGGGTTGCTGCTGGATTCTTGAAATCCTTGAGATTTTATCCAAAGAGTTAGTGTTTTGTACCAATTTTTGGGGGATTGTTTAAGACCATATAGGGATCTCTTCAGCTTCAGGTATGGGGATTTTCTGTTTGAGCCCTCTGGAGTCCTGATGATAACTGTTTCATTCAGAGGGCATTTGAGGAAAGCACCCTTGACATTGAACTGCGTGACAGTCATCTTCTCTTTCAGAACATACAGAAGGGCAATACACAATGAGCCAAGTTTGCTGGTAGGCGCCAAGGTTTAATCATAACTGATCCCCAGAACTTGATCAAAACCTTGAACACATAGCCTGGCTTTGTATTTCACAGGTTTTCTGTGACAATTTCCTTTCACTTTGAAAACCCACATAGTGTTTAGAATATTTTTGGGAATTCCATAATACTCTTCCAATACTTCTTGCAATTCAATAGATTCTAGTTCTTCTTCCAAAGCTTTCTCCCACTTGGGCCACTCTGGAAAATTCTGCATGGCCTTGTATGCAGGAGTTTTATAATAGTGGTGGAAGCCATAGTTTTGGGGTTATTGAGTTTCTCATTTTGGTTGTTGGTAGATCTCATGGGTAGTCGGCATAGGATAAGAGATTTGAGGAGGTGCTAATTGGGGAGATTCTGAAGATTCTGAGTTGAGATAGGCAGATTCATCACTATTAGAGTCAGATTCTGGAGAGTCACTGTCAGGATCCCTGGCCACAAACTGCTTTTCTGGCAAGGAGAAATCAGATTTTTTAGAGTCTTGATGAGCTTGGGAGAAGATATCCATTCCGGATGGTTCAAGAATAGAGAGGTTGGTTGTGGGAGTGTTTAGGAAGGTGATGTGCTTTGTTTCAAGAACAGAACCCCATGAGTTAAGAACAAGCTAAGAGTGGAAAGTGAGATTTAACCCAACTAGTATTCCCTTGTATCCTTTATCCTCAAACTTGGGTCCTTGTTGGATGTGATTTTCCAGGTAGACCAGAGGAGAACCTACAGGTCTCAGGTAGTTAGAAGGGAGTTTCTTAACAAAAATAAGCTCCCAAGGAGAAAGGTGATTACCTTCTCTAGGTACTTGATTTAGCATGAACCAGCAGCTTCTTGTGACAATGTGCCAATAGTTTTTTCGTAATTGGGAGGAGGAGAAGGTAGCTTGGGCCCACTCTAAAATAGTTTGATTTTCTCTTTTAGATTGTCCGTTGTTTTGATAATGGTAAGGTTCAGAGGTGAGTAACTTAATGCGTTTTGCCTTGGCAAATTCCTTAAGCATGACGTTGGTGAATTCAGTGCCTTTGTCTGAGTAGATTTCTGAGGGATAGTACTTGAGTCTTTTGAATTCAACTTTGAGTAAATTGATGATTTTATTGGAGGTTTCATCCTTGGAATGGAAAGGAAAAGCCACAAGGTAGCCAGAGTAGTTGTCAACCAGGGTAAACATGTAGCAATGGCCAGCCTTTGATTGAGGGGTACTGGGTCTAACCAAGTCAAGATGGATTTTCCTGAGTGTGTTATTGGATGGAGTAGAGACGGCTTGAAAGGAAGAGTGTGTGATTTTACTTTGGGCAAAAGCATCATATTGGAAGTGAGTTAGTTCATCTACAGGGAAAAGGCCCTTCAAGATAGGTTGGAGAGTGTAAATTGAGGTGTGTCTGAAAATTTTGTGGATTTCTATCCAAGATTGAGTTGCATTTGATGGATTGTGAGAAGATTTTTTGATGTGGTTGACCACATTATTTAAACCTATTGTCCAAGTTTTGTCAATTCTAAATAGGTTATACAAAATCAATCTGTTGAGAATAGTTGCCCTGTTCTTGGTGACTGAGAATTTGTCTCAATCTTGAGTTAAGCCAAAACTTTTCTTGGAAAGGAGACTGGGACTGATGAGGTTGAAAACAATTTTGGGTATGAAAATGCAGTATTCTAGGCTGATAACTGAATCTTTCCATTTGAGTCTTAACGTGCCTGTTCCATGAATTTTGAGATTAGCTTTGAGCTTGCCTGTCTTAACCACTTTTTGTTCCGCTTGATTTTTAATTTCCATGAAGCATTTTAGATCATGAAAAACATTTATGTTTTCACCAGAGTCAAGGAGGAGGTTGGGAGTGTTTTCAGCATTGATCCAGAGGGTCAGGAGAGAATGGTAGCTAATGGTTGGTTGTTGTCTCTTATTCTTGTTTTCCCATTCATTTTGTTGTTCAATCCACCAACTGGGGGAATTTTGAGGATGTAGGTGAAAACACAAGGTTTCTGGATGAGGAGAATTGGGATTGTGATGCCCTTCTATAAATTGCATCCTAACCTTCTTATTGTCTTTTGTTATCTGAGTCTTTGTTGTCACCAGAGAGATGTTGGAAGTGTTTTTGGACACCTTCTGTTCAGCCTTACTTTTTTTATTATACTGGACTAGGTGATTGAAGACTACATCAATTGTTATGAGTTTCTCCACGTCCATGATTTTTTGCTTGAGATTCTTGAGGACAGGTTGGGATTTGAAGAGGACCAGGTAGGCAAGAATTTTGTTGGGCAGTTCTGTACCCTCATCATTCATTCTGGTGAGGGCCTTCTTTGTGTCTGTAACAAAACTGTCAATGGCCTGTTTTTTGAAGATGATGTGAAGGAAGTTATTGAATATTCTAGCGTGTTTGGCTGTCTTGGAAAAAGCAAAACAAGGAGTTATCTCAGCCCAGAGTAGTTTTGACAAATTGAAGTTAGTTGAACTGACCACATTGGAATGCTTTGTGCTGTCCAAATTTGAAAGAAGAACTGCTCTCATTTCTTGATCCTGTTAGATGGATAATTGGGCTGAATTCCTTGTAATAGTATCTTTTATATCCTTGAGATCAAAGAGCATCAACATTTTATCTTTCCATATTTAGGAGTTTTTGTTGTCAAGCAGGGTTATTTCATAAACAGTTGCCTTTAAGGAAACTGGGTGGAAGTAGTCCATTGCTCCTGTTGGTTTTTTCATCTTGCAGTTTTTTGAGTTTTTTGGTGAGATTTTGGCTTTTAAACGTGATAAGATTTCAAGTTTGAGGAAGAAGACTAAAACCAACAGACAGGAGTTCAATGTTAGAAATAGCATAGATACTTAAGAAAATGAAGCAGAAAAAAGGGATACCAAAAGCTGGCAGAGATAGAAGGATTAAGAGTGATTATACAATTAGAGAAGAGTGAGGGTATTCAGGACTGAGAGCTTGAAACAAAAGTAAGCTGTTGGAGCGTATCTTTGAGATAAGATTGTCAGGTTATACCTGGCAATGAGATGATGAATAGCAATTTGTCTTACTGGGAAGAGATTGGGAGATTATTTTTGACAGTTTTGACAAGGAAGGCGGTGAATTGTATGAAGAGGAGTATTTCAAGAGGAATAGAAAAGTTGGAGTGGAAAGAGAGAAAATAAGACAGACAAATAGAAAGAAAAAGAAAGAGAGAAAGGAAGCGGAAAAAAAGAAGAGATTTTGAAGAATCCAGAATCAGAAACTTGGAGACAAAGCTGAAGAAAGGTTAAGATCTAAATTGAGGACTCCCATCTTTGCATATCCTTACCCCGCGGGAGCGCATGAGACGCAATGTAGGCGGACTGAGATCTCAACACCAACCCTATTATTCTTCCTATTAGTTTTGCCTTTGAATTATTTATATATATATATATATATGAGGAATTAATAGTAAAACACAAATTTCAAAAAGAGGTTTTGAGTGATTGAGTTGGACCTGTTGAAATAATGATCAATTATATCCAAAACTTCCTTTCTTGATTCATACTTGAGTGTATCCATGTACCAAGTAAAATTACAATTAATCCTTTCCATTCTTTTGATATTCTTGGAGTCATAGTTGGGTTCCTCTATAATTGTTTTTTTTTCTTTACTGTTCTGGATTGTCTTCAAAATGAAATCTCATTTACACTCAAAAATTAGACTTGATAGATTACTTTGAATTTATAAAAACCATAAAATTTTCATTCTGATAGTTCTATCTCAAAATTATTTGCTCCCTTTTGCCTTGATACCTTCAAAAATCTTGAAACTTTTGAATTGCATCCAAGATGGAGTTAGGAAATTCTTGATGTATCAAGGTCCTCCTATCTTCCCAGTATCCCATTTTCCCTTGGTTTGAAATCTGATTTTGTTTTATCAATAATAATTTTTGTCAGATTATATTTTTTTTAATTTATTTTGTTTTATAAATTTTAAGGTCTTACCAAGGACCTACCGGTTTTTGATCTGATTTTTTTTTATCAATAATAATTTTGGTCAGAGTATATTTTGTTTAATTTATTTTATTTTAGGAATTTTGAGGTCTTACCAAGGACCTACTGGTTTGAAATATCTTTTATTACTTTTATATACTTGAAGAAAGTCCCAGAAATTTGAAAAATTGCCCCTTTTTTCATTCACATTCTTCTTTTTATCTTTTCTTCATTTTCAAGTAATCAGAGAAGACCAAGGTCCCACAGAATCCTAGTTGTCCAGTTGTTCAGGTTGAACTTCTTGATGAATTATCTTCAACTTTTCTTTTCTCCCTTCTCCATTGCTGATTACCATGAATCAGTTAGAAATTTGGAATCAATTCTTTTCTTTCTTTGAGATTTTTATATTATAGCTGTTTACTAAGGTTCAAAGAAACATTTCATATTATCCTATGGTTTTTTTCTTATCTTCTTCTCAATGATTTTTTCTCCCATTCTTCAATTTAAATCATCTAACTTTAAATCTTCTTTAAACTTCTCCAATAGTATGGTCCTTAATTTCCAAAGACATATTTTTCTTAAGTCTTCAAATTCAATCCTTTCTTAAGTTTACCATGTTTGCCTTTATTAAAAATTGATAGATTACTTTCCCTTCATAAACACTATAATAGAATCAGTGTGAGCTTCTGGCCATAGATTAATCCTTCTTCCTCTTTTTTGCATTTAAATAGCTTCAATTATTGAGTTGCATACTGATTTTATTTTAATAAATCTTGATTTCCTCAGTTCCACATTTATTCCCAGTGTTCCATGTCCCCCTGTTCACCTACAATTTTTATATTGATAGTCTTCTTGATGAAATGAATATTAATATGTTATAAATCTACTATATAGATTATTTTTAGGAATTTCAATTTATTACCTAGCACCAAGTATGTACTTCTTCATCCCCCCTCATCTTGAGTACCTGTTGTTATTTGTCTCCTTTGGTTGTTGTTCTAGATGATTTGATTATTATTTTATTTTATTTTACTTTTCATGATTTCTTGTCATTTTCTTTTGTTATTTTTGTTATTTTTGTTATTTTTGTTATTTTTGTTATTTTTGTTATTTTTGTTATTTTTGTTATTTTTGTTATTTTTGTTATTTTTTTTATTTTTTTGTTATTTTTTTGTTTTTTTTTGTATTTTTTTTATTTTTTTATTTTTTTTATTTTTTTTATTTTTTTTATTTTTGTTATTTTTGTTATTTTTGTTATTTTTTTTATTTTTTTTATTTTTTTTATTTTTTTTATTTTTTTTTATTTTTTTTATTTTTTTTATTTTTGTTATTTTTGTTATTTTTATTATTTTTATTATTTTTATTATTTTTATTATTTTTATTATTTTTATTATTTTTATTATTTTTATTATTTTAATCATTTTAATCATTTTAATTATTTTAATTATTTTAATTATTTTAATTATTTTAATTGTTTTAATTGTTTTATTTGTTTTAATTGTTTTAATTGTTTTAATTATTTTAATTATTTTAATTATTTTGATTA
The DNA here is from genome assembly GCA_025617555.3 of Puccinia polysora. Taxonomy (NCBI): domain Eukaryota; kingdom Fungi; phylum Basidiomycota; class Pucciniomycetes; order Pucciniales; family Pucciniaceae; genus Puccinia; species Puccinia polysora. Next base: position 36,363,494 of record CM062613.1, on the reverse strand, counting down.
TTTTTATTATTTTTATTATTTTCATTATTTTTATTATTTTTATCAATTTTATCATTTTTATTATTTTTATCATTGTTATCATTATTATTATTTTCATTATTTTTATTATTTTTATTATTTTTATTATTTTTATCATTGTTATCATTTTTATTATTTTTATTATTTTTATTATTTTTATTATTTTTATTATTTTTATTATTTTTATTATTTTTATTATTTTTATTATTTTTATTATTTTTATTATTTTTATTATTTTTATTATTTTTATTATTTTTATTATTTTTATTATTTTTATTATTTTTATTATTTTTATTATTTTTATTATTTTTATTATTTTTATTATTTTTATTATTTTTATTATTTTTATTATTTTTATTATTTTTATTATTTTTATTTTTTTTATTTTTTTTATTTTTTTATTTTTGTTATTTTTGTTATTTTTGTTATTTTTGTTATTTTTTTTTATTTTTGTTATTTTGGTTATTTTTGTTATTTTTGTTATTTTTGTTATTTTTGTTATTTTTATTATTTTTATTATTTTTATTATTTTTATTATTTTTATTATTTTTATTATTTTTTTATTTTAATAATTTTAATAATTTTAATTATTTCAATTATTTCAATTATTTTAATTTTTTTAATTTTTTTAATTTTTTTAATTATTTTAATTATTTTAATTATTTTAATTATTTTAATCATTTTAATTATTTTAATTATTTTAATTTTTTTAATTATTTTAATTATTTTAATTATTTTAATTATTTTAATTATTTTAATTATTTTTATTATTTTTATTATTTTTATTATTTTTATTATTTTTATTATTTTTATTATTTTTATCAATTTTATTATTTTTATTATTTTTATTATTTTTATTATTTTTATTATTTTTATTATTTTTATTATTTTTATTATTTTTATTATTTTTATTATTTTTATTATTTTTTTTATTTTTATTATTTTTATTATTTTTATTAGTTTTATTATTTTTATTATTTTTATTATTTTTATTATTTTTATTATTTTTATTATTTTTATTATTTTTATTATTTTTATTATTTTTATTATTTTTATTATTTTTATTATTTTTATTATTTTTATTATTTTTATTATTTTTATTATTTTTATCATTTTTATTATTTTTATTATTTTTATTATTTTTATTATTTTTATTATTTTTATTTTTTTTATTATTTTTATTATTTTTATTATTTTTATTATTTTTATTGTTTTCATTATTTTCATTATTTTTATTATTTTTGAAATTTTTATCATTTTATTATTTTTATTATTTTTATTATTTTTATTATTTTTATTATTTTTATGATTTTTATTATTTTTATTATTTTTATTATTTTTATTATTTTTATTATTTTTATTATTTTTATTATTTTTATTATTTTTATTATTTTTATTATTTTTATTATTTTTATTATTTTTATTATTTTTATTATTTTTATTATTTTTATTATTTTTATTATTTTTATTATTTTTATTATTTTTATTATTTTTATTATTTTTATTATTTTTATTATTTTTATTATTTTTATTTTTTTTATTATTTTTATAATTTTTTTTATTTTTATTATTTTTATTGTTTTCATTATTTTCATTATTTTTATTATTTTTGATATTTTTATTATTTTATTATTTTTATTATTTTTATTGTTTTTATTATTTTTATTATTTTTATGATTTTTATTATTTTTATTATTTTTATTATTTTTATTATTTTTATTATTTTTATTTTTTTTATTATAATTATTTTAATTATTTTAATTATTTTAATTATTTTAATTATTTTTATTATTTTTATTATTTTCATTATTTTTATTATTTTTATCAATTTTATCATTTTTATTATTTTTATCATTTTTATTATTTTTATTATTTTTATTATTTTTATTATTTTTATTTTTTTTATTTTTTTTATTATTTTTATTATTTTTATTATTTTGATTATTTTTATTATTTTTATTATTTTTATTATTTTTATTATTTTTATTATTTTTATTATTTTTATTATTTTTATTATTTTTATTATTTTTATTATTTTTATTATTTTTATTATTTTTATTATTTTTATTATTTTTATTATTTTTATTATTTTTATTATTTTTATTATTTTTATTATTTTTATTATTTTTATTATTTTTATTATTTTTATTATTTTTATTATTTTTTTTTTTTTTCATTATTTTTATTATTTTTATTATTTTTATTATTTTTATTATTTTTATTATTTTTATTATTTTTATTATTTTTATTATTTTTATTATTTTTATTATTTTTATTATTTTTATTATTTTTATTATTTTTATCATTTTTATTATTTTTATTATTTTTATTATTTTTATCATTTTTATTATTTTTATTATTTTTATTATTTTTATTATTTTTATTATTTTTATTGTTTTCATTATTTTCATTATTTTTATTATTTTTGATATTTTTATTATTTTATTATTTTTATTATTTTTATTATTTTTATTATTTTTATTATTTTTATTATTTTTATTATTTTTATTATTTTTATTATTTTTATTATTTTTATTATTTTTATTATTTTTATTATTTTTATTATTTTTATTATTTTTATTATTTTTATTACTTTTGTTACTTTTATTATTTTCATTATTTTCATTATTTTTTATTATTTTTATTATTTTTGTTATTTTTATTATTTTTATTATCTTTATTATTTTCATTATTTTTATTTTTTTTATTTTTTTATTTTTTTTATTTTTTTTATTTTTTTTATTTTTTTATTTTTTTTATTTTTTTTATTTTTTTTATTATTTTCATTATTTTCATTATTTTCCTTTTTTTATTATTTTTATTATTTTTATTATTTTTATTATTTTTATTATTTTTATTATTTTTACTGATTTTATTATTTTCTTATCTTTTATTTTTTTATTTTTTTATTAATTTATTATCTTCTATTTTTATTATCATTTTTATTTATTTTAGGCTGGGAAGTTTAGAGTCTTACCAAGGACTATTTGAATACAAACCTTGGGTATGAAGAAGTGTGCCATTTTTGATTCCCCAAGGGTCATCTCAAATATTTCACTTTTGGATGGTCTAATGAGTGGAGTTGCATGGCCTCCTATCCCAGGAAATTTCATGAATAATTCCTGGGATACCAACCCTGTCTGAATTGCCAAATGTTCTTATATAAAATTTAATTCAGCACCTGTATCCACCAGTGCCTTGATTTTTCTTCCTCTAATCCAGATATCAATGAATCTGGTGGGAATACACAGGTAATTAGTTTATGTTCCGGATGGTATTGGAGGTCTTCTTATGATAGATACACAAAGTGATGCTTTTTGAATCAATCAATATTCCTGTTCTTCTTCATACCAGATGAACTGAAGGCTTTCCCCAAGTTTAAGTCCTCTTCAGGAATCAAATTTTTTAGCTATTGGAAAATTTGTGGGGCAATTAAAAGGATCTCTTTCAGGGAAAGGCTGAGTCTCTTCTTCAAAATCCCCCTTTTTGGAATTTCCCCAATCTTTCAAATTTCATCAAGGTCCAATAGTTCTGAATGTTCCTTGATCTTTTTGACAGGTCATGGTTCTGGATTCTTAATAAGCTCCTGTAGTTGTTATTCTCCTGATTCATCTGAGTCCTGGTCCAACTTTTCCCATTCTCCTGGGTAGCAGTGCCTTCTTATTCTTGCCCCTGGCTCTGTTTACTTGGGATTTTCAGGTCATTTCACAGGCTCTGTTAGTTCCTTGGGGTTTTCTTGTTCTTTTTACTGGGTTTAATCTACCAAACTTTGGGATATCCACATTCCCCATTTCAATTTTGATGCCTTCATGTTAACTTTTGGAGGCTTCCAAGCCTCCAAACTCCCAATTTCCATAAAAACTGCCACCTGGGCTGCTTCTTCATCCTTTTGGGGTTTCTCTAATTTTGGTTTGGTCTCACCCTCTGCAAAATATTTTATCTGGTCCCTGAAGCTCCCCATGTTACTAAAGGGGATAGGTTCCCTGTTTTGGAAGTAATATTTGTGCCCTTTCTTGAAAACTATCCTACTATTTATATCTTCTGCTAGGTCTTGGCAGGTAGCTTTGGTAGGCAATTCATCCTTACAATAGTAATATATGACTGGCAATCTGGATCATGCATTAGGAACCCAAGGTCTGTATGATGGTGTTATTCCTTGATTAGTCCTTTCAATGTGTGGAGGTACCTGTCTCTGATACAAATCCATGGAGAGATTTTCAGTTTTTTTCCTTCATCTTCATGGTTTTTTCCAATCAAGAAAGCCAAAATTTGAACTTCTGTTCACCCCCTGGTTCCTTTATTCTGGTTTTAGGGTTCTCTTCTTTATCCACATCCAAAAAGGCTAAATTAATTTCCACAGATTCCCTCAAAGTCTCCATGTCTGGAGGCAGGTATCTTCCAGCCCTTGCAATCTTTATTCTTCCTGCATGGGCCAATTCTCTGTTCACTTGCCTCCAAATATCAGTGGGAAAGGATTTCCAGATGCTTTCCCACTTTCCCAGTTGGTTTTTTCATACCCCATTCCAATGAAATAAAGTACCACTTCTTCATAGTTACCAATAAAATTCTTGAAGTCCTGTTTGATCTTGATTAATCCTGGATATCAAGTAATTCTAAGCAACCTTGGTATGGATTCCTCATTGAAAATTCTATGGGGGGGAGCTGTGCCCCATTTCTTTTTTAATTCCCTATTCAAAAGATCTTTCACACAGAGGCTAAACACAAGGCCAGGGTGGCAGTTAACTAGCAGTAGACAGAAGGCTAGGCCAGAAAAGATCCAAGATGGATCAGCCTGAAGGTTCAGAAAAGGGAGTAAAGACTCCAAGATGGGTAAAAAACAAAATGGGAATCAAGGTTGAGTCAAGATGGCACTATTCTGAGGAGGACCCAAAAGATGAATTAGACTGAGATTCAGGGTACCAAACAAGTAGAATAGATTTCATGATGAAGGACTTGAAATTGTAAGATGAGTTCATTTTATATAATGCCAATTACAAGCTGTGATACCTTTTTTTTGTAACATTTTAATGATAATTAAAATGATGACTAATCAAATGAGAAGTATTACATAATCAAAACTGATCCTGTGTCATAAGTATGACCAGATCCTAGTCTTCTTGTTGATTTCCTTCCATATCTTCAATAGACTCCCTGATTATCTTCTCTTGCACTAGAAAAAGTAATTTTAGAGCTACATATATTCCTTCTTCCTTGTGAATTCTTGCAGATTTGTCTACTCTTTCAATAAACTGTTCCACTCCTGTTCCATAAAATACAATATTGACTTTTTCACATCTAATGATACCCCGTTTTGTTTATTATTATTGATTATTAGATTTTACTGTGCAGATATTCTGGCTGGAAGTCTTTCAGAATTTTGGTTTGTAGTAACTTCTCTTGTTTCTTCCATATCTTGGGAAAATATTTTTATACCTGAACTATTGAAGGGGGCGTCCAATTAGACAATGATTTCTTCTGGAATTTTGCCAAAGGCTGATCTTGGGGCAGAGTTCTGAAACCCAGTTATTTTTTGATTTTAGGGGTTTTCTGGGACTACAAGTGCTGTTTTTTTCTTTAAGAATTTGCTTTAGGACTCACAAAATTTTGGCAAGGTTCTCCCTCATCTCTGATTACATATCTTTCTGGCTGTGAATACTTTTGTTGGAATCTGGCTAAAAAATGCCAATCAAAGAGGCACGTGACAGGTATACCAGATGTCACACTTTTTGAATCTACAAGAGAAATCAACACCCAATTCTCAGTGAATTTGCAGTAAAATCTCCACCCAAGGGAAACCTGGGAGAAACCTCAAATCAAAATGCTCAAAGCCGCAAATTGTGCCAATGAAATGCAGGGAGCTGCGGGACAATCTAGTCTGCGCTGGGGGGTCTCAGGATTCCTGACAATTTGACCTGCAGTAGCCTTGAGGCGTTGATCTTCTTTCTTGCCTAATTGTCTTACCTTTTCCCTTTAATAACCCTTTTATATTTCTTCTCTGTCTCCTTTCTTCATCTCCTTTCATTTCTTCACCCTTTCCCAACTCAACCCAACCTCAATACTTGGCCTCTCAACCTGTCCACTGTCAAGCTGGCTCAACCACCAACCTCAACCTCAACTCATTTATAATTACTTGCCCGGATTCTTTTGCTGACTGCCTGGTGAGACTGCAATTGCATGGAATCACTCCATCCCTTCTTCCTGATCTGCCACAACCATAGCATAGAACCCACCAATTCTTCAAAATTCCCTTCCATCAAACACTCTGGGTATCCACCACATTCTTGAATTCAACCCTGATTTTGCTCATCTTACTGTGTCCTCCTTCATCTTGTTGGTCTCATTCAACTTGTTTTATTTTCTTCTCTTACTGTTGTGATCTCACTCTCTTGTGACTCTGCATCAGTCCTCAGCTTCTGTGTAAATTCAATTTCAGACATCTCAATTTTTTATTGCATTTAAAAGCCAAAAGTAACTCACCTCCCAATAACTGAAGCTGGGGATTATCCTGATTGGGCACAATGGACATCTTTTGCCAGACTATTCTCAAGACTGACCTTGAGACCATTCCACTCCTTGGAAAAAAGAACTAAGGTATATGCAAGGATAAGATGGATGCAATACTGGAATTCAGAGGATGTTCTCTGGCCATGAACAATGAGAACTCCATACTTAAACCCTCCAGCAACAACAAACTAAAAATTTTGCTCATCTCCAAGCTCAGCTAATCCACTCATGACAACATTGTCACTCCTGAAAATTGGAATTGGGCCAAACTGCTGTGGAAGGCTATCATCAAAAATTTGCCTCTTCTCAAGTGTTGAATAGAGCCCAAGTTTTCAACAGTTTTCTATATCTTTCCTTCAGTGCCAAAAGCATCACAAACTTCATCACTTCTATCAAGGTCATCCTCAAGAAGATGGGAGAGGTTTGCATCAAGCTTCCTGACAACACTGTGGCCTACATTCCGCTCTTCAAACTCCCCCCCTTGATGGAAGACTACAAGAGGCAGATTATGCATTCTGAAAAGGAACTCTCTGTTGAGTTTGTCCTCAAGCATCTCACTCAACTAAACAACAAATCCTTAGCTCAGTCCTCTTCCTCATCCTCCAAATTGAAGGGGGATGTCACGCTCTACAGTGGGAAGTCAGAGCAACAAGATTCACGCAAGTCATCAAAAACCAAGTGATGAATAGACATTTATCACCATCCCGGTCAAGACAAAAACCATTCTGCTCAAGACTGCTGGCATCTTCATCCCCAGGTTGCTCCAGAGTGGTGGAGAGATAATCAAGCCAATTGGAAAGCCAAAAAGGGATCAGTCAAAGAACAATCAAACATACCTCCCTCAGCTCACTACCTGTCTCTGATAAACCAATGGGTAGAACATGGGGATCCTAACAAATGATTCCTCCTGGATAGTGGTGATTCTGTTCACATGATCAATTACAGCCACTTGTTCTTTGAAATGGAAACTTACACCAGTGAACCTATCAAGACCAGAAAAGAAGGAGCAAGTCTACCCATCAAAGGAAGAGGAGTTGCAGTGATATACTGGAAAGACTTCACCCTCAAACTTAATGACACCTTCTATCTCCCAGATGTCACAATCAATCCCATCAGCTCAGGAGAACTCAAAGCAAAGGAATTCTCAATCCTCTCACAAAACAACCAATTCACCATCTCTCAACTCAACCAACCAATTCTTCAGGGCACCATAACATACAATCTCTACACTCTCCCAATGCCATCTTACAAGCCCAACAGAGAACTAGCCTCCCATGTGTTGAATTTTTCAGTGTCTCCAAGAGAAGAGCTCTGGGAAATCCATTGAAAGTATGGAAAGACATCCCTCTCTTGATTATCACTCACTCAACATATCTCAGGGGATATCAGGGCAAAATTTCAGTTTCTGGACTGCGTAATGAGCAAGATCACCAAATACCCCTTGAGTCAACAATCCATGAGATCCCACAAAGTTCTCAAACAAATTCACCTTGACCTTATGGGACCAATTTGACCGCTCTCTAAACTTGGCCATCAATATATCCTTACCCTTGTGGACAATGCCAGCAGATACCTGGCTGCCTTCCCTATGACCTCCAAGGATGAGACCGCCAACATCTTGATTGACCTCCTCAAAAAAGCACATCAATGGCGAGGCTACTATCCTCTGGAAGTCTGTTTGGAAAGTGGTACCCAGTTTGTCAAATCCAAGCTTATTTTGTATCTTGAGGAGAGACACATCACTCATATCATCTCCAAACCCCATCATCCCAAGCAGAATGGCCAGGCTGAGCATGCAAATTGGACCATCATCAAGTATTCCAGAGAAAACCTAAAGGAAAGCAGGCTCCCTGTGTCAACCTGGAACAAGGTTGTTAAGGGGTGCTTCCTCATGCTGAATAACATACCTGCAAACAGTGAATCCAAAACCCCCTGGAATGAGATGCATAATTGTCTGTTACCTCCCAAATTTCTTTTCCCCCTTGGCACCCCCTGTGTCTTTCTCCTCAACAGGAGGGAGAAGGGAAAAAATTTCAAATCCAAAGGCAAAGAGGGAACTCTTCCTGGCTTCAATCCCCTTCTCCACAAATATTGAATTCTAACTAAAAGTGGCTCCATCATCTCTTCAAAGCAGGTTAATTTTCTCCAGATGCCTCAACCAAATGAGCCTGCCCTCTCTGTTGGAAACAACCCTCTTTCCTCAGATGTGGTGGAAGACTTGTCTCCTGACAAGACTGCTCAACCAGACTCTCCTCCTACTACTCAAGCTCCCTGGACCAACTATTGGATCAAATTGCCCAAATCAGAGGAGTTTATCAGCTCAAATTCTGAAAGCAACACATCACCCAGCTTTCCTGCCAAGGAAATTAACAGGGGTGGGACAAAAACCTCTACCAACTCAACTGAAACTCATAGTGAGGATCAAAATGTTGATCCTCCCACCACGGTCCTGAGGAATCAATCTAGAATCAAGCCGCTTCAAAGGTATGGATTCTACCATTACTATGAGTGGAAGTTGTATGAAGACGCACTGTCTTGCAGCAACCATCCTCAATGGATAGAAGCCATGGATCTGGAGCTGGAATCAATCAAGAATATCAAATTCTGGGAAGAGTATGACGGTCCTCAACCACACAATGTCCTCAGAACCACCTATACCTACAGAATCAAGAAAAATTGCCATGGCAACCCAGTAAAATACAAGGCCGGCCTGTGGGTCCAGGGATTAAGTCAAATCAAAGGGCTAGATTACTTTGAGACATTTGCACCAAAAGGCAAGCTGTAAACTCTGAGGCTGCTGCTAATCTATGCCCTAGAATCAGAACAAAAAATCCAGCAGTTTGACATCAAAAGTGCGTTTCTTCAATTGCCCATCAACAAGGAGGTCATTATCAGGACTCCAAAGGGCTCAAAACAATCCTCACGCTTCCTTAGACTCAAAAAATTTCTCTATGGCCTCAAACAGGCCCCAAAGAATTGGTATGAAACTCTCACAAACTGGATCAAGGAAGTTGGCTTCATCAAATCAGCATGCAATCCCTGTATCTACCTCTCTGATGATGGGAAATTGCAACTATTCTTTCATGTCAATTATCTAATCCTAGTTGGCGGCGCTGAAGGCTTTGAAAAGAAGTTCCTATCCAGATTTTCCAGTTCTACCTCAAAGGATCTGCATACTATCTTGGGGATGAGAATAGAATTCCACAACCATCACATCATGCTCAGCCAACCCAAACACATTGCACAGGGCCTCAAAGAAATTGGCCTAGAGGATGCTTGCACAAGTACAAGTCCACTCACCCAGAACTTGAAGATCAAGCCTGCTTCTGATGAGAAAATTTGATCAATTTAAATCCCTCAACGTCAGCTACCAGTTGGCTGTTGGTCTACTCAATCACATAACCTGCTACAACCAACCTGACACCAGTTATTCCGTATCAATTCTTTCCAGATTTAACATCAAGCACAGCCTACCGCACAGGAAAAAACTTAAGAAGGTCTGGAAATACCACAAGGGGACCTCCCACCTCAAACTGCACCTACAGGTAAGCGCCACCAATTCTCTCACCACAGCTTCCTCTGATGCCTCCTGGGCGGATGATCCAAACACCAGACGCTCCCAGACATGCTACCTTTGCACCATCCGCGGGTGTGTTGTGTCTTGGAAGAGCTGCAAAGAAAAGAAAATCACCTACTCCTCTACCAATGCCAAACTTAATGCTCTGGTTGATGCATTCCACAAGGCTAGATGGATTACATCTCTGGCATGCAAAATGTTCTCCATGGGATCCTCAGCAATCAAAATTTTTACGGACAACAGCGGCCTTGACAACAAGCTGAAAAAATTTGGTTCAATTTCAAAATAACAACACCTAGAACTCAAGACCAAAGGAATGCAGGAAGAGCTCAAATCTGGAAATCTTGACATGAAACTCATCAAATCCAATGAAATGCCTGCCAAAGCCCTCACCAAAAGTCCCAGCCTGACCAGTCTTTGTCTACTTCAATCTGCATTCTCAGAAATTTCAACCTGATGTTTTCTTGACTCCTCCCTGCAAATCACACTTGCCATCTTATCTAGTCATCTCACCAGGGCCAGGGCGTGTTGGAATCTGAGAGAGGAATCAAAATCACATTCTCAGAGACTTTGCAGTAAAATCTCCACCCAGTGGAAACCTGGGAGAAAAATCAAAGCCAAAACTCATGCCAATGAGATGCGGGGAGCTGCGGGACAATCTAGTCTGCGCTGGGAGGTCTCAGGACCCCTGAAGATCTGAGCTGCAGTAGCCTTGAGGCATCGATCTTCTTTCTTCCCTAATTTTCGTACCTGTTCCCTTTAATCACCCTCTTCTCTTTCTTCTTTGTCTCCTTTCTTCATCTTATTTCATTTCTTCACCCTTTCCCAACTCAACCCAACCTCAATACTTGGCCTCTCAACCTGTCCACTGTCAAGCTGGCTCAACCACCGACCTCAACCTCAACTCATTTAAAATTACTTGCCAATATTCTTTTGCTGACTGCCTGGTCAGACTGAAATTGCCTGGACTCCCTTAATAACTCCTTACTGATCTGCCACAGCCATAGCATAGAAGACCAATTAATCAAACTTCCCTTCTATCAACCACTCTGGGTTGCCAGCACCTTCTTGAATTCAACCCTGATTGTGCTAATCTTACTGTGTCCTCCTTCATCTTTTTGGTCTCATTCACCTTGTTGTCTTGTCTTCTCTTACTGCTGTGATCTCACTCTCTTTTGGCTCTACATCAGTCCTCAGCTTCTGCGTCAATTCAATTTCAGACTTCTCAATTTTCTTATCACACACACCTGTAAAACCCATGTCTGTTTCACTCTCCCTTAACTAAACTGCTGATCTTCAGATTTCCAGCTTTTTGCTTTGATTCAATCTACACTATCTCATCACCCCTACTCAAGAATCAAGACCCCCTCCTATCTCATAAACTATCAACTCAACAATATCACCAATCTTACTTTCCACTCTTGTGCTATTCCCATTTCTTCTTCTTCTTCTTCTTATTTTTTGATTTATTCTTTACTATTATTCTTAGATAATCTGATCAACACAGTGCTTTTCCAAACACTAGAATCATCTAAGCCCACCTACTAGTTATGGTATGCCTCTTGTGTTCAATGAGATTGAAAAGCTTTCTCTTCTTTATCATTTTTATGTATTTTCTTCTTCTCTTGGCCAGTTTTCCTATTATGTTCCTCAAGACCTTCTTTCTGTAATCCTTCAGCTCTATGTATTCTCTCATTTGATACTCATTCCATCAGCCACTTTCCACAACATTTTTTTCTGGTTTGTTTCTTTTAACTTTTCTCTGAAATACAGTCATTTGTATTCTTTTAGTTAAACACAATTGACATTCAAAATGATTGCAATCTTTAAGAAAACAGACACTACAATGAAATTTATCAACCCTTCTATCTTGAAAAACACTATAAAATTTTGAAAACTTTCAACTGAGGAGAATTTTACTATCTGAAGAACAGGTTTCCACTCTCCACTCAGCCTTGCCCAGCTGAAGGGGGCAATAACCATGGGAAGCCAGCTCAATCCCAAATACAACATCATTCTAAAATCAATAATCATATCCAAGCTTTCACCCACTATCCAATGTAATTTTTTCACCCAAAACAATCAAGGAGACACACAGAACCAGGATCTATAGCATTTTTGCCACCATGAAGTTCAATGAGAACAAAATCCAAAAATTCATTATAAATATCAAAGCCAGAGCCACCAGATAACTGCAAATAGGAATATTGATACCTGTTGACTTGGTCACATAAATGGTTCTCAATCATTTTCTGCCCTCCATGAAAAATATCAAGCCACAAATAACACATTCCAAAATCAAATTTTAAATAACTCCCTATGCAGTTCTGGACCATCTCCACATCCACATGATTGAAAAAAAAATGAACAACTGCAGCATTTCTTCTTCCAGGTCCCTTTAAACGGAATCTTCTGGAACATTTAAGCCAAAGAAACACACCAAACCCAAGCAAATAATCCCAAGAGCAAGTTTTTCATGCTCTATACTCACTTACATCAAATTCCAGCCAATTCCGAAAACATTTTCAGCTATTTATTCACCCTGAAACTCTCCAGATGCAATCTTTTTTTGATCAATTCTGGCTCCTCTAATAAGGTTATTTCTGAAACAGGATTCTCCAAAACTCTAGAACTTGACCCAAAAGGAGTGATAAGGACCAGCTTTAAAATAGGCAGACTGAAGATTGAAGGCTCTGGGGAAGTCACGCTGTGGTGACCAATTTGGCACACCTCATGTAACATAAAAATTCTTTTTATTTTTTTTCACATATAATCTTCCATCTGACTATCATCTAAAAAAAAAAAAAAAAAAAAATTCACTCTCATTTGTGTTATCCCATCCTAAATAGTTTACAGGGTCTCTTTCCCATAAAATGAGGGGCTCTCCCCTGCCTTTTTCCCCATCATCCATCATCCAGGAATCCATTCATCCCTTATTTTTGAGAAATAAATGATCTGTGGGTCCCTTTCCCCTTTATCTGAGCATCTTATCAATGGTATATCTATGTTTGACCTTTGATCCTCAAGCCTCCATACTCAAATCCTTGATCCGCCCCTCTGTGGCCTTATCTTTATCACCAACCAATAGCCTTGCTGGTTGAAGAATAATTCATTTGGTTGGATTCTTGAGTGTGTTATACCACTCCTTGATCCCTTTTTCCAACCATACCGCTCTCAATCAGTCTTTGATTGTCTTTCTGGAACCTTCAAGTTTGACTGATAGGTTTCTTTAAGCTTGAAAACTGGAGTGTTAAACCTCCCTTATTTTCCTTGAAGTTTAATTTTTGCCACACTACTCTTGAGTACCTTGAGAATTGTTGGGTTATTCTTCTTTGAATTAGTCATTGCCTTGCTTCTAGAGCTTCATAAAACAAATTTCTTTGTTTTTTAGGGCCACCCAGAGTTATTTGGTACCCTTCAAGCGCTTGATTGCAGATACTTGGGCAGGATCATTGAGAGCCTGGAGGTTGGTTGGGATTGAGTGGATCTTTCCTAATCTTCTGCTGACAACTGGAGTTATTAGCTTGTGGGTTTTGTTACTTACAACTGACTTTTTCTATTGAACTATGGAACAACTTTAACTTTTTTTTTCAAGTCTTTTCCCACATCATCTTGCCTCAGATAGTGTTTTTTCCACTGCTAACAATTACCATTATATTTTTACCTTTTCATTGATTCCTTATTCACAAGGTTCTGGACCTTCATCTGGGTTAAATTTTAATATTTTTGTAACAGTCAGGAGGGCGGCCTAAAAAGCACCTTTCCCCTCCACAGAACTTCCTGTGAATCAGAATTGTTTGGAGTCTTACAACACTCAACTAAGGTGATCACAAGCTCCAATTGGAAAATGCACTCTTTATTCCAAATCTTTCTGGTAATTCTCTCTCTCTCAGGAAAATTCTTGTAGATGGGCACAGTGTTTTCTTCTCCTATGATTTGGTAATTCAAACTGGAGGGAAAAAAATTAATCTCACTGGCTGATATCAAAACAACATTCCTTATCTACACTTCCTGTGTCCTGCTTCCTCTGCTTTTTCAACCAATGCCAAACGGATTCAAAAATCCTTTGATTGCACCAGCTATAATTTCCTTGGAATTAAGCTTCATCTGCCCGTATCAAGGTCTTCCAACTGTGAGGCTTGCTCTCTCTCAAAAATGAAAAAATCTCATTTAAAATGCAATAATTGGCCATCCTAAGATCTTTTCAGAACTGAAATTTTAAACTGCTGGCCCCTTTTCTGCCTCATAATCTGGTCATTGGTACTTTTTGACTGTGGTGGATGCATTCTCAAGATACTGCACTGACATTCCAATACCCTTCAAAGATGAAATTCCTTCTGCTCTGATTTACTGTTTTCATCTTCAGGCTAAAACTTTGGTTTAATTTAAAAAAAAAAATCACTTGAAAGGGGGTACTGAATTTATAAACTCAACACTCTCCCAGTTCTTCTCTTGAAAAGATTTTTTCAGACCCTCACACCCCAAAACAAAATAGACTAGTCAAGCGCCTCAACCAGACTATTCCAGACTATGTTTCCACAGTTCTTTATGACTCAGGGCTACTGTGAAACCTATGGAATGAAGCTCTTCAAGAAGCCACACTCACCATTAATCATGTTCCCATTCACAGATCATAAAAACGCCCTTATGAACTATTCAAAGACCACGCCCTGAGCATCAGCTATTTCAAGCTCATAGGCAATCCTTTAGCTTATCATGTTCAACCTAAGGCCACCAGAAACAAGCTTGGCACTCTGGGTGATATCAGTTGCCTGGTAGGATACAACCACAAATTACAATCAAACATAATTTTGACTTAGAATTTTATAATTGTCAGCACTAACATCATATGATTTTTTGACTTCTTGCCCATGTCTAAATGTTCAATTGACAGAATAAAACATTTAATCAAAGAAAGCAGTAAAGCAGTCCCAAAGTTGGCATTGTCTCTCCCAAGGAAGACTAAAAAAAAGTGGATCTCCTGCATAGTTAGCAGAGAAGGAACCCTCCACAGATGAACCTGATGAAAAGGGTGACTACATTGACCTTCAATATTCTTTGGTTACCACCATTGGAGCTATTTGGGAACAAACCACAGCTATCAGGACTGGAAAGCATAGCTACTTCTCTACCAAGTCTTCTTCTTCCAAGGTTCTAGAAGCAAAAAAAGCTGAGCTTCAAAAAATTGAAGATGAATAATTTTGGGAAGATGCAGAATTCTGCTTCAAGAGATATCTAAAAACCACTTGGGAAATAAGGTTAAAGACTGGAAATTCATCTAATCCTGATAAAACCAATATTTCCAGGCTCTGTATCCAAGAATTCTTGCAGCAGATCAGTGTTGATTTGTTTGAAACCTTTGCGTCCACAGGAAATTTTCCTTCCCTCTTACTCATGAAAACATATTCCCTGGAAATAATATCACCCATCAGAAAATTTCAATTAAGTAGCACCTTTGTTTATTCTCCACTGCCCAAGGTTCTCTGAATGAAAGCCCATTGGAATCTAGCAGGAAAATTCCCTAACTACATCTGAAGAAATATTGGTACAGGCTTTGGCAATCCCCACCCAATTTGCATGAACCTCCATCAGCTGGCTCCATTCTCTAGACTATCAGCAGCCAGACTTGAATGGCTGCCTCTTTATACATACTGACCATTCCTCTTGCCTGCTCTTTCAAATAAGAAATCCAGTTTTGTCCAGAAATGTTGATAGCTTTGAGGAAACATTACTCTCTTGTCTTCAAGAATCATCTACACACAATCCGGATACCTGGCTTGGTATGAACCTTATTCTACAAAAAGAAAAACCTTCTACATTGCCCAACCTTCTTTGATATCCAAGGTACTAGATCTTCCCAAGTTAAATAACTGCCGTGCTGCATGGACTTGGCTTACCCAGGGTGTAAGACTAATTCCAGCATCAGCCTAGAAAATTGAGGCCTTCAAAGTGCTAGGGATGAGCCACCCTATGTAAAAAGTAATTCCTAACTAACTTTCCTGCAGAACCAGACCCAATATTTCAGAAGGCAGCTCCATAATATCTCAATTCAACAGAAACCTACGCCTCAGTTATTTCAATGAGTTCATACATTGTTGGAAATATCTTTGTCTTCCTTTGGATTATTCACTGCTACTACCACCCAAATATTCCAAGAAAAAACTGATCTTCTAATCAGATGCAACATGGGGAAAAAAATTGAATGATAGAAATTCTCAAAGTGGAACCATATATTTTTTGACAGGATGCCCAATTACATGTACAAGCAAGAATAAAACAAAAATAAATATTTCCTCAACAGAGTGAAAATTGAATTCTCTAGCATATGGCATTCAGGAAAATTGGTGGATGTTTATCTTGATAGAACAAACATTGATGGAAAAACCTGAACAAACAAACATTGTCATTGAAAAAAAGGGCTCAAGGAAAAAACCAAATATTTTGATAAAATTCCAAGACCATTATTTTTGGTGGGCTTCATTTTTTTCCATTGGATTCCCTCAGGATTGATGTTGGATGATGCTCTCTCAAAGAGCTTCTCAGCCATCTCATTCAGCCATATCACACCTGCATTCCATAAACCTTTTCCAGTTTTCAATCTCACCAAACAAGCTGAGGTTTCAAAATCTGGCTAAAAAATTCCCAGAAAAGATTCCTGCACCAGGCTTATCACATTTCACAAAACCGCAAAAATCTCCTCCGTTACATTCCCCATAAAATAACTTTCTGTTATTCAGAATTCCAGAAGTTTTCTTCCATTTAATGTACACTATCTCATCACCCCTACTTAAGATTCAAGACCTCCTCCAATCTCAACAAGTCACGACTCAAAAATATCACCAATCTTCTTTTCTATTCTTCTTTGTGAGAATTATTGGCCCACAAGCTTAGTCAAAGAGCAGTAATTAAAGCAAAAGACATGCTGAGACAATGATGTCTTTTGATTGATCCTTAATATGAGGCAGAGGCAATGGCACACTTGTGAATGTGAATGAATTGGTGAATGAATGAATGGAAAACAGCAGGGAGAAAAGCTCCTTAAATACACAAGATGTTGCTCATGTGGAGCTTATGTAATGACAAGCAAAAGGCAAAAATTCAAACCCAAAGCGGCTCTATAGGCTCTAAAAGCCTTGCTAATTGGTTTGGGCTTACTCAGCCAATTTGGCATTAGTCCCTGAAACCTTATGACCAGCCTGTACCGGTTGAGTTTGGTGTTTCCATCCATACTGGGCTGAACCAGCCATTGTGTCACACAACCACCCCACATACTATAGGGCAATCCTAGATGATTGTGAGCGCAAAAGGAAAGCTGAGTGCAAGGGCAAGTGCAAGGTAGCAAGGGCTAACTTCAAAGTTCAAACTGATGGTAGAGTAACTTTAACACACAGCAAGAGGGATGAATGTTCCATTGGAAGAAAACCAAACCCAAGTCCAAAGTAATGACTGGATTTAGCAAATGCAAGAGTGTATGAAATTAACTAACTGAGGAAACAGAACCCAGGAAAGCGGAGTAGCTTTTATAAGTTAACCAAGATGACTAGATACAACCAGATGGATGGTCAACTACAATTTTCAGCAATGAGGCAATGAATGACATGGACAGAGCACAAACTTAAATAGCAGTATGAATTGTTTGCAAGGTCTTAGCATAAGTGCAAGACAATAGGGGACAAATGTATTGGGATTTAACGGTCAAGACATGAGGGAGTGACGTCAGAAGTAATGCAAATATGAAGGTTTAGTTTATGCAGGGTAAGGGACTAGTCCATTTGGGAACTATACAGTTGAGGTGGCTAATTTACTAGCATGGGTGGGAACTAGCAAGAGCATGTGACAGGAAATGGGAACCCAAGGATTATTGATACCCAGGGTGAAAAGGTGGAGTCCAAATGGATGGTCAACCAAGGTAGAGCTGACTGCAAGGTTTGAAAGTGGATGCTGATTCAGTCACCAAGAATGGAAGGTTTTTATGCAAGCCATAGTTGATAAGCAGAAGGCACCATTTATTTTGTGCTTCTAGTTTGTCACGCTTATGGACTGAGGTAGATGGTACTGAGGAAGAGAGTATATCAAAGTGGGAGGACAATAACTCTTGAGCTCAAAGCGTGAAAGTTGCCTGGGTATAATGACGCAAGCTCCTGCAAGCATTCAGACATTTATTTCATTGATTCCAAAGTAGTTGCAGATATAATCATTACTTCTTTGCTTTAAATAGATTTTTAATTAATTATTTTGTTGTTGTAATTCTGCTGTTGCAAAAACTGAATCCAACAAAATGAGTGATATTTCCCTAGGATAGCAAAGCAAGGTATCAAAGACAAGTGCAAAAAATGCTGTTTGCGCAAGGTTTCTTGTGCATTCCATATAAAGAGCAAGCCAGTGGTAGCTTTCCCAGCAGCTTCCAGAAGGGAGGTGCAAAGTTGAAGGTCCGCGCCGCAATTCAATTATCATATACGGCCAGTGCCAGAGATTGAGTTCTTATGTATTCAGAACCCTGGTAAGTCAAGGCTTAGAGACTAAAAATAAGTAAAAAACCAAGGAAAGAGAAATGGAACTAATATAATCTTTGTTGAGGTAGTACTTCCAGGATTCCAAAGTTATACCACCAACATGCCTCCGCTTCCTCCGCCAAATACTGGGTCAATTTGGTTGGAAGTGCAAATTGAGGTGCAAGGTGAAGTGCAAACTGAGGAACCGCAGAAAATTGAAGAGGAAAGGGAGGAAGGAATGGCTGAAGGGGAGGTGGAAGCAGAGCAAAGGGAGGAAAATGAGGAGGAAGGAAACAGAATAGAAGGAAGAATTGGATTTGGAATGGGAGGTGGAGGAACAGGATGGACCCAAAAGAGATGAGGTGGAAGGCCGGAATGAGGGAAACCAAGTGCAAGTTGAAGGGCCAATACTAACCAATGCAAGGCAATTGACTGGTCCTGTGGGAGAAGGTTCTTCAAGGGGCCAAAGGAAGAGAGCTCATGAGGAACTCATGGATGAATGTGGATGGAATACCCGACCAAAGAGGGTTTGGACTGCAAAGTGAGAGGAAATCTTCAAAATACATCTGGTGAAGCATGTGATGATCCTGCAAAGATTGTCTTCTTTCGTGGATGACAAAGATTTGGAAGAGTTTAGGTCAATGGGGTAAGAATTGAATTAAAATTGGGAGGAGGCAGAAAGAGAAATAAAGGATAATTTGTAGAAATGTATTTTTTAATTATATATATTCATTTTTATTATGTTATTATGTTATTATTATATATATGTATATATATATATATATTTATTTTTTAAGGAACATAGGAGTTTGATTTTGAAATAAAGAGTGAAAGGATAAAATTTGTGAAAAGAAAAAGGGGGATGGTTCTAAGAAAGGGAAATGTAATGAAATAAGGAAATGGGATGAGATCAATTGGAAGGAATGGGATGGAAGTGTGGAATTGGATGGAAGAAATGGGATAGAATGGAAGGAATGGAATGGAATGGAAGCTACAATTGGCAAGGTTTGCAAGGGTAAATTGCATGGATGTCTCAAACCAAATTGGGAGAATTGCAAAGGTGATGGGCTGGTTCCCACGAGGTGCAATCTTTGTCAGACTGGAAGCCAATTCATTCAACAAGGTATTGAAGCTTTCCTTTGCGTAACCAGGAATCCAAGATACAGCTTACTTCCCACTCTAACTGATCATGGACTCAGAGCGGTTCAGGAGGGGGATGAGTCTTTCCCGGGTATAGGACTCAAGCTGGCTCTAGGAGAGACACGTGAAAGACCGGGTGGATAACTTTCCATTTTGCAGGTAAGGTAACTTTAAAGGCGTTAGGAAAGATGATTGATTTGACTTTGAAGGGGCCAAGATTCCTTTCAGAGATTTTAAAAGTTGGGAAAGTACTGCAAATATTGCAAGCATCAAGCCATACCCAATCTCCTACTGCAAAGGTTGGGGCCAAAGTGCAAAGCCAATCTGCTTGTCCCTTGTAGTTCTGGTTTGCTGCTTTGAGGTTGGTTCAAAGTTGCAATTGAAGAGATGGGATGTGGTTAAGGTAATTGGTAGCAGGTTGAGAAGGAGCTACGTGAAGGGAAGAGAAGGTTGGATTTCTACCATAAAGAGTCTGGAAGGGAAACTGTTTGGTGGAGGAATGAGTGGAGTTATTATAGGCCAATTCTGCAAATGGGAGCCATTGTGACCAGTTTTCCTGCTGGTAGAGACGTACATTCAAAGATACTGTTTGAGGATCTAATTGATTTTCTTTTTTTTCCCATCCATTTCCAGGTGGCAAGCCGTTGATAGATTGCAAGTGATCTTCAAATGTTGACACAGCAAGGTCCAGAGGCTAGAGACAAACAAAAATCCACAATAACTAATTATATCATCAGGGAGACCATGTTTTTAGAATACATATTCTATAAATAAATTAGCTAAGTCTTCAGAAGAGGCTGTCACATTACTGCAAAGAAATGAAACCATCTTTGAAAATCAATCTACTACTACTAAAATAGCATCATAACCACTACAAATAGGTAATTGCAAAATGAAATCCATAGAAAGCAAGTGCCAAGGAATTGGATGAATTGGAAGTGGCTGAAGCAGCCCATACTTCTGGTAATTTGAGTACTTGTTCCAATTGCAATCATAGCACGTGTTAACATAGTTTTTTACTTCATTGGTCATACCAGGCCAATAGAAGTCTTGTGCAATCAATTGGTATGTTTTATCCTGCCCATAATAACCAGCAAGCAGAGAATCATGCCTTGACTCAAAAAGATATCTAAATTAATACAAGGATTATCTGGTACTAATATACAATTATTATAAACTAAATAATCATTTTTTACAATACTATAATCACTATGTAAGAAGTTCACATTCTTGCAAAGTTTGCTACACTTTAGGTTGTCAAGTTGAGCTTGTTGTAGTTTGGAAGGCAGATCTTGAAGGTAAGTGATGATTGAACTGAGTTTGGCAGACTGGGTTGAGAAAAGTGTACTAACATTTTCAGGATTTTTGTTGGAAAAGGTGCTCCCCCCTCCTGAGTAAATGCCATCCCAACGTGACAGAGCATCAGGGACTACCATTTGTTTCCCAGGATAGTAAATTATTTTAAAGTTGAACTCGGAGAGATATTTGGCCCAACATGCCTGTCTGCCTGTAAGAACTTTTGAGCTCATGAAATATTTCAAAGAATTGTGATCAGTCAAGACCTCAAAAGGTTCCATAAGACTCAAAAGGTTTGAACACCATATTTTCAAGCAATAAAAAATTGCAGGAAGTTCCTTGTCATGATTTTTGTAGTTAAGTTCTGCAGCAAGCAATTTGCAAGACACAAAAGCTACAGGATGAAAAAGAGAAGAAGAGGAGGAAAAATGCAAGATTACTCCTGCGATTGCATAATTTCTTGCATCTGTTTTGATGATAGTACAATCTAGCTCATTAAAGTGAGCCAGTACTGGAGCAGTTGTAAATAATTTTTTCAGAGCTTTGAACTCAAAAGCAGCTTGTTCTGTGAAAAAAAATGAGTAACTTTTTGAATAAGGTTAGTGAGGTTGACGGTTTTCTTGGCATAATGCTCAATAAACCTCCTTTAAAAATTACTGAAACCAATGAAAACTTGAAGGTATTTAACAGAGGAAGGCGGAGTCCAGTCCAGTATGCATTGGCTTTTGGCTGGGTCCATCAATAGTCCTTGCTGCAAGACTATGACACCTTAAAATTGAAGAGAAGGAGTATGAAATTTGCACTTAGATGCTTTTTCAAACAGGTCATTCTTGCAAAGTCAATGCAACACCTCTTGCACATGTGCAATGTTATCCTCAAGAGTTTTCAAGTAGAGCAGTATATTGTCATGATAAACCACAATATATTTCTCTACAAGGTCAGAAAAAATGTCATTGAAAAAATGTTGAAAAGTGGAAGGAGCATTGCAGAGGCCAAAGGGCTTAATGGTATACTCATAACTGCAGAAACGTGTTCTCATTGCGTTCAAATACTCATGGCCTTTTGCAATGCAAACTAGGTTATAGGCGCCTCAAAGGTCTAACTTTGAGAAATAAGCAGCTCCATGGAGCAGAGTGAGGAGGTGCAAGATAGGCGGTACTGGGTAGGCATTCTTCTGGGTTACCTGGTTCAGTTTCCTATAGTCAACACAAAGGCAAAGTCCAAAATCTTTCTTTGGAACAAATCAGATGGGTGAACCAGTGTTCAAATTGCTTGGTCAAAGAAATCCTTTCAATACATTTTCCGCCATTTATTCTTGAGGCATGGTTGATTCCTGCTTCAAGAGAGAGTAGACTGGTCAGGTTGCCTGTGGTGGGCCAGTAATTTTGATCTTATGATTGCAAGAAGGGAATGGAGGAAGTTTATCTGCCTTTATGTCAGCTCTCTGATACCAGGAACCTTGCAGTACTTTAGCTACAGAGAGTGATAAAAATACTGGAATAATAATAATAATTATTATACCAAAAATAAATGCTTAGAGGCTCAAATAAATAATATAATAAGAGCAGTTGCAAGGTTTAATTGGTTTTTTAATAAAAGTTTTTCAATATGTATATAAAAGAGGGGCCACAGTATTATACTACTGGGGGTCTTTGCAGACAAAGCAACCTCTCTTCAAGGGGCCTCCTTAGGCAGTTTAAGAACCTTGGAATGAAGATGGGTGCCTTAGAAAGGGCTTATTCCACTAATGGCCAGGCATAAAAGCACACTGGCCTAGAAAGGAAGGGAAACACTCACTCTGAGCACTTTTATCACGAAAATCCTGCAATAATAGGAAGGGTTTCAGAGCAGATGGGGTGGATTGCCTGACTAAACTTCAAGGGTTGATTGGTTTTAAGAAATAAATAATAATACTAAAGACTTGGTCATAAATCAATTTCTTAGATTCTTCATAAGCACTTGACTAACAATGACACAGTTTCTGATTGATAATAATAATTCCTGGTAAACTGATGATGGAATAATGGATCCAAAGAGGTCTGTATAAATACCTTTTTGGGGTAATTTTGAGATTCTCAGGGTGCATAGATAGAGTTCTGCTCATGGGCTGAGGCTGGAAAGCCACCCAGAGAAAGATTAGCTCATCCACTTGGTGCTGTTAATCAGCTGACCTTAGATCTGCCGGATTTCTGTACTATTTTAGCCACAGGATCTGTTAATCTATTATAGAGTAAATTTGATCATTCCGCACTCATCCTTCATTTTTACTATTAGTATTGCTTTGAGTGAAAAGATGTGGGCGTTTACTGATTTTCCATTATCTGCTGATCACGTAGATCATTTTTAATAATTTTTATGAACACTCCTTGTAGTGTTTTGTGGTCTTCAAAGAACAGAGTCAATGATTTATGTGGTAATCCTTGATCTTTAATTTATTATTAAAAAATGTACTAAACTTAATTTTTATTAATTTTAATTAAGTTTTGATCTTTTTATATTATTACTAATGCATATGTCAACTTTTTACATATGCCAGGCAACCCTAATTAGGTTGTAGCTCTTTTGAGCGTTACCTGGTTGTCAGATTAGTCACAAGGGATCCAGACATGGGGATAAGTCAGTTCAGATGCGCCCGGGGTAGGATCCACTGCGTGCGTGGCAGAATTTAGCTGCGCGCGGGTCTCTAGTACGCGGGAAACTGCTACTATAAGTATGTAGGGGTATGTAATGATGCGGGGCTGCATGCGGGAATTGGGACATAACACATTTCCACGCGTAACTCCTAAAATATACACAACACCTCAATTCTGAGTAAATTTTAGGTGTAAACCCTATACGTGAAAACACGTGTGAAATTTTAGAATGGCCAAAAGGTGCCATCCTGGTGTCTTAATTTTTAGTAATTTTCTTTTTAATTATTTTATAAATGTAAGGACTTGGATTTCAAGGGTGGGGTCAGCGAGTGACCCTACCTAATTTTGGGTGAGGAATCCATTTATTTAATAATATTTATGGATTTCTCACTACTTATTTTTTTTTAATTGAGATATTCTTATTTTTCATAGTTTTGTGTTGCTATGAAAGGTTGCTCTGTACATAGTAGCAAGCTGACACTTTACAGCTGAAAAGACGTCAGCAAAGTCATGATAAACAGAAGGTAAATACTCTTGGATAATTTCTAAATCTTCAACCCTTTCATCTTCAAGCATGGGATTCAAAGTGCTTGCATGATGCAAGAGGATTAGGGAGCTCAAAATAAACTGTTTAGTTTGTGCCTGTTTCTCTTTAAAGAAACAAGGGAGAGGTAAGTCAGACAAATAAGCAATAACTCCTAAATCTGAAGAGGGAACTTGGGAATGAAGGACAGGATATTGCAAATCTCCTGGCGGAAAAGTGTCACCCAACTCAATGACAGTTTCAGGTAGGCTGTTTAATTCCTGTTTGAAGGAAGGGTTGGTTTCCTGGGGTTGGGAGGTTTTAAGGTTAATCACTCCTTCTGGCCAATTCAAATCCAGATTCCGGTGGGCTAGGAAATCATGGCCTAGAATGGTATCATCCATTTCAGGAATATCCAAGACAAATAAATCCCATTCAATGCTGGGGAAATTGGAAAATACAAAGGTACTTTTTGCCTTTTGGTAAACCCAAACAGATGGCTCAGTCATACTACTTACTAAATAGATAGGGAACTTATCTATCTTGGATCACATAAGGTTTTTGGAAGTGGAAAAATATTGACTTTCAAAACAAAAACTAGTGCCAGAATCAATTAAAACTTGATAAGGAGAGTTGTTGAAATGGAAAAGGACAAATCTTGACCTCGGCGCACATAGTGTCTTGCAAGTGAAAAGATTGACTTGCTGCAATTTAGATAATGTGTAGCCTTCCTTGCAAGATTCAGGAAAACTACAAGCTAATTTTTTGACTGTTTAGCCGCTTCAAGTGCTAGCCGCTTTTCACAACTATCAACATCATTTTTACCTCCACAATACATAAATAACCCATTCTTTTCCCTCCTTAACTGTTCCTCATTCCAGAGCATCCCAGTTTCTTTATCCAGGAACTTTGGAGTTTTGGAAACAAGTTTTCCTTTTGGGTTGGAGTGTGAGGTTGGATTTGGTCTGTATTGCTTTGTATTCTTCAAAGATTGTTTCAAGGATCTGTCTGCCTTAGGAGTCAAAGTTGATGGTCCATGGTTGTTTTGTCAAGAGCGGTTCTTGTTGTCATAACCATTATCAAGCTCAATCACCAGGTCAATTAACTGCTGAAGGGAGGTTGTGTTATGTCCCCCAACTGCTAGTTGTTTTATTAGGCATGCAGGTATAATGTTTCAAAAATGAATGAAAAGGGCTGCCTTTTTCCATTTAATGCAAGAATGCAGAGTTTGAAAGTTGGAAATATAAAAAGAGGCTTGACTATTTTCCTTTATTACTAGATTATTGAATTTGTATTTGGTGTTTCAAACTTCATTAGGGTTGCCCAACAGGGTGAACAGCTGTTGCTCAAACTTGTCCAAATTGTTGAGAATACAAGTGGGGCTAGAGTTATCTAATATTTCAAGGTAAGTTTCAAACCACTGCAAGGCTCTTCCGCCAAGGATGGAAGATGCATACATAAATCTAGGTCTATCAGTAGGGAAATTGGGAGGATTTTTTGAGAAGATGATTTTGCAGGACTGTAGGTAGGATCTTAGCTTATGAGGGTGTTCCCCAGTAAAGTGATCAGGCTGCTTCATGCCCAGGGTGCAAAAACTAGGACAGCTTGGACAAGATTGCGGGGCAGTTTTGTTAAGCGCCTGGATCAGAGTGGTGAGTAAGGTTGAAGCACCGGGTTTGGGAGCATTAGTGCAAGCCTGAAATCTACCACAAGTCAAGGTTTCATTGGAAGAATCTTTCATTTCCTTGAGAGGGTCCACTTCTTCCCGCAAGGGAGAGAGGGGATCAACAAGAGGTTCAACCAAAGGGGATTTAGAAGAAGGGACAGGATCTAAAAGTTGTCTTGCCCAAGAAATGCTGGATCTCCCTACCCAATGGATATCATCATAGTAAGGGGTGAGGGAAGCCTTCCCGTTTGAGCAAGTACGTGAAATTTTAAAAGAAATCTATTATAGGTTGGCAAGCTACAATAGATGAGTTGAGTTAGTTAATTTACTGTCACACAACCACCCCACGTACTATAGGGCAATCTTAGATGATTGTGAGTGCAAAAGGAAAGCTGAGTTCAAGGGAAAGTGCAAGGTAGCAAGGGCTACCTGCAAAGTGCAAACTTATTTTGGAGTAAGTTTAAAACACAGAAAGAGGGATGAATGTTCCAATGGAAGGAAAACAAACCCAAAAACAATGTGCTTATTGGATTTAGCAAATGCAAGAATTTATGAAATACACTAACTGAGGAAACAACCCCCAGTCAAGCAGAGTAGCCTTTATAAGGTAATCCAAGATGACTAGATACAACCTGATGGATGGTCAACTACAGTTTTGAGCAATGAGGCAATTAATAACATGGACAAAGCAAAAAATGAAACAGAAGTATGAATTGTTTTAGAGGTCTTAGCATAAGTGCAAGACAATAGGGGAAAAATGTATTGGGGTTTAATGGTTGAGAAATGAGGGAGTTATGTCAGAAGTAATGCAAATATGAAGGTATAGTTTATGCAGGGTAAGGGACTAGTCCATATGCAAACTATAAAGTTGAGGTTGCTAATTGACTAGCGTGGGTGGGAACTAGCAAGAGCATGTGACCGGAAATGGGAACCCAAGTGTTATTGATACCCAGGGTGAAAAGGTGGAGTCCAAATGGATGGTTGACCAAGGTAGTGTTGACTGCAAGGTTTGCAAGTGGATGCTGATTCAGTCAACAAGAATGGAAGACTGTTATGCAAGCCAGAGTTGATAAGCTGAAGGCACTATTGATGTTGTGCTTCTAGTTTGTCAAGCTTATGGACTGAGGTAGATGGTACTGAGGATGAGAGTATATCAAAGTGGGAGGAAAATAACTCTTGAGCTCAAAGCGTGAAAACTTTTTTCTGTTCAGACCCTGGCTGGTTGTCCCTTAAAACAAGCCTGTTTTACCTCTGTGACCTCATTGGTCCTTACTCCCAACTTACATTTCTGGTTGCCTCCTGAAACCAGCCCCTGGCCCTCAGATTGGCCAGGGTCGTCCCAGAAACTCTCTGGGTCCAGTGAAACTTACAGGGGGGAGGGTGTAACCAGCAGACATGTGTTTCCCCCCCCTCTCTCTCAATCCCTGGCGGGAGTGGTCAAATCTCCCCCAGGGAGCCCTGGAGGATGATATCCCAGGGAAACACAAAGGGTTAGTGGGCTGGGCAGTGGTCAAGCCCACCCAGCCCCAGGTCACCTCCCCCTTGGTAACAAGGGGGGGGGGAGAGATGGCCCCTGCAACTTTGTTGTTGCTACACAAGAGTTGGGGGGGGTCAAAGCCCACCCCCCCCTTGCCGGTTGCCTTATTGCAGCGGGCCTAATTGGTCCACACATGAGATGGGGTGTGATCAAATCCCCTCCCACCTTGCCGGTTGCCTTGTTGTGGCTGGCCTGGCTGGTTGAGGACCAGCCAGCCTCCTCTCCCCTTTGCCACCAAGCAAGGGGAGGGAATGAGGCAGGGGCCAAAACTAGCCAAGCAATGCAACTGGGGCCGCAGCCCCACACACAAGCAGGTGGGGGGACTCCCAACAGAGGCCCCTGCCCCATATAATGGTCCCACACAGGTTGTTGGGCCTTGCAATGGGCCCCAGAGAGAACCAAGCGGCCCAAGAGGGCCGCAACATGGGTGGAGGCCCCAATGGGCCACCAAGGCCCAAAGACCATAAAATACATCTGGAGGGCCAGCCGGTCTGGCAAAGTAGGTCCAAAATAAACCTTGGGCCAAGTTATGCCCAGATAAGCCCATCTGGCTAAGGCGGCCCATCCACCCTGGTGGACCGGTTAAGGAACCTGTCCCAAAAGACTTGGAAAAGGTGTTTTTGGCGCCCAAATTTCCAAAACCAATAGCATACCCATAGGCCCACAAGGCCCACAGGATGTCTAATGGGCCTTAGAGGCCCATTTGTGCATCTCATTTGGATTACACACTAATATGCACATTACCTGAGTGCATCCATATTTTAACACACCCCCTCAATTCAAAAGGGATGCCATACCCAAAATAGACACAAAAACTTAATCTTTGTTCCTATCTAATGCCCTAGTTAAGGTATCCTCAATCATTGCCCCAGTGGGAATGTACCGTAACACTATCTCTCTGCAGCTCCCTGCATCATGTATATAGTTATAATGAACATCTATATGTTTTGTGCTTTAATGGAACACTTTGTTTTCTGCTAATGACATGGCATTCTGATTTTAAAAAGACAACAACGCAAAGCCTTGTGGTTTATGAGTATAATTTAAGAACTCTCTCAAACACTTTGCCTCCTGTCAAGCTGAAAGGTATGCTCTGTACTCTGCTTCTGTTGATGAAAGAATTATTGCTTACACCTTCTTAGACATCCAAGAAACTAGATTCTTTCCTAAAAAGAATACAAAACAACTTTTTGATTCCCTAGTTTTACCATCTGCCCAACTTTCATCAGAATAAGCAACCATATCAAAGTTTGCTGACCTTGAAAACTTCAGTCACAGACTGCTTGTTCCTTTAAGATACCTCATAAATCTCTTAAACACAAACCAATGCCTCAAGCTTGGTTTCTCTAAGTGTTGTGACAAGATGCCAATGTCATAAGCAATATCTGGCCTTGTACACTGCCCCAAATAATTTAGCAATCCAATAGCTCACCTATAACTGTAGAATTTTATAACCAAATGTTACACTGCATTGGAGTACCAAAATCCTTTGCATCCTCTAAGCCATACTGCTTAAGTAGAGCCAACACATTGTGGTTTTGATCCAAATTTATCCCATTTTTCTCTTACTAAATTTCATTCCCAGCACCTGTTGTTCCTGGCCAAAATATTTTATCTTGAACTCATTTTTGAGTACCTCCATGAATTTCTCTTTACCATATCCAATAATGATAATGTCATCAACCCATACAAACAAAATTGCATCCTTTCTCACACAGAGACAAGGATTGGCCCCACTTTTCCTGAAACCAATCTCTATCATTTTCTTACTCATGGTTCTAAACCATGTCCTAGCGGCTTGCTTCAATCCATACAGGGATCTACAAGGCTTGAGGAAATATTCCCCTTTATCCGCTGAGAGGAAACTTCTCACACAGATTTTCTTCATAGTTTCTGGCTTGGTCTCTACCAGCCTTCCTTGAAACCTTCAGGAATTGACATATAAAAAGTCTCCTCTTCTCCAAGTTTTGCATTCAAGTATGCAGTCACAAAATAAGCCTGTCTTATTTCTTCACCCAACTCCACTTCTAAAGCAATGATGTACCTGAAGGTGGACAGCCTTCCAGTTGGAAAAAAATTCTCTTGGTAATAAATACCCTCTTTCTGCTTGAAGCTTTGTGAAGCACATCTAGCCTTGAACCTCTTTGAAAATCCATTAATATCAAACTTCTTATTCAACACTAAACTAGACCCAAAAATGGTCTTTCCTTTTGGAACTAAATCCTGCTTAACAACTTCAAAAACACATTTATTTTCCAAAGAATCAAATTCCTCAAAAATAGCTGTTTTCAAATTGGCTCTGTCATCAGAATTCATAGCTTGTCCAAAGCTATTTGGGTTAACCCTATTACCCATTTCTGAACTTAACTGTAGAATCCCATTAAGCATACATTGTTCCCAAAACATATCTTCTTCATATTCTGCAGAAGCATAATGGGACTTCCATTCCCCATACCTATCAACAGTTATCCTTGTCCTTCCACTCCTTCTAGCTGGAGGTGGAGGCTCATCAGGCTCTTATTCCACAGACTCCCCTGAAGCGGGTAATAAACCCTCCTGTGGCATGTCTGCCATCGCAACATCATCATTAATGATATTCTCTACAGCACCTGCTGGTGAAATAGGCTCCAATGCTTTTTCCTGCTGTGATTCCTGAACAGCACTATCTTCACTAATTTTGTGTCAGAGTATTGCCTCTATTGCTATAGTAGCTGTGGCAGATACCTGCAAAATAATAATAATAATTTCCAAATATCAGTTTAATGATTACACTGATAATATCAATAAAAAACTCAACTGATAGTAAGTTATCAGGAGTAAAAAAGCCACACCTTGAACCTCTAAAGAGATAAGGGGCCTAGCTTTAATAAATAAAGCTCAAAGGAACTTGATTACACAAGGAAGCTCACACCCTTTATGATAGCCTAAAAAGGACTATAACTCCAATAGGACCATGGACTCGAAATTGGAGTTGATTGTTTGATTGATAATATAATAAGATGTTGAATTAAAAGGCCCCAGTCAATCCTCTTGGTGGACTAAGTTCAATGGGCTTGTTAATATGCACTATCTGGTTTATAAAATACAATGAGGAATAGGTCTTGTAGGGACAAGACCCTGCTCTTTTATATTGAAAGAGTCCTCAGGGGGACTCAGGGCATCATCAGGGGAGTACACCACTGTCCTAGATTTTGTCTCCAGTGGCTCAGAGCCCCAAGCAATCATTGCCAATGTATAATAACATTTAAATACTCATTGGGGTCTATTTTTGAGGTAAGGTTGTAATTTATTTACTCAGAAGTTTAAAGTGATGGGGGGGGGATCACCCCAGTCACTTATTCTCCTTCAAGAGGACTCTCTCAAGGCTTCATAATTGATTTACTTACCCTCTAACTCTCTGTAGATCTATCAGAGCAGGTGTTCAAAGAATTACAACCATATTATTAGATATTCTTAATCCACATAGATATTTATACTCTGGGTAAGTATTCCCACAGAGTTTATCTGCACCAGGGGAGTTTCCTAGCTTCTGAGTGTACGCTTTTCCAGCATGATTAAATACTTGAAAGTTAACTACAAGCTGGAAGGAGAGTTCTTAGAAAATAATTTACAATTCACCTAAAAATCTGGGTTATGGTAGATAAGGATTATTACAGAATATAGTTTCCACAGAGGGAAATATTTAAGGACATTAATTGTACATCCAATTGGACGCTTCCAGAGGATTGTAATCTAGAGTAAAGTTATAAGATCTCCCATAAATTATAATATAAACCTTCAAGGTTTTATGGGATGATTTCTAATATTAAGACATACTATAAAAATATGATTATATGAAACTTTATATGTCAAAAATATGGATATTTAATGGACTAATGGAGGCTTGAACACACTACCTAGGTACTCCGAAGGGTACTAAGACATTCCTTAACCACTATACTACCAAGACTTGTGAGTTGGGCAGCCTATAGGACACCAATAAATGTCTCATGGCTGACACTCCCCCCCTCCAAAAGGAAAATTACTCTATGAGGAATTTTTAGATCTATTTAAAGCCCTATACTTTCTTAAAATAACGTCAGCATTTTTAATATCTGTAGCTTCTAGCCAAAGATCACTATCCGCTAACTTATTTGTGAACCTAACTAAATATAACCTTACATCTTTTCCATCTTTTCTAATTATCTTATGTTGTAGTATTTTATGAGGAATATCTTCATCAGTATGTTCCATTGGTGGTATGACAACCTTAGGAACTTTTCTATTAGGAAAGGACTTAAGTGGATCAATAAACCTTTTAACCAAACTAATTGGGAAAGTAGGATTCTTTCTTTCAAATTCTTTGGTTAAAATAACTTCCACTGCATTCTTACCATGAAGTGCTTTTACAGCAAATGGACCAAAAAAAGAATCTCTCAATTTTCTATGTCCTGAAATATTACTAAAATTAACAGTAGAGATTAGGACCATATCACCTACTTTGAAATCATGATCTTTATGGCTCTTGTCCCATCTACTTTTATTATACTCTACTGCATCATTAACACACTTAATAGCATATTTTTCAGCTTTATTCATCATATCTCTAAAACAGTCAGCAGAAGGGTGTAACATTATAGTCTTGCTTAGCAACATGTCTCTAGGCATATGAGGTATCCACCCTCTTTCCAATTCAAAAGGTGAAATATTAGTATTAGAATGCTTACTGGAATTGTAGGCAAATTCTAAAGCTGGCAACAGAGATACCCAATTGTGAGTATATCCATTACTGTCCTTAAATCCAATGCCATAAGCACAGTATCTCCTGATCATGTCTTCCAATGTTTGTATCATCCTTTCTGCTAGACCATAAGTTTGAGGATGATAAGCTGTTGAGAAAGACAGCTTTGTTCCAACAAATTGAAAATACTTTGCCAAAATTCAGATGTGAATTTTGGATCTCTATCACTGAAAATATTTCTTGGACATCCTACATGACTGACAATACTATTCCAAAATAACATAGCAATGTCCATTGCAGAGCTATATTTATAGCATGGTAAGAATCTAACTCTCTTTGAGAATCTGTCCACCACTACTAACACACAGATGAAATTATCCTTACCTCCTGGAGGTAATCCGGATACAAAATCCATGTTAATAGTGTGCCACCTTTCTTTTGGTTCTTCTATGGTCTGTAACAGACCATATCTTTTACCTGTAGACCTATTTTCTTTTTGAAATCTTTCACAGGATTCACAATATGATCCAACAATTTGTCTCCAGTTTTGCCACCATGCTATGATCTTAACTCTTTCAATAGTTCTATCTTTTGAAAGATGTCCAGAACAAACATTATCATGACATTCACTCAAAATCATTTGTATATGATCACCATGTACTAAAACTATTGAGCAACAATGAGAAGATTTATGATATATCAAACCATCTAAAAGGAAAAACCTTCCTTCCATATAACCTTTTTTCCAATCTGCATCTAATCCCTCAATCAGATCTTTTGCACTTGACTTAGATTTCAATATCTCAAGGAGAAAAGAAGTATTCTTATTATTGGTATATGAATCAATTACAGAGTTCCAGAAGCTTTCAGCAAGATTTGTCATTGAAATGCCCATAATTCTTAATGTATCTACATTATCCTCTGGGTCATAGGCTGGATCATCATTTTTATTGGGTAAAGCCCACCTAGACAGCCCATCTGCATTTTTATGTATTACTCCTTCTCTATGCACTATAGTCATGCACCCTCTCCATTGCTGGATAGCTATCTGCCACCTCAACATGTGCCTATTAGGTGTCTTTAGATTCAAAAGTGATTTCAGAGCTGTAAAATCAGTAATGACCTCAAACTGGCACTCATCCAAATAATAATACAATTTCTCTAAGGCAAAAACCAAGCAAAAGCATTCTAGTTGTGACGCACCATATCTCTTTTCACTATCTTTAAGTTGCCTAGATAAAAAGCATATAGGTCCTTTGGCTGGTTTATCATTAACAATTTGCACTTGGTGCAATGCTGCTCCTAAACCTTCCATACATGCATCTACATACAATTTAAATTGTTTCTTAGGGTCTGGGTGGAAAAGTAAAGGTGGACTTGTTAAACACTTTTTCAGAAACTCATAGGCGTCCATTCTTTCTGTGTTCATTTCAAAAGAAACATTGGGACTGCAGATTTTATAAAGACTAGAGGCTATGATACCAAAATCCTTAATTTGTAGCCTATATTATCCATCAAATCCTAAAAAAATCTGCATCCCCTTGACATTACTAGGTGTGGGTTTCAACAATACAGCTTCTACTCTTGTTTGATCTATCCCTAATGAAAGGCCATTCACCATATGTCCTAATGATTTTACCTCATTAAACACAAATGAAAATTTACTCAAATAGATTTTCATAATCATTATTATCATATTTTTCAAAACTATTAAAATTTTCAACTCATGTTCTTCCCAAATCTCAGAAAATATTATAATGTCATCTATATATATGATTAACCAATTCTGCATCAATTCTTCATGAAATTCAGTGTCCATCATTCTTTGGAAATGAGATGGTGCATTTTTGATACCAAATGGCATTCTTAGATATTCAAAAACAATTCTGCAATCAACCACACTCAATATAATGCTTGATTTGAGAAAATTTAAAAAGCACCAAGTTTTTACTTTGCTTAAAAAAATTTTGTTTTTCTAAAAACAAGAAAACAATTTTTGAAAATTTTGGTCAATTTACTTATGTTATTTATATATTTCTTATATATATATTTTTTTTTAAAAAAAAGGACTTTTTATATCAAAAAAAAATTCAATCTTACTGGTTATCTGAGGAAACCTCAAACTAGTACTTAATTTTTTAAAGCACTTCAGCAAAAATCTAAAAAATTAACACCAATTTTCGAAAATTTTTGGTTATTATTAGTATATATATTTTTGTTTTTATAAATTTTCCTGTAATTGAAATATAATTTCAAGTTGATTAATAGGGATTCTTACTTTAACAGGCCAAAAAGTCGAAAATTTGGTTCAAAAGGAGATGAGGCCCCCAATTGTCAGAGTATTGCCTCTATTGCTATAGTAGCTGTGGCAGATACCTGCAAAAGAATAATAATAATTCCAAAATATCAGTTTTAATGATTACACTGATAATATCAATAAAAAACTCAACTGATAGTATATTATCAGGAGTAAAAAAGCCACACCTTGAACCTCTAAAGAGATAAGGCGCCTAGCTTTAATAAATAAAGCTCAAAGGATACTTGCTTACACAAGGAAGCTTACACCCTTTATGATAGCCTAAAAAGGACTATAACTCCAATAGGACCATGGAATCGAAATTGGAGTTGATTTTTTGATTGATAATATAATAAGATGTTGAATTAAAAGGCCCCAGTCAATCCTCTTGGTGGACTAAGTTCAATGGGCTTGTTAATATGCACTATCTGGTTTATAAAATACAATGAGGAATAGGTCTTGTAGGGACAAGACCCTCCTCTTTTATATTGAAAGAGTCCTCAGGGGGACTCAGGGCATCATCAGGGGAGTACACCACTGTCCTACATTTCGTCTCCAGTGGCTCAGAGCCCCAAGCAATCATCCCAATGTATAATAACATTTACATACTCATTGGGGTATATTTTCAAGGTAAGGTTGTAATTTATTTACTCAGAAGTTTAAAGTGATGGGGGGGAATCACCCCAGTCACTTATTCACCTTCAAGAGGACGCTTTCAAGGCTTCAGAATCGATTTACTTACCCTCTAACTCTCTGTAGATCTATCAGAGCAGGTGTTCAAAGAATTACAACCATATTATTAGATATTCTTAATCCACATAGATATGTATAATCTGGGTAAGTATTCCCACAGAGTTTATCTTCATAAGGGGAGTTTCCTAGCTTCTGAGTGTACGCTTTTCCAGCATGATTAAGTTCTTGATAGTTATCTACAAGCTGGAAGGAGAGTTCTTAGAAAATAATTTACAATTCACCTAAAAATCTGGGTTATGGTAGATAAGGATTATTACAGAATATACTTTCCACAGAGGGAAATATTTAAGGACATTAATTGTACATCCAATTGGACGCTTCCAGAGGATTTTAATCTAGAGTAAAGTTATAAGATCTCCCATAAATTATAATATAAACCTTCAAGGTTTTATGGGATGATTTCTAATATTAAGACATACTATAAAAATATGATTATATGAAACTTTATATGTCAAAAATATGGATATGTAATGGACTAATGGAGGCTTGAACACACTACCTAGGTACTCCGAAGGGTACTAAGACATTCCTTAACCACTATACTACCAAGACTTGTGAGTTGGGCAGCCTATAGAACACCAATTCATGTCTCATGGCTGACATTTTGAGTGGAAAGGTACTTTCTTCAAATTTTACATCCCTAATACAGATAACCTTTCTTGTCCCTGGAAAATAAATCCTTTATGACTTACTTATTCAACCATATCTTAAAAGTGACCTTGTTCTGGCTCTAGGATCTAACTTTCCAACCATTTCATTATGGTGGACACTATAATACACTAATCAACCAATTGTTATTAGGTGTGATGTTTTGGGGTACAACTTCCAAAACAGATAATGCAGACTTTTCCTCTTAAAACTTGAAATATTTTGCAACAGACACACTGTGCACACCAAATAAGCCCATGAAAACTTTGGGAAACCAGATTTAGCCATGATAGCTCTGACCTTTTCCAATAGAGTACTATTCATCATCTCAACTATTCCATTGTTTTGTGAAGTACTTTCAGTAGTAACTATATGAGTGATACCTCAATCATTCAACGGTTTCTCCAAATCTTTAATTGCAAACTCACCCCCTCCATCAGTAATAAACCTCTTGATCTCCCTCATCAAACCATTCTGTTTCCAGAATTTGAAGATTACTGAATCCTCCTCTGAGGTCTGATCCTTTGATCTTATTGGTTTCACCCAAACATAATTAGTTTCTGTATCAACCACATTGATGAAGTACTTGTCCCCCCCAAGGGACACTTGTAAAAATGGCCCTGCCAAATCAATGTAAAATTCTTTTCTAGGAACTTCTGTGACATCTCTACTCTTTGAAAACAAATTCCTGGTCTTTTCCCCTAAATTACAACTTTCGCAGTTGCTTTCCTTTACCTTATGGCCACTTCTATTGTGAGCAACAGTGCTCAGAGATGAGAACTTGAACAAGTTTGCACAGAGAAACTTATTCTGAACTTGTCCACTCAGGATATTTCTCCCATTCAAATCAATAACAAACTTATCTTCTTTAAGATAACAAATCTGGAAACCTTTCTTCCAGAGAACTCCAAGAGAAACAAGGTTATAAGGCCAATCTTGTACATAGAACACTTTCTCAAAATATATTTTGAAACCCAAGTGATTTGAAAGAATAACTTTTCCAACTCCTTTAATCTGAATTGTTCTTCCTTTTTGGCCAATATTTACAACACCATCAAAATCTCTAAGATTTGAAAATAAATTTGGCTCAAAAAACATGTGGTCTATACAACCACAATCAATCAAAACAAGAAAATTCTCCTTCAATCCTCCTACAAGGAAAGACAAATTATCAGCCACTTATAATTTCTTATCATCAAGGTTAAGATTACATACTTCATAATCAATCAAGTCCATTTCTTGATCCTCATCAATTTTAGCCTACTTGTTGGGGACTTGTTCCTCAACAGCTTGTTCCATTGAAACATCCAATGCTGAAATAGAAACATTTTCCATGGCAATGTTGAACTCTTTGTTTTCCTTTTTGATTTCCTTCAATTTCTTCCTCTTCTTGGCCTCCTTGCAATCCTTTGCATAGTTCCCCTTCCTCTGAAAACTACAACACAAGACCTTTGATAAATCCATTTTGTCCTTTGCCTTCTTCCCAGATTTCCCTGTCTTGCCCACCAGAGCAGTTCCTGTGCCCTACTTCATCTTAAAATGAAGATCATCCTTTTCAATCCTTCTAAGCACATCCTCTTCTCCAGGAAGGGGATCCAATTGAGATATAATACTAACAAAGGACTCATATTTGTTTGGTAGCTTTGAAGAATTAAGAGCAACATAAACTCAGGATCCATGTTCAACCCAGATGACTTGAACTTAGCAAAACTTGATCTTGCCTCTCCCACAAATTGTTTACAGTTGACAAATTTCAACTTGAACAATTTATTGAAAGCAATAACCTTTTGATGAACAGAATCACCAGCATACTTGGCCTTGAGAATTTTCCATAAAACACTCCCCATCCTCTTATGTTCCTCTTTGAGAGTATCAGCAACCCATGCAATATGACTCTCATCCAGATTTCTAAGAATAACATGATCAAAATTCTTCTCCACCTCTGAACTGATCAAAGTATCATATCCATCCATAATATACCCACAACATCAGTTTTCCAACTCACTGTCCATAAGAAAAGCCCAAGAATCATATTTTTGACTATTCAAAACAATCTTGGTGGGGCTTGACTCTGGGATATAAGACATCTTCTTTGAAAACTTGAGGTCCTTGAGTTTTTCCAGAGTAAGGTATAAGGGTCTATTCTTCTTGGAATTAATGATGATGATGGTACTGATAATGTGTGAGAATTATTAGCCCACAACCTTAGTCAGAGAGAAGTACTTAAAGCAAAAGAAATGCTGAGAAAATAATGTCTTATGATTGATCCTTAATATGAGGCAGAGGCAATGGCACACTTGTGAATGTGAATGAATTGGTGAATTAATGGATTTAAAAAAGCAGGGAGAAGAGCTCCTTAAATGAAAAAGATGGTGCTTATGTGGGGCTCATGTAATGACAAGAAAAAGGCAAAAATTACGACCCAAAGGGGCTTCACAGGCTGCACAAGCCTTGCTAATTGGTTTGGGCTTACTCAGCCCACTTGGTATTAGTCCCTGAACCCTTATGACCATCCTGTACTGGTTGGGTTTGGTGTTTCCACCCTTACTGGGCTGAACCAGCCCTTGTTGCTGTTCAGACCCTGGCTGGTTGTCCCTTACAACCATCCTGTTTTACATCTGTGACCTCATTGGTCCTTACTACCAACTTACATGGCTGGTTGCCTCCTGCAACCAGCCCCTGGCCCTCAGATTGGTCAGGGTGGACCCAGAAACACTCTGGGTCCCATCAAGCTTACAGGGGGGGATGGTGTAACCAGCAGACATGCATGTACCGCCCTCCATCTCTCTCTCAATCCGTGGAGGGAGCGGTCAAATCCCCCCCCCCAGGGCAACAAGAATGGTAAGGGGGCTGGGCAGTGGTAAATCCCACCCAGCACTAGGTCACCTCCCCCTTGGTAACGGGGGGGGGGGGGGGGGGGGGGAGATGGCCCCTGCAACTTTGTCGTTGCTACACATGAGGTGGGGGGGGGTGGTCAAATCCCACCCCACCTTGCCCGTTGCCTTGTGGCGGCTGGCCTAATTGGTCCACACATGAGGTGGGGGGCCGATCAAATCCCCTCCCAACTTGCTGGTTGCCTTGTTGCAGCCGGCCTGGCTGGTTAAGTACAAGCCAGCCTCCTCTCCCCTTTGCAACCAAGCGAGGGGAGGGAGCAAGGCAGGGGCCCCCGGCCCCTGCGGCGCCCTAACCAACCAAGAAAAACAACTGGGGCCACGGCCCCGCACAAAAGCAGGTGGGGGGACTCCAAACAGAGCCCCCTGCCCCATAAAACAGCCCTGCGCCAGCCTTTGGCCCGGAAAAGGGCCCCAAAGATAAAAAAAGGGCACTGAGCGGCCCCCAACACGGGAGGGGGCCCCAATGGGCTTCTGAGGCCCAAAGAACATGAAATACATACTTTGGAGGGCCAGAATGCTGGCCAAGTATGTCCAAAATAATCCTTGGGCCTAGTTATGCCCAGATAAGCCAGTCTGGCTAAGGTGGCCCATCTACCCTAGCAGGCCCGTTAAGGCCTGTGTCCCAAAAGACCTGGAAAACGTGTTTTGGCACCCAAATGTTCAAAACCAATAACATCCCCATAGGCCCACATGCCCATTTGATGTCTAATGGGCCTTAGAGGCCCATTTGTGCATCCCATTTGGATTACACACTAATATGCACATTACCTGAGTGCATCCATATTTTAACAGAACCCTTATTGCAAGAACCCAGTGGCGTTGACTCAAATGGTTGGTGATGAGGTTTTAAACTTTTATTTATTTCCTTGCTTTAATTTTTGGTTCAATGATGAGGTTTTATCTGGTTGGTACCAAACATCCATGGGGATGGTGACAGGTCAATGGATGAGAGGCCTGGGGGCATGCTCATGGGTACAGCATTCATAGGGCAGGGAGGCCCTGATTAAATTGAAGCATCATACCCCCAGGGGTTCTCAAGGCTTCCCCCAAGGCTTTCTGCTATGTTTTATGTGGAGGTAGGTATAAGTACATGAGGCATTTATGATTTTGGTAAAGAAATAGTATAAGTTTATGGGATATCTTTTCTGTTTGGTAAAAAAATTATTACATGATTTTCATGAATGCACACCCTTGCACATAGTTCTGTGTAGTGCTGAAAAGATGGTTTGGCACTGGTTTTTGTTTGGTGCTAAGTGTTCTTCCTGCATGAACATATTGCTGTATAGTGCTGAGGTGAGTTTGTATTGGTGGTTTGTTTAATACTACATGAGACTGATTGCAAATATTGGTTTTTAGATTTTATAAGATGGTTTGGTACTGGTTTGTCTGTTTGGTAGTGCCTGAAGTATCTTGCATATATTTCTGTGTATAAAGAAAAGGTAATTTGGTGGTTTACTTATTTCACTTCCCCTGGTTTGGTGATTGGTTGTTAGTTTTTTACTGCATTTAGTATCCATCATCTTGCATATATTACTTCTGTGTATTTTTGCACATCCTCTGTTTATTTGATTATTTTTATGTTTTTTTCAGGTCTTGAGGTGATAATTTACTTTTATCTGTTAAGGTGAAAAGGTATTTCCATGTCTATTTCACTGGGTTGTGATACCTGGGTGGGATCTTATCTTGCCATAGTTGATTTGTGCTGTATCTTCTGAGCCATGAGAGATAGGGTGGTTTTTTTGCTGAGTGAATACAGTTTATTTTTGGTTTAGGAGACATTTATGAGGTTATTGTGGGATTGATATTATATTTCTAATAGAAAATGGAGCCTGATGGCTAAAAGTGAGCTTTGGTCTCCCCTTCCCCCCCAACTTAACACTTTCCACAGCATTCCCTAACTGTATAAATCAGAATCACCACCTTCTTCTTCTTTTCAAATTTTTGTTGGAATTGTATATAGAAAATAATGAAATAACAGTAAAACACAAAGTTCAATTCCACAAGGTTTCATTAGGTATAAATTGTTTTTGATAAATCTTATCACCTTTCAGATTTCCTTCAACATGATTTGTTTGAAATAAAAAACAATGTCTTTATTTTGAAACTGAAATTCAACAGTTTTATGCTCCAAAGATACTTGAGGTATCACCAATGAGATATTTTGCCTTCTTTTGAAATCTGAAAATGCTAAATATTTATCTAAGAGCCATGGGATCACTTTTATTCAAAAGAAAAAACCACAAATAATCTTAATGAATAAACAGCTAAGTTCAAAGGAATAAAACAATAAGCTTCTGCTTTCATTTAATTTGGACAGAAATTTCTTCTCTCAAAAACAGAAATTCCATAATTGAAAAAAAATAAATCTTAAAACTTTTCACTACACCAAAAAGCTCCAAGAAACCTCCCTATTGAATGAAAACCAACAAAAACCTTTGCGCCTTGAAATGTCTCAATCTTCCATAAAAAAAAATTTTAGGTGTCTGCTTCATGTTTCTTAATATCTCTACCTTTTCCCTTGTTTTTCAGAAATCATCAAGATAATCAATGAAATTTCTGTAGTAAACTTCACAATTCCCAACATCATCTGTCAAACCATATTTTCCAATACACCCTTCAAAATATGTAACATTCATGACAATTGAGAAAATTTGAGTTGATCACCAAGACCAGACTGGAATAGATTGCATGAAGGATGAAACAATTGAGTATTGAGTTGAAAAATGAATAAAAAATAGAATCATGAAAATAAACGTGAACCAACGGAGTTCAAATCTGACTCAGATAAGCCGTAGCAATAAGAGTCATGTGGTTGTAGAAGATCAGTTAGATGAGATGGATTGAAACCCTGGAAGATACATCAAAGGTTGTCAAGTGTGCCTTGAGTGATCTGTATGGGAGTTAGATAAGTATTTGTTGATTGAGGAGTTGGAGAGTCAAATCTTATGCTGGCTGCCGCAGATCATAGACCAATCCATGGTAGACTTGAGTTATGATTGCAGTATTTCTTGGTTTTGATTGAGTTCTTGATTAAGGTATTGATTGGGGTTTTGATTGAGGTCTTGATTGAGGTATTGATTGAGGCTTTGATTGAGTTCTTGATTGAGGTCTTGATTGAGGTAATGGTTGAGGTAATGATTGAGGTGTTGATTGAGGAGAGCATTCTCCCTAATGATCAGAATTTGCAAGGTTGGTTGAGTTAACTCGTCAGGTCGAGTTGAGGTTTGTCCTTGGGTTGAGTGTTTGAATATTTGCGCAAGTTTCAGATTGAATTATTTTCACCAAGTTGCTGTAAGATGCATTTGGTTGAAGAATGAAAGAACTAGGTTGGCTTGACAAACATCAAAGTATATTATCTAAGAAGAGACAAGAGATTGTACAAAGTGAGTAAGAATAAGAGTAAGATTTTAACAGCCCCCCTCAACTCATCAATCAATGAAACAGAGAACTGAAGGCATTTACAAGACGGACCATAGAGGTCTTGTTTTAGGCTTTGGTCAGGTCATTGGTGGTCATTGAGTGAGATGGTATCAGTTTGACTTCAATCCGCTTTTTTTCAAAATCATTCCTCAAGCTTTTTGTTTTGAGATCTATGTGTTTAGCTTTAGAAATGGAACAAAATTTTTTAATTTTGTCATTGAGTCCCTTGTTATCAATAAGATGTAGGGGACATTTGAGTTTAGTACAATAAACGTCCTTGATCAGTTGCTGTAGCCATCAACCTTCAAGATGGCAGCTGA
Organism: Puccinia polysora; assembly: GCA_025617555.3. Taxonomy (NCBI): domain Eukaryota; kingdom Fungi; phylum Basidiomycota; class Pucciniomycetes; order Pucciniales; family Pucciniaceae; genus Puccinia; species Puccinia polysora. The sequence continues at coordinate 36,321,057 of CM062613.1, read as the reverse complement.
ACAGAGCCACACACTCTGACTTGGTGGACAAATGAGTGATGCTTTGCTGTCTTTTACTCGTCCAATCAAGAGGGCTGCCTTTAAAAGAGCATATGAATTCAGCTTGAGAAATTCTTGAGGTTGGGTCATTGCCCCAGGTAGCGTCACTGAAGCAGATGAGCCTGTTGGATATTGATTCTCAACCAAGCGTGAGAGTGAGGTCCTTAGTATTTGAAAAATACTTCCAAACATGTCATACCTTGTTCCAGTGACTCATGCCCCGGCACTTGCAGTATCTAGCTAGACTCAAAACGGCAAAGCTGATATTGGGGCAAGCCAGACCTGCTATGAAGCTTAGCCAACCAATGGGCAACCTATAGTTGATTTGAAGCTTGACAAATTGTTGATTATTGCTATCACTTTCTGGTACAAGATGTAGACCTGGCTTAAGGGGAGTGGAGACTGGACAACGGTTGATCATATCAAGTTCTGATAATCCTTTTTAAATATTTAAGGGCAGCAATAGTTGAATAATGCCTGTGTCACAAGTGACCTTCATTCCAAGCAGTGTATTTGGTTTGTGAGCCAAAGAGTTTTTGAATTTCAAGAGAAACGCGTCCTTAAAATGGTTGGTATTTCCTGCTATGACCAAGTCATCTACATGGAAGAAAAGCACCAAGTAAGCTTCATTCCCAATGTACAGGCATGGGTCACAGTTGGACTCGGAGAATCCTTGTGACTTGATCCAGTCGCTCAGCATGCAATAAAAATTTCTTGGCGCCTGTTTCAGTCCGTATAGAAATTTTTTTAGTCAAAGATATTTTGACTTTCAATTGCATTGGTAAGGGGTTTTGATAAAAACTTGTTCATTGAGTTCAGAATGCAAAATGCCCCCTTGATGTTGATTTGTAGAAGCTCAAGATTCTTTTCAGCTGCGTAGGTAAGGGCTGCTCATAATGAGGCCACTTTACCGGTCAGAGCATAGGTTTCAAGATAATCTAGGCCATATCTTTGGCTGAAACCCTGAACGCAAAGGCAAGTCTTGAAGGTCTCAGGTTAAGCATGAGCATTGTGCTTTATTTTGAAGATGGGAACAATTTTGAGAGGGTTAGTGACTTCATCATCATTGGCTTCTTCCCACACTTCTTGATCTTCAATGGTAGCGAATTCTTTCTCATCTGACTCCTTCCAATGAGAAATTTGCATGGCTTCAATGAGATTTGTAAGTAGTTTATTGGCTATGAAGCCATATCAATCAGGTTTTTAAAGTTTGTCTCTGGGTCTCAAGGTTGGTCAAAGGTCTTGTTCAACTGAAGATTTGTGGACTGCGCTTTTCTTGCTTTCAGAAACCAAGCTATTGCCCATTGGCTAGTCCTTGATTTTTAGAGCTTGCTGAGTTGGCGGCAGGCTGGTGAAGGTATCAGTGTATTCCTTGGAGACTTGGATATTATCATCCTTGACCAAAATTCAAACAGGCTTCTGAGCGTTGAATATGACATGTTTTGTGTCTATGATCTTGCCCAATGTAAGACTCCAAACGGTGCTAGGCCATGACAGTTCTGTGGAGGGGAAAGCTGCTGTTTAGGCTGCCCTCCTGAGTGTTACAAAAATATTTAAATGTAACCAAGATGAAGGTCCAGAAACTGGTAAATGAGGAATCAAGGAGTAGAGGATAAAGATGATAATAGTTTGGTTGCGATGGAACAGCACTATCTGAGACAAGATTATGCAGGGAAAAACTTGAGAAAAAGAAGTTAAAGTCCCCTTAGAGTTCAAAGAACAAAAGCTGTTGTATGTAAACAACGCCCACACGCTAATAACTCTGGTTTTCAGCAGAAGATTGGGGATGATCAACTAAAAACCAAGCAACCTCCAGGTTCTCAATGAACCTGCCCAACTCTCCGCAATCAAGCGCTTGAAGGGTACCAGATAACTGTGGGTGGTTGTACAGGACAAAGCACAATGTTTAGGAAGCTCTCAAGCAAACAGAAACTGATTTGAAGCAAGGATAACCTCAACACTTCTCAAGGCACTCAAGAGTAGGCTGGCAGAATGCAACTTCAAAGAAGCTAAGGGGAGGTATAACACTCCAAGTCTTAAGCTTAATAAGACCTCTTCAATCAATTGTGATTGGCTCCAGAAAGGTGATCAGGGATCAGGACCAGTATGGTCAGAGAAAGGGATCAAGGAGTGGTATAACACACTCAAAAATTTCAACAGACAGAATTTTTCTTCAACCAGCAAGGCTATTGGTTGGTGATAAGGATCAAGGATCAAGGGTTTGAGTATGGAAGCTCAAGGATCAAGGGTGTGCTGATTTCATGCTGGATGATTCCATGCTCCAATGATGGATCCAAAAGGCAGGGGAGAGCCCCTCCTTCTATGGGCAGGAGGCCCTGTTAGACTATGTAAAACGGATTCTACAAATAGAGCGAAAAAGGAAAGAAAATCATGTGGTCACTCGCGTCCGTCCGTGGATGGGCACACCCAAAAATACCAGAATCACCCACCCCTTGTCCAAAGGCAGACGGGGTGGGAAAGGGAAATGAACCAAACCGCCGCGGATTTCTGCGGGCAGTAGTTGACACTCTTCACCCCTTGTCCAAAGGCGGAAGTGGGTGGGAGAGCCCCAGGAAAGGTGACAGATGAAGTTTGTGAGAGAGTGGATGGGCAGATAGGGGATTGGCTTGAGACAATTGAGTAAATCCTGACAGGCTTGAGATTCACGACTAATAGATTGAGTGAGATGGGAGATTTGACGGATCCAAGGATTTGACAAATGCTTGGGGGTGCAGTCGGGATGGATTTGGTAAATCATGGATGAGCGCCGCGCAACGGTAGCAATGAGGATGAGCGCCGCGCGACAACAAAGATGAGGACGCGCAACAACAAAGATGAGGACCCGCGACAACAAAGATGAGGACGCGCAATGACAACGGCAGAGATGAAAAGCAACGCGCAATGGCCAGGATGATGAGCAACGCAGATGAAGGACGCGCGAAGCGCAAGGCGCAAGGATAAGGACACGCAACGCGCGATGATGATGGTTCGGATGAGCCTGAGGATAAGTTGGTTTTTTTTTTTTTGATGCTGGACGGTACGTTTGTGAAACAGTTTATGGATTGAGGTCTTAAGGCGGCCAGGGTGTCCAGGATGGGGCACCACATCTCTCCCCAACTTACAGACTTTCCCTAGTCTGCTCCCGAGTTTGATGCCATAGAAAAAGAAAGGAAAGAAAGATGATTAAAACCGAAGAATGGCCATTTTTATCTCAAGAGTGGTTGAGAAAAAATATGTTGATCCAACCAAAAATCCTAGAAGTGGCTGAGATAGAATGAAGGAGGCGTCCCAAGTGCTCACATGCGTGGCATGAAGTAGAGTTTTCACAAAAAAACAAGGATCTTGCCCAGATGGTGCACAATTGGGAGGACCTACTTCTGGACCAAGTTGCCTCCACAATGGTGAAATTTCTTGACCTGATCAGCAGAGAACCTTCTGGCCATCTGAGTACCATCCAGCTCCTCCAAAAGATATGATCCACCTCCAACTTGACGGACTACTTGGTAAGGACCATTCCAGTGGTTAGAGAAAAGCTTTCCCCACTGAGCTTCCAAGGAACAATTATAAGCCAATACCAGATCACCAGGGTTTGAAGGGTCCCTGATTTCATTTACGTGTTTATCTTCCCAATACTGAACTGATTTTGCTCTTGATTCCATCATCTTCTGATAAGCTTTGTTTTGAGTATCTTCACTCCTCTCTAGTTGCTTTGATCTGGCAACTAATAGGTCAGTAGTTGAGGAAACTTGTTCCCAAGAGATGCCCAAGAAAGACTCCATTTCAAGATCAAGAGGAAGAACAGCCCTCTGACCAAAGATGATTTCATAAGGATAGTAACCAGTGGTTTGCTTGGTGGAAATTTGATCAGAGAAGAGGACCAAGGGGAGAAACTTTTGACAATTCTTGCCACTTTCACCAGCCAATTTAACCAGAGCAGCCTTCAAGGGCGCATGGCCTTTTTCCACCATGCCTTGTCCTTCAGGATAATAGGGTGTAGAAACTCTATGTTTTCCAGGGAGCGATTGGATCATTTCAGCAAGCTTTCCACCAAATTCCAAGCCACCATCCGTAGAATAAGATTGGGCCAAGCCATAACGCATTGTTCAAGTCTCATGAAGGAAAGCTGCTACTGATTCAGAGCTGAGGTTCTTAAGAAAATTTGACTCAACCCATCCAGAAAAATCATCTCTAGCCACAATGAGGTACTTAGCTCCACCAGCCTTAATGTGAACCACATCCATAGCAATCCTCCCAAAGACAGTGGACTCTCCAGTGGGGTAACAAATTTTGGCCAGGCGCCTAAGATTACATTTCTGGCACACTTCACAACTCCTGCACCATTGAGCAATGGATTTTTTCAGGGATGGCCACCAAAATCATTTGGATATTTGTTGATAAGTTTTGGTTTCCCCACGGTGACCAAGGCCTTCATGGAGATTTTCCAGGATCAAATCTTGCTTAGAAGGGATAGTGCCCACAACAAGTGCACAAGGAGTTGCTCTTTTCATAAGCCTAGAGCCTTGGACAAAGAAGTTGGAGGACTTCCCTTTAAGGGACCAAAATTCTTTGGCAGAGAGATCAGGGGGTCTTTGGAGAGTTGAAAGGTACTGCTCCAACTTAAGCCAGAAACCTTGCTGGAAACCAGAGTAATTTTGGGAGGAGAAGGCAAAGACAGGGCGGACCAAGGGTTCTTCCTCATCAAAATCCATTCCAACCTCTGATTCATCGTCTCCAATAGGTTGTTGAGATAAACCATCAGGCATGGTGAAAGATTTTCCAGGCCTGTGAACAATATCAAAAGAGAACAACTGCATGAAAGCCACCCAACAAGTCATTGGAGCATTTGGGAGGCTGGGGGCTTTGATTGTTTCAATAATGGATTGTGCATCTACTTGTAACTCAAAGTGTTGACCCCAAAGGACAGTCTGAAGCTTCTTCAACATTTGGGCCACACCGCAAAGTTCCAGTTTTGGCTGGGAGTACCTGGATTCCACATCTGAGAAAAGAATAGATTCATACAGAGCAGGACAATCCAAACCATTTTCATCTTCCTGGGTAAGAACAGCCCCAACAGATTGATAACTGGAGTCCACTGCCAGCTTGATCTTGCCGGCTCCGGGTCCATAAGTGATCTTTTTCAAAACAATGTCTTTCCCAAAAATTGTTTTGAGCAACTGAAATGATTGTTCTCAGTCTTGGGTCCAAATCCATTCAGCATCCTTCCTGGTTAAGAAACGCAAGGGAATACAGATTTTGGATAATGAGGGAATGAAGATCCTGACATAAGTTACAACACCTAGGAAACCTCTAACTTCCGTTGGATTTATTGGGGTAGGCCAGGAGATGATTTTGTTGACTTTAGAGGGTGCCATCCTTCTTCCGTCCTTGCAGACTATATGACCAACAATTTCCAAGGCAGGGACACAGGCGGCAAGTTTTGATCCAGAGAAAGTAAGGCCAGATTACTCGATTTGAAACAAAATTCTTTCCAAGACAGTAGCATACTCCCAGATAAATCTTTGAATTCCTGAGTGCCAAGGTGAAAGCTCATTATCATAGTCAGAAACTGGACCTTTAATACCACCATCATCAATAAAGATACCCACATGATCCGGGATTTCGTCCTGGAGGATCCACATCATCTGAGCCTGATAGACTGCAACCAAGTTGGTGGCACCTTGAGGCAATCAAGTCAGTTGAAATCGACCAAGGGGGGTATCAAAAGTAGTGAGGGGACAAGAAATAGGATGCAAGGATTTTTTTTCATATCCACCCATAATGTCACCTAGACCATAGCAAGCTCTCCCAGAGAAGGATTCAACAAATTCTTCAGTGGCAGGAGGCACACCAGAGTCTTTAATAGTAACTTTATTAAGAGGTTGGAGATCATGAACCACTCTAAGTTTACCATTACTCTTTAGAACACAGAAAACAGGACTGGAATAGCTAGAAGTTGATTGTTTGTATAAACTGGTTTGCACTTGTTTGCGGACCAACTTGATGAATTTGTCAACTTTAGCAGCAGGGATTGGGATGTTTTTCTTTTGCCAAGGGTCATGTTCAACTACAGGGATGATGTAGGGGAGACCATAGGATTCTTTCAAGAGACCTCTCTCTTCTTCACAGAATGCAATAGATTTTTCCCTTAGAGACAAAATATTTTTGATCAAATTTAACTCATCAGGAAGAAGCCATCCATATGGACCAAAGTTGACCACTTTCAGACGTTCTTCAGTGACCCAACCAGAGGGAATAAATGGACCAGTGAGGGACTGAGATAGACCACAGTAGGGATTGCGGGATAGAGGAGGACGCATTAGAGGAGGATTGAGGTTGAGAGGCATTGGTTGGTTGACTGGCTGGACCTTTTTTGCAACTTTTTTGTACTTGGTGGCAAAGGAGAGGAATCCCTGCTTCCTCCAAGCATTGACCAGTGAGACCTGACGACAAAAACTGAGGCCATGTTCCAACATCTTCCAAGTCTGATGTTCTGCTGTGTCCTTAAAGGTGCCTTCTCCATAAAAGAGGATCCAAAAGATAACACATTGCTCACATGTGTGCCACAGGGTAGAGTTTTGAAAACAACAGTAGTAGAAGCCCCTGGTGGTTCACATTTGGGAGGACTTACTTCTACCCCAAATTGCCTCCACCTAAGACCATACTCCTTCATACCAAAGCCACCAAGAAAAGAATTGGGATTGAGATCTAGTTTAGACTCATTGCGGAGATTCAAAACCGGAATAGAGGATGATTGATTAGGCTGAAAAGAAAAAGGAAAAGAAGATACAACAGATCCAGACAGAGAAGAAATATTTTTGGATTTTTCGGATTTTTCATGTGTTTGGGTTTTGATCTTATTTGAGTGAGAAGAAAATGATGAGGAAAAAGAAAGATATGCCTCTGAGGTGGGAGTTGGTCCATGAGTTTAAGTCTGATTCTGAGGAGAACTACAACTATCAGTAGGGCCAACTATTTTGCTAAAAGATGAGGATGAAAGGAATGAGAGTTTTCTTTCTGCTTTCCTTTCAGGACAGATTTGGGAGGGTGACCAGGGAAGTCTCTTTCCCAACAACCAGAATCCAAAGAACAAAGGGGAACTTCAATCTTTCTGCCATCAGCATCAGGGAGGAGAATTCTCTCCCCAACTTCATCAGAAAACATCAGGGTAGCACCAAAGTCCATTAAGAAAGGCCTTCCCAAGATCATGGGACCATCCAGACAAGTGATCCAGAAGTGACAGGGACATACAATATTTCAACCAATTTGAACAGCAATATCCTCAGCAATACAAACCATTTCACAGGACTGATTCCAAATTCCATAAAACACAGAGTTGAAACTGACCCTTGGGCTAAGTTTAATCTTGCAGGCCATGGAGTCCGAAATCAAGTTGAGCTGAGAACCTGAATCCACAAGGAGAGAAACCGTTTTAGTTGATTCACCAAGACAACATGGAAGAAAACCAAGAGGACATGAATACAGGTTGGTATCTGAAGAGGGATCTGTTCCACCAGAATCCTCTATCAGAGTACCAGAGGAGACCTTTAATTTGTCCGGACCAATCTCCACACGTTGAAAAGAAACCCATTTCTTCATCCCTTCTGCCACAGATGGAGAGATTGACAGGAGTTCAGCCACAGATAGATCAGGGATTTTGAGATCAGGAATTTTCTTTAATACTCCTTCCACAGCATTAGGGTAGTCCTTGCAGATGCCCCTCTCAAACCAAACTTTGGGCTGGGTGGAGGGAGGAAGATCAGGTGTAATAGGTGATGGAAGAGGATCTGCAGGTTGGGCAGGTTGAAGAGGGGGAGGATCAGAGTTTTCTTGGAACCTTTCCATAAGTGGTTCCCTTTCTACTTCCATTTCTTCCACATCAGAGGAAGGAGTCTCAGGTGAATATCAACGTTTAACGGGTTTTTGCAGAATTGAGGATGGTACAGGAGGAGACTTATGAGTTTTTGGTTCCTCATGGCATTTCCTAGCTGTATTGGATTGATAGGTGCCAGGGAGGTTGGAAGAAGTGATAGCTGGAGGATACCAAGGTTGCAGAGTTCCACAGGATGATTGAAAATCCACAGAGACCAAGGATGCTTTCTTAGGAGTTGGTGGTTGGTATGAGGCCGCCAAATGACGGATTGGTTGAGACGAATCAAAAGGGATCAAAGCACCTTTAGGAAGGAAAAAATTATTTCCCTTCTGCTATACTAACTTCTCCTCCTTGTCTTTCTGGAGTTCTGGACATCTACCGGTACCATGGCCTTCCCTATGGCAATAATAACAGACTATAGTAGACTTAGGAACAGAATTATCAGGTTTAGGAGTGGCTAAAGAGGATATTTTCTGATCTATTTTATTCTCAAATGCCTGAAGTAATTTAGTGATCTCATCTATAGTAGGTTTCTCCCAGTGGGTCTGACAATTGGGTTTAGGTCTGCAATTGGCTTCCATCTTATTCATGATTTGTTTAGATGCTTGAAAAGAGGGGGCAAGGACTGGTTAAGTGATTTTAGGTTTTTCAAAGGTGAGAGCTGTTTGACCTTTCATCACTTTATTCACAGTATTCCTAAGAACCATGAAAGCAGGGAGCTTGAACCGATTGTCTCTTGTTGTGATCATGGATCCAGATTCCACCAATTCATCCTTAATTCTTTCCTGCACTCCTGGAGAGAAAGACTGAAAAAATTGCACTCAAATTTTGTCCAACGTATCAATGTGATTGTTCCGGATAAGATAGGACGGGATAGGGTCCCAAGATTTTCTGAAAGTCTGATAGTCAGAGGCTGAGGAGATACCAACATTGGAGATCCATTGAGAAACCAGGGCATCAAAGTCTTGCAAATTAAATCTGGCTACATCTATTTTTCCCCAATAGGCCAACATAGCCTCCTTCAGGAGCCGCCAGTTGTGATTTTTGAATCCCTCAAATGATTTTATAACCTCCATAACTTTTTCAGAAGAGATAAAAAACCGTAACTGATAAGCCATATCATATTCACTGGCACCATCCACTTCCGCAGCCATCTCATAGGAGTCCAGGAATTGTTTGACATTAGTCCCATTGAAGCCTAAATTTTTGTTCTGAGGTTTGATTTTGAAAATCTTGGCCCAAACAGATAAAGAGGATCCAGCAGATTCCATGTTGAAGGGTTCCTAAGAAATCCCAACAAGCAGAGTTCCAGGGTGGCTCACAAGTGTGGCAAGAGTAGAGTTTCACAAAAACAACAAGTATCTTGCCCAGATGGTGCACAATTGGAAGGACTTACTTCTGGACCAAGCTGCCTCCACGGATCTGATCTGAAAAAAGAACAAACAGAAAAAGAAAAGAAAAAAAATTGGAATGGATTTTGGAGTTTATTCTTCAAGTTGGGACTTTAAATCCCAAGGTTGCTGGTTTGATCCCGGCCTGGGGGACCAAATGTAAGAATCTAAAAGGTGCTAGGCCATGGCAGTTCTGTGGAGGGGAAAGTGCTGTTTAGGCTGCCCTCCTGAGTGTTACAAAAATATTTAAATGTAACCAAGATCAAGGTCCAGAACCTGGTAAACAAGGAATCAAGGAGTAGAGGATAAGGTGATAATAGTTTGGTAGCAATGGAACAGCACTATCTGAGACAAGATTATGCAGGGAAAAACTTGAAAAAAAGAAGTTAAAGTCCCCTTAGAGTTCAAAGAACAAAAGCTGTTGTATGTAAACAACGCCCACACGCTAATAACTCTGGTTGTCAGCAGAAGATTGGGGATGATCAACTCAAACCCAAGCAACCTCCAGGTTCTCAATGAACCTGCCCAACTCTCTGCAATCAAGCGCTTGAAGGGTACCAGATAACTTTGGGTGGTTGTACAGGACAAAGCACAATGTTTAAGAAGCTCTAAAGCAAACAGAAACTGATTTCAAGCAAGGATAACCTCAACACTTCTCAAGGCACTCAAGAGTAGGCTGGCAGAATGAAAATCCAAAGAAGCTAAGGGGAGGTATAACACTCCAGGTCTTAAGCTTAATAAGACTTCTTCAATCAATTGTGAATGGCTCCAGAAAGTTGATCAGGGATCAGGACCAGTATGGTCAGAGAAAGGGATCAAGGAGTGGTATAACACACTCAAAAATTCCAACAGACAGAATTTTTCTTCAACCAGCAAGGCTATTGGTTGGTGATAAGGATCAAGGGTGTGCTGATTTCATGCTGGACAATTCCATGCTCCAATGATGGATCCAAAAGGCAGGGGAGAGCCCCTCCTTCTATGGGCAGGAGGCCCTGTTAGACTATGTACAACGGATTCTACAAATAGAGCAAAAAAGGAAAGAAAATCATGTGGTCACTCGCGTCCATCCGTGGATGGGCACACGCAACAATACCGGAATCACCCACCCCTTGTCCAAAGGCGGACGGGGTGGGAAAGGGAAATGAACCAAACCGCCGCGGATGTCCGCGGGCGGTAGTTGACACTCTTCACCCCTTGTCCAAAGGCGGAAGTGGGTGGGAGAGCCCCAGGAAAGCTGACCGATGAAGTTTGTGAGAGCGTGGATGGGCGGATAAGAGATTGGCTTGAGACAGTTGAGTAAATCCTGACAGGCTTGAGATTCACAACTGATAGACTGAGTGAGATGGGAGATTTGACGGATCCAAGGATTTGACAAATGCTTGGGGGTGCAGTCAGGATGGATTTGGTAAATCATGGAAGAGCGCTGCGCGACGGTAGCAATGAGGATGAGCGCCGCGCAATGACAAAGATGAGGACGCGCAACAACAAAGATGAGGACGCGCAATGACAATGGCGGAAATGACGAGCAACGCGCAATGGCAAGGATGATGAGCAACGCGGATGAAGGACGCGCAAGGCACAACGTGGGACGCGCAAAGATAAGGAGGCGCGACGCGCAATGATGACGGTTTGGATGAGCCTGAGGATGAGTTTGTTTTTGTTTTTTTTTTTTTGATGCCGGACGGTACGTTTGCGCAACAGTTTATGGATTGAGGTCTTAAGGCGGCCAGGGTTTCCAGGATGGGGCACCACACTGACAAATTCATAATCTTGTAAGACAGAAGATGAGGATTGAACCCTACTAAGACTCCAGATGCTCTTCTTTTGTCTAATTTAGAGTGGATGTCAGTGCCTTTCAACTCATATGTAAGGGAAGATTCAATTGGTTTGTTGTAGTCCTTAGGGAGGCTTTTGTTGTGCATTTTAGTCCACAGCAGGTCTTCATCTTTTTCTTTTGGAATTTAATTAAGCATCAAGCAGCAGCCTTTCACTACCTCATGCCAGCAAGAATTTGGTAATCCTGAATTGAAAATAGTGGCTCTTGCTGCCTCAATAACTGTCTGATTTGCTTTTTTGACTCTACCATTATTTTTTGAATGGTATGGCTCACTGATCAGTTGGTTGATGTGGTGATTTTGGCAATACGTTTGGAGCTTGGAGTTAAAAAATTCTCTGCTTCTGTCGGAGCACACCTATCTTGGATACCAACCAGTTTTTTGATGCTGATTCTCTATAATGAAGATAATCACATCCACCATGTCACTTTTTAATCTTAAGGGAAAACTTGCTAAATAGATGGAATATTAGTTGATAAGATTTAGTATATACTTATACCTGCCCTTTGATGTTGAGTGTATTGGACCAATCAGATCTAGGTGAATCTTCTCAAAGCATTCAGAAGCAATGTCATTTTTGCAATTGAAGGATTTTTTGCTGATTTTAGCTTTGTTGCAGCTAAGAAATTCAAATGTGTCCTTATCAACTGACGGGATGGATTTTTTGAGAAACTTTTCCATCCTACCAAGGCGGGCGTGTCAAAGCAATTGCTGAATACGCATGAGATTGTCCTGAAAAGAATACAAAGCTCTTGCCTCAGACATCATATCAATGAAAAAGAGATTGTTGGAAATATTTCCAGATAGGAGAATTCTTCCATCTTTGCGGAGTTCAAAGGTGCAGGGATTACATCTTGAGTTATTGGTGAGGGAAGCGCCTTTTGTTGCAAGCGCACCCAGGGAGATCAGATTCACGGTTGAGTTGGGTACCCAAACAGCATTCAAAAGGGTTAGAAACAAGTCGTTGGTAGCAAGTGCTGCTTTGCTTGTTCCTTTGATGGTGATGACTGCATCTTTCTTCCCCATGAGGATCTTGTCTGAACTGTTGCTAGGATGAAGATAGTTGAAGGAGTCCTTGTCAATAATCATATGGACCAAGCATCCCAAATCCAAGATTAAACGACTGTGAAAAGTGTCAGGGGTGCTACTCAGACTGGTGCTTACTCCACGGAAGAAGGAGTAGAAGTGCGTCTTGTTTGATGGCTTTGGTTTGGTCTTCTTGCAAAAATTGTGATTGTTGGTAGGTTTGAGTTCAGGGAACTCAAACCAACAAGAGCTGGCCAAGTGGGAGGTGACCGCAGGATTGTGCTTGCCATTTTCGCATCTTGGACCACAATATAGGGCTTTGTTAACAGGTTCAGCACAATCTTCTTGAGCTATCACCTAATTTTTATGCTGGATGAGATGGTTTAACACAAGATCAATCTTCATTTTGTTTGTTGTATGCATTATTTGCGACTTCATTTTTTGCATGGAGGTTGGGAATTTGAAAAGGACAAGATAGGCAATAATGTCTGAGGGGAGTTCTATGCCTACTTTGGACATTTTCTTAAGGTAGATTTTTATCAAGGTAAAAAAAGTGTTAATACTTTAATCCATGGTAAGATTTGAGAATCCATTAAATACCCTTGCTTGATTTTCTGACCAAGAAGAAGCAAAATTGTTCTGAGTCAAGATCCAGATCAGCTTGGCATTGTCTTCATTGCAGTTGTCAATGACGTTGTCATAGGTATTTGAATCCAGTTTGGCCAATATTTGTGCTACAAGCTCCTGTTTTATTTCATCATCAAGACGTATTGACACATCAGTATCATCCATTTTGTCATAAATTCCTTGCAGGTTGAATAGTTTTTCAAAATTTTTCCTCCACATGCTGTAGTTGTCTGCTTTGAGTAGTGGAATAGACTCAATTAACGACTTGATGGCGAGTGATTTGCAGTTCATGAAGGAGTCCCCCCCTGGTCCTGGCTTTGTTGATGGCCCCGGTAAATCCAAACAAGTGGGAAGGCTTTCAAATGTGAGAAAATTTGAGTTGATCACCAAGACCACACTGGAATAGATTGCATGAAGGATGAAAAAAGTGAGTATTGAGTTGAAAAATGAATAAAAAAATAGAAGCATGAAAATAAATGTGAACCAACAGAGGTCAAATCTGACTCAGATAAGTCGTAGCAATAAGAGTCATGTTATTGTAGAAGATCAGTTAGATGAGATGGATTGAAACCCTGCAAGATACGTCAAAGGTTGTCAAGTGTGCCTTGAGTGATCTGTATGGGAGTTAGATAAGTACTTGTTGATTGAGGAGTTGGAGAGTCAAATCTTACGCTTGCTGCCACAGATCATAGACCAATCCGTTGTAGACTTGATTTATGATTGCGGTATTTCTTGGTTTTGATTGAGTTCTTGATTGAGGTATTGATTGAGGTTTTCATTGAGGTCTTGATTGAGGTATTGATTGAGGTCTTGATTGAGGTCTTGATTGAGGTCTTGATTGAGGTAATGGTTGAGGTAATGATTGAGGTGTTGATTGAGGAGAGTGTTCTCCCTGAGGATCAGAATTTGCAAGGTTGTTTGAGTTAACTCGTCAGTTCAAGTTGAAACTTGTCCTTGGATTGAGTGGTTGAATATTTGTGCAAGTTGCAGATTGAATTATTTTCACCAAGGTGCTGTAAGATGCATTTGGTTCAACAATGAAAGAACTAGGTTGGCTTGAAAAACATCAAAGTATATTATCTAAGATGAGACAAGAGATTGTTCAAAGTGAGTAAGAACAAGAGTAAAATTTTCACAACAATATCCTAATGTGATAATGGATGAAAAATAATACCCTCTTAGTTCCTTCCTAAAAATTAATAAATATTGAACACCAAAAAATCCCAAAATAATACAGAAGACCATGTCAAGAATCCACATAATTCACTTCTAATCACTTTTGAAACTTCAACAGTGCCCCTGAAAATTCAGCGGTCCTCAAAAATCATAATTAACCTTCAAAGAAACAAGAAAAATTTAGCTGAAACCTGTATCTCCAATTTTTAAACTACATCGTAAATCATAAAAATTCAAACTCACTGATGTCTACTCCATTGTCCTTTCCCCCTCCAAGCCTCAAAATTAAAATCACTCAGCCCTGATTTTGGCAGACCTTTACCTAACCAATCCTGTTCCAGAAACAATATTTTCTTTTGAATAGAGGCAATTTTATCACTAGTCAAAAATACCTCTATAATGAGAAACTGCAATTATTTTGAAATTTCTGTTGGAACAAAGAATGCTTCTATTGGCACCAAGGATTCATGAATTAGAATAATTTTGAATTACATGAATGAAGGAATACTATCACTATTTGCAAAATCCTGGAAATTCCTGATGTAAGCCTGATCCTCCTCTCCTTAGCTCAAGTTCTTGAATCAAAAATCTAGATTTAAAATTCCTTCTCAATAGGTTTTTTCTTTATTCAACAGATAACATAAACATAAATTGGATGAAAATGATTTCTTCCTGATGAATTATGATACTTAAATTCCAATGCAATGGTGTAATGATGCTGGGGTGTGTGCACCAATATGATGTGGATGTATGGATGGGACGTTTTGAATTTTTGGGGATCATGATTAACAAATAGCATATTTGGTTTTTAAAAAATGCAATTTTTATGAAACTCATTACTTTTAAAAAGGCAGTTAGGTTTATGTATATTCCGTAAAATTTCCATTAAAAATGGCATGTTTGGTCAAACAAATGGCAGGTTACTAATAGCAGATTTGCTAAATCTGATGCACCCTATTATAAAATTTCATCTTAGAGTAGTTGATATTAAATTTTTGCTTCTTAAACCTTCTTCATCCTGTTCAAAACAGCATAGCTATATGGGTGTTCCCATAATTTTCATTTATCTTTCATGGAAACTGGCTTCATAATTCTTTTACTATTTCCATATTCAGCTTCTTACATTTTTATCTATCAAACTCCTCATTCATTATCTATAAATACGAAAAAATTGAAAAACTTCCCACACCTCACCTGGAATAGATTTAATTGTTTTTGTATTCTTTCAAAAAAATTGTCTTATCTTCACCTCTTGCATGCAATTTGGTCCGCTTTTTTCTCTTTTTTTCAGTCTTCTTTTTTTTCAGTCTGCTTTTTTTTCAGTCTGCTTTTTTTTCAGTCTGCTTTTTTTTCAGTCTTCTTTTTTTTCAGTCTATTTTTTTTCCTGTCCAATTTTTCAGGTACACTTTTCTTTTCAAGTCCATTTTTTTGATTCTGCTTTTTTTTACAGTCTGCTGTGGTGGAATTTTATAGCCTTGGGATTGATAACTGTGTTGCAGTTTGTGTGCTGAGCATTGAATGCAGATGGGCTCATCACTGCCTGCTGCGGGATCAGGAGGGTAGCCTTGGAGGAAAGTGCACATGGTGGAGTTTGGATGCAAGCAGAGTTGACGGATTACATGGAAACTTCAAATTGAATCTAATGGTATATGTTGAAGAAAAAGGTGGTTGCAGGCCAAACTGGTGCAATTAAGAAGGTTTTACTGGGTGGACTCCAACCTCAACTATGGGGGCGGTTGAAAATATGTCTATATAACCACCACTTGGTCAAGTGGTTGTTGAATGGGAGCATTGCACTCCTCCCTGAATTGGAAATCATCAGCTGGGCTGTGGAGGGCAAAATTTACTCTTATGAGCTTATTGAGGACATATAAAGATTTTTTCAAGCGGCCTAAAAGAATTTGGGATCTCACCCTCCACTGTCCCAAGTGCAAGTGCCAGCTGCAGGTCCACACGCAACTGAAAGCTTTCTGGCACCACAACCAGCAACAGCTCCACCAGTGAGCAAAATAACAGAGCTCCTGAAGGACCTGAGAATCTGTTTGAATTGGATGACATAATTGCTGTGTAGAAAACCACCCCACATGTTGGATGGCTTTCAGCCTCCTAAAACACCTCCAAATAGTTTCTAAACCCAAGTATTTAATTATTGTGGTGAAAATAGGGACTGGAGATTGGGGTGCAAAAATTTTACAACAGACTTGAATGCAGGATTGGTTTGCCAGTGTCACGCTTTGCACTTACGGATTATTGTCTTCACCACTTTGACATATCCCCTCCTCAGTACCATCTAACTCAGTCTAAAAGCACAACATCAATGGTGCAATCCGCTATTTCCTCTGGCTCACGCTGACATTCCAATCTTGGCGACCAACTCAGTATATACTTGTGAACCTCACGGTTAACTCCATACCAGTTGGCCATCCATTATGAGATCCAATCTCCTTCCCTGGTCAATCAACAGCCTTGGACTTCCATCTTTGGTCATGCATTGTTTGTTAGTTCGCATCTACGTCTAACAAAGCCATCACTACTGTATAGTTTGCAATTGGACTAGTCCCTACCCTGCATACACCATTACCTCTCATTTGCATTACCTTCAACGTAACTTGCTCCTATCCCAATTCGTCATGCAATTGTACGCTCAGATTCTATTGTCTTGCACTTACACTAAGACCTCAGATCTATACCACTGCTTCATTTCCTATTCCATTCCTGTCATTCATTGCCTCACCGCTTCACCTGTAGTTAGCTTATCACCAGGTTGTATCTAGTCACTTTGGATTACCTTATAAGGGCTATCCCCTTGCCTGATGATTGTCTCCTCAGTTAGTTAATTTCATACGTTCTTGCATTTTGCTTCAACCTAGTTATCACATTGGACTCAGGTTGAGTTTCCTTCTTTGGAACACATTCCATTCATCTCGCCGTTTGTTGAGTGGCATAACCAAGTTTGCACTTTGCAACTGGGTCTCGCTATTTGCACTTGCCCTTGCACTTGGTATTCCTTTGCGCTCACGATCATCTAAAAATTGCCCTATAGTACGTGGGGTGGTCGTGTGACAGTAAATTAACTAACTCAACTCATCTATTGTAGCCTGCCAACCTATAGTAGACTTCTTCTTTTTCGATGTCACGTACTTGCTCAACCAGGAACGCTTCCCTTGCCCCTTACAATGATGAGATCCATTGGGTAGGGAGAACCAGCGCTCCTTGGGCCCAACAACCCTTAGATCCAGTTCCTCCTTCCAAATCGCCATCTGTGGAACCTCTTGATGATCCTCGGGCTCCTCCATGGGATGCTCCAATGGACCCTCTCGCGGAATTCGCAGACTCCAACCATTCTTCCAATGAAACCTTGACTCGTGGTAGACCAGGGGTTTGCACTACTGCTCTCAAGCCCAATGCTCCAACCCTGCTTTCAACATTGATCCAGGCCCTCACTCATGGTGCCCAGCGATCTAGTCCAAGCACTCCTAGTTTTTGCACTCTGGGCATGAAACAACCTGATCAATTTACAGGAGAACACCCTCATAAGCTTAGATCCTACCTGCAGTCTTGTAAAATAATCCTTTCAAACAACTCCGACGATTTCCCTTCCAATAGACATAAAGTTATGTATGCTTCTTCCTTCTTAGGAGGTAGAGCCTTTCAGTGGTTTGAACGGTACCTTGAACTTTTGTCCAACAACAGCCCCACTTGTATTCTCAACAACTGGGACAAGTTTGAGCAACAATTGTTCACCCTGTTTGGCAATCCCAATGAAGTTCAAAATGCCAAATACGAACTTAATAGTTTAGTTATGAAGGAGAATAGTAGAGCTTCCGTTTATATTTCTCATTTTCAAACCTTGCAGTCTTTCATCCAGTGGAACAAGGCCGCTCTTCTATTCCATTTCGGAAAGGGTTTGCCAGCACGCTTAATTGAACAGCTTGCAGTTGGGGGTCATAAGACAACCTCGCTTCAGCAGCTAATTGATCAAGTGATTGAGCTTGATAATGGCTATCATGACAAGAATTGCTCTTGGTGAAACAACCATGGACCATCCACCTTGGCTCCAAGGGTGGAAAACTCCTCAAAGCAAAACACGAGGAACCCAAAACCATCCAAACCAACCCTGACTTTGAACCCCAACTCAAAAGGGAAAGCCGTCGCCAAAACTCCAAAGTTCTTGGACAAGGAAACCGGGATGCTTCAAAGTGAGGAACAACTGCAAAGGGAAAAGAACAGGCTGTGTATGTATTGTGGAGGTAAACATGATGTCAACAGCTGTGCAAAGCGGTTAGCACGTGAAGCAGCTAAGAAGTCAAAAAATTAGCTTGTAGTTTTTCTGATACTTGCAAGGAAAACTACACATTATCTAAATCACCGCGAGTAAATCTTTGCACTTGCAAGTCACTAGGTGCTCCAAGTTTGAGATTTATCCTATTTCATTCCAACAACACTCCTTCTCAAGTATTACTTGATTCCGGCGCTAATGTTTCCTTCATCAGTTAATATTTTGCCACTTCCAAAAATCTTGCGCGTTCCAAGATAGATAAATTTCCCATCTATCTAGTAAGTAGTGCGACTGAACCGTCTTATTGGGTTTCACAAAAGGCAAAATGGACCTTTGCATTTTCTAATTTCCCCAGCTTTGAATGGGATTTATTTGTCTTGGCTATACCTGGAATGGATGATACCATTCTAGGCCATGATTTCCTAGTTTACTGGAATCCGGATGTGAATTGGCACAAAGGAGTAATTAACCTTCAAACCTTGCACCCCCCAAACGCTAACCTTTCCGTCAATCAGGAATTAAACAGCCTACCTGACACTTTCATTGAGTTGGATGACACTTTTCTGCCAGGAGATTTGCAATATCCTGACCTTCATTCTCAAATTCCCTCTTCAGATTTAGGAGTTATTGCTTACCTATCCAGCTTACCTCTTTCCTGTTCCTTTGAAGAGAAACAGACACCAACCAAAAGGTGTATTTTGAGCTCCCTAATCCTCTCGCATCATGCAAGCACCTCAAACCTGGTGCTCAAAAGATGACAAGATTGAAGATTTATAAATCATTTGAGAGTCTTTACCTTTGGTTTATCATGACTTTGCTGACGTCTTTTCAGCTGCAAAAGCAGATAAACTGCCTCCATCCCGTCCTTACAATCACAAGATCAAACTTACTGGCCCACCTCCGGTACCAGGACCAGTTTACTCTCTCTCGATGCAAGAATCAATCGCGCTTCAAGACTACATTGCCGGAAATGTAGCAAAAGGATTTCTTTGACCAAGCAATTCAAACACCATTTCCCTTGTCCTATTTGTAGCAAAAAAGTATGGCGGACTTTGCCTTTGTGTTGACTACAGGAAACTGAACCAGGTAACCCGGAAGAATTCCTATCCAGTACTGCCTATGTCACATCTTCTTACCCTCTTCCATGGAGCTACTCATTTCTCAAAGTTAGACCTTCAAGGTGCCTATAACCTAAATTTGAATTAAGGAAGGTCATGAGTATTTGACTGCAATGAGGACCCGGTTTGGCAGTTATGAGTATACCGTCATGCCTTTTGGCCTCTGCAACGCTCCTTCCACTTTTCAACATTTTGTCAACAACATTTTCTCACATCTCGTAGGTAAATACCTTGTGGTATATCTTGATGATATACTAGTCTACTTGAGAAACCTTGAAGATCACATTGCACATGTGCGAGAGGTCCTACAGAGACTTTGCAAGAATGACCTGTTTGCAAAAGCCTCTAAGTGCGAGTTCCATTCCTCTTCTCTTCATTTTCTAGGTGTCGTAGTCTCGCAGCAAGGACTATCAATGGACCCAGCCAAAAGCAAACGCATATTGGACTGGCCCCCACCTTCTTTGGTTAAATCTCTTCAAGTTTTCCTTGGTTTCAGTAATTTCTATAGAAGGTTTATTGCGCATTACGCCAAAAAAACCGTGAATCTTACTAACCTTCTTCAAAAAGACACTCCTTTTATTTTCACCAAACAAGCTGCTTCGGAGTTTGAAGCTCTGAAAAAAGCATTCACCACTGCTCCGATACTCGCTCACTTCAATGAGCTAGCTCGCACTATTGTCAAAACAGAAGCAAGCGACTATGCAATCGCAGGAGTCATCTTGCAGTTTTCTTCTTCCACTTCTCTCTTTCACCCCATAGCTTTTGAGTCTTGCAAGTTGCTCGCTGCAAGCTTAACTATGAGATTCATGACAAGGAACTTCTCGCAATTGTTTATTGCTTGAAGAAATGGCGTTCATACCTTTTGAGTCTTAGGGAATCCTTTGAGGTTTTAACTGATCATAATTCTTTGAAGTATTTCATGAGCTCAAAAGTCCTTACACGTAGACAGGCATGTTGGGCCAAATACCTCTCCGAGTTCCACTTTACAATTACGTACCTTCCTGGGAAACAAGCGGTAGTTCCTGATGCTTTATCACGTTGGGACGAGGTTTACCCAGGGGGGGGAGAACCTTTGCCAAAAACAACCCTGAAAACGTTAGGAAACTCTTCTCAACCCAATCTGCCCAACTCAGTTCGATCATCACTCGCTTAAGAGATTTGGCTTCCAAAATCCAACAAGCTCAACACAACAACCCCAAGTGCATCAAACTTTGCAAAAGTGCAAACTTATTAGATAGTAGTTACAGTATAAATGATAATGACTTTTTAGTTTATGATAATTGTATAGTAGTACCAGATAATTCTTGCATTAAGTTAGATATCTTTGAGTCACGGCATGATTCTCCGCTTGCTGGTCATTATGGGCAGGATAAAACCTACCAATTGATAGCACAAGACTTCTACTGGCCTGGTATGACCAAAGAAGTAAAAGACTATGTTAGCGCGTGCTATGATTGCATTTGTAACAAGTCCTCAAAACACCGGAAGTATGGGCTTCTCCAGCCACTTCCAATTCCGCCTTGTCCTTGGCACTCGCTGTCTATGGATTTCATCTCTCAATTACCTTCTTCTAGTGGATATGATGCTATTCTAGTAATAGTAGATTGCTTCTCAAAGATGGCTTTATTTTTACGCAGTAATGTGATGGCCACTTCAGAAGACTTGGCTATTTTGTTCATAGAATATGTATTTTTGAAACATGGCCTCCCTGATAATATAGTTAGTGATCGTGGATCTCTGTTTGTCTCAAGCTTCTGGACCTCGCTATGCCAACATTTGAAGATCACTCGCAATTTATCAACGGCTTACCACCCAGAAACGGATGGGCAAACCAAGAGAGTTAATCAGATCCTTAAACAATATCTTTGAATGTATGTTTCCTATCAACAAGACAACTGGTCGCAATGGCTCCCACTAGCCAAATTTGCCTACAACAACTCCACTCATTCCTCCACCAAACAGTCGCCCTTCCAAACTCTTTATGTTAGAAACCCGACTTTCTCTTCCCTTCACGTAGCACCTTCTCAACCTGCTACCAATTACCTTGAACAAATTCAATCCCTTCAATTGCAACTTTGAACCAACCTTGAAGAAGCAAACCAGCGCTATAAGGAGCAAGCAGAACAATCTCGCACTTTGGCTCCAACCTTTGCAGTAGGAGACCAAGTATGGCTCAATGCTCGCAACATTTGCAGCACTTGCCCAACTCGCAAACTCTCTGAAAGAAAGCTTGGCCCCTTTAAAGTAGAATCAGTCATCTCCTCTAACGCCTTTAAACTTACTTTACCTGCAAAATGGCAAGTTATCCACCCGGTCTTCCATGTGTCTCTCCTAGAGCCAGCTCGACTCCTATACCCGGGCAAGACTCATCCCCCTCCTGAACCGGTCACTGTCCTCAATCATCAAGAGTGGGAAGTAAGCCGTATTCTGGATTGCAGGTTACGCAAAGGAAAACTTCAATACCTCATCAAATGGTCTGGCTTCCAGTCTGACAAAGATCACACCTTGTGGGAACCAGCCCATCACCTTCGCAATTCACCCAATCTGATTCAAGAATTCCATGCGAGCTACCCTTGCAAACCACGGCAATCATGATTTTTTCCCATCCAATCCCATCCAATTCCATCCCATTCCACTCCACATTTCATCCCATCCAATTCCATTCCATTCCATTCCACATTTCATCCCATCCAATCCTGTTCCATTCCACTCCACATTTCATCCCATCCAATCCCATTTCATTCCATTCCACATTTATCTTACTCAATCACATTCCATTTCATATTCCATCCCATTAAAACCCATCTTATTTCACCATCATTTCATCAGTTAATTCCTCCCTTTCACTGTGTTATTCTTTTCTCATTTTCCTTTTATTTCCACTTATTATTAAAAATAATAATAATAATAATAATATTTCCATTTTTAATAATAATATATATATATATATATATATATATTAAAATTACAAAGTTTCTTTTATTTCTTTTTCCACATCCTCCCAGTTCGCCGTCAATTCCGCAACCATGGACCAAAAGGTATCAAGGTCTTCATCATTGATCAATGCGGACATTCTTCAAAGTACCAGCACCTCCGTTACAATGTGCCTCTTGAAAATCTCCTTGCACCTTGCAACCCGAGCTTGCTTTGATTCCATCCACCTTCCTCCAAGAGCTCTTCATACGCTCTCTTCCTTTGGCCAGCCAACGTGCCTTCTCCGATATTGTCCTTCATGCCCCTCGCATCCGTTTCTACCGGCAATACAATTCCCACCGGATCTGCTTCGCCTCCGCCCTCCATCCCTTCTGTCCCAGCCAATTCCTCCCTTCCATCTCCTTCATTTCCTTCTTCTAATTCACCCGCTTCCTCTTTGTTCTCTCCACTTCCTTTCCCTCCATTTCCCGCTTCTCTTTCCACTTCTCTTTCCGCTTCTCTTTCCACTGCGTTTTCTTCTCCCTCCCTTGCTTCCTTGGTTATAACTCCTACAGGTTCCGCACCAGATACCCTGCCTTGCACCTTAGCATTCATCTGGGTCCCCGGGATTTCAGTCAGCGGTCCCCAGTAAGGTGGTGGTGGTGGTGGTGTGTTGGTAGTATATCTTCAAAAACAAGGCAACACTAGCAAACAAGCAAACAATTAGTTACTATTTCAAGTTCATTAGTTAGTCCTGATTAGTACTCACCAGGAACTTGCGTCACCAAGTATTCAATCTCTGGCAATGGTGGTATCTCGTAATTGACCCTTGGCGCGGACCTACAACTTTGCATCTCCCTCAATGATTCTGAAGGACCCTCAACAGTCAACTCAACATTTTTAGGGAAGTTGCACGCCACCTTGCAAAGGCAACATTGCTCACATTTGCCTTGGAGACCTCGGATGGCAGTACTGGGAATACATCGCTTGTTGCGGTGAATACAGTTTTTGCAATGGCAGGACAACAATGAAGACATTCTTACAAAATTTATAAAAATCTATTGGGTAATGAATTAAGTAACGTATAAGGGTATACAGTGATAATTAAACAACTTAAAATCAATGGGAAAATTTACCTGAACGCTTGCAGGAGCTTGCGTCTTTTTACCCGGGCAACTGTCACGCTTTGCACTTACGGATTATTGTCTTCACCACTTTGACATA
Organism: Puccinia polysora; assembly: GCA_025617555.3. Lineage (NCBI taxonomy): Eukaryota > Fungi > Basidiomycota > Pucciniomycetes > Pucciniales > Pucciniaceae > Puccinia > Puccinia polysora. The sequence goes on along the minus strand of CM062613.1, from coordinate 36,297,559 downwards.
TCCTCTCCTCAGTACCATCTACCTCAGTCTAAAAGCGTGACACAAATAAAAGCACAAAATCAATGGTGCAATCCGCTATTTCCTCTGGCTCGCGCTGACCTTCCAATCTTGGCAACCAACTCAGTATATACTTGCAAACCTCGCGGTTAACTCCATACCAGTTGGCCCATCCATTATGAGATCCAATCTCCTTCCCTGGTCAATCAACAGCCTTGGACTTCCATCTTTGGTCATGCATTGTTTGTTAGTTCGCATCTACGTCTAACCAAGCCATCACTACTGTATAGTTTGCAATTGGACTAGTCCCTACCCTTCATACACTATTACCTCTCATTTGCATTACCTTCAACGTCACTCGCTCCTATCCCAATTTGTCATGCAATTGTACGCTCAGATTCTATTGTCTTGCACTTAGGCTAAGACCTTGGATCTATACCACTGCTTCATTTCCTATTCCGTTCCTGTCATTCATTGCCTCACTGCTTCACCTGTAGTTAGCTTATCACCAGGTTGTATCTAGTCACTTCGGATTACCTTATAAGGGCTATCCCCTTGCCTGATGATTGTCTCCTCAGTTAGTTAATTTCATACGTTCTTGCATTTTGCTGCAACCTATTTATCACATTGGACTCAGGTTGAGTTTCCTTCTTTGGAACACATTCCATTCATCTCGCCGTTTGTTGAGTGGAATAACCAAGTTTGCACTTTGCAACTGGGTCTTGCTATTTGCACTTGCCCTCGCACTTGGTATTCCTTTGCACTCATGATCATCTAAGAATTGCCCTATAGTACGTGGGGTGGTCGTGTGACAGCCAGTTTGGGACGGTGTTCATGTTCCCAATGGGCAATCCAATAAGTCCAACCCCATGGAAAAATTGTGAATGTGCGGCCAAGGTACAATGGACACTGCACAAGTGTTTCTTGGAATTTTCATGGCATGCTCTGCAAGTGGAATCAAAATTGAGGCCATGGGAAACAGACAAAAGGGTTGTTGCAAATAAGATGAATGTGGAGGCAAATTAAAAATCATCACCTTTGTCCCCAAAAATTGTTGTGGGTTTCCTGGTTGTAGAAGGAAAACCAAAAAGTTCCGCAGGGAATAAGAAGGCTCAGGATATTGTGCGGAGGTTGATGGGTAAGAAAATCCTCAATCCCCTTGAACTTATGGGAATTGGTGGCAGTCTTCCCTTTTTTTGTTTATGAAATGTTCCAGGCCCTGTGGGATTGCACTCAGGGGAGGACCCCTTTGATGGTGCACCAGGTGAACATGGTGGAGGAAAAGGCAGATTGAGTATTATGCTGGTTAAAATCAGTATTTACCTTGCTTTCTTATGTCCCAATGAAGATATCAGGAAGGAAGTGGTGGGAAATAGTGCACAGCAAGTAGAGGGTGAACTTGTTGCCTTCAAAGCCAGTGGATTATTTGGGTTTGGTTAGGCAGAAGTTCCCAATGGGACTCCAGGAGTTGAGTTTCAGGGAATGTTGAGTGGACAAGGTGTTGAGGAGGAGGAGTTTGAAGTTGAAAGGTTCCAGAGGATATGTTCATTCCTCTTGGTGTATTGCAGAGATGTTTTGTTGGGGTGGCCATTCATGTATGGTTTCTGGTAGCAGATGGTCTTTGATCCTGAGCCGTGCACAAAGGGACTGATGGTGGAAGACATTTCCAGCAGGCGGTTTAAAACTACAATCTGCAATTACAGAAGTGGAAGTGGGTGCAGGGAGTGGAAACTGGAAACAAAGGCAATTTGGACGTAGCAGCTTACTGTGAAGGTCATCCTGCAGAGGATTTTTCCTACTTTTCCAAGGTTACCATGCAGGGAAAACTTCATCCTTGTGTGGATGGTTGACTAGCAAGTAGCAGCTGGAAGATGGCTTGAAAAGGGGGAACAAGGAAGAAGTAAGTTCCTTTCCTCCATGTACATCCCTGGGGGGTACCACATTTTGAAAACCTTATCATTGTGCTAAACTTGTGAGCAAAGGAAAAAGCTGTGATTTAGTAATATCTAGGAATTACAACAGGGAATTCCTGCAGATGGCAAGGTGCAATTCCCATAATTAAAAACCAGGGGAAAAGAAGGTGGTTCCTTTTAAAAAGCCAATTCTTCAGGGGTTGAAAGGGCCTCTGCAGCCAATCATTTGGTCTTGGGATCCCTGGGAAACACCTTTGAAAGCATTGGGGTAGGTGACTTGGTCAGCATGGATCACAGAGGAATGGATTTTGGCTCTCAATTCGGGCCTCCAGGTTGGTTGAGCGTGGAGGAACAATACTTTCTGGAAATTTTACTTGTGCTCTGTGAGACATTCATGGTGTTTTGTCCCAAAGAGAAGGGGCTGCAGAAGGGTGAGATAGGCAACCCATGTGTGATTCCAACAGTTAAGCACAGGCCTTGGCAGATTAGGCTAATTGTGATACTGTGGACAGTCTGGGAACCCTTCCTGGTGTTGGTTTGAAAGTGTGTAAGGATGGGGCTCAATGAGAAGTTGATGTTGAGGTACTCTATCCCAATATTTGAATTTTTTGAGCAAGACAGTAAGGAATTGAGAATTTTCATTATTTAAATAAGCTCAATTTATTTAAAATCTGGAATACATGGTTTCCCCCATGTGTTGAAAAGTGCTTGGAGTCAACATTAGGGAGCATGTTTTATGGACTTGTGGATGTAATAGGTGGCTAAAACCAGCAGGAACTTCACCTGTAATTGCAACCACAAACCCCATTCAATACCTGGCTTGCAAGGATGCAGCTGAATGTGCTACACCAAGGTGCAATCAATTTGGTGGCAGTTTATCAGGCCCAGATGCCTTGAATCTTGAGGGAAACTTCCTGGAGGGGGTCCAGAGTTTCTTTGAAAACATGGGCATGAAAGGTCCAAAGATGGATTATGGAGGCATAAACTTGGGCAAGGATCCTAAAATTGATTGGTTTGTCTGGGAATAAGACAAAACACTGGAGCAGATCTTACTCCTGATCAAAGAAGTGGGGCTTGAAGTGTTGGGGAAGAAATTTAAAGTTTGCATCCCTGCGCTCAAGTTCTTTGAACACATGTGAGCTCTTGATGACAGGCGGATTTCTGAAAAGAAACCAAATAAGTTTCTTGAGTTGGCAGCCCCGCAAACAGCACTGCAAATTATTCATTTCTTGGGATTGTGCAGCTATTTCCACATGTTTTTCAAGAGGTGAGAAGAGGTGAAAATTCTGCTCAGGACGTTGATGTGGAAGGGAGAGAAATGGGACTAGAACCCCAGATGTAAAGGTGCATTCAAAAAGCTCAAGTAGATTTTTGATTGCAACATTGTGCTTGGGGAACTTGATTACAAAGCTGGAGGTATACAGCTGGTGGTTTAATCAAGCAATTTTTGGGTGGGGGATTTTTTGATGTAGGAGGAGGACAGGAAGGATTGGCCAGTTCTCTATGAGTCCATTACTTTCACTGCAATGTAGATCTGCTACTCAAAACCAAATTTTGCATTGTGCGGGGTCACCAAGATTATGAGGAGGCTTCAAAGCCTTCCATGGGGAGTTCACTTTGAACTTCTGGTGGATTTGGATGCTTTGGATTGAATAACACCCCATACTCTGTTGCATTACCCTTGGAAGGATCCTTTTGAGGGCGCCAAGCCTCTAAACATGGAAGCCCCTGTTATTTGGGGGGGTTTTGGGTGCAGAGCTTCAGCTCCTGCTCTGGCATTCTGGGATGTACACAACTCTTTCCACCTATCTGCGGGATCTCTTGTTTCCAGACGGTACTGCAAGTGTGGTTAAGAGGGCAACATTTAGCTGCAAGAGGGTCAGCTGTGGTGGTGGATTGCTCTGGTTCCTTTCCTGGTTTCCACGTTGAGGATGGATCAGGAAGTGATGCTGGGATTTCTCCCTAATGATCATGGCAATTGGGGTGATATTGAAACATGAAGAAGGTAAAATCAAGGTTCTAGTGGCCAGGGGTAGTGCACACGGTGTGGAGGATGGGGTGAAATTTCAAAATGCTTGTCAGTGGAAACGTTTGAGGCTGGCCCAGGAAGTGGGTTACCCTACTTGAAAGTATTCCCTGTTTGGACGGGTATCTCCAATGTATTCCACATCAAGGCATGTAAATTTGCACATCTGGTTGTTGTGCTGGGCAATCTGTATGGATGGTTTGAGGCACGTCCTCTGCTGAAGTTTTTGGCCAAGAAGGTGGCGCAGTTCCTACAGGAGGATTGGTTTTCATGGTACCAGTTGCTCCATTTGGTCAGGCTAGACAAATGTTGTGGGACTTTTTCTCAAAGCAACCAAACCTGGGTACTTCAAACAATTTAGATGAATCCCCAGGTGTTTCAATCTTTCTGTTTGCAATCCCATATTCAGGCTCCCACTCCATGCAACCCATTTCAACATAAACACCAACTTGGTTTTCTAATTTTGATGTCAGACTACTCAATCAATCCCAAAAGCAAAAATGGTAAGTACCTTTTTTGTATCTTATTCTTGATTTTTTATGGTGATTCAAGGGTTATTTTCTTTCAATTTTAGTCCTCTTTGGGAAATAAGTTGTTTCAAAAGTATAAGTTTGGTCAATCTATTGGAAAAGGGTAGAATTTTGATGGTCCAAATTGGAGAAATCAAAGTAAGACCAACTCAAATTTAACCTCAGACCAATAACAGCTCAAACAGCTCAAGGCACCTCAAAGATGAACAAGAGTGCAACACTTAAACAATATGACCATCAGATGCCCACAGAGCTTTAATCAGCATTTACAAGAGGTTTCCATGAATTTTGGCCAAATATCCCAACACTATCATCACCATCTCACCAAGGACATCAAAAATCAACATCATTCAAAGTTGTTTTGAATGATTTTGAGAAAACCTCAAAATTTATGTTTCTTTCATAAAAATCATTCCTTTTGATCTACATTCATGCCCTTAACAAGAAAAAAATAACAATGGTACAGATTTTTTTGTTTTTTTTTTCTCCTCCGGAATGTTTTTTGAGAGCTTTGTGCTTCATGACATTTTTTTTAAAAATCATAATTGTATATTTTTCAAATTTCAATTGTTGTACAATTTGAAGGGGCAAGTTTGAGGTAGAGGCAGGTAATGGGGCATAAAATCACCAAGAAATCAATGCCAATGGCCAGCATGGCAGGTGCTTCATGGGCAGTGGCCAGGGTTCAGGGTGCAGATGAGCCCATGGCAGGCACAATAGCTACACAAAGTGGGCATGATGGGTGGCAGATTGACGGAGGAGGGAGTTTTGAGGCATGGATTGCCAGCAGGCGGTAGCGTGGGAGGTATTTTGGGGAGGATGATGTTGTGGGAAGAATTCTGGGGACAAAACTCAAGCTGGGGGGATGTGGTGGCATTGTATAGCCTTGGGATTGGGAATTTTGTTGCAGGTTGTGCACTCATAATAAGATGTGGATAGTATCAGCATCAGATTCTTTTGGATCAGCACATTTAAGCAGCTAGGATCAGCAAGTTTGCACTGCGGATTGACAATCAACTCTGAGGAAGTAGATCAAGAAAAAAAGCATATATGGTTGACTTTTGAGGTCCTTCTAGTTTGGGGAGGAAGGAGCAGGAAAATTGTGCAAGGCTATCTGGGGAGGAAACCCAAAGGCAGGTGTGTTGGGAATATGCAGACAGGCGCAGGGGGCTCAGAGTAGGGGATGTTAAAGGCTGCTCCATGAGGAGGACAAACCCAGATGGGTGTAATGTCAGGCGGCTGCCAAGGGCTGAAGGGGGAAGAAGCTTAGGGTTGTTGTTTTCAGTTTTTTTTTGTACCAAGTTAAGGGTTTAGGGTGAGTTAATAATACCTCACCCTCAAATAAAAGTTTTAGAGGAGAAATAGACCACAGGAGACCAGCTCCCACAATACTTGGAAGGAAGGAAGGAAATCCGTCAACCTCTTTTTCTTCTTCTCTTACTATCTCTCTCTTGCAGGTTGCTGTTTAAACAGCGCTCTCAGCTCCTTAAAGACACAAGGGGCCAATAACTTTGAAATATTGGGGGAAAATGAAGGTTTTAACTCCTTTTGTTTCCACACTACTTTTTTTCCCAGTCTGATTTTCTTTTCCAGTCTTCTGTTTTTTTCCAGTCCACTTTTTTTTTCCAGCCCACTTATTTTTTCCAGTTGGCTTTTTTCTAGTCTTCTATTCTTTCTAAACTCACATAAACCAATGTGTGCATATATTCAAGTGTTTATACCTTTTAACAATAATCTTCTGGGTATACAGGGCTTATGTCATGTATTTACACATTTAAATTTTTTGTTCACTTTTTTTGATAATTTTCAAGTACCTCTAACTCTCTGTATGTCTATAATTTTTCTTGTGCACTACCACTCACATAGAGGTCCAACAAATCTAAGAGTTCCAAAAAATTTAAAAAGGACAACACATGCAACAAGCAAAGTATATTGAACAGAGGACATTGACGCAAGATTTAATAATCACTAATTACTCACTTGAATCAAGCTTTTTTTTGGACATTGAACATTCATATAAACCTGCTTCCACCCCAATTTAGTTTCATGTACTTCACCCTCAATCCATAAATTAACACATTGGAGGTTATTTTCATTGAGAGCTTTCATAAGGTTGTGTTTGGCAACCACGCACATGTATTTCTATGTGTATATGGGTGCCAACAAGGCCTAAAGCCACATTTTTTGAAAATAATATAAACTCTGAGGTTGCAATATACACCCCCATTTGCAAATTTATTTTCAATGCCAAAAAACTCAACAAAATCACCCCGCAATGAACTTAATCACTCAAAAAAACACACTCAAACCCTCCAGCCAGTCCATAACCCCTTGGCCTTGACAAAAGACTTGACTGCAGCCTTGATCAGTGTCAAATCTTCACCACTGCCTTAACCACAGTCAAACTTTCACCAATCCCCCTCATTTCCACCATTCCCTCATCTCTCACCACCCACCACCTCAATCAAAATGCCTTGATACAACATCAAAACAGTGTTGAATACTCTTAAGGGTAATGTTAAATTCACGGCTCATTGAGCCATTCACATGGTTTGAAATGGTCCTTGTGGCACCCCACACAGTCCAATGCGGGCCATGTACAACCCCCCACGGCTCACAGAGCCATGCGGCCCACCCAACACAGTCCACCGCCGTGTGGACTTCCACACAACTACATTCAAGCCATGTGGAGTTGTACACGTCTCAAAAGTAGTTGTGTGGCATCCCACACAGCACTGGACCATGGTGAAAAAAAAGGTGAAGGAATGAAAGGATACTAAAACAACCCATAAACTAAATAAACCTTCCAAAAAAACAGAAATCAACCAAAAAATCAAAGAATGTTCATTTTTTGGTTAAAAAAAGCAAATAAATAAATAAATAAATCAAAATAAAAAAAATGGTACCATCGAATGGACTAACCCTAAAGTAAAAAGATCCAAAAAACACAAGTAACTGGACTATCCCTAAAGTAAAAACACCAAAAAAAAGACAAGTAACTTGACAAGCCTTAAAGTAAAAACACCAAAAAAATACAACTAACTTGACAAGCCCTAAAGTTGTTTCAACTTGACCAGCACTAAAGTAAAATGGCCCAAAAATTAAACAAGTCTTTTGAACAGCCCTAAAGTAAAAGTGCCCAAAAAAATACAAGTCTTTTGACAAGCCCTAAATTAAAAGTGCCCAAAAAAATACAAGTCTTTTGACAAGCCCTTACCCTTAAGTGAAAAAACCAAAAAAACAATTTCAACTTGTGTTAAGCTGATCCCATCCCAATCTCAAAATAATTTAAGCTTTTGATGGAATCAGCCCAACACAACTTGCACTGACTTACCATTAAATCTGATTCAAAACACTCAATATAATGATGTTAACTCAAAACACTCAATATAATGATATTAACTCAAAACACTCAACATAATGATGTTCAAAATGTGAGAAACCCTTTATATTTATAGAAATTGTTAGCTGCTTTAGATTTAAAATTTATATGAAACCCAATGATAAAATGAAGTCAAAGTCTTTTACAATCTAGAATACATTTGCAGTTGATCTTTGAGATGATCAACCCAACCAGGGGCTTTTTTAGAAATCAAGGAACGTGGCTTTGCTACACTGGGAAGGATTGGAATCATTTCTCCCTCAAGTAATAATAGAACCCAGTGTTTATTGTTTGAAAAGGAAATGAACATTGGATCTGATCAATAAGTAACACCATTTTTCATTGGAGTATAAGTATCACATGACTCCAATGAAATGAAAAATATAGGTTTGGAATATGTTTCTACTATGATTTGACCCATTTCCAATTTAGCCAGCCATTTTGAGGAGGGAATCTTTTCATTGATGTCTTCAACATCAAGTCTTTTTTTAATATTTTCAGCCTCCTTTGAACCACCAAGCATCTTAATGTAGCATGCTTTATTTTTCTCTAATGTTTCAATCATTTCCTTCCTAACTTTAAACCAACAATGTTCCTCATAACCAAGAGATCTAGCAAAGACTCTAAATCTGCAATTCCAATCTCCAATTTGATAAAATTTGAATTGGTCACCAAGATCAGGCTGAAATGCATTTCAAGAAAATCACAAAAGATGAGTATGAAATCTTGAGAGATGTATGAAATACAAAACAACCAACAAGATTGCACTGGCAGAGGACTGTGAGTCTTAGGATGTTAAAGAATTGAGATATGAGGTAAGACTTGAGATATAAGGGCCAGTGTAAGGAGTGACTACGCCAGTTGAGATGTCTTGGTAAATGAGACGAGGCGCCTTGAATAACTAATGAAAGAAGATTGGGTGAGTGAGATGAGGGAGAAGTTGATACTGGTTGCTCTGCACCTCTTACTGATTAAACTGGCTTCCTGACTTGAACGCCTGATTGAAGGTCATTGTTGGTTTGAGTGTTTGATAGGTTGTTGGAAGATCTTGAGGATTGTTTGAGATGGTTGACTTGAGTTTTTGAGTTGATTGATTTGAGTTGATTGAAGTTGCAATGCATGAGCATCCAAGTGAGAGTGTAATTGAATCTTGAACTTTATTAATAAATGTGGAGTATCCACAGTCACCATGTCTACAGCGGATAGTGTGCTTTAGATACTTCACTCAGATACTATACGCGTTCATGGAATAGATAAATAAAAAATAGAGATAGAAATAAAAAGATAAAATTATAGGAAACAGATCAAGACACAAGATGAAATGTGCAGAGCAACACAACAGCTTGATACTAAGAATTCAACACGCCCCCACAACTTTGTGGTCAGTGAAGAATGGAGCTGAAAGTATTTATCAGCCTAACGTTTGAGGGTTTTGTTGTACGCTTTGTTAAGTGCATCTGCGCTCATGGAGGGATATGGGATCAATTTAACATCTATGAGACAGGATTTGAAGTTATTTTGAAGACTCTTAGTTTTAATGTCCATGTTTTTGGCCTTTGAGCACGAGACAAACTTCTTGATTTTGTCATTGAGGCCTTTATTGTTGATTAAATGGAGAGGACATCTGAAGTTGAGGCTTTAGATTTCTTTGATCAGTCTCTGAATCCAGCATGCTTCCAGATGGCAGCTAGAAAGGGAGACACATTTGGACTCAGTTGAAGAGTGTGCAATAGACTGCTGATGTTTTCTGGTCCAGTATAATGGGCTCCCTTTGAAAATGCAAAGTAATCCACTCTGCAAGATATGGGTTTCAGGATTGTCCACCCATGTGTCATCACTAAAACATACCAGTTGATCTGTGATTGACCAAGGACCAATTGTTAGCGTCAGATTTTTGGTACTTGATAGATAGCTCCAAATGTGTAGAACTTCTTTCCAGTGACTCAGACCTGGCCGTTTGGAGTGTCTTGCTAGGTTAGAAACAAAAAATCCAATATCCAGATGTGCCAGGCAGGCAATGAAATTCAGTCTCCCCATAGGAGAGCAATAATTCATATTCAGAGCCAGGAACTTGGCGTGGTCATCATTGTAAGAAGTCTTGAGATGAAGACCCGGCGTGAGTGGTGTAGAGACTGGCTTACAGTTGATTACATCAATTTCTTCAAGCCCTTTTTCAATATGCAGGGGTAAGGGTAGATGAATTGGGCCATCTGTTTGCACTACTTTCATACAAAGGAGCGTGTTGGGTGGATGAGCCAACAAATTTTTCAAACTACCAAGAAAGTTTTCCTTGAATTGTTTTGTGTTCCCCGTCACATTCAGATCATCCACGTGAAAGAATACAACAGTCACCTTGTTTTCTCCCACGTAGAGGCACGGATCACAGTCAGACTCCTTGAAACCTGGACTTTTTATCCACTTGCTTAGCATTTTGTACCAGTTTCTTGGCGCTTGTTTGAGCCCGTATAATGATTTATTGAGTTTTAAGTACTTTGACGTTCTATTACATCCGTATGGCGTCTTGATAAAAACCTGTTTGTCAAGTTTGGAATGAAGGAAGGCACCTTTTACATCCAGTTGAAGGATGTCGAGTTTCTTATCAGCTGCATAGGTCAGGAAGCCCCTTGGAGAGGCAACTTGACCTGTTGGAGCATATGTATCTATATAGTCAAGGCCGTACCTCTGGTTAAACCCTTGAACACACAGCCAAGTTTCTAAAATTGGAGCTTTGTCATGGGCATTGATTTTGATTTTGAACACAGGAACTGTGTTGAGAGGATTGGTGACTGCGCTCTTGTCCACATCCTCCCAAACACCTTGATCCTCTATTGTGAAAAATCTTTTTAGGGCCAATTCCTTCCATTTGGAAATACTCATTGCCTCCTCAAGAGTAGTTGGTAATTTATTAGCTAAAAAACCATATCTTTCAGGTTTGGCCAGAGTTCATCTGTCTCTCAGGTTTGGTCAAAGACGCTCCTCCAATGACTTTTTAGTGTCTGATTCTGTCTCTGACTTGGACTCGTCTTTCAAAGTTGCAAGAGGCTTAAAATTGATGGTTGTTGGATTGTCAGTTGGGGGATTTGTTGGTTTTCCTGATTTGGATATGTTTGGCTCAGTTGTGTTTGAGTTGAACTGATCTGTCTCAATCAAAACCTTGATGGGCTTTTGAGAGTTGAAGATCACATGCTTAGTGTCCACAATTTTACCTGTGGGCTTCATGATCTTGTAGGACAGGAGTGTTGGATTGAATCCAACCAGAATCCCTGGCGCGCCTTTCCTGTTGAACTTTGACTTTATGTCAGTGGAGTTGAGTCAATAGATGACCCCAGTCCCAATTGGTTGGATGTAGCCATTTGGTAGATCTTTCTTGTGCATTAATAACCAGGGTGATACTCCATCCTTCTCTTTTGGTATTTGGTTGAGCATGAGGCAAGAGCCGTGTACAACTTCATGCCAGCATGACTTTGGAAAACCAGCATTGGAGATGATTGCTCTGGCTGACTCAATGACCATTCTGTTTGCCCTCTCTACTCTTCTGTTGTGTTGAGAGTGGTAAGGCTCACTTCCAATTTGATTAATGTTCCGGGATTGATAAAAATTTTGGAGTTTGGCCTTGACAAATTCTCCACCCCCATTGGAGCAGACCTCAGCAGGATAGGAACCTGTTTTTCTATGTTGGTTTTCAATGATGAAAATGATTGTCTCCGCCACATTGTTCTTAGCACATAGGGGGAAACAAGCTATGTAGCCTGAGTTCAAGTTGATCAGGTTAAGAATGTAGCCAAACCCTCCTTTTGACATCAGATTTATTGGTCCCATCAAGTCAACGTGAATTATTTTGAAGCACCGGTTTGCTGATTGCTGTTGGCTGTTAAATGTTTTGCGGGTTATTTTTGACTTGTTGCAGCTGAGACATTGGAATTTGCGCTTTTGGCTGGCAGAAATTGTCAGCTTGAGGTACCATTCCATCCTAGAAATGCTTGCGTGACCCAGTGATCTATGAATTTGAAGGAGTTTAGGGCTAGAGTAGTAAGACTTCTTTGGTTCTGTTGACATGTTGATCACAAATAGGTTGTTGATGATTTGACCTGAAATAATAATCTTTCCTTTTGACAATAGGTAGAACATGCTGGGTTGCTGCTTTGAGTCAACTGACAGACAAGCCCCTTGGGTCATAAGAGCACTAAGAGATATCAGATTCATGGTTGATTTGGGAACCCAGACGGCTTTTGATAGGATCAATTCCAAGTCATTGGTTGACAAGGCAGCCTTACCTGTTCCTTCAATTAGAATGGCCGCGTTCTTCTTACCTGTCTGGATTTTCTTGTTCTGGTTGCTGATCAAAAGATTGATGAATGCTTGCGGGTTGAAAATCATGTGCACTGAGCATCCAGAGTCTAGGATGAAACACTGAGATATTTGTTCATCAATTGATCTCCTATCACAGAAAAACAAGTTGAAGTGAGCTTTGTTTGTGGTTTTTGATTTCCCCTTCTTCCCTTGATTGTGTTTGTTTGGAGGCTTTAGCTTGGGAAATTCAAACCAGCATGAACTGGCAGGGTGTGAGGTTACTGCAGGATTGTGCTTTCCATTTCCACACCTTGGGCCTCTGTACAGGGCTATATTTGTGGTTTCAACATTCTTGGCTTGAGCCATTCCCTTGTTTTTGTGTTGAATGAGGTGGTTAAGTAAAGTATTGATCTGTGGGCAGTTGAATGGATTATCTGTGACTTCATAGCCTGCATGCTTGAAGGGAACTTGAAGAGAACCAGGTATGCTACTATGTCGGATGGCAAATCAATCCCCACCTCCAACATTTTCTTCAGATACACTTTCACAGAAGTGACAAACACCTTGATTTTGGTTTCCATCGATAGATAGAGAAATCCATTGAACACCCTGGCCCTGTTTGCAGACTGAGAGGAAGCAAAGTGAGACTGAGTTGATAACCAGATAAGCTTTGAATCATCCTTGTTGGCGTTGTCTATAACATTGTTGTATGTATTTGAATCAAGATTAGCAATGATGTGCGCAACAAATTCCTGATTCAGGTCTTCAACAAGTTGCCTTAGCTTGTCGGGATCACTCATTAACTCAAAAATTCCACGTAGTTTGAATAATTTTTTGAATTTCTTGCGCCACATGCTATAGTTGTCAGCCGTAAGTAGCTGTGTTGATTCTATTAAGGATTTGATGGCCAATGATTTGTAGTTTGTATTTGATTCCCCCCTGGTCCTGGCGTTGTAGAGTTTCCTGGCCGTTCCATTTTGATTGGCGCAGGCTTTTAACCGTGATAAAATTTGAATTGGTCACCAAGACCAGGCTGAAATGCATTTCAAGAAAATCACAAAAGATGAGTATGAAATCTTGAGAGATGTATGAAATACAAAACAACCAAAAATATTGCACTGGCAGAGGACTGTGAGTCTGAGGATGTTAAAGAATTGAGATATGAGGGAAGACTTGAGATATAAGGGCCAGTGTAAGGAGTGACTACGCCAGTTAAGATGTTGCGGTAGATGAGATGAGGCGCCTTGAATAACTAATGAAAGAAGATTGGGTGAGTGAGATGAGCAAGAATTTGAGACTGGTTGCTCTGGACCTCTTACTGATTAAACTGGCTGCCTGATTTGAGCGCATGATTCAAGGCGATTGTTGGTTTGAGTGTTTGGTAGGTTGTTGGAAGATCTTGAGGATTGTTTGAGATGGTTGACTTGAGTTTTTGAGTTGATTGATTTGAGTTGATTGAAGCAGCAATGTTGCACTTGTGAGCATCCAAGTGAGAGTGGGATTGAATCTTGAAGATGATGACTAAATGTGGAGTATCCACAGTCACCGTGACTACAGTGAATAGTGTTCTTTGGATACTTCACTCAGATACTATAGGCGGTCATGGAATAGATAAATAAAAAATAGAGATATAAATAAAAAGATAAAAGTATAGGAAACAGACTAAGACACAAGATGAAATGTGCAGAGCAACACAACATCTTGATACTAAGAATTCAAAACAATTGAATCCCAAACCTCCCCCAAGAACTTATGGAATTTCTTGGGTATTTGATTGAGGTATTCCACATTGGTTTCCTATCATCAAAACTGGATTATTATTCATTTCTTTAATTGGATCAATGAAATGAAAACTCACCAAAGATGAGCTTCTGGTTGAGCTTTTCTGCATGTTCTTTTCCTCTGAGGCGCATTCTGATTCTAAATTAAGTGATCCTGATTCACTTTCAGTCTCTTCCTCTGAACTATGAAATTCAGATTCAGATTCTTCCAACTTTGACTAACAATTAATCATTAGTTAGTAACTAAGTTCATTAAACCAAAGAAATGAACATATCCCAAAAGAAAACACTTACAATCTTTTGTATTTTATTGTTTTGAGCCCTTCTAGTTCTTTTCCCCCCTTGATTTGTTTTTCAAAAAGCTCAAACCAAGATGGTTCTTGCCGCGTATCTGTCAATTTTTTCCTGCCCCTACTTGATTGTAAGACTTTAGGTACAAGTCTTGGATTCAATCAATATTTTTTAATCTTCTGAATGATATACTTCAAAAGGCCGCTTTGCTCATGATCTGGAGATTCCAAGATCATTGCATTGATTTTTTCACTTAATTGAGTAATACTTATCATTTCATTGACATCTCACCAGGAAAATTCAAAAGAATGAACCATAAGTGAATTAGGATTCATTAATCAAGAACCATTAATCAAATAGTGATCTGAAAAATCCAACTTGAACAATTCAAATTAAGCCAACTTACTGAAATAGAACTGCAAGGGTCATAGTCAAACCTCCACTGGGGATGAAAATCTTCAGGTACCACTGTTCCTCTGAATGCTAGACGGTAACCTATTTTATGGGAGCAGGGCGAACCCATAGTCTTTGAATATGACTTGGTGCAGACTTCCCCATCATGATCACATTTGAACTTCTTGAATTGTTCCATAACAAGATGGATTGCCTCTAAAGACAATTTGTAACCCAATGGTAACAGTTCATGTGGAAGAACTTTCCCTAACTCAATTCAAGAGTTATAAAGTGATGCATGAAATGATTTAATTTGATTCAAAACTTTTATGTAAAGGCTTTTACAAACAGCCAACAGGTTTCCCAGAGAGTTTTCCAGAAATTGTTTGAGAGTCACATGGGCCCCTTCAACCCAAGAAGTATTTTTGTTTCCAAAATCTGGTTTTATACAAGTCCTCTCTGTTACAAACGTCTCTTTGATAGGGAAAATTTTATTTTCCATATACTCCAGTAAGTCCTCATAGTTTTTCAAGAAACACTATTAAATTCAAAAGTTCAGAACCCAAAACTAGAAAGAATAAGAAGTAGTGATTTGGGCCTACTCTGAGTTCCGCATTGTTGACCTCCGCCTCCTCCTTGGTCTTTGAGGCCCCATACTTTGCCCACAGATTCATAAAGCTTTTCCATCCTTCAACTTCATTAACAAAGCGCAATTTACAGTTTTCTTGTATATTTTTAGACAAGCTCCAAGTGCAAAATTGTCTTGATGACTCTGGAAAATTAGTTTCAATTGCACAAATCAGAGCTTTTTCACGGTCCATCACAAATATTTTTGGAAGTCTCTCAGGATCATAAGCCAACTCCTTTAATGCATTTACAGACCAACTTTAGAACTCAAACATTTCTTTTGTTATAAAAACAAGAGCTTTTGTGAAAGTTTTCCAATTTTCTGTCATTCCTTCAACATGCAATAGTGGGGTTTTGTACTTATTTGTTTTATAAGTAAAATCCAAAGTTAGCAATATGATGTAATTGTTTTGAAAGCTTTACTGCCTATGGATGTGCTAAGTACAGGGCCCCAAGTGACCCTCTCAACTGAACTTTGACCGGTGAATCCAACTTTTTTATTCAAGCTGTTCATAGAGTACCTCAATAACACTTTTTCCCTTGAGTTCTGCAAGCATTACCTTCTTCTTAGTGTTATTTGATTTTTTGTTCATCAAAAAAATCCCCCCCATCAATCTTGCTCAATTTTCTCTCCAGTTGTAACATATTGAGCCCATCATTCATGCCTTCTAATAGATTGTCTAAGGCCACCCCCAAGATTCTCCTCAGTTGAGGATGCACATAGGGATGTTCAGATGGTTGATGGTTATGTTGGGTTTATTTGTAGGAGAGAGGCCACAAGGGGTCTGCCTTTGTGCGATTTGCATGGATTTAAAAATTGCACCCAACCTTCCTTGTGTGAGTTTGTCTAGACTGTTTTGTAAGAAGACTTCCTGAATAGGAACCATGTCTATCACAGGCCAAATCCACATATTGGTCACGCTTTGAGTTGAAAACTGTTAAAGCGTAACCATGCTTCATTTCCCATTTTTGACAATAGTTTTTGGCCTCTTCCCTAGTCGGAAAAGCTCTCAATGGAGATGGTTCAAGTGGATCTGCCTTAGTTACATAGTTATATTAATGGCATGAACTCCATCAGTTTCAATCAAATTGAATACGTCAAGGACCAGTAACATAAAACAGAACTCACCACCAGCGGTCATAACCGTTTTTGAATCATTTTGTTCCTCAATTGTCAGCCTTGATGAGGATGCAATTGAGGCTTCCAACGTTTCATTACCCAAATCCTTTTTTTCTTTTTCCAAAGCTTTGTTGATGGCACTATCAATGTAGACCTTCCACGCAGCCATGTCAGAAGAAGGAGGGATTTCCACTGTTCCCATGCAAAAAATGGAATGGTATACTGCAGTATTCAATCCAACTTTCAATTTATCAAACAAATTTTGCTCACTTTTGAGTTGAGAAAGAATTTTTTGCAGATTCTCATATGATTTATGATTATTTGCTTTAATTTCACTTGGGTTTCACTATAATGTCTCTTTGGGAAAGCTAGGTGTAGAACAACAGTCCGACAAAGTATGCCTTAATCTCAAATTTGGGCTGACAGAACCCAAGTGTGTTCCAGGGGATGCCCAAAATTCTGGCACGCCTTCTGGGGGTTGTGCACCCCCAAACACGGCCAATTTGAGCCGTTTATGGGGGTACACAGCTCATTTTGAAAAGAATTTAGATAGGTTAAAGACCCAGACCTAGCTGTCATTTCACAAGAAGTCAAACAACACATGAGAACCATTGTAGAGGATTACTTAATAGGAGAAAGTAAAAGAAAAGAATGAGAATCCTTATCAGTACCAACGGGAAAACGTAAGTCTACAGGCTGGGTTATGGCCTCTAAAAAGACTAAGTAGAGTTATGTTCAAAAGCAGCTAAAGAGCTGTCTAACAAAATCCACACAATTGCACTGATAGACACAACCAACGTTTGTCAATGCTGATGATGAGTTGATGATCTTGCAAACACCTATGTTCATATTAATCAGATTATTTTTGCCTTCAGTTGTGTTGAAACCTCTTCACAGGTGAGGTTTGAACAAGATCCTACTACGTCTTGACTGACTCAGATGGTGGAATGAAAGAGTTGATTGCGGGTTTATGTAGAGGGATCCGTTGTTCTTTCACCCATTGTGTGTTGTGATTTGTGACAGTTGAGTAACAGAAACGCAAGTTGTGAAGATAGAAGAATCACAAGAATACAGAAACTACGGTAACTATGAGGTAACGCAGTAAAAGTAGAAGAAAGTGAATTGAAGAAAGGGACAGATAACAAATGAGAAACCTTCAAGAATAATCAATGAAAATAATCAACACGCCAGCTCAACTCATTATCGGCAGTCTAAGTTAAGAGCCAACATATCTAGCCAGTTTGGAGACTGACATAGCACTTGCTGCCTTGGTTAACGGATCAGCTAACATTTCTTGGGAAAAGATTAGTTTAATTTGAATCAGCTTGCCGTGCCAGTCATTCAATAAGCTCTTCATCTTGAAATTGATATACTTAGCATGAGATTTGGTTCCAAATTTTTTTATTTTTTCATTTAATCCTTTATTATCAATTAGATGTAAGGGAGGATCAAAGGTAGTTGGCCATACTTCTGAGATAAGATTATTTAACCATCTGGCTTCAAGATGACTGGTGGAGAGAGCATTTCACTCTGATTTGGTGGAAGAATGAGCTATGCTTCTGTGACGCCGGCTTGTCCAGTAGAGAGGTCTTCCTTTGAATAAGGTAATGAAACCAGTTTGAGAGAGACGAGAGTTGGGGTTGTCTCCACACGTTGCATTGCTGTACGTGATGAGGTGGTTCAATTCACACTTCAATTTAAAGGTTATTTTGTAGTCTATTGTTTTGATTAATTACCGCCAAACTCGAATTAATTCCCTCCAATGTAGGATGCCAGGGTTTTCCAAGAACCTTTCCAAGTTTGAAACAGCATAGATGATGTAAGGACAAGCTAGAGTGGCTATAAAGTTCAGACAACCTATGGGCAATTGATAGTTGACATTTAGTTGTTTGAGTTTTTCTTTCTTGATTTCTGTTGCTGGTACTAGATGAAGTCCGGTTTGGCACGGATTTGAAAGCGGTTTTGCATCAATTAGATTCAGCTCCTCGAGGCCCTTGAGAATTTGGTTTGGTAAGGATAGGCTGATAAAGTTCTCATCCTTCAAAACTTTCATCCCCAGTAGGTTTTCCACCTTGTGAGCTGACAAATCTTTGAACTTATTCAGAAAGAGAGTTTTGAACTGATTTACCTCCCCCACCACAACCAAATCATTGACATGAAAGAATAAGGAAGTGACCTCATCTTCATGATGATACAGAAACAGGTCACAATCACTCTCCTTAAATCCAATGCTCTTTATCCACTTGCTGAGAGTCTTGTACTAATTAAGCGGGTCCTTGTTTGAGACCATAAAGAGACTTGATAAGTTTAAGGTACTTTGCCTGTCTTTTTGAACCAATGGGAGTTTTAATTTAAACTTTTTCTTCTAGCGGCGCATGTAGGAAGGCCCCTTTTACATCAAATTGAAGAATTGGAAGCTTCTTGTCGACAGAGTAGATGAGAAGAGCTTGGAGTGAAGCTATTTTACCAGTTGGAGCAAAATTCTCTAGATAGTTGACCCCATAATGTTGGTTAAACTCTTCTACAAATACCCAAGCTTTAAGTGAAGTCTAACCCAAGTGAAGATCTTGTTTAACACGGAATGCCCAAGTGTTATTCAAGGGGTTGATCACTTTAGATTCTTCAGAATCTTCCCACACTCCCAATTCTTCTGCCGTCGCTAGCTCTTTTTCAACTGGTGCAATCCATTCTGGCATTTTTAGCGCCTCCTTAATAGTTTTGGGTAGATTGCTGTGATGATAGCCATATTGCACTGGTGGTTTTAGATTGTCTTGGTTGTGTAGCTTTGGGAGGAGCCTTTCCTCAATTGATGAACTGGAGCTTTCTTCCAAGTCAGAGGGAATTAAGTTCTCCTCAACAGGGAAGTCTGACTTCTCATTGCTTGAAGATTCAGACTCTAGCTTGAGGTTTGCCAATACCAGTTCTCTCTTGGTCAATGTACCCAGGTTGATTTCAACATTGTCTTCAAAGTTGTCATTGAGAATAGTGTTTTTAGGCCCTGGAGGTTTTAGAAAGAGAATGTGCTTGGTATTCAGGATTTTTCCTGATCTTGACATAACTTTGTAGGATAGCAAACGCGGATTGAATCTTAACAGAATACCTTCCTCACCTTTCTCACTCAGCTTTGAGACAATTTTGGTGTCTTTCAGCAAGTAGATGCAGGCAGTACCGACAGGCTTCAAGTAGTCTTCTGGCAAGGTAGTACCATGTATCATTTCCCAAGGTGTTTTCATTCCAGCTTCTTGTGGGATTTGATTCAGCGCTAGACAGCAACTTTGGATGACCACATTCCAATAACTCTTAGGAATTGGAGATGAACTGAAAACCAATCTTAATGATTCCATAATAGTTCAATTTGCCAATTCTGCCTTTCCATTATGCTGAGAGTGATAATGTTTGCTAACTAAGTGATGAATTGTGTTTGACTTGAAAAAAATGGCAAGAGTTTCATTTACAAATTCCCTTCCTCTATCTGAAACAACTTCAATTGGAAATCTTTTCTTTTTCTTTGCTTCATTCTCAATGACAAAGATTATTGTTTTGGAAGCCGCATCCTTGCTTGGTAAGTGAAAAGCAGAGAGATATCCGCATTTATTGTTGACTATGGTAAGCGCATATCTCATGCCACCTTTGCTTTGTGGATTGAGCAGGCCCATTAAGTCTAAATGCAAACAATCAAAGACTTGCTCAGCTGGTTTTTGTTTGTGTTTGAAGGGAGACTTAGTCATTTTTCCTTTCTTACATTCTAAGCATTCAAAGGCAGTCCGGATTTCCTTTTTGATACCATGTCCAAGATGTTTTTCCATTCTTTCCAGGCTAGCATGGCCAAGGTTTTGATGCAGTTCTTGAAGCTCTTCAAAATTCATGAAACATTCTTGTTGCCCAGAAAGAGAGGAAGGATTGATTATCAGAAGATTGTTTTCAATGATTCCTCCTAGAATTTTTACTTTATTTTTCTTTAGAAAGAAAGTAGGTGGGTCAGACTTGCTATTGACTCTCAGAGAGCATCCTTGTTTGAGCAGGGCACCCATCAAAATAAGATTGACAGTTGCATCAGGAACCCAGGCCAAATTTTCTAACTTTAATTTGATTTTTCCTAAATCTAAGTTTACGGAACCAAGTCCTTGACTTGGTATTCCATTGCCTTTCTTTCCAGTCTTGATTAGTTTATCTCCTGATTGATTAATTATTGAATAAAATAAGGAGCAATCCTTTATCATGTGAATGGAACATCCACTATCAAGAATGTATCAATCATCACTTTTCTTGTTCTGCTGGTTCAATCCACAAAAGAAGGAATAGTATTGCGACTTTTGTGTCTTTTTCTTGCCTTCACGATTCCATTTGTTTGGTGGTTTTTTGGGTTTTAGATCCGGAAATTCTTCCCAGCAGTTGTCAGAAGAATGGGTTTTGAAAGCAGGGTTATGTTTACCATTTTGGAAACAAGGGTACTCTGAATCAGGTTGACTGTGAGTGAACAGGGCCCAATTGGTTTCCAATGCTTCCTTTGCTTTTGATTGAACTTCATTCATATGTTGGACTAGATGATTTCAGACATAGGCTACAGTAAGATTGATACCAGAGTGCATAGTTTTAGATTGCATTCCTTTCAGAGAATGGGGTAGTTTGAATAGAATTAAGTAGCTTAGGATATTGCTGGGGAGATCAATTCTGACTTGATTGAGTTTCCCAAGATGCAGTTTAACTGATTTAACAAAGGCATCAATGTCGTTTTGGTCAAATCCCAGGTATAGGAAGTTAAAAAACTTTTTGGCTTGCTTTGGGGCTTGATTGGAGGCGAAATTTTCCTTTGAAGCAAGCCAAATGAGTTTAGGTATGTCCTCATTGTGGGCCATTATTATTTTGGTGTGAGTGGAAGGATCCAGTTTGGACATAATGTAAGCGGCCGTTTCATCTGCTTCAGGAATCTCCTTGAGTCAATTATTTGAATTCATAAGAGATAAAATACCACGCATTTTGAAGATTCTTTCCATTTTTCTTTTCCAAATTGAATAATTAGTTTTGGTTAGGAGTGGAGTTGATTCCATCAGCAATTTAAGTGCCAGCGCCTTAAAGTTGCTTTCACCTCCAGGTCCAGGGGAAATAATTTGTTGGTCCATTTGGCTAGCTGGATGAGATTGACCTTTGGCTTTTGACCGTGAAAAGAATTTAGATAGGTTAAAAACCTAGACCTAGCTGTCATTTCACAAGAAGTCAAACAACAAATGAGAACCATTGTAGAAGAGTACTTAATAGGAGAAATTAAAAGAAAAGAATGAGAATCCTTTGTCAAATAACTTACACTGTTCACCCACTTACCCTGTCCTCCCGCGCTCCCGCTCTCTTCCCTCACCTGTCATTATTTTCCTTCCACATGTCACTCCTATGTTAATTCTTTATTTCTGCCTTTTCCAATTCATCTTCTTCACACGATCCATATACAATAAAATCTTACTCAACTGATTCTCTTCAACCTGAACCACCAATAAACCCTTCACCACATCATGACAAACCATCAACCTTGAACTACCTAACCATTCCTCACACCATCTATTCTCAAACCAAATTCCTCATTCTATTCATCTTTCTTTCATCAATCTTTCTCTTTTCTTTATCTTCTTGTTCTTTCTTCATATCTCTTCTTTGTCTCAAACTTCATCAGGCTACTTCTCAACATCAACTCATCCACGTCTAAACTCATTCAATCTATGGCCTGACTGGTAAGACGATCACACACTATTGTCAAATCTTCACTATCAAATCTAATCTCCAATGTTCCTTCATTTGAAAGAACTGCTTGATTCTTTTATTATTATTGTCTTTCTGTTCTTCCTGCCAACTGTCTTACTCAATTCCTCCATCGTCATCCATCAAGTCCAGATCCGTTGTCAGATCCCTCTTTGTTCTTACATCATAAATCTTTTCATCAGAAATTCAACACGGTTAAAAGCCGAAGGTCTGTCCGACTCAACTAACCAAATCTAACAATGGAGGGATCAAACAACAACAGTTTTTGACAGATCATCCTCAAAGCTGTACTCGAAGCAGTCCCCATTCTTTCGGACGAAAACTATTCAATATGGAAGGACAAGATGACGATGCTATTGGAACTCAAAGGATTCAAGGAGGCCCTCAAGGATGATTCTAAAAATCTAAATCCCAACGATGATATGGAGACTCGAGTAATTCTTCTTTCTCGCATTGATTCAGTCACTCATAATAACGTGGTTAACCCAACAAATATTTCATCAGCAAAGCTTCTCTGGAAAACCATCAAAGAACGCTTTGCCTCATCTCAAACCGCAAATTGAGCCCAAGTTTTTAACAAATTTCTCTACCAACAATTCAAACCCGAAGCTATTAAGCTATTCATCACGGAAACCAAGATTTCACTAAAGAAAATGGTTGATGTGGGAATTGATTTACCGGATGACATACTCTCCTATCTTATTCTCTTTAAGTTTCCACCCTCTCTTCACTCTCTTTGTCAACAGATTATGCATTCAGATAAAATAGTCACCATGGATCTTGTGCTCAATCATCTTATACAACTCAATAACAAAACCAAGGTTAAATCAAAGGATACGAAGATCAATGATACTGCCCTTATCTCTTCTAGACCCCCCAAAAAGCCTGTTCCCAAAGAACTTCAATGCAAGAAAGGATACCACAACCCGCAATCTCCTGATCATTCCGCTGATAAATGTTGGCACCTCCACAAACACCTGGCGCCTGATTGGTGGAGAGAATCTCAAGCAAATTGGCGTGCTCAACTCAACTCAAATTCTAAAAACAAAGAAGTAGCCCACTATTTTTCCCTTCTTTCCACTTGGGTTCAAAATATTAATCCGCTTAATCAAATCATTCTAGACTCCGGCGCCTCCTGCCACATGTTCAACTTACCTGATTTCTTCAGCTTTCTCAAGGAATGCGCTGGTGACGAGTTTATAAACACCGGAAAAGAAAGTGCTAAACTTTCTATAAAAGGAAAAGGAACTGTCAAACTCAGTTGGAAAAATTCTGTTGTCACACTCACCAACTGTTTATTCGTTCCTGATCTGGTAGTGAATCTAATCAGTCCTGGAGAATTGATTTCATCAAAACAATTCTCTCTGTCCTCTTTTCGCAATCAATTTTTTCTTACGACTCATTCAAAGCCAGCTTTTTCAGGTTTTATTCAAGAGAATCTTTTCATCCTCAATCCCCCATCTCGCATAGGAAACAAGAACAAATTTTGTCACCTCTCAACTAAAGAACCGAATCAGGATCAAGTCAAACTTCTTCATGAATCCTTTGGACATGCCAGCCCGTACCGTCTCAAAAACCTCATTCCCTCTATCCAATCTGATTCTATTTCTACTTTCAAATGTGAGGACTGCGTATTCTCAAAAATCACCAAATCAATTTTCAAGAACTCCTCAAATCCTTCTTCTAAACCCTTCGAACAACTCCACCTAGATCTAATTGGCCCCATTTCAACAACGGGAATAAACAACATGAACTACATCCTATCCGTTATAGATAATTATTCAGGATATGTCTCGGCTATTCCTCTCCAGTACAAATCGGATGCGTGCCAACAGATCAAAACTATCCTCAATCACAAAAAACTTAAAAGAAACAGATATCCTGCCACGATTTGCACCAATGGCGGTGGCAAATTCACTTCCTCAGAACTTGAAAATTTCTTCAAGATTAATTTGATTCAACATCTTATCTCTGAGCCTTATCATCACGAACATAACGGAAAAATTGAAAGAGCTAACCAAACTATCACCAAATCTATACGCGCTACTCTTTGAAGCTCAAAAATTCCTCTCAACCTCTGGGCGGAAGTTGCCAAATCAACATGTCTCTCATTAAACCAAATTCCTAAAGCTCCCAACCTTTCTTCCCCTTTTCAACTCTTTACTGGAAAGTCGCTTCCCATTAGTTATTTTCACCCTATAGGGTCCAAGGTAGTGTATCTCGATTACAAAGTAAATCGAGGTGACAAATTTCAAGATCGAGGACTCCCTGGAACCCTTGTGGGTTACAACCCCAATTTTCTCTCTTATCGCATCTTAAGACCTGACAATGTAATTATTTCATCTAAAAACGTTAAATTTCTCAAAATTGACTGTACGTCTCAGATCTCATCCACATTAAATTCGACTGAAGACTTGCAATCTCTCAAAATCAATCACGACCCATCTATTCTCTTTGATGATCATCCTCCCACCAACCCAACTGTCAAGAATCAATCCATCAAATCACAAATAGATGATCCACCTTCTTTATCAGTTCCTAATCCCGAAGCTTCCGATACTTCTTCAATCAACTCTGAATCAGAATTTTCTGAAGAAATTGAGCAGCAACTCACACCTGGATGCAGTCTTCGCAATAGATCAAAATTAAATCCACCCAATCAATATGGGTACCATCATTTTTACGTTCCCAAATCCTTCAAACAAGCTAAAAAGTGCTTCGACGCTCCCAAGTGGGAACTCTCCATGGATTCTGAACTCAATGGTATCAAATCCCTGGAAGTATGGGAAGATTACGATGGTCCTGAACCTGAAAATCCGCTCAATACTACCTGGGTATATCGATTAAAAGACAATTTTCACGGAGACCCACTGGTCTATAAAAGTCGACTCTGTGTTCAAGGGTTCAATCAAATCTACGGATTAGACTATTAAGATACCTTTTCTCCCACTGGCAAGGCCTCCTCTTTACGTATTGCTCTTCTCTTTGGCCTTTTTCATTCCTTTCCAATCACCCAGTTTGACGTCAAGAGTGCTTTCCTCCACGCGCCTCTAACTGATAAAGTGATTATAAAAAGACCCAAAGGCTCAAAAAGAAATTCAGAATTTCTCATTCTTTGCAAGTCTCTTTACGGCTTAAAGCAAGCTCCCGTCAATTGGTTCAACACCCTAACCTCTTGGATCCGTGAGCAAGGATTCCATGAATCCATATCTGATCCCTGCCTATACATTCACCCTGTCGCAAATTCAGTCCTATTCTTCCATGTAGACAATCTCATCCTTGTTGGTTCCGGCAATAATTTCCAAAATAAATTCTTGGAGAGATTTCCAAATTCTAGTCATCATGATCCTAATACAATTCTTGGAATGAAGTATGAACAAATCAACAATAAAATCTTGCTTTCTCAACCAAAACACATTGAAAATGGATTAGAAGAATTGAAGATGGTAGACTGCAAGCCCTCATCTGTTCCCCTAACCGCAAATATCAATTTATTTCCGGCCTCCAATGAAGAACCCAAGGAATTTAAAAACTTCAACATCAATTATAGATCGGCCGTTTTCCTTATTAATTATATTGCCTGCCTGACTTGTCCGGACCTCAGTTTTGCTGTTTCTAGCCTTGCTAGATTCTGCGAGAAACCCTGGATTTGTCACTGGAGGGAGGTAAAACGTTGCTGGAAATATCTCAAGGCTACGAAAACCTTAAAACTCACGCTAAAAATTCATAATTCAAAAACCCAAGTTGGATGTTACAGTGACGCTACTTGGAGCGATGATATTGAAACTCGACATTCTCAGTCTGGACATCTTTCTCTTCTTTTTAATTCTCTTATCTCTTGGAGCAGCTACAGACAACGCAACGTCACACACTCAAACACTGAAGCTGAACTAAACCCTTTAGTCAATTCCTTTCTTGAAGCCATATGGATGAGAGGTTAAGTGGCGGAACTCTGGAAGAAAGAATTAGAATCAAGTCATCACTTTATCGACAACAAAGGTCTCAACGATAAACTAAAGAAGTTTGGATGTAATTCAAAAACTCTCCATATTGATATTAAGACAAAAGCGCTTCGCGAAGAGCTAAAACTTGGAAATCTTTCTGTTGACTTAGTACCAGCCTCCAAAATGAAAGCAGAAGGATTAACTAAGGCGCTTCCGCTTCCTACTCTTTCCTCTCTTCTTCATTTAATCGATCCTTCTTTTAAGTGCTCAATCTTACCAGTCACGGGGGTGTCAAATAACTTACACTGTTCACCCACTTACCCGGTCCTCCCGCGCTCCCGCTCTCTTCCCTAACCTGTCATTATTTTCCTTCCACATGTCACTCCTATGTTAATTCTTTATTTCTGCCTTTTCCAATTCATCTTCTTCACAAGATCCATATACAATAAAAATTTACTCAACTGATTCTCTTCAACCTGAACCACCGATAAACCCTTCACCACATCATGACAAACCATAAACCTCGAACTACCTAACCATTCCTCACACCATCTATTCTCAAACCAAATTCCTCATTCTATTCATCTTTCTTTCATCAATCTTTCTCTTTTCTTTATCTTCTTTTTCTTTCTTCGTATCTCTTCTTTGTCTCAAAATTCATCAGGCTACTTCTCAACATCAACTTTTCCACATCTAAACTCATTCAATCTATGGCCTGACTGGTAAGACGATCACACACTATTGTCAAATCTTCACTATCAAATCTAATCTCCAATGTTTCTACATTTGAAAGAACTGCTTGATTATTTTATTATTATTGTCTTTCTGTTCTTCCTGCTGACTGTCTTTCTCAATTCCTCCATCGTCATCCATCAAGTCCAGATTTGTTGTCAGATCCCTCTTTGTTCTTACATCATAAATCTTTTCATCAGCAATTCAACATCCTTATCAGTACCAACGGGAAAACGTAAGTCTACAGGCTGGGTTATGGCCTCTAAAAAGACTAAGTAGAGTTATGTTCACAAGCAGCTAAAGAGCTGTCTAACAAAACCCACACAATCGCACTGATAGACACAACCAATGTTTGTCAATGCTGATGATGAGTTGATGATCTTGCAAACACCTACATTGATATTAATTGGATTATTGTTGCCTTCAGTTGTGTTGAAACGTCTTCACAGGTGAGGTTTGAAAGAGATCCTACTACGTCTTGACTGACTCAGATGGTGGAATGACAGAGTTTATTGCGGGGTTATGTAGAGGGATCCATGGTTCTTTCACCCATTGTGTGTTGTGATTTGTGACAGTTGAGTAACAGCAACGCGAGTTGTGAAGATAGAAGAATCACAAGAATACAGAAACTAGAATAACTATGAGGTAACCCAGTAGAGGTAGAAGAAAGTGAATTGAAGAAAGGGACAGATAAAAAATGGGAAACCTTGGAGAACAATCAATGAAAATAATCAACACATTTGAGCTGTGTTCTGGGGTTACACGGCTCCTACACAACCCCCGGGGGTTGCCTGTGTTTGAAATGGGCCTTTGTCGTCGTCTTTGGGCCCCCACGGCTCATTTGAGCGGTGTAGGGCCCTACACGACTACCACACGGTTGGAGCCATAAATTTAACATCACCCTACTCTTAATTCACAGCTTCATGGCTGTGAATGAAACTAATCTGTACATTCAAACAATGATGAAGCAGTCAACTAAAAAAATTCTTAAAAATATATCCTCCTTTTCTGATCCTCAATGCATTTAAGGAATGATTGAAAATGAAAATTCCCTAGCAATTCATGAAAATTTTGGAATCAAAAAATAGTCTTTTCTATTGCTTTAAAAATTAATAGTAGAAGAAAATGTAATCAGCCCCTCTAGATATAAAAACTTATAATTATTCTTTATTTTTGGGTTAATTGAAATTCCAGTATAAAATTTCAGCCAATATTCCAAGGGCATTATTTTTCTCACGCACCCAACCCTTCATTTCACACATTCAACATTGGGGCGCGGTTGCGCGCCTTTGGTATTTCATGCAAAAATACTTTATTTCACCCAACTTTCAAGAATTCATTTTTTTTGAATTCTGACTTTTAAGATTTGTAGAAGGGGTTCTTAAACCCCATAAACAAAATCTCTGATAACTTTTGAGCCATTAGAACCCCTTCAAAAATCCAATCAAAAATTGAAAAATTCCGTAAAAACAAATTTTTGCATGGGTTTTTCAATGCTTATTTTGGCTATTTTACTTAGTTCTTATTGGTTTTTTCAGCAGACAGAACTTTTTGACCAACATTCAAAGAGTCTTCTAATATTTTTTTCATATTGATTTGGATGTATTCTTTCACCTTAAAAAATTTCTTCAAAAAACACACAAAAAAAAAAAAAATTCTCTTTGGACATTTGAGTCCTTTTATTTTCCTTTTTATTTCATT
This sequence comes from Puccinia polysora, assembly GCA_025617555.3. NCBI lineage: Eukaryota > Fungi > Basidiomycota > Pucciniomycetes > Pucciniales > Pucciniaceae > Puccinia > Puccinia polysora. Next base: position 36,269,084 of record CM062613.1, on the reverse strand, counting down.
TTTTGGGTAATTCAAGCTATCAAAAAGTTAAAACAACATTCAAAAAGCATTAAATTTTTTTTTCACATTTTTTGGATGTATTATTTTATCTTAAAAAATTCCTTCAAAAAAGCAAAAAATTCAAAAAATTCAATTTTCTCATTTGACTTTTGGATCCTTATGTTTTCCATTTTGACTTCTTTTTTTGGTGTTTCAAGCTTTGAGAATTTTAAGAGAAACATTCAAGATCTTTTTCAAATTTATTTTTCAGGATTTTTGGATTTCATTTTTGACCTTTAAAAATTCCATCAAAAGGCCAAAAAATTTGAAAAATTCACTCTTCTGTGAGCCCTTCACATGCATATATTCAATATGACTGAAAAATTTTTCCTGGGACCACCACCCATCTTGGAGCCCCCCAATTATCTTAGAAGCCACCTCCTTGACCTGCTCCACCCTCCCATCACCCCCCATCACACCATCCCACTACCATCCCATAGCACACCACACCACACCATACCACACCATACCATACCACACCATACCATACCACACCATACCATACCACACCACACAACACCACACCACATAAAACCACACCACACCACATCACACCACACCTTTTCACACCACACCACACCTTTTCACACCACACCACACCTTTTCACACCACACCACACCTTTTCACACCACACCACACCTTTTCACACCACACAACCAACCACTCATCAAAACAACTTAAAACTTCAGACACTTCAAAACAGGAAAATCTCTTTTTCCAATGGCTCAAGAAAACATCCACCCACTTTTCAGAACTGTTTCAACTGTTTCAGCCGGCCCATCTGCCATTATCTCATCTTATAAAACCAGTGATTCAAATCCTCTTGCTCCTTATTCATCTACTCAAACTCTTGATGTGACTTCTCTGACCCCTCCTACTGAGCTATCATATAATCAAAAGGAGGAGCTGTTTGAGGCTATCCAATCATGGGCAAAGTCCCATGGATATGCTGTATCTACCAGAGTATCAAATTTCAAGAATCAGACCTACACTTACCAATGTGATAAATTTAGGGAATAAAATCCCGGCAAAGGTACCTCCAAATTAAAAAAATCAAGAAAGACCAATTGTCCCTTCAGGTTACCAGGGAATTTTTTTAAAAAGATTGGGTTGTTGGTTGGTGAAGTTTATATTTCCAGAGAACAACCATCCACCTTTGATTGATCCTTCCACTCATCCCATCCACAGAAAAATCCAAGGTGAGCAAAAAAAGGTGGTTAAAAATTTATCCAAAGCAGGATTTAACCCTTTCAAAATTCTCAACTCTCTTATAGAAAACTTGTCATCACCTATCCATACAAATATCCCTACAATTTACAACAAAAGATCCCAAATACAAAAAAAAGCCCTTGATGGAAAAAATCCTGTGGGAGCACTCATACTGGGACCCAGGAATTCTCCTTTTTACTAAAAAATGAACAATGTGGATGGTCAAATTGCTTCATTATTTAGTTCAAACCCTTATTCCATTAAACTTCTCAACCTTTTCCCTATTCTCATTATGATAGATTGCAAATACAAAACCAACAATTTGGGAATCCGCTGTCTTCACATTCTTGGGATAAAAAATTCTGCTAGAAGCTTCTCATTTGCATTCTGTTTCTTATGTCAAGGGAAGGAACAGGACTATGATTGGTCCCTGACTCAACATCAGCAAATATTTGAAGATAAAGAACCTAGTGTGATTGTGACAGACAAGAAACAAGCACTCATTAGCTCAATTGAATCATTTTTCCCTTCCTCTCATCATCTTCCATTTTTCTGGAATATTTCCAAGAATATTAAAACTCATTTCAGGAAGCACTTTAAATCTGGAGATGAATTGAAGCTATTCCAGAAACAATGGCATCATTTGGTCTTTTCACAATCTGAATCAAGCTATCACAAAAACTTCACAAAACTTTCTCTGGTCTGGAATCCTCCCAATTCTGACTACCTTCTTGAAAACTTGATTCCTGTAAAAATAAAATTTGTCTCCTATTTGTCAAACAAATACTTTCAATTTGGAAGCACAAGTACATCAAGAATAGAAGGTTCTCACTCCTACATTAAAATATTCATCAATTCTTCTATTTGCTCTTTCTATAATTTAGTTTAAAAATTTTACAGTTCCATCACCACCCAAAACCATGAGAGATCCATTGAAGCTCCTCAGCAAGAACTCAAGAATCTCATTGGTTTTCCTCACTGTGTGGATCATCTTTCTGGAAAGATCAGCCCATTTTTCCTCAAAATAATTCATTCATCTCATCAAGTTCCTGATTCTTCCACCAATTGCAAAAACTGTGATTACTCTTCTTACATGGGTATACCATGTGTTCACAAAGTCAAATTAGCCATCAGAAAGAGTGAACTCTTCCAAATTGATGATTTTCATCCTCAATGGCATGTCAGAGCTCCTATCTCAGTAATTTATTCTCTTTTATTTGGGGGGGGATTCAATGTCAAATGATTAATTTCCTGATTTATTTTGATTTTCCTTCCTCCAGTTAACTCTGAACCCTGAATCAACTGAAGATTCAGAAAAACTTCAAGTTCAAACCAAAGAAAGTAATGAAAACCTACATTTCACTAAGATGTTTGAAGCATTCAGCAGTTTTCCACCTGGAGAACAGCTATATTATCTGGGTGAAAGCATGAAGCTGTACAGTGGAAGATATCAACATACCCTGATGGAAGAGAAAAATTCCACTCAAAGATCCAAAGTGAGAGGAAGACCCAAAGGAGCAGCCAATAAGTTCAAGAGATCTATCAGTCCTCAAGCAAAACAGATCCATCTGTTTTTGAATATAAAAAAGAACCCAAGAGGAGAGGAAGGCCAAAGGAGGAATTCATAGCTAATTTGAAGGTCAGTCACCAATTTTTTGGACAAGAAAATATATCAAGATTCATAATTAATTTTTTTTCTTATGTGCTCAGGCTACATAAACATGCAAGGCCATCCAAGGGAAGGGGAAGGGTAAAAATAAGGATGAATCAGAGGAAGAGGTAATTTTATAACTATACTTATTTTTTCTGCAATGGGTTGTTTTATTTATGAGTCCTTCTCATTTTTTTAACATGGGTGAATTTCTGACTGAAGAGTAATATTCAGAAGATGAAGAGGTGCCAGATTTGGATGGAAGGGAAGATCTAGCAGATGAAGAGCTTCCAGATGTGGATGTAATTAAACATGGTGAGCTTTCATTTTCTTATATTTTTTGGCTAATTTTTTGGATATTATTTTTCATTAATTTTTTCATTCAAACATTTATCAGAGGTTTGGAACCATTTTGAATAAGCAAGTTGCTTCTCCTGAATACCATCCTGGGACAAGAATCAAGATACTAAAGGTATCCAATGAAGATGGTGATGCCCCTTACCATCCTCCTTGGGATGAAGGTATTAGCAGACCCAACAATCAGTGAGAAAGTGAGTAAATTTGGTATTTTCTCATTTTTAAATTTTGCCTGATTTATTTTGGGTTTTTACTCTAGGTTTCCTGCACATTATCCTATTCTTGTTCTGGAATATTTGACTAAGTATCAATTGCAGAAGTGAGTATTATCTGTAGCCCATATTTTCTGTTATAAAAAATTCTTATTTTTGGTTTTATTTCCAATACAAAGATTTTATTTCCCAAAAAACAGCCATTCCACATATCTCCCATGTTCAAGATTTCATGGGGGATGGGAACTGTGGCTTTAAAGCAGCAACCATTTGCTTCAGGAGGATCTCAGAAGACTGGATTGAACTCAGGAAAGAAAGGTTGAAAGGGTTGATTCAAAACCAATCTTCAAGGAAAAAAAATTACTGCTTGATTTCTGGGGTGAAACTTTCCAAGAAGCAAGAAGGAAACTGAACCACCTTTATGGACCAGCACCCATGCATATGTGTATGAAATTTCCATGCCATGGTTTCCTTCTGGATGAAACATATAAGTGTCCAGTGGTTCTGTTTTCTTCTTTAATGGCTTGCAATTATCTTCCTCTGAATTCTCCTTCCACTCCAAATTCCAAAACTTCTCCTATTTGCTTCATTCTTTTAGAAGAATCAAAACATGTAGTCTCATTCAAGTTCAATTCTGATCATTGACCAGCTCCCAGGTTAGATCCACTTTGGAAAGGCTTTGTGACAAAGGATTCCAAATCTTCGAAAACCATTGTGCACAGAAATTTGGATCTTGGTAATGAGTTTTTGTTCACTCCACAACAATCATTTAAAAAAATAAAACCAATAACAGTTGAATAAATTTTAATATTTGTATCCATATTTGTTCTTTATTTTTAAGTTTTGGAATGAAGCTTCTAAGGTTTATGCAAGAACACAGATGATCTTCAAGAATTATTAATAGGTTTTTTTGTTTTTTTACCATTGAAAATTCTGACAGCTTGAATCACCCCCCAAAAACAACTGTATTGGCCAACAAAAGGCTTTAAAATCCAGTGAGAAAAGTGAATTTTTTGAATTTTTTGGTTTTTTGATGGAATTTTTAAAGGTCAAAAATGACATCCGAAAATCCTGAAAGAAATTTTAGAAAGCTCTTGAATATTTTTCTTAAAATTCTCAAAGCTTGAAACACCAAAAAAATAAGTCAAAATGGCAAACATAAGGATCCAAAAGTCAAATGTGAAAATGAAAATGTTTGATTTTTTTGCTTTTTTGGAGGAATTTTTTAAGGTAAAATAATACATCCAAAAAATCTGAAAAAAAATTGAATGCTCTTTAAATGGTTTTTTAACTTTTCGATAGCTTGAATTACCCAAAAAAATGAAATAAAAATTAAAATAAAAGGATTTGAATGTCCAAAGAGAAATTGGTTTTTTTGATTTTTTGTGTTTTTTGAAGGAATTTTTTAAGGTGAAAGAACACATCCAAAAAAATATGAGAAAAATATTAGAAGACTCTTTGAATGTTGGTCAAACCGTTTTGGCTGCTGAAATAAGCTATAAGAACTAACTAAAATATCCAAAATAAGCATCCAAAAACCCATGCAAAAATTTGTTTTTACGGAATTTTTTGAATTTTTGATTACATTTTTTAAGCGGTTCTAATGGCTCCAAAATAATCAAAGATTTTGGTTAAGGGCTTAAGACCCCTTCTATGGGGTTTTTGATTGAAAATTCAAAAAAAATGAAGCCTTGAAATTTGCAAGAAATAAAGTATTTTTGCATGAAATACCAAAGGGGCGCAACTGCGCACCAACCTCAAAATTCCTGAAATAAAGGGTTGGATGCATGAGAAACATAATTCCCAATTCCAAAGATCAGCCTCCACAATCTCAAATTGAGGTTTTTCAATTTTTTTCTATTAATTCTAGTCATTTTTTTGATAATAAAATTATTTCATTTTTTTTGCTATCAGGGCCTATCAGAGTTAAAATTTTGAAAAATATAAATAGCCTATTTCAGGAAAAATATCAATTTTTACCAAAATATTTTTTGATAAAAATATAAAACAAATCAATGGTTTGAACTGAAAAAAATAAAATTTATAAAAAAAATGGATAGGTGTGAAATCATCCATTTGACATTTTGGAAATTTCAACTCTGGTATGCCCTATGAATTATAATCATTTTTTATCTCAATGAAAAAAAAGAAATCAGTAAAGGTTTGTTACCAATTTTAAAATGATTTGAAATTCTTAGAATAATAAACAAATTTTTTGCCAACCAAGAATTGATTGAAAAATTTTTTACACTTCCCACTGATAACAATCCATTTTCCACCTTGGTCTCAGAAATATCAAATTCAGATCATTTTTCAAAGACTGTATTGGGGCAATAGATGGCAATCACATTCCAATCATGGTTCCAGATTCAAAAATTGATGCCTTGATAGACTGCCAAGGAAATTATTCACAAAATGTTTTCATAGCTTGCAATTTTGAAATTGAATTCACCTATTTTCTAGCTGGATGGGAAGGAATTTTTTCAGATGGCAGACGTTAGCAAATTGCAAGAGAGAGTTCACTCAAAATACCTGAAGGCCTTTTTTGGGGATGCTGGTTTTGCTTTGTGTGTTAATTGTCTGGTTCCATACAAAGGAACAAGTTTTGATTTGAAAGATGGCCATCATTTTGGAAAAAAGTGGGTTTAATTTATTTTTATTTTATTTTTGAAACTTTTTTTGGTTCTTAATTTGATTATTAGTTTTCATTCAACTTTAATTTGGTTTTGGACCCAAAAATAAGGAAGAATTATTTAAAATTTGCCATTCTTCAGAAAGCAATGTGATTGAGAGGATTTTTGGTTTCATGCAAAGGAAATTAAAGGTTATGGCCATAGTTAGTGAATATCCACCAGATTGAAAATCAAAAATGATCACTTGTATGATGTTCTTCCACAATTTCATCAAAAAAAATTTCCCAGAATTATCAAAAGATTGAGACCCTCTAGAAGATAAATATGTGAGCCAATTACTCAAGAGCTAGTTACGCAATCTAATTTAGTTTGAGAGAATGATTTATTTAGTTCAGAATTGGCAAATGCAGAAACCAAGAGTTAATCCGTAAAGAGAGATGCCATTGCAGCTAAAATGTGGAAAAGTTACAAAATAAATTTGAATTATGTTACTTTTTGATATTTCAAGGATAACAGAAATTAGAAACTCAAATGACACAAAAACATAAATTAGAAATTAAATTGACACAAAATAATAATTTATCAATTATTTATCAAATTTTCAAACAAAATGAAATGACAATTCTCTTTTACTTACTCAATCAATTCTTGAATTTTCAATAAACATTATTAATTGGATTCTTTGGCTCAGCATTCCTCAATTATTTCCCAAATTTATGATAGAAATTCAAAAGATAAATGAGCATTATTTTCTTACTCAATAATACTCAGTTATTTCTGATATTTTCCGCTCATTTTAACTCAATTAATTCTCAAATCTTTTTAGCTCATATTACCATTCAAGAAATAACCAACACAAAATGACCAAAAAAATAACCAACAAAAAATAACCAACAAAAACAAATGACAGAAGCTAAAACAGAAATGAGAATAAAAATGGAAAAAAAGAAAAAAAGAACAGAAAAAACCAAGAAAAAAAAAAACATGAAAGGAAACAACCTTTTTTTTCTTTGAAAAAAACAATATCAAAAAAATATCAAGAAAATAAAGAAAAGAAATCAAGAAGAAAAAATAAATTAATAAATGAAAAAATAACAAAATAAAAAAATAACAAAATAACGAAATAACAAAATAACAAAATAACAAAATGAAGAAAGAGAAAAAGAAAAAAAGAAAAAAAGAAAAAAAGAAAAAAAGAAAAAAAGAAAAAAAGAAAAAAAGAAAAAAAGAAAAAAAGAAAAAAAGAAAAAAAGAAAAAAAGAAAAAAAGAAAAAAAGAAAAAAAGAAAAAAAGAAAAAAAGAAAAAAAGAAAAAAAGAAAAAAAGAAAAAAAGAAAAAAAGAAAAAAAGAAAAAAAGAAAAAAAGAAAAAAAGAAAAAAAGAAAAAAAGAAAAAAAGAAAAAAAGAAAAAAAGAAAAAAAGAAAAAAAGAAAAAAAGAAAAAAAGAAAAAAAGAAAAAAAGAAAAAAAGAAAAAAAGAAAAAAAGAAAAAAAGAAAAAAAGAAAAAAAGAAAAAAAGAAAAAAAGAAAAAAAGAAAAAAAGAAAAAAAGAAAAAAAGAAAAAAAGAAAAAAAGAAAAAAAGAAAAAAAGAAAAAAAGAAAAAAAGAAAAAAAGAAAAAAAGAAAAAAAGAAAAAAAGAAAAAAAGAAAAAAAGAAAAAAAGAAAAAAAGAAAAAAAGAAAAAAAGAAAAAAAGAAAAAAAGAAAAAAAGAAAAAAAAAAGAAAAAAAAAAGAAAAAGAAAAAAAGAAAAAAAGAAAAAAAGAAAAAAAGAAAAAAAGAAAAAAAGAAAAAAAGAAAAAAAGAAAAAAAGAAAAAAAGAAAAAAAGAAAAAAAGAAAAAAGAAAAAAAGAAAAAAAGAAAAAAAGAAAAAAAGAAAAAAAGAAAAAAAGAAAAAAAGAAAAAAAGAAAAAAAGAAAAAAAGAAAAAAAGAAAAAAAGAAAAAAAGAAAAAAGAAAAAAAGAAAAAAAGAAAAAAAGAAAAAAAGAAAAAAAGAAAAAAAGAAAAAAAGAAAAAAAGAAAAAAAGAAAAAAAGAAAAAAAGAAAAAAAGAAAAAAAGAAAAAAAGAAAAAAAGAAAAAAAGAAAAAAAGAAAAAAAGAAAAAAAGAAAAAAAGAAAAAAAGAAAAAAAGAAAAAAAGAAAAAAAGAAAAAAAGAAAAAAACAAAAAAACAAAAAAACAAAAAAACAAAAAAACAAAAAAACAAAAAAACAAAAAAGAAAAAAACAAAAAAAGAAAAAAAGAAAAAAAGAAAAAAAGAAAAAAAGAAAAAAAGAAAAAAAGAAAAAAAGAAAAAAAGAAAAAAAGAAAAAAAGAAAAAAAGAAAAAAAGAAAAAAAGAAAAAAAGAAAAAAAGAAAAAAAGAAAAAAAGAAAAAAATAAAAAAAGAAAAAAAGAAAAAATGAAAAAATGAAAAAAAGGGTAATCTTAAATTCACAACTCCAATAATGTGGGAGTCATGTAGGGCCCTACACAGCTCAAATGAGCTGCGGGGGCCCATGGAAGGCTACAAAGGGCTGTTACAAACACACGCAACCCCTGGGGGGTTGTATAAGAGCTTTTTACCTCCGAAACACGGCAATTTGGAGCCATGTACCCCTGTACATGGCTCAAAACCATCCTTTTTGGGGGCGCACAACCCCCCAGAAGTTGTGCCATAATTTTTGTCACCCCCTGGACTACACTTGGGTTCCCTCAACACAAATTTGGGATCAACAAGTACTTTGTGGGACTTTCTTCCACACCTAGTGATTCTAAAGTGACTTTATAGTGAAACAAAGTGAAAATTGAAATTGTATGAAAATCTGAAAACAATTCTTTCTCAACTCAAAATTGAGCAAACTATGTTTGTTCAATTGAGAGTTGGATTTAATATTGAAGTATACAATTGCATTTTTTTGCATGAGAACAGTTTCAAGCCCTCCTTATTCTGAAATTTCTGCGTGGAAGGTCTACATTGATGGTGCCATCAACAAAGCTTTGGAAAAAGAAAAAAAGGACTTGGTTAATGAAACATTGGAAGCCCCAATTGCATCATCAGGAAGGGTGACAATTGAGGAAGCAATTTTTTAAAAGTGGGATTTGACCTCTGGTTGTGAGTAAAATTTTATGTTACTGAGGTCTTTGCTGCATTTAATTTGATTGAAACTAATGGGGTGCAAGCTGAAACTTTGACTTAACCAATGAATGGTTACTAGATCCACATGACCCACCTCCTGTGAGAACTTTTCCTACCAGGGAATAGGCCCAAAACTATTGTCAAAAATGGGCTTTGAAGCATGGTTAAGCTCTGAAGGTTTTCAAATCAAGGAAGATAAATATGTGGATTTGGCCTGTGATCTCCATGGTTCCTATTTGGGTCAACTTCTTAACAAACAGTCTAGACAAACTCACACAAGGAAGGTTGGGTGCAATTTTTAATCCATGCAAGTTGCACAAAGGCAGACCCCTTGTGGCAACTCTCCTACAAAGAAACCCAACATAACCATCAATCATCTGAACATCCCTCTGTGCATCCTCAACTGAGGAGAATCTTGGGGGTGGCCTTAGATAATCTAATAGAAGGCATGAATGATGGGCTGAATATGTTAAAGATTAAAAGGTAAGTGAGAAAGATTGATGGAGGGGATTATTTTGATGACCAAATAATCTATAACAATAAGTGGAAGGTAATGCTTGCAGAACTCAAGGGGAAAAGTGTTATGGAGGTACTCTATGAACAGCTTGAAGAAACAAGTTGGATTCACCAGTCAAAGTTCAGTGGAGAGGGTCACTTGGAGGCCCTGTACTTGGCACATCCTGAGGCAGTAAAGCTTTCAAAACAATTCCATCATATTGCTATGTTGGATTGTACTTATAAGAAAAATAAGTACAAAACCCCTCAATTGCATGTTGTAGGAATGACAGCCAATTGGAAAAATTTCACAAAAGCTCTTGTTTTTATAACAAAAGAAACGTTTGAGTTATACCGTTTGTCTGTAAACAAATTAAAGGATTTGTCTTATGATCCTGAGAGACTACCAAGAGTCTTTGTGACAGAAAGTGAAAAAGATCTGATTTGTGCTATTGAATCCAGTTTCCCTGGTTCATCAAGACAATGTTGCACTTCTAAATTGTCTAAAAATATACAAGAAAACTTTAAAGTGCGCTTTGTTAATGAAATTGAAGGATGGAAAAGCTTTACGTATCTGTGGGAAAGCATGGGGCCTCAAAGACCAAGGAGGAGGCGGAGGTCAATGTTTCAGAACTCAGAGTAGGTCCAAATAACTGCAAAAACATAGAAGCAAACTGTAAAGTGCGCTTTGTTCATGACATTGAAGGATGAAAAAGATTTATAACTCTGTGGGAAAGTATGGGGCCTCAAAGACCAAGGAGGAGGCGGAGGTCAATGATTCAGAACTCAGAGTAGGTCCAAATAACTGCTTCTTATTTTTCCTAGTTTTGGGTGTTGAACTTTTGACTTTCATAGTGTTTCTTGAAAGACTATGAGGATGTACTTGAGTATATGTAAAATCAAATTTTCCCTATCAAAGAAACTTTTGTAACAGCATGGACTTGTATAAACCCAGTTTTTGGAAACAAAACAACATCTGGGTTGAAGCTGCCCATGCAACTCTCAATCAATTACTTTCAAACTCTTTGGGAAATATGTTGGATGCTTGGAAAAGCCTTGATGGAACAGTTTCAAATCAAATTAAATTGGTTCATGTGTTACTTTATAAATCTTGAATCAAGTTAGAGACAGTTCTTTAACCTGAACTGTTACCATTGGGTTAAAAATTTTTACTATAGGCAATTAAGCTTATCAGGGAACAATTTGAGAAGTTCAAAGGTAATCATGATGGCAAAGTGTGCACCAAGTCATATTTCAAGACTATGGGTTTGCCCTGTTCCCACCAAATGGGTGACTGTATAGTATTCAGAGGATCCATGGTTCCGAAAGATGTTCATCCTCAGTGAAGATTGGACTATCACCCTTGCAGTTCTAGTTCTGTAATTTGGTTAAGTTGGATTGTTCAAATCACTATGTGAATAATGATTTTTGATTAATTCCTTCTTATTCATGATTTCTAATTCACTAATGGTTGATCCTTTCAAATTTTTAAAGTGCAAAGTTGATGAAATGCTAAGCATCCCTCAGTTACGTGAAAAAGTGAATGCAATGATCTTGGAATCTCCAGATCATCAGTAAAGCGGCCTAATGAAGTATATCATTCAGAAGATTACAAAACATCAATTGAAACCAAGACTTGAACCTAAAGTCTTACAATCAAGTAGGGGCAGACCAAAATTGACATATACGCGGCAAGAACCATCTTTATTTTTGCATGTTGAAAAAAAACTCAAGGGGGGAAAAAGGACTAGAAGGGCTCCAAATAAGAAAAGACAAATGATTTTAAATCTTTTCTTTTGGGGTATGTTCATTTTTTTGGTTTAATGAAAATAGTTACTAACTAATGATGAATTTTTAGTCAAGGTTGGCAGAATCTGAAGCTGAATTTCATAGTTCAGAGGAAGAGACTCAAATTGAATTTGGATCACTTAATTTGGAATCAGAATCCTCTTCAGATCAAGAGAACTTACAGCAAAGCTCAGCCAGAATCTCATCTTTGGTGAGTATTCATTTCATTTATCTGATTAAAGAAATGAATACTAAGTTATTTTTCATGATAGGAACCAAACGTGAAATACCTCAATCAAATTCCCAAGAAATTCCATAAGTTCTTGGGTGAGGTTTGGGATCCAATTGGAAATGTGAATTGCGGATTTAGAGTCATTTCTAAATCTCTTGGTTATGAGGAACATGGTCGGTTAAAAGTTAGGAAAGAAATGATTGAAAAATTAGAGAAACATAAAGCATGCTAAATTAAGATGCTTGGTGGTTCAAAGGAGGTTGAAAAGATTAAAAAAAGACTTGATGTTGAAGACATCAATGAAAATATTCCCTCCTCACAATGGCTGGCTAAATTGGACATGGGTCAAATCATAGCAGACACATATTCCAAACCTATATTTTTCATTTCATTGGAGTCATGTGATACTTATACTCCAATGAAAAATGGTGTTACTTATTGATCAGATCCAATGTTCATTTCCTTTTCAAACAATAAACACTGGGTTCTATTAGTACTTGAGGGAGAAATGATTCCAATCCCGCCCATTGTAGCAAAAACATGTTCCTTGATTTCTAAAAAAGCCTCTGGTTGGGTTAATCATCACAAAGATCAACTGCAAATGTATTCTAGATTATAAAGATTATATAATTTAACTTCATTTCATCATTGGGTTTCATATAAAATTTAATTTGAATGCAGCTAACAAGTTCTATTAATATAAAGGGTTATCATATTTTGAACATAATTATTTTGAGTGTTTTGAGTTAACATCATTATATTGGGTGTTTTTAATGAGAGTTTAATGTTAATTAAGTTCAATATTTGCTGGGCTGATTCCATCATAAGGAGTATTTTACTTGTTATGATGGAATCAGCTTAACACATTTTTTTTGGTGTTTTTACTTTAGGGCTTGTCAAGTCACTTGTCTTTTTTTTTGGTGTTTACATTTTGGGGCTTGTCCAGTTACTTGTTTTTTTTAGTCTTTTTAATTGAGGGCTAGTCTATTGGATATTCCAACTTTTCTTTATTTTTTATTTATATTTTTATATTTTTGTTTTTTTTAACCAAAAAATCAACATTTTTTGATTTCTTTGATTTTTTTGGTTGATTCCTGTTTTTTGGAAGGTTTATTTGATTCATGGGTTATGTTAGTGCTCTTTCATTACTTTTTTTGGGGGGGCTCACTGTGTTCTGGTGGCGTGTTGGATGCCACACAACTATATTTGAGCCGGGTAAAACTCCATACAACTCAAATGTAGTCGTGTGGAATCAAACACACCATTGGACCAGACTGGGGGGGCGCGCAACTCTTTGAGCCATGGGGGGTTGTAAACGGCTTGGATTAGACCACGTGGCATTCCACATAGCCCATTTTGAACCGTGTTCATGGCTCAATGATACATGTATTTTACATTGCCCAAAGAAAAAACAAAAAAAAGAAAAGACAAGAAAAGACAAGATTTCTTTCTTTAGAAGAAAACAACAATGAAAAAAATATAACTTTTTTAATTATTCAAGACAAATTTCCTGACCCAGTTGCTTTCAAGTTCAGGGGCCAAGGCTATTTAGAACTTGGCCATGTCTCAATGAAAGGAAAATGCCTTGCTGGCTGCCATCACTTTGTGCATTGTTAGTCAGGGAATATTTTGAAGGGCCTGGATTTCATTGGAAAATCTTTCTAAGCCAGATCATTTGCTTTGGATTGATTCAAGGGTGATTTTGATAATCTGGGTTGTTTTGTTGCCCATCTCCAGGTGACTCCTTTTTTTTAACATTTGGCCTTGGAGCCTTCACCATTGGATGAGGGGGGATCCCCAATGGATGACTTGAAGCATTGTCCAACAATTGGCTTAAGGGGATGGCCAAGTTCATACTTGAAAACCCCATGGCTTTCTTTCCATCCGGGAAAGAAGCCAACATATTGTAGAGGAGGAATGAACTACCCCTCCATTTTACCAGTTTTTTTTGTTGCACTGCGACTAAAAATAAATAAATAATAAAATAATAAAATAAAATAAATAATAAAATAATAAAATAAAATAAATAATAAAATAATAAAATAATAAAATAAAATAAACAAAGAAAAATATTATTTCAAAAAAAACTGTTCCAGATGGGCCCTTTGGTCATCTGGAAGCGCAATGGATTTAGTCACCTGATCCCACCTGGCCACACTAAGGTTGTGTAATTGTTTTACCTTGCTGTACTGGGACTTGAGAACGTTGAAGTGTGATTGAAACGCCAATCCATACTTGGTATTTGTTCCTGGTTCCTTGGTCCCTTCAAGATCCTTCACAAATTCCCTTCAAACCAAATCCTTGCAACCATTGAGGCTTCTTGGATGCAAGCTGTGTTGCTTCTTGTAAGCTTGCAGAAGGCTGTGCTCTTTTGAAGGAGTCCATTTCAATTGGGATACCAGTGTTGTTGGTGGCATTGGTTGGTTTGAATGTGGAGGATCCATCCTATAAATAAAAGGATCAATGGATTATTAGTATAAGAAAAAAAAAATGAGAAAAAAAAGACTTACAATAAGAGAAAAAAAATTGAGAAAAAAAAACTTACAATAAGAGAAAAAAAAATTGAAAAAAAAAGACTTACAAAAATATTGGGTGGTGGGGGGACGGCAAAGGGTGCTGTGGAAACCAAGAGGGAGATACTCCCCTAGTTGTCCTTGAGTTCCAGAATCAATGTTCCTAGCGTCTGTAAGGATAAGGATGCTCCAGTAAAGAGAGAGAGAGAGAGAGAGAGAGAGAGAGAGATGAATTTCCTTTCCTTTCCATATCCTTTATCCATCCATTCATCCATCCATTCCCTCCTTCCTTCATCCCCCTGATCAAATGATAAGATAAGATGATCCCCTAAGATCTGGGGTTGAGAGCGCGGAATTTATTCCCACACTCTCAACCCTAACCTAAGTACAAGCGCAATGACAGCCCAACAACAAATGTAAAAGAAACCCCAGGCCCAGAACCCTAATCTTTTCCCTGCCTGCTTACCATCACTTACAACCAGTATGTCCTTCTCAGTACGCGGCCCTCCGCTGCGCCCTACTCACAGCCCCCAGCTTTTCCATATCCGCCTTGCGCGCCGCGTGATTTCCTGCCCTTTGGGTTGACCTGCGCCAGTGTGCTCCGGGCACGCACCTATAACTCCAATTGCCCTTCCATACCTCCCCAAACTAGCTTCCCACAAACCTAGTTGGGCCAGCTCCATTCTTTGGTCCATAATGTCCAATCCAGCCACGGCCCGCCACATCCAATCAAGCCCAACCCATGCCCATTATGCTGGGCCCTGCAGTGCCTACTACTGAGCCTGCTGCGGCTGCTGCTGAGACCGTGCGCATCCAAGTGCTGAGCCTGACCTGCCAAATGCTGAGCGTGGCAACCGCAGAGCAGTTCCCAATTGGAGGCTATATAACAACACCACAGCATGCCAGAGGCAGATATACAGGGCCAAGCCTGTATTTATGGCCCCACCGGGAATGTGGGAAGTGACATACAATGTGCATTGTGATGCACATGCACACATACACATTTTCAAACCACCCTGTATTTCACATATGGGACATACAGGGTGTAACTTTTTTTTGGGAAAGCGGTGCAAGTTACACCCTGGTTGCAAAACAGAGCCCAAAAAGTTCTTTTAATACATGTAAATTCAGACAGAAAAGGAGTTCATTCCCACATGCACCACATAGAAGAAGATTCTCCTCCCCTTACTTTGTGATTCCAAATTTACTACACCAATCACTTTCCAATGCCCTTCTTCATGGTACCCACCACCTTCATATTTGACAATTTTGTCCCAAGGTTGTTCCAAATGAATCCATTGGCGTTTCTGATCCATTTCCAAAAAATATGAACCACATATCTTAGAACCTACAAAAAGGATACCCAATAACTGAAATATGGGTGGATGGTATGGTACTTCCTTTGCACTCTCTGTAATGAAAATAAAGTTTTTATGATGAATTTTCATTACTCAATTGAATCATAGAGATGTCATGACCAGGCACTCAGATGGCTCCTCAAGGAGGATTAGTGAACTGAGAAAATTGCATGACCCTCTGCACTATGTTTATTTTCATCCCTGTGGTAACTTGGGTTGGTTTGCAGAATTAAGAGAAAAATTGGGAAAAAATAGGTTTGCTGTGATGAATTATTGTTCAAATTGTCTGGAATTTTGTATTCTAATTTTCCATTTTTACCCTTGGGTGGTTGACTTTCCCAACAATATTTTTTTGAAAAATGAATGAAAATTGAGACAAAACATCATTGTATATTTTTCATCATTAAAATAATCTAATGTTTGGGAAGTTCTACGATGATGTTTATGTTGTGAACAATGGTGTGGGGATGGGTTATAATCATGCTATCAGCCTTTGGAACCAGGTTGCCTATGGGATTTTTCCTTCAGATTTATGCTTGATAATTTGTGAAGGAGGTTGAAGAGGAACAGGTTTGTTTTAAAATTTTATGGCTCTGCAACTAATTGGGGCTAGGTCTAATTTTCTTTTTTTTTCCTTGATAGGATGGTGATTATATTGCTGGGAAAAGCTTGTTGAAGTAATGAAAGCAACTCATAGATGCTTTTTCAATCTCTCTACACACCTCCAAGCCATGAATAGGAAAGAAAAGAGGAATGAAGAGTCTGCTTGTAGCCGTTTCAACACAATGCATCTATCCGGCAAAACGCGGCAATGTCATGAACAAAGGTGCAAGACTTTTTTCATATTTATGTATTGATAAGGACGTTCCCATGAGCGATACTCATTGAATCGGAGTAGGACCATCACTAGGAATATTAATCACAACCCTTCCGGCGTGAACCTGTGATAAGGAAATACTGAGATGAATGAAGAATCGGAAACGAAAAACTGCGGGTGATTGAGCTGAACCGGTACTGCGAAGTATAATCCTTTGAGGCTCTACTCAAAGGATGTGACAGGCACCCCCAGGAACACTTTTCCAGGGGTGGTTTTTTCCCCGTGCGGGTCGAATGCTCACACTGGATGACAGGAGGGACACAGTAGAAGCCTGAGTGGGGTTACCATCCCCAGGAGAATCAGAAGGAATATTTAGAACCGATTGCATTCATGAAATGAGATAATTAGAAGCACCAAGCACTAGATAATGAAACTAGATAATTAGAAGCAGCAAGCGCTAGATAATTAGAAGAATCAAGTACTGGATACTGAGAAGCATCAAGTTTGAGAAAGAAGTTAGTTTAGAGCGACAAGTTCAGCATTTTGAGTTGTCTCCTTTGGCGAGAATCATGGCTACATGGTCTTCATTCGAGCTGTCGACGGAGCTCCTGCGAGTCGGTTGGGACTGTGGCGAAGGTTCAAGTTAGTTAGGATTCCGAGGGGTATTGGGATCTGGGATGGTTGACTCACGCCGTGTGGCTGGGCGCATGACTTCATGATACCCTGCACGGCCTTGGTGAGAACGTCTTCGGGCCTAGGTTGGGAAATTGATACGCAGGGCGCGGTCAGCGGAAAGGAGAACCCAGCAACCAGATGGGGCACTCACAAATTTTGAGGCGCCACTCGGTCCTTTGCGCTGCTGACGAGACTCAGCTAAAAGGTGCAACACCATGAATTCATGTCAGTTGTGTCAGTCAAATCGGCGTGTGCCGTTGGTGAATGAAACTTCACAAGACCAGGAAGGAAACTCAAACTCACCGCGCAAGATCCGCAGCTAGCAGTGCTGAGCTTGTTCTGGGTCATCTTTTGGGCCGCCCTGATACGAGTGCAAGAAGGGATAAGGACCAGTTTGAGCTACAGGGGGATGAGGAGGGGTAAGGAGTCATGTCCGAGAGAGGGACCAGAGCTTACGTCAGGCAGTCCTTGGTCACGAACACCGCCGATTCACCCTTCTCGTTGGCGCAGCTAAAACTAGCAGGCGAGTCACGGGGGTAGAGCCGATCGGCATCAAGGGGGACAGCTCGGCGAGCAAGCTTGCCACTATCGGTAGCTTTGGCAAAGAAGCCGCCGTAAGCACCCCCATACAAGTAACGGTTGAACAGGCTGTATCCGTAAATGGTCTGCACAGAGTTCCAGTAGTAGAGCCAAGGGTTGTAGGAGAGGCCATAACCACCGTAGAAGCCACCCAGACCGCCCCATCCACCGAAATAGCGCTTGGAATGGACTTGACGTTCGTTCTGGTCGGCTACTTCCTCGGCGCGAGAGAAAGCGGCGAGAGCGAAGATGACAGAGACAAGTGAGATTAGGGAAACCATCTTGTGATATTAGAGTGCAAATAGGGTCACTTGAAAGTGCTTGGAGTCGTTAATGAGGTCGTGGATAATAATCGTGACTGGAAATGAAGGCAAGTGCGCTGGGGAGATGGTCTCCTGGGGCAATCCGAGGCCTGTTTATATTCAAAACATCTGACCTGGTGTTATAGTTCCGACTCCCAGAGTAGCCCTGCTGCATTGAGTGTGCCACCGGAATTCGATCCTGATCAGTGATGGAGCTGAGGACGGTGGAATTTGGAGATGACTTGGCCTAAGATTTTCTCACAACAGCAGTGCCTAGATGTGAACTCGCCCTATTGTCACGTGTGGAACGTTCACAAACCAAGCGCGATCGTCAGATTGCTTGATAACCGGATCGAGTGATCTGTTAGAAACAAGTGCAACGACCACGGGTGCACATTTGAGATCGTGTACCCGTTGACCAACGCTCCAACCAAGCAAATCCTGTTGGACGAGCCGATTTTGTAGATCATGTTCCTCATCTATACTACTGTGATACCAGCTTTCAGGGTGGAGCAAAGAGGATCAAGATTTGGCGGAGATAATGTCTTGCGGAAGTTTTGTTGGTTAAGATTTTGGGTGTCGTCCTCAAGGTAGTCATGGCTGAACTAAGTTATACCTGGACTAGAGTATTGCCCCGAAATTTGGGGACTGATCGGAAGTTAATAATTTGGATAGGGAATGAAATGTGGGTTGATTGGAAGATGGGAAAAATAAGAAAAATTTTCAATTTTCAATTAAATCATGGTTAAGCTAAAACATGCATGTCAATTTATTATTATAGGAGTAACTCAAACACAACATAAATTTGAAATGAACCAGTGTCTGGGATGTATACCATTCAAAACCTCATCAGGGCGTATCACAGTAAAACTTTTCAAAAAATTGAATGCTTGATTTCAGGCCTATCCATTTTTTTTTCAAAATTTTATTTTTTTTAGTTAAAACCATTGAATCATTGTTTACTTTGATAAAAACAATATTTTTAAAACAACTGATATTTTTCCTCAAATAAGCTACTTACATTTTTCAAAATTTCAACTCTGATACACCCTATTGTAAACTACATTATTGCCTCCTAATTTGGGGACTGATTGGGAGTTGATAATTTGGATTGGGGATGAAAAATTTTGGGGCTGATTTGAAGATGATTTTTAATTTTTAGATTAAATCATGATTAAGTTAAAAATTACACAACATTTTTGATTTTCAATTAAATCAGGATTAAGCTAAAAAATACATCTCAATTTATTGATATAGGAGGAACTCAAACACACTGTACATTTCAAATGAACCAATTTTGGGAATGTATAGCATTTAAAACCTCATTGTAAATAATGTTATCAGTTTCAAATGAAATTAGGTTGTCAGTCCTGTATGTGATCACTCAGGGTGCTCATTGGGTTGGGCCCACCCCTTTTTGGCAAGCCCAAAGCCAGCCCGTGGATAAGCAGGCATGGGGGGGCTGGGTAAACTCAATGTTTTGGTCAACCCATGCCCAAATTATTGGGCTTTTTGTGGGTTTGAACCATGCAGCAGGCCCCTGGATTTTCTTTTAACTAAAAATTTTGCTACGCTTTCAAACAGCACAATGCAATTTGGGAAAAAGTTGATGCACTTTAAAATCATGAAAACATGCAGGTGTGAGGGAAAAACAATCATTTGAGATTAATAAACAGAAAAGTCAAAGAAACAATAGTCAATTTTTCATCCAATCTTGACTGCAGATGATTCCTTCCAAGGCCTCTGGAGCCAGTATTGTTCTGAAATCATCCAAAACACAACCACTGGGAAAGTGGTCTTTAATATCAAAAAAAAAGAATGAATTAATTATCACACAGAACATAATAAAAGAAAGAGATGAGTCTCACTGATTCTGGTGCAATAGAGTTCATTGGAACAATCAACATTGTCTTTCCAAAAACAAGCTGATGTTGGAAATCAACACAAATTATCTTTACACCAGTTGAGTAAGTCAAATTCAGAATTACTTTCAAGGATTTCAATCAAAGTTTGTTCAAGGTATAAATCCAATTCAGCAAAAGCAGTGCTTGGTTGAGATTTTGTGTTTCCTTGTAAAAATTTGCAAAAACCAAACCATCTGATTTGAAATTTCTATAGGATTTTTCAACCATTTTACTAGAAGTAAAGTTTTGTTTTTCCACTGATAATCTGGGAGAATAATATTCAAGCAATAGATGCATTCTTCTTCTGAGGTCTTGTATGTTATTATGAACCACTTCAATATTCCTATTCCTTGACATGGTGTATTCTATGTATTTTAACTTGTAGCAGGGATCAAAAACAATTTCAAGAGATAGAAATTCATTCATGTTGGACCATTACTTGCAAATTGTATCAATCATTGGCTGACCTATTGAAGCAATATGATCATGTCCAACTTCTTGAGATGAAACTTCCCAATGATATTCTGTGTCCTCCAGATTAAGAAAATATAGTTTGGAAGCTGGATGTTTTTTACCAGGAATTTCATTTGTTGCTTGTTGAAAAATTTCAAAGAATTCCTTCATTACTCCAAGTTTAAGCCATCCATCCCCAGAGGGGCAATCAAAAAACTGTGAGTTTGAAATCTGATGACGCTGGAATGCTGATTTGTATGGAAATTCAGAAGAAATATTTTCATAGGTTGAGTTCCATCTTGTTTGAACATCAACGGTAGGTTCCTTAAGTTTTTTTTTTGAGATGCCAAAAATACCCATGGAGCTTTCAAAGTGCCTTTTAATTAATCGGAAACCCCTTACAAACTAGATACTGGATCTGAGCTTGTTGATAGCATCAAAAGGAAAATTAAAGCCATCTTTCACAACAAGGTTGAGGAAATGAGCTGCGCACTGAACCTGAAGAAACTTTCCACCCAAATCTAATACATTTTTTGGATATTCAAGAAGTAGATTGTGTTTTGAGTTGATTTGACTATCATTAGAGCTGGAATTATCAGTAGTAATGGATTAAAATTTATCCATTAAGTTCCAAGCATGAAGGATCAGGGCTAGTTTTTCACTGATTTCAACGGTATGCGGAGCTAGAAGTGGTTTGAATGATAAGTTTTTTTTGTTGAATTGCCCATTAGTATCTATGAAGTGACTAGTGACAACTATGTGGCCATAATTCTGAGGGAATTTCCATAAATCAGTTTTAAGGGCAATTTTTTCTTCTTTTTCCAAAATGGTATGGATTGAGTCCTTGAGGCTATCATATAACTCCATAAAATCACTTCTAACATTATGACACCTAATTGGTTGAAATAATGGTTGTAATTTCTTCAAAAATGTCCTGAATCCTTCATTCTCAGGCATCATGAATGAATACTCATGCTTAACATTCATCTTCACCATTTCCATTCTTTAAGTCTTCTGTTAAACATTCCATGTTGAAAATTCCCCTTTTCAGGATTCAATAGCATTTGCATTAGTGGTCCAGATCAGTCCCCTGACTGTGGGCATCTCTCAGCATGAGGGCAAAGGAAAGTTGTCTCAGAATTCCCTTTCCCGGAAAGAGAATCCTTGAAAGATTTTCAGAAAGCCTGGAAATCATTACTCAATCATAAGAAAGATAATTTGATTAGAAATTGATTAACAAACATGCCCCCAGAAAAGTCACACTTACATGTCTCTTTTTTCTCAAAGAAGTCCCACACATTGCTTGTTGTTTTCCTTTGTTTGTTTGATTCTTTATTTCCAACCACCACAACAAAATACCCTTTGTTGGTCATTGAAGGCATTGTTGTTGATTCTTATGCAGCAATGGAAGAATTCCAACAGGAGGACACCAATGAGTTGAATGATGAGGAAGGTGAGGGACCCATATCTAAAAGCAAGGGAGGCTAGTGCTCCCCTGCACCTCTTTGAACCCCAGGTACAGCTGACTCATCCTGACAACTTCACCCTGACACCAATCCCCCATTCTTCAAATTTGACCCCATGGTTTCACCCATTTGGAGGTGGCCATGCCACCCATACCTTCCCATACACTCATACAACACCATACATACGCCAGCTTGCCTTGCTTTATTTTTCAAAAATCCATTTTGAACCCTTTCTTTATCTCTGATTGGGTGCCTGCAAAGCATCCCAAATACAGACTTTCTTACCAAATCTGACTGCAAAAGCCTGCTGGGCTTCCTCAAAATTTGGTTTTCTTCCAAGGGGTAAGCCCAAACCCAACCTACAACCTGTTGGGCATGGGGTAGGCTGTCGGCTTCCAAGCCTGATAGGCACTCTGGGTGATCACTACCCTTCTTGAGTGGCTGAAACTGCTTCTTTAAAATGGTACACATAACTGACCTTGGCTTAAGACTGGATCTTACAGATGAATACCAAAATTGTAAATGTTCTGAACTTTAGATTTTTCAAGCAAAATTGAGTCCCTCATTTTTGTAAAAAAGAATGCGGTTTAATTTCAACAGAAATAGGAATTTTGGTAACTTGAGCAGTTGTATAAACATTTTGGTGATGAGTTAGAGGAAGTGAAGTTGATTTTTCTAGATCAGAGGATAAATCAGGATGGTTAATGTTTTAAATGGAAATAGGATGAGGCAAAGGTGAAAATCTACATGGATTTGTGTGTTTGGGAGGAAAAGGCGGAAAATTTTGAAGATGAGGCCTGGGAAAATGATAATTTGTTGATCTGGTATGATATGGCAATAAAAATGAATAATTGTGCTTTCAATGTAGAGTATGGTTGGGAATTTATGCTGGAGGTGGGAATAAGGATTTTTTCCCATATGATGTGGAGTGGTATCATAAAGAAGGCAATCAGAATTTTATTGGTGAAAAGTTGGAACCAAAAAGTAAGCCCAGGAGGTATTTTTTCTATGTGATGAATTTGGAAAGTGAATGATTTTGTGTTTGAATTTAAATTTAGTAAAAGCCTTGTTGAAATTTATAAGATAAAACAAACACATCTGTGTTTGTTTCTGGTTTGAGGGGGAATTACATTGAAGTGCGACAGAAGGGGTTTTATAGAAATTTTCAATTTTAAAAAGAAAAGCTTGAGCCCAGTAACATGTGCTATCAATTTTATCGGTTACAAATTCTTTCCTTGTTACATGTGCTTTACTTTTTACATGTGTTTTCCTTGTCAATTTTTTTTTACTTGTAAAGTCTGCTGTATTTTTCAGTTTTTATGTCCTTGTTACACATGTTATACTGATGTCCTTGTTACATGTTATGTCCTAATCACACATGGAGTTTTTGTTACATAAATTTTCTGTAAATATTCATATGCACACATAGTTTTGTTGGTGAATTTAAAACAAAGAAAATGGACTGGAAAAACAGGGGGTACTGAAAAAAAGCAGAATGAGAAAAGAATTGGACTGAAAAAAAGGGGAACAAAAAGATAAACAAAAGAAGACTGAACTCAATGCAAGAGGTGCATATAAGACAACATTGGTGAATGAATAAAAAAACCAAGGACATAAAACCCAGGGAAGTTGTGGGAGGTTTTTCAATACTTTTATATTTACAGATCATTGATAGTTAGTTGGATAGATGAAAAGGCAAAAAGCTGAATAGGTAAATAGTACAAAAAGCATGAAGCAAGCTTATATAACAGATAAATGAAAATGCAGGCAACATTCATATAGCTAATCTGTGTCAAACAGGCTGAAAAAGGTTTAAGAAAACATTTGATATCAACCAGTATAAGATGAAGCATTACGAATGGGTGCATCGGAGTCAGAAAATCTTGTATTAGAAACCTGCCATTTGTCTTACAAAGATTTCCTTTTTTAATGGCAGTTTTATGAAATATACATACCTCTAACTGGTGTGTTTCAAAATGATGGGTTTCATAAAAATGAAATGTTTCAAAATCAAAATCTGCCATCTTCTAATCATAATCCATTAAAATTGAAAAAAAATACATCCATACATCCACATAATACTCATACACACACCCAAGCATCATCACACCATTGCATTGGAATTCCAGTATCAAAATTTTGATGCCAAATGCTGGAGTGTATTATATAGTCTAAATAATTTGAATATTATCCTTAAAAATGGGCTCATGAATAAAATTCTCTAGAGATAAATGTATAATATACTAATTACGTCACATTTCCTGTTGGTTCTTGATTTTTGGTCCAAAATTTCAGCTGCCTTTGTCAATCCTACATCTGTTTCTGAATTAAGCCTCTGTCTGTTGTGCAATTTTGAATTACACTATAAAATTGATGCATTTCTTTATTCATTATTCTTAGCCTTGGAAACTAATTTTCAGCCATTGTCACTTGGTAAATTTATATCAAGGGTGGCTAAGTGGTAATCAAATCATCCATTCACAGTCTAATCTTCCCGCGACTAGAAGGTTCAGATTGAAAATAAATTGATGAATTCATCTGGTTATTTCCAACATTATCTGATAAGATATTTCTTTTGTTGTAAGATCTGTACCTTATTAGCAAGATTTTTATTTTGCTTTAGGTAGCTTATGTAAACATTAACTGTTATCAGCTGTTTTTATCTACTTATCAAGATCTTTTTCTTAGATCAGCCATTACTAGGATTCCATAAATCTTTTTCTGTGGCTATAGTATTTAGCTACATATCTTTCAGCTCTTTATCAATAATTCCATCCATCAGTTGGGCCTTCAACCTTCTTAAAATTTAACATATCAATCATTCCAAGAAAAAAGCCATTATTATAATTCCATGTAATAAGGTTTGTCACTTGGAGAGTATTCAAATAAAACTGCTTTAAATTTGGTTTGAAATGAAATTTTACTGACCACAATTTGTTATTGTCTGACTGTCTTTAGCTTATGTAAACATTAACTGTTATCAGCTGTTTTTATCTACTTATCAAGATCTTTTTCTTAGATCAGCCATTACTAGGATTCCATAAATCTTTTTCTGTGGCTATAGTAGTTAGCTACATATCTTTCAGCTCTTTATCAATAATTCCATCCATCAGTTGGGCCTTCAACCTTCTTAAAATTTAACATATCAATCATTCCAAGAAAAAAGCCATTATTATAATTCCATGTAATAAGGTTTGTCACTTGGAGAGTATTCAAATAAAACTGCTTTAAATTTGGTTTGAAATGAAATTTTACTGACCACAATTTGTTATTGTCTGACTGTCTTAGCATTCAAATCTGGTTTAGATTTGGATTTTGAATTCCAACTCCTATAATTAAATTTTATCTTTGAAAATCAATATTTGGTTGGAAGAATAAAAGATCTTCACCATCCCATGTATAAAATGTCAAAACTTTAGGTCCTACCTGAACCAAGCTTCCATAAAATAATTTGGAACTTTTAGCAATCACTTTTTATCTTTTAGAGATGATTGAGGACCATCAAATGCTTCATAATGAAAAACAGAATTCTCAATGCAATTCAGATTTCCAAATTTTGGTTTAAATTTTTAAATATTCCTAAATTGGAATGGAGAAGCTATTCATTCATGAGAATCAACTTTCTCAATTAAATATAGAAAAGTTCACACAAAGCCCAAACCTCTAAATTTATATTCTAGTAAAATAACTTTCAGCCTTTTTGTGGCCAACAAGGAAGAGTGGGGGGGGGGGGGAGAGATCTCAGGCCATGGAGGTGGAAGGGTTTTCATTTTTTATTGGCTTTTTTTATTGAACCACCACTCCTCCCGGTCAAAAATGAAAACCTATCCAAAAAGTAACTGATTGGGACAGATGGAAATCCACCAATTTATTCAATTTTTTTTTTATTAGATTCTGAGAAAACCTTTGGACTTTGGTCTATTAGACACCCTTTTTCAGTTCAACTTCTTTTTCATAAAAAATGGAAGTCCATTTCCCTCATTTTTGGACTCCTAGGTTAATTTTAAAATTCACAAGTTTTGAATTGTTGATTTCAAAAAATTGTCAGACCTATTTTGATGAACCTTAGTGTCTCCTGACCAACTCATATTACAGTGGTAAATTTGTTTTCCCAGAATAAAAGCATTATTCTCCCCATAATCATGATAAAACCAAGTTCAATTGTCCTCTGGCTGAATCATATGTGCAAAGTGGGTAGGATATAGGATTTCTGATAGTAAGAGGGGCTATTTTAACTTCAATGAATAAACCCCTCCAAAATTACAAAGAAATTAAAATATCAATCAACCAGATTACTGTCTGAAATATTCTTGATAATTTCATAGAAAGAATAAAATTTGATTTCAAGGAAAAATGTGAATGTTAAATCCATAGAAATCCTCAAATCTTTAAATCCCATTCTCAAAATTAATCCTTTAATATGAGAGAGAAAATGAAAGCTCTCACACTTGCTCCTTTTGATTCATGAATTGGTTTTTTTTTTGAACTTATTCATCAATAAAGCACTGCCAAAGCCTTTCCCAAAAATTAATTTTGTATTGAAAAAAAATAACCATCCTATTTTGGAATTTTTCAATTTTAAAATATTGGGTATCCAAAAAATCATGAATTCATGCTCCATTTCACCCTTGATGTATCCATTTTTTCATCCTCCCCATTACACCACCCTAAAAAAAACCTCAAAAATGACTAGCTCAAACTTAAGGGTGATGATTCATTCACAACTCGCAGGCGTGTAAGAGTCGTTTAAGGCCCTATATGGCCCAATGGACGCTTGGGGGCCCATAGAAGTGTCCAAAGCGCGCGCGCAGGCCCATAAACGCTTCCAAAGTGTTGTTTCAAACAAGTGCAACACCGGGGGGTTGTATACCCCCCATAAACAGCAATTCTGGGTCGTGTACCCCTGTACAAGGCTGTTTTGAAGCGTGTTTGGGGGTATACAACCCCCTGGGGATTTTCCAGAATTTTTGGGACCCCCTGGACCACATTTGGGTTCCATCAACCCAAATTTGGGATCAACACATACTATGTGGGACTATTGGACCACACCTAGGAATCCCAAAGTGAAACTTAATTGAATATAAAGTGGAGTAAAGTGAAACTGCAAACCAAATCATTGAAAATAAAGTTAAAATGCAAACATACCTCCCCCTAAACTTCATATTCCTGAACTCAAAAGTAAGAAAACCTTTTAGTTTTTCAATTGAAATTTGGATTGAATACTGAAGTACCATTGAATTTGTTTTGCATTATGGGAACAGTGGCAAGCTCTCCTTTTTGTGACATGGCTGCATTGAAGGAATACATCATGAACAAAGCTGCAGACAAGAACAATTTGGAAAATGAATCATTGGAAGCCCCCATTGCATCCTCATCTAGGGTGAAAATTGAGGAAAAAAATGTTTCAAAAATTGAAATGACCTCTGGTGGTGAGTAACATTTTATGTTACTCTGGTCTCAGCCTTATTCATTTTGATTGAAACTGATGGAGTGCATGATATCAATATAACCATTTAATTGGTGCCAGATCCACTTGACCCACCTCTTGTGAGATATTCTCCTACTTGGGAAGAGGCACTAAACTCTTTTCAAACATGGGCAATGAAGCAGGGTTACTCTTTAAAAGTTTTCAACTCAAAGTCTGAGAAATATGTGGATTTAGCCTGTGATAGACATGGACCCTACTCTGAGCAATTTCTCAACAAAATTTCAAGGCAAACTCACACAAGGCAGGTTGGGTGCAAGTTTTTAATCCATAAAAGTTGCACAAAGGCATACCCCTTGTTGAAAATCTCTTACAGACATCATAAACATAACCATCAACCATCTCCACAGCCCTCAGTGCATCCTCAACTGAGGAAAATCTCTTGGATGGCCTTAGTGAGTTTATAAGAAGGAATCAATGATGGGCTCAATACTATTCAACTGAAAAGAAAATTGAGCAAGATTGATGTCAGCAAATATGTGGATGACCAAACAATCTACAACGCTGGGCATTAGGTAGAGCTTGCAGAACTATAGGGAAGAAATTTTTTGGAGGTCCTCTTTGAACAACTTGGTGATTCAGGTTGGGTTCATTGAGAAAAATTTAGTGGCAAGCATCTATTGGAGGCCCTATTCTTGACACACCCCAATTCATTAAATTTTTGAAAGCAATTCCATCATATTGATTTGTTGTATTATACTTATAAAAAAAAATAAGTACAACATCCCCCTATTGCATGTTGTAGGAATTGAAGCCAACTGTAAAACTTTCAAAAAAACCTCTTTTTTTTATAACAGGTGACAATAAATTGACAACTCCCAATTGTGTGGGAGTTGTTTAGGGCCCTTCAAAACCCAATCAACACGTGGGGGCCCACACACACGTAAAATTGGTTGTTCCAAACACAATCTTTTATTTATTTATTTTTTATCTATCTATTTTTTATCTATCTATTTTTTATCTATCTATTTTTTATCTATCTATTTTTTATCTATCTATTTATCTATTTATTTATTTAATTAATCAATTAATCAATCAATTAATTAATTAATTATTTTTTATTTATTCATTTATTTTAACCAAAAAATCAACATATTTTTTGGTTGATTTATTTTTTTTTTTTGAATTTTTATTCAATTTATTTTACTTTTTTATTTTTTTTTATTTTGGCGCACAACACTTGTAGTTGTGTGGAACGCTACACAACTAAATTTGAGTTGTTTAAAGATCCCCATGACTCAAATTTAGTTGTGTAGGGTGCCACACAACACGGAACCATTGTGTAGGGGCTACATGACTACAGTCAAGTTGTGTGGAGGCCACAAAAAATCAATTGTAGTCATTTAGTGGAACACAATGCTCATTTTGCTTGTGAATTGATTATCACCCTTTTATAACAAGAGAAATTTTTGATTTCTACAGTTGGTCTAAAAATTCACTAAAAGAGCAAGCTTATGATCCTGAGAGAGTTCCCAAAGTATTTGTGATGGACCATGAAAAATCTCTGATTTGTGCTATAGAAAAAGGTTTCCCTGAGTTGAAAAGACAGTGTTGTCAGTGTCACTTTTTTAAAAACATACAAGAAAACTGTAAAGTGCACTTTAATGATGAAATCGAAGGATGGCAAAGATTAATGTCTCTGTGGGCTAAGTATGGGGCCTCAAAAACTAAGGAAAAGGAAGAGGTCAATGATACAGAACTTAGAGTAAGTTTGAAATCACTCCCTCTACTTTCAATATGACCATGAGGATGTGCTCAAGTATATGGATCATAACATCTTCTGTATCAAAGAGATGTTTTTAACGTCTTGAACTTGCAAAAACCCAGACTTTTGAAATAAAAACATGTCTTGGGTTGAAGGGGCCCATGCTACTCTCAAATGATTCCTTGCAAATTTTTTTGGGAAACATGTTGAAGTTTTGGCAAAACCTAGAGGGAAAAGTTTCCAATAAAATTAAATTGGTTCAGGCTAGCCTTTACAGCTCTTGAATAAAAATAGGAATAGTTCATCCCATTGAACTTTTACCATTGGGAAACAAGTTATCTTTAGGGGCAATCAGACTTTTTGTGGAAACATTTTAAAAATTGAAGAAGAACCATGAAGGGAAAGTGTGCACCAAGTCATACTGCAACACTATGGGTTTTCCCTATTCCCACAAGGTAGGTGACCTACTAGAGTTACAAGGATCCTTTGTGCCTGAGGATATTCATCCTCAGTGGAGGTTGGATTAAGATCCTTGAAGTTCTAGTTCTGTAATTTTGTTTCATGGGATTAATGATTTTTGAATGATGATTCCTACTTTAATAATATTTGATCCTTTTTAATTTTGAAAGGTTGATTTTGTTGAAATTCTCAACAATTCTCAGTTACATGAGAAGCTCAATGAAATGATCTTGTGATACCCTGAAGAAGATCATTGCAGGCTGTTGAGGCACTTGATTCAGGCAACTGCAAATTAATGATCAAAGCCAAGACTTGAACCTAAAGTCTTGCAATCAAGCAGAGGCCAGCCAAAATTGACAGATACCCGGAGAGATCATCCTTGATTCAAACAATTTCAAAAGTAGCTTCAGCAGGCAAAGAGAATTGGAGGGGAACTAAATAAGAAAATAAAAAAGATTTTCAGTCTTTTCTTTTGTGAAATGTTAATTTTTTTGGGTTAAATGAACTCATGATGATATGATGTTAATTTTGATTCAAATTCCGCAGGACCAAAATCTGAATTTCATAGTTCCAAGGAAGGTACTGAAAGTGAATTAGATCCACTTCATTTAGAATCCAAAACCTCTCCAGAGGAAGAAGAAATGCAGGAAGCTTCAACCAGAAGCTCATCTTTGGTGAGTAGTGATATGATTAATCAATTTTCTTGGAATATTGGCTGAGTGAATTTTGATTATAGGAACCCAAAGTGAAATACCTCAATCAAATACCTGAGAAATCACATAAGCTCTTGGGTGAGGTTTAAGATCCAATTGGTGATGGGAATTGTGGATTTAGAGTCATTGTTAAATTGCTTGGGACGTATGATAAACATGGTTGGGTTAAAAGGAGAAATGAAATGATTGAAAAATTGGAGAAACGTAAAGCATGCTACATTAAGATTCTTGGTGGTGCACAAGAGGTAGAGAATATTAAACAAAAACTTGATGTTGAAGACATAAATGCAAAGATTTCCTCTTGTAAATGGCTGGCTAAGTTAGATATGGTTCAAATAATAGCAGACACTTATGCCAGAATGATATGTCTCACTTCATTGGAGTCATATTTTTCTTATACTCCAATGAAAAAATGGGTGACAGATCAATCAGAGCCTATTCATAGTTCATTTTTCAACAATACAAACTGGATTCTATTGATAATTGAGGGAGAAATGATTCCCATCACACAAATTGTAGCAAAACCTCTGCTTTCATTTCAAAGAAAGCTTCTGGTTGGTTTGATTATCCCAAAGATCAACTGCAATTGTATCCTAGATTATCAACTTCAATTATAGACTTCAAATTTCATCATTTAGGTTTGGGTTCTGATGCTGATCTTGTAATTCTGTTAATATAGAGGTTTAGAACATT
Source organism: Puccinia polysora (assembly GCA_025617555.3). NCBI lineage: Eukaryota > Fungi > Basidiomycota > Pucciniomycetes > Pucciniales > Pucciniaceae > Puccinia > Puccinia polysora. The sequence goes on along the minus strand of CM062613.1, from coordinate 36,238,233 downwards.
TTGAACATCATTATGTTGAGTTTTGTGAGTTAACATCATTATTATGAGTGTTTCAAATGAGATTTTATTGGTAAGTCATTTCATTGTGTGTTGGGCTGATCCCATCATAAGCAATATTTTTACTTCTTGTGATGAGATCAGCTTAAAAAAAATTGAATTTTTTTTGGTGTTTTCACTTTAGGGCTTCTCAAGATACTTGTCTTTTTTTTATGTTTTCACTTTAGCGCTTGTCAAATTCAACTTTTATTTCTTGGCACTTTTACTTGAGGGCTAGATTTTTTATTTTGTATTTTGTATTTTTAATTTTTAATTTTATAATTTTTAATTTTCAATTTTTAATTTTTAATTTTTAATTTTTAATTTTTAATTTTTATTTTTAATTTTTTATTTTTTATTTTTTATTTCTAATTTTTTGTTTTTTATTTTTTATTTTTTATTTTTTATTTTTTATTTTTTATTTTTTTATTTTTTATTTTTTATTTTTTATTTTTTATTTTTTATTTTTTATTTTTTATTTTTTATTTTTTATTTTTTATTTTTTATTTTTTATTTTTTATTTTTTATTTTTTATTTTTTATTTTTTATTTTTTATTTTTTATTTTTATTTTTATTTTTTTTATTTTTTATTTTTTATTTTTTATTTTTTATTTTTTATTTTTTATTTTTTATTTTTTATTTTTTATTTTTTATTTTTTATTTTTTATTTTTTATTTTTTATTTTTTATTTTTTATTTTTTATTTTTTATTTTTTATTTTTTATTTTTTATTTTTTATTTTTTATTTTTTATTTTTTATTTTTTATTTTTTATTTTTTATTTTTTATTTTTTATTTTTTATTTTTTATTTTTTATTTTTTATTTTTTATTTTTTATTTTTTATTTTTTATTTTTTATTTTTTATTTTTTATTTTTTATTTTTTATTTTTTATTTTTTATTTTTTATTTTTTATTTTTTATTTTTTATTTTTTATTTTTTATTTTTTATTTTTTATTTTTTATTTTTTATTTTTTATTTTTTATTTTTTATTTTTTATTTTTTATTTTTTATTTTTTATTTTTTATTTTTTATTTTTTATTTTTTATTTTTTATTTTTTATTTTTTATTTTTTTATTTTTTATTTTTTATTTTTTATTTTTTATTTTTTATTTTTTATTTTTTATTTTTTATTTTTTATTTTTTATTTTTTATTTTCTATTTTTTATTTTTTATTTTTTATTTTTTATTTTTTATTTTTTATTTTTTATTTTTTATTTTTTATTTTTTATTTTTTATTTTTTATTTTTTATTTTTTATTTTTTATATTTTATATTTTATATTTTATATTTTATATTTTATATTTTATATTTTATTTTTTATTTTTTATTTTTTATTTTTTATTTTTTATTTTTTATTTTTTATTTTTTATTTTTTATTTTTTATTTTTTATTTTTTATTTTTTATTTTTTATTTTTTATTTTTTATTTTTTATTTTTTATTTTTTATTTTTTATTTTTTATTTTTTATTTTTTATTTTTTATTTTTTATTTTTTATTTTTTATTTTTTATTTTTTATTTTTTATTTTTTATTTTTTATTTTTTATTTTTTATTTTTTATTTTTTATTTTTTATTTTTTATTTTTTATTTTTTATTTTTTATTTTTTATTTTTTATTTTTTATTTTTTATTTTTTATTTTTTATTTTGTATTATTTAATTTTTATTTTTTATTTTTTATTTTTTATTTTTTATTTTTTATTTTTTATTTTTTATTTTTTATTTTATTTTTTATTTTTTATTTTTTATTTTTTATTTTTTATTTTTTATTTTTTATTTTTTATTTTTTATTTTTTATTTTTTATTTTTTATTTTTTATTTTTTATTTTTTATTTTTTATTTTTTATTTTTTATTTTTTATTTTTTATTTTTTATTTTTTATTTTTTATTTTTTATTTTTTATTTTTTATTTTTTATTTTTTATTTTTTATTTTTTATTTTTTATTTTTTATTTTTTATTTTTTATTTTTTATTTTTTATTTTTTATTTTTTATTTTTTATTTTATTTTTTATTTTTTATTTTTTATTTTTTAATTGTATTTTTTTAAACAAAAAAATCAAAATTTTCTGATCTTTTGGTTGATTTCTGTTTTTTTTTTATATATTTTTATTTATTTTGTTTTAGCTTTTTATTTGTATTTTATTTTTTTTATTATTTTGGGCCCACAAAACTTGAAGGCGCGTGGCGCAGAAAACAACTACATTCAAGTCTTGTACAACCACACACAACTTGACTGTAGTTGGGTGCTGTGCCACACAGCCCAGGCCGTAATGTGGGGGCCACACAACTACACTCAGGTTGTAGGGAGGCTACATGGCCAGAATCAAGTTATTTGGTGTTGTAAGACTCCAAACAGCGCAGGGCGTTGGTAGTTCTGTGGAGGGGATAGGTGCTTTTTCAGGCTGCCCTCCTGAGTGTTACAAAAATATTTAAATGTAACCAGGATCAAGGTCCCGTAATCTTTGTTAATGAGGAATCAAATGGGATAGGGATTAGTTGATAGCAACAATAGCTGAGGGGGGAAGCAGCACTACTTGAACCAAGATGATGAGGAGAAAGACTTACAAAATAAGTTAAAGTTTGCTCAGAGTCCAATAGAACAAAGCAGTTGTAAGTAACGGCGCCCACACGCTAATAACTCTGGTCATCAGCAGGTGCTTGGGAGAAATCAAATCAAACCCAATCAACCTCCAGGTTCTCAATGAACCTGCCCAACTCTCCGCAATCAAGCGCTTGAAGGGTACCAGATAACGGTGGGTGGCTGCACATGACAATGCAATATGTTTATGGATCACTGAAACAAACAGTAACAATTTCGGACTAAGAGTAACCCAACACTTCTCAAGGATTCAAGAATAGTGTGGCAGAATGCAACTTGAAAAATTCAAGGGAGTTTTAACACTCCAGGTTTAAACTTAATAAACCCTCTTAGTCAAACATGACTGGTCCAGAAAGACAATCAAATGAATGATCAAGACCAAATAATGGTCAGAAAAAGGGATCAAGAGTGGTATAAAACACTCAAGAATTCAATTTAATTAATTCTTCTTCAACCAGCAAGGCTATGGTTGGTGATAAGGAACAGGGCCACAGAAGGGCAGATCAGAGTTTTGGACTTAAAAAAAAAGTCAAGGGTAAGGGATAAGGATCAAGGGATAATCAAAAGATATATCCGGATAAGTGATCAATTTCACAAAGGAAGGAGCTCTTGGATCAGAAGCTCATAAATCTCATTAGTGGGAAGAATTGATGATGGAAAAAAGCAGGGGAGAGCCCCTCCTTTTATAGGCTAGAGAGCCCTGTAACTATTTACAATTGGATAACACAAATGAAAGCAGAATTTTTTTTTTTTTTTTTTTTTTTTTTTTTTTTTTTCTTACAATGATGAGGCTCAAGCTTGGGGAGGCCCGGTTCCCTTCTGCCAATCTTCCAGACTGGGGTGAGAGATTCTCACCCCAGCCTGTCGCTTGCAAACGTCTGTGCAGACATTTGCACACCTAGTAACAACGCAACACCCCCTCCCATCCAAATCTGGAGGGGGGTGAGAAAGAAAGAAATTGGATGGTTTTGATGATGAGCAATGGGGTTGATGTGATCAATGATACTTGCTCACAAGCGGTAATGGTAATGATGATGAGGATGACATGATGGATGAATTGATGATGAGAGGGAAGGCAATGATTTGCGCATGGCCAAGCAATGGGGAGGGTCATGATGAACGACTGATGGTTGCAATGAAAGTGAGGAAGCAATCAAGGATGCAAGCAATGAGGATGAGAAGGAGCAACGCGATAAGGATGAGGAGGAGCGACGGGATGAGGATGAGGAGGAGCAACATGATGAGGATGAGGCGGAGTTGGAGTGAAGGATCCAAGTTTTTTTTTTTTTAAAAAAAAAAATTTTTGGATTCTTTTCCCAAGGTGTCCCAAATGGTTCACCACAGCGTGCCACATAGCCCAAATGAGCTGTGTACACAACTCATTTAGGCAATAAATTAATCATCAAACCTAACTTAAAGCCACCAATTATTGATAACTATCATAAAAGTCTTCATCCCTGTAGATACTCCATTAACCCCCCAAGAAAACTGACCTCAATTTTAATCACTCCCCCATAAAAGAAAAATAATCTCCTTGTCTTTTCACTGAGGAAATAATCATATCCTATTTTTTTACTCAAGAACAGGACCAAATATTCAAGCCACAGATAGTCTTCTCCCCCCGCCCCCACTCCACCTTATCTCCTCATTTTCCCCCTGCTCCTCCATTGAATTAATAATTGATTTTTGGTTAATTTAAAAATTAATGTGCAATCTGATTTAAAACCTATTTCAAGTTGCCCCAGTGCTTGAGTTCTTTGTATTTCAATTTTTTCTTCCTTTAAGAATAAATTGTATTACTTCCCTTCCACCCCATTATTTTGTGATCATGAGCCTCATAATCATCAAAAAATCTGTTTTTCTGTTTTATTTGGGTTATTTAAACAGTTTTACTACTTATCTTCCATTTTTTGTATTTTTTTCACCCTTTTTTTTGAATTAATATGTTCTATACCTTTGAATTGATTTATAAAATATTTTTATACTTTCAATAAGATATTGAAATCAAATCAAGAATTGGGATTGGCAAACTAATAACTGAACTGAAAAATTTGGGAAATAAACAAGAAAGAATGGAGAAATATTTCAAGGAAGAGTAAGAGAACTCAATAATGGGAATGCAGAATCTGAATTTAGATTAATGAGGAATGATTAAAGATTTTTAATGTTTGATATTTCATGAAATATTTCCATTAAATAATTTCACAAGATCATGATAATATTTTCATGGTTTATAATATTCCTTCAAAGCATTTGGACTGATTAAATGACCCTGAAAGGAAGTATAAAAGTTTCATTTTACACTGTTTCATACAGTTCAAAACTTTGCTTCTATCTGATTGTGCATCATATGAACTGGGGCAGGAATTGGTGAACAGTTGATTGGAAAAAATTCTTGAATAATTATGAATGGAGTGGTTGTTAAATCAGAAAATGTGCATTTATTTTGGCCATGAAGAATTAAAAATTTTCCAGCTTGAAATCCAGAAGATATCCACATATTATAGGAAAAATTATTAGAGGATTGGAAAAATCTCTTTGGAACAAAAATGTGAAATATTAAATCTCATTTTCATTACTTTAGCTTCATGAGATTAAAATCATATTGATAATGAAAATATATTCTCCTCGTTTTTTTATTCTTGTAATCCACCAAAAAAATTGAAGGGCTAACTGAAGAAAATGTAGAAAAATACAAATTTATACCATGTCATTTTCCTTTCCCCAATTTTGGGTTTCATTTTTGTTTAAATTGAAAAGAGGAACACTTTGATAATCCAAAAAGTGGAAGGTCCCAAATTTTTATTCCCAGGAACCCAATTTTCACAATAAGATTTCCTTCTATTTTCAGATGAGTGGGAGACAAAAAAACAACTCTAGAGCATGATATTCAAATGAGTTTAATAAATCTCAGGAAAGAAAATACATATTAATTTCAACATTGTGGAATTAATTTTTCATCATGAATTTTTTTACTAAAAATAATTTTTTCCAATGTTTGCAAAGCAAAAAATAACAAAAAATAAAATCAAATTAGATTATAAATCTTTTCTATCAGCTCAAATTCTGAATCAAAGCTAAAATATGAAATTTTCAAGGATATTTTATTGTTTTTCTCAAAATTAACTCAATCTTTCTCCTTCTCATATTTTTGAAAATTGATCCATTTTATTCTTTTTTCCAGCTTAGAAGAGATAGTTTTTTCCTATATCAAACAATAATACTGCAAATTTTATATTTACATTGCTTTTTTCTATCATAACCTTTTTTTCAACTATATTAATACATAAGCTTCAATATTCCGAGAAATTTGAACAATTTTTGGTTTGACCTTGCCTGATACTTTTTTTTCAAATCAATGCACCATAGCTTCCAAATATGTATCTCTTTTCATTATTCAATTCATTTTGAGTTTTTCTTCTTTGAATTTTGTTTCATTCAGTTCCTATTCAAGATGGAAATTTTCAACTTTATGAAATCAATTCCTCTTTATTTCAAAATGAAAAATTATGCAGGGTTCTTTGATTAAGCTCCAAATCTCTTTAGGAAGGGGAAGATCTATCTATGTGAAAGAATTTATTATCCATCAAAGGAAAAATAGTTGAGCTTTTCAAAATTGATTCAAATTTAATCAAATTCCCAGGAGGCTTTGGTATTTCTAGGGAATTTCATAAATCAAAATCATGTAAACAAAGGTTGAAATAGATTTTGAATGTTCCAAGGAAAAAAGGAATGAATTTAAATATTTCATAGATGAATCAAATGAATGATCTTTGCAGAGAGTGAAAATCTACTTTTTGTAAAGTATTTTAAGCAAAAGCCAATGAAGGAAGAAGGTTGCTGTTTTGTGGAGGTAGGAAAAGTAATCAGGACAACAATAAAATGGAAGATGGGTGCAGAGGGTGAATATTGAATCTTGAATATTTCATTTTTTTTGAATTTGTGTATAACTGTTCTAATGAAAAATTGAAATCAAAATTGTAAAGTTTGACTTGTGAAAAAATGATTCTGGCAGGAGAAATTCTGTGAAAATTGGAATGGAAAGTTGAAGAAACCCAGAACACCAGGGATTCAAAAATTACAAATCAGGAAAAAATCACCAATTTTGAACACCAAGGAAGACATTGGACATACTAATTAGGCATTTTTCAGGTTGGAGTATATGTATGAGGTGGAATTGGAGTTCCATGAGAAATGGAACTTAATTGTGCCAAGATTTTGAAGAAATAATCTGTGGAAGTGTGTGGGAAAGAAATTTTGGAGATTTTTGGGGGAGGATTTTCAGGGAGGTGCAAGAGAGGACCTGTGGTCAATTGATGGTAGAATCTAAAAATTTCAACATCCCATGTAGATGAAAGCTATAGAAATTTGAAGTTATTGGATTGGGAAGGTCCTTCTTTCTAAAAATTCAGCAAGGCTGAAGATTCCAAGAATTCCAAATGAGTTGAGTACAATTTACACAAGGATGCATAAAAAAGCATATTTGGAAATGAGATCTTTTTGCAAAAGAAATAGTGGATTAAACAGAGGAGGATTATTCTTATTCATTGTGTGTGAAATTTAAGAATTTGGAATTGAAGTTGTATGGGAGAATGATTTTTTCATTTTTTCAAGTTATATTTTATTCATATTGTCTATTTGAGAAAGATCTTGAGGAGATCCAAGGGAGGAGGGAACATAAAATTAGAGAGAATGAAGGGTATGTTATTGGATTTATCGGATCTAATAAAGTTTCAAATATTGGTTAAAATTTGATACTGAATAATAAGTAAGCTTTCAAAATACCAGGCAGTCAATATAGTAGAAATAAAATGTGAATTTTGAAAGAATATTATCTTGTATATTATCTTTAATTGATGGGCTACTATAAGGTTTAGTGGTGTAGGGCTGGGGATGAATTTAATTTATGAAATAGCTTTATGGTATTACTTGAAGGGGATTTTTGTTTTACTTTCAATCCTTTACATCAGTAGTGAAATAAGGTGCTTATGAGTTTCAAGCCCTTCTAAAACTATATTAAGTCTGCACAATAATTTGTTATTGAATTATTTTCTGGTTCCTTTGAGACTTAAAATAGGTCTCAGATCATGTCTAGATTAATTATTACCTGTGATTGATAAAATGGTTGAAAAGTAAACCAGCTCAATATTTATTATTGGAAGGGACTTTTACCAAGATTTTGATCTTATATATTTGATCTGAACCAATATCTCAAGAAAAAATGATAAGGGTTTCCTTTTAAGGCTTTAAATCAGGAGAGGACCCAAAGAATGGGTTAACCACAGCCGGATGTGTAGAGAAAAATGTTGGTGGTTTTGTCAATTTTGGTGCCCTTTCTCTGTATAGGGTTTTTTATTGGTAGGAAAAGGCTGTTTCTTTTATTATTTGCTGAATATTTTGGATCTCAGAAGAACCTTTATTGTAAGAACCTGGTGGGTTTGGTTAAATTGATTGGTGATGAGGTTTGAAACATGATTTTTGATTTAATTGCTTTTATTTTTGACTAAATGATGAGATATTATTTGGGTAGTACAAAAAATGGATGGGGATGGTGGTGGTGAAAAGGATGAGAGGCCTGAGGGCTATACTCATGGGTGAAACCATGATAGGGAAGCAAGGCCATTCTTAAATTGAAAAATACTATCCCCAGGGATTTTCAAGGCTTCCACTCAAGCTCTCTATGTATTGGTATTTACAGGTAGGTATAAGTACATGATTACTTTCTTCTGGTTGAAAAAAAGTACAGTTGTATGAGATTTTATTTTTTCTTTATAAAAAAATTAGCACATCATTTTCATGCATGCAGACCCTTGCATATAGTGATGTTTATTGCTGAAAATATGGTTTGTTACCTGTTTTTGTTTGGCAATAAATTTGCTTCCTGCATGAATATATTTTGGTGTGTAGTTCTGCCGTGAGTTTTTACTGGTGGTTTGTTTGGTACTACATGAGCTTGATTGCATATATTGCTGTTTAGGGCTGATAAGATGGTTTTTTACTTGTTTGGTTTTTTGGTAATGCATACAGAACCTTGCATATAGTGCTGATTATACAGATGAGTTGATTTGGTGGTGTAATTTTAACAATCCACCTGGTCTGGAAATGGTTTTGTGTTAGAATTTGAGTTTATATATATGTGACTTTCACTGGAGTTTGAAGTATCATTGATTGGATTGATTTGATTTAAATTATTGTTGTTATTGAAGTATTAAAATAATGGTTAAAATATAACTAGGCTGTGTTTTTAGTAGTGATTGTCAGACTGTCCAAGCATAAGATTTCACTTACCATGTCACTTAAACTGCTTATGTTAATTTTGCCTTATTCATTTTGTACTCAATCACTTGTTGGCCAATCATGTATTTAGTCTATATAAACCATGGTGCTCTCAAGTGGAATTAATCATCTGTTCAGCCAACCAAATCAACCAGAGTGCCCATTTCCTCCTGTCCTGAGATCCGTTACGCTTGACGTTATAAGCTCCTTTCATTCATTTCTCTTTACCTTTAATTTAACCAGAGCCCAAGCTCTCTTTATTCTTACACGGTTAAAAGCCTTTGCTCAACCTGAGCCAACTATACTTCATTCAAACTGTCCGCCTTCAACAGTCTCATCCTGAAAGCCAATCTTTGACTCTTTTGGCGAGGGGGGGAGATTAGGATGAGCCTTGTCATTGACTATCATGCTCATCCTATCCACCCACTTTGACAACAAACACTAGGACACCATCGAGTTGGAGGACGAGGAGGAAGGAGTCAACCAATACCAATACATCCATCCATTCACTTCAACGTGGTCATCAAGATATTGGAACTAGTCAAGGCCTACCCATCCAACACCAACAACAACAACCAACCAACAACCAGCCAGGATGTCTTGACCGGAACATTGAGCACCACCCAAGATATACTACGACGATCATCAGGCCCAAAAGTACACCAAATCGACTAGGATTCTCATTGATGAAAATCGAACGGAATTGCTGAAGGACAAAAATCCTCACCAAGATCACCGAATTGATTGCTGGGGCAGTAGGACGAAGATGATCAGAGTGATCCCTATCAATCACCAACACCATCATCATCTGCTCAAGAACCATCAAGCATCCATCCTCAGTAATCTCTCCAAGAATCTCACCAACCACCGTGTCGAATTTGTATTGAGGTCCAGGTCAAGAAGTCATGGAAGCAAACAGTACGAAGAAACGCAAGTGGATGGTCGGCACTTGCGAGTCAGCATCCTTGCAAAATTGGGCTCGACTGGATAATCAAGATGAGATGACCGATCTTGATCCATCAGGACCTGCGGATTCGCAAGCTCATGGATCTCTGGAGCGGGGTGACAACTGGGCACGCCCAAAACTATCACCTTTTGACCCCAACCAGACTGCCATAATATTCCAACAAATTGACATCGATGAACAGTCTCAAAATAACTCCTCCCAACTCCGAATCTTTGGTGTCACTGAGGCTGGCCATTCAGTCTTGGTCCACGTTAATTACTTTTTACCTTACTTTTGGGTTCCGGCTCCCAAGGGTTTCCAAAATTCGGATTGCCACGATTTGACGGTTGCGCTCAACTCTGCTCTTTCCCTTGGGGCCCAACCAATTCATAGTATCACGGTTGCAAACAAGATCTCATTGTGGGGTTATACTGGAGACCATCAATCACCCCGGAGGAAACTGATCAAAACTCTTCAAGCTCCCGATCAAATCCTCACCTGGAAAGATCAACCAAAGAGATCTCAAAGGAGCTTACGATGAAGAAAGGAAAAACTCCCAATATCAATTTGATCAGTGCCCGCAAAGTATCAAACTCGACGCTTACCCTTGGATTGTTAAGAACTCAGGCCATCAAACCGGGAAACTTTTTACCGATTTGGTTGATCCCGCCAGGTACTACAATCCATGCAACCTCCCTCAAGCCAGATGGCAAGGCAAGTTTGGTCAGATAAGCCGGCACATTCGCAAAGGTGGTCTCATTAGGTCATCGTCATTGTAAATCCAAAGGATCTCCACCACCCCCTTCATCATCATCATCAAAAGTGGCATCAAACCAATCAAGACTCAATCAATCCAATCCGATTCAATCCAAACCAATCAATCAATCCATCATCAACTCAATATTGACTGGCTTGACCAATCAATCAACAAAGCAGTCTCAATCTATCCAATCCAATCTGGCAACCCAAGTCAATGAAGATATCAAAGCACTGGATAATTGGCCCATTCAGAAAAAGACCAAAACTGACTGGTTCACTTATCTGATCAAATGTCAGTACTTGATCAGACGTTCTATGCCGGTACATTCAAATCTCAATCACCTACCCATCTGACCAAATCCAAGGCTCAAGCAATTCAATGTTTTATCAATTGTCAAAATTTGATTCAACCGGTCTTCAGATCTCAATCCTATGGACTGAAAATACCTTCTTTTATCATCCATCATCCATCAATTTTCACAATAATTCCAGTACTCAACTCCGAAAATCAACCAACTCAATTTTATCAATTCTACACAATCAAATCCAACCTTGAACAAATTCAACGCATTGTAAAAGTCAATCACATTTGAACTGAAGAATTTTCCAGCAAATAGTAGATATCATACTTAAAGATAGCAGTTAAACTCAAATATGCCCCAGGAAGTTTACTAGTCAATCAGCTCATCTTGTTATTGGTCACTAACCTGTATGTAGAATAATTCCAACAGTTGGTAGAACATAAAGTTAATTGAAGAAAAAGAGTTAGATTCATTTCAGACAGTAACTTCCTCCAGTGCAAGTCAAGCGGGTGTGTTAGAATTTGAGTTTATATATATGTGACTTGCACTGGAGTTTGAAGTATCATTGATTGGATTGATTTGATTTATATTATTGTTGTTATTGAAGTATTAAAATAATGGTTAAAATATAACTAGGCTGTGTTTTTAGTAGTGATTGTCAGACTGTCCAAGCATAAGATTTCACTTACCATGTCACTTAAACTGCTTATGTTAATTTTTCCTTATTCATTTTGTACTCAACCACTTTTTGGCCAATCATGTATTTATTCTATATAAACCATGGTGCTCTCAAGTGGAATTCATCATCTGTTCAGCCAACCAAATCAACCGGAGTGCCCATTTCCTCCTGTCCTGAGATCCGTTACGCTTGACGTTATAAGTTCCTTTCATTCATTTCTCTTTAACTTTAATTTAACCAGATCCCAAGCTCTATTTATTTTTACAGTCTGTTTTTTGGTACTGCATGCAGTATCTTATATCAAGGGCTGTGTATACAGATTTTGAAATTTGGTGTTTTCTTGTTGCACTGGACCTGTTTTTGTGATTGGTTTTTGGATTTTTACTGCTTTTATTATCCACTATCTTGCTTGATTTTTTTTGGTGTATTGGTTGCGCAGCCTCTGGTTAGGTCATGATTTTTTTTTTGGTTCAGGTGTTGAGGTAAGCTTTTATTTTTATTTATTGAGGCAACAAGGTACTATGTGTTTCAAAAAAACTGTCCTAAATTGTTTTAAATCTTGTGAACTCTTTTTTTTTCCTGTCCTAATTTTTTTTCCTATTTTATCTCTATTTTGTCCTAAGTTCTATTTTTTTGTCCTGAATTTAATCAAATGCAGTCAGTCATTCAGAATCAACTGTCCATTTTTTTCTTCCACCTTTCCTAACTTTGCAAGTATTCTATCTGTATTTTAATTTTGGTGGACAAAATTTTTTTGACACAAAATCTCCTTGCCAAAAATCTAAAGAATAATTGAAATTGCAGATTTGGAAAGAATAAATTCAAAGCTTTCAAATTGAAACAAAAAATCAGCAGGTAAGTAAAAAAGTAAATGAGAATAAAAGTACAAAAACTAAAAATAAAAATAAAATCAAGATTAGTTAAGTAAGTACAGAAACAATTAAATCGTAGTTTAGATAACTACTGGAATCTTTGATAATGGTCCCAGTGATTGGTTTCATGTCACAACATGCTTTGTAAAACGTTTGACAGTGTTAGAAAAACCTTTGAGAAACTTCAGGTTGGATTTTTTCTTCAATAGCACCACGTATAGCTGTGGAAAGATCCTTAGGAATTTGTGTGCCCTGGTGCTTCACATGGATCTTGATTATGTTGAACACTCATTCAATTGGGTTGAGCATGGGGGAGTACTTTGGAAGAAATTTTATATTGATTTTTTTGGTTAAATGCTTCATGATCTTGATGACTTGTTCAAAATCTGCACTGCAATGGATGGGTGCATTATCCATGATTATAAGCCAATTTGGTGGGCATTTTTCATGGAGTTGGAGGATTAAATTAGAAACTTACAAGGAGAAAGTGCCTCCCCTTTTTTCTTACCATTCTTGTTGAGTAACTCAAAATAAAGAATTCCCAATTCAGTCAGGGCTCCAACAAGGTGGATCATGATCCCTCTGGCATAGGTTTTCAGGGTGGCAGCCTGACCAAAAATGTAGAAAAAAAAGGAAAAGGTCAGTGTTTTTTTACTTTGATAAGTAAAGAAACCCAAACAGAAGGGGAATACCCATGAGTGGGCTGACTCTGGGAAAACCCAGAATCATCAATTAAAACAAGATTCCCTCCTAAATCAGTGACACAATTGAGAAAAAAATTGTGTTTCTGTTGTAGGAAGGAAGCCTCATTCCACTTACAAGCTACCAGCATCACCATCTTCCAGGTGATTTCAAGGCTTTTGTGGGGCTTCTTAATTTAGGGGATTGGAACAGAAACTTCCAATTCACTCTTTATGTGACTAGAAAGATCCTTCAAACAAGATGAGGGGATTTATTCCAAATGGATCAGCATCAATGCAATCATCTTGTTGGACATCTTCACTCTGGCCCCTCTTGAGGAATTCCATTGATTTTGGCTTCACTTTCAAGCATTCCTAATGATCCTTTGGACTTGACATTCAGAAATGCAAAATTTTTTGTGAACTTTGAACTTATTTTTATTTTCACTCAGAACCTGATTTTCAACAAATGCCTTCACATTTCCACTAATTGGTTAATGTGGCCTTTGTGGTTGACTAGTTTTGGCCTTGGACTTTTTTTGTTTTTCTTTATTTTTTTGACCCAGGTTCTTGAATGCCGTCAATATTGTTGATTTGAAAGAAGTTTTTGATGGGCCTCTTGGATGGCAATTAAATGTGATTTGATTTCTGCCTGGTACTGTTGTGCCCTTTCATCATAATTGGACAACACTTTGTCTTCATTGGCGCAATGGTTTTCCATTTTGGATGTTGATCTTATCAAAAAAAAAGGGAAAAGGAAGTGAGTAAGTACTTAAATTAATCAAATTATTGAAAAAATCAAAATTACTTACTTACTTATTAATTTAGAGTTCTTAATCTGTTCCTATAATCATTTGGCATCTACTTCAATGTGCTTGGTGAGTGAACGTAGTTCAATCCCTGGTGCTGTTTATTTTCTGGTTTGAGAAAAGCCTGGACAGGAAACCAAAAACAGGAGACCTTTCATGTGTAATCTTTTGAAATTATGATTACCCCTGTGCATCAAATTTTTTCCCAGTGCTGTACTTATTTTTCAGCAGCCGGCCAATTGGGAAATGCACTTCAAAAATTCAGGACAGTTTTTTGAAATGCATATTATTTCCATTTCTCTTTCACTGTTTTGTGAGACCTGGGTAGAATATGAGCTGGGCATATTTGATTTTGACTTTATCTTCTAAAACATCAGAGATAGGGGGTGGTTTTTTGGAGTGACTAAATTTTATTTTTGTGCAAAATCAATTTATGAGGTTATCTTTTGTTTGAGATTATATTTATACTAGAAAATTCAGTCTGATGCTTAAAGCTAAGGTTTGGTCTACCACCACACCTCATTTTAATTCTGTCTGCAGAATTCTTAACCTATTGAAATCAGATTCCCCACCCTCTTATTCTTCCTATTATTTTTGTCCTTGAATTATATATATATATATACAAGGAAATAACAATAAACTCCAAATTTAAAAAAGGTTTTTGAGTGATTCAGTTGGCCCTGTTGAAATAATGATGATTTATCTCCAAAACTTCCCTTCTTCATTCATTCTTGAGTGTATCCATGTACCAAGTAAAATTTCAATTCATCCTCTCCATTATATCCATATTTTTTTATTTATAGTTGGGTTCCTTTGTAAAACTAAATTTTTTGCTTTACTCTTCTGGATTTTTTTCAAAATTCAATCTTCTTTCCCCTTTCAAATGAAATTTTTGGGTGATGATAAATTCACAACTCCAGTTGTTTGGGAGTCGTGTAGGGCCCCACACAACCTGTGGGAGTTGTGTAGGGCCCCACATGACCTGTGATAGTTGTTCAGGGCCCGATACGACCTGTGGGAGTTGTGTAGGGCCCCACACAATCTGTGGGAGTTGTGTAGGGCCCCTCAATGCGTGGGGTCCTATACACTACTCCAAAGGGTTGTTCCAAACATGTGCCACCCCTGGGGGGTCATACAACCCCCATAATGGGCATTTTTTATTTTTGTACCCCTGTACACAACCATTTAGACCTGTGTACGGGGGTATACAACCCCCCCAGGGTTGTTGAAGAATTTAGTCATTTTCATTTTATTTTATATTTTATATTTTATATTTTTGGTTTTTTTTTTAAAAAAAAATCAACATTTTTTGATTTTTTGGTTGCTTTCTGTTTTTTTATTTAGTTTATTTTGGTTTTTTTTGAAGCCTGCGATTCTTTTAGTTGTTTGGAAGGGAAAACAACTAGATTTGAGTTATTTACAACCATACACAACCCATTTGAGCCGTGTAGAATGCCACACGGCTCATTTGAGTTGTGTAGCATGCCACACAGCCCATTTGACTCATGTAGCGTGCCACACAGCCCATTTGATTTGTGTAGCATGCCACACGACCCATTTGAGTTGTGTACACAACTCAAGGAGTTGTGAATTTAAAATTACCCAAAATTTTTACATTCTGCAATAATATGGTCCTTCATTGCCAAAGACCATTGCAAAGTCTTAAAATTTTATCCTTTTTTCCCTGTTTGAATCTATTCAGGCTTGATAGAATACTTTTCATTTATGCCAACTATAATATTTTCATTCAGATAGTTCTATCTGAATATGAACAGATAGTTCTATCTGAAAAGTATTTGATCCCTTTTGCCTTGATACCTTGAAACATCTTGAAATATTTCAATTGGATTCAAAATGGACTTAAGAAATTCTTTATGCATTAAGTTCCTCCTACCTTCCCATTATCTCATGTTCCCTTGGTTTAAAACTAGGTTTTGTTTTATCAATGTTAGTTTTTGTCAGAGGATATTTTGTTTAATTTATTTGAGATTTTTATGCATTTTAAGCTCCAACCAAGGACCTACTGGTTTAGATTTTTTTTATTAATATTATATACTTAAAAGAAGTACCAGGAAATTCAAAATTGCCCTTTTTCCCTTCTTATTCTTCTTATTCTTATTTTCTTCATTTGCAAGTAATGAGAGGACACAAAGATCCCAAAGAATCCCAGATATCCAGTTGGTCTGGTTGAACTTCTTGATGACATCTCTTACACTTTTCTTTTTTTCCCTTCTCCATTTTGATGACCATGAATCAGTTAAGAACTTTGAATCAATTGTTTTATATCTTCTAGATTTTTATTTTATAGCTGTTTAATAAGGTTCAGAGACAGGATTCATATTATCCTCTGGTTTTGTTCTTATCTTCTTCTCAATTATTTTTTCTCCCAGTCTTCAATTTATCTCATCTAACTATAAATCTTCTTTTACCTTCTCTAATAGTATGGTAATTAATTTTGAAGGAAAGATTATTCTTTAGTCTCCAAATTCAATCCTTTCTTAATTTTAAAATGTTTGCATCTATTGAAAATTGAAAGATTTGTTTCCCTTTATTAACACTATGTTAGCCTCAGTGTGAGCATCTTGCCATAGATTAACCCTTCTTCCTCTATTTTTTATTGAAATGGCTTGAATTATTGAGTTGGATACTTATTTTATTTTAAGAAATCTTGATTTTCTTAGGTCCCTCTTTCTTTCCAGTCTTCCATGGCCCCTTGGTTGTTCAGCTAAAAATTTTGATATTGATATTCTTCTTGATGAAATGAATATTTATATGTTCTAAATCTAATATATAGATTATTTTCAGAAATCTTTTTTAATTCCAAGGACCAAGTATGCACTTCTTCACCCCCACTTTTCTTGAGTGCTTGTTGTGATTTGCCTTCTTTAGTCCTTTTTCTAGATGCATTGATTTTTTTATCTTACCTTTTATGATTTCTCATGATCTGATTTAGTACTTTTATTATTTGATTATCTTTTGTTGTTTTATTATCTTCAATTTGTTTATTATTTTTATTTATATAAGGCTGAGGAATTTAGAGTCTTACCAAGGACTATAGGAATTTAAACCTTGGCTATGAAGAAGTGTGCAAATTTTTCTTCCCCAGGGGTGATCTCAAATGTTTTAGTTTCAGCTGGTATGATGAGTGGAGTTGCATGGCCTCCTATCCCAGTATATTTCATGAATAATTCTCTGGATACCAACCCTATCTGAATTGCCAAATGTTCTGGTATAAACTTTAATTCAGCACCTGTATCCACCAGTGCCTTGATTTTTCTTTCTCTAACCCAGATATCAATGAACCTGGTAGGAATGCACAAGTAAGGTTATTTTCCAGATGCTATTGGAAGTCTGCTTCTGATAGATAACCAAAGTGATGGTTTTTGAATCCATTAATATTCCTGTTCTTCTTCATGCCAGACGAACTGAAGGCTTTCCCCAAGTTCAAGAACCCTTCATGAATCAAATTCTTTAGCAGTTGGAATATTTTTGGGGGATCCAAAGAAGTTCTTTCAAGTAAAGGCTGAGTATCTTCTTAAAAATCTTCCTTTTTGTAATTTCCCCCATTTTTTCAACCTCCTGAGGGTCCATTGGTTCTGACTTTTCCTTGATCTTCTTGACAGGTTCTGGTTCAGGATTCCTAGTAGGCTCCTGTAGTGTTTACTCTTCTGAGTTATCTGATCCCTGTTCCAACTTCACCAATGCTTGTGGGTAGCTGTGTCTTCTTCTTCTTTCCCCTGCCTCTGGTTTCTTGGAATTTTTAGGTCCTTTTAATGGCTCTGGTAGTTCCTTGGGGTTTATTGATCTTTTTCCTGTTTTTTTTTTTCTGCCAAACTTTGGGATATCCTCATTCCCAATTACCTTTTATATTCCTTTGTGTTAACTTCTGGAGGTGTCCAAGCCTCCCAGCTCCCAATTTCCAGAAAGACTGCCACATTGGCTGGTTCTTCCTCATTTTGTGGTATCTCTACTTTTTGGATGGTCCCATCCCATAAAAAAATTTTTCCCTGGTCACTGAAGCTCTCCAGATTTATAAAGGGGATATTTTACCTGTTTGGGAAATAATAGTTGTTCCCTTTCTCAAAGACTATCCTATTCTTGATATGTTGTGCTAGGTCTTAGCAGGTAGCTTTGGTAGGAAATTCATCCTTACAGTAGTAATATATGACTTGCAATCTGGATCCTCCATTAGGAACTGAAGGTCTGTATGATTTTTTCATTCCTTGATTAGTCCTGTAAAGGTGTGGAGGTACCTGTTTCTGATCTAAATCCATGGAGATATTTTCAATTTTTCCTTCATCTTCATGATTTTCTCCCATTATGAATGCTGAAATATGACTTTCTTTTCACCTCCTGGTTTCTTTATGCTGCTTTTAGGGTCTTCTTCTTTATCCTCATCCAAAAATGATGAAGTAATTTACACAGATTCCTCACAAGTCTCCAGGTCTGGGGGAAGGTATCTTCCAGCCCTTGAAATCTTTATTCTTCCTGCATGGGCCAATTCTCTTTCCACTTCCCTCCTAGGATCAGTGGACAAGGCTTTCCAGATGTTTCCCCACTTTCCCAGTTGGTTTTTTCATACCCCATTCCAATGAAATAAATTACCATTTCTTCATAGTAACCAATAAAATTCTTGAGGTCCTGTTTGATATTTATTCATCCTTGCTATTGAGTAATTCTAAGCAACCTCGGTATGCATTCCTCATTGAAAATTCTATGCAAGGTTTCTGTTACCAATTTCTTTTTTACTTCCCTCTACAAAAGATCCCAGTATCCTTGTTAATTTCCGTCCATATCTTCAATAGACTCCCTGATTATATTCTCTTGTACTAAAAAAGTTAATTTTAGAGCTAAATATATTCCTCCTTCCTTCTAAATTTTCGCAATTTTATCTACTCTTTTAATGAAAGTTTCCACTCCTGATCCATAAAATCCAATATCCACTTTTTTCAAATCTAATGATACCCCATTTTGTTAATTATTCTTGATTATTGGATTTTACTGGGAAGATATTCTGGCTGGAAGTCTTTCAGCATTCTGGTTGCTAGTAACTTCTCTTATTTCTTCCCTACCTTGGGAAAATATGTTTTTCCCTTGACTATTGGAGGGGATATCTGATTCCTCAATGATTTCTGCTGGCATTCTGCCAAAGGCTGATCTTGGGGTGAAGGTCTGGAACCTGGTTCTTTGTTGATTGTAGGGGGTTTCTTGGACTCCCTGTGATGTTTTTTTCTTTAAGAATTGGGTTTAAGACTCTGGAAATATTGGCAAGTTTCTCCCTCATCTCTGATTAAATATCTTGCTAGCTCTGAATACTTTTGTTGCAATCTGCATAAAAAATGCCAATCAAAGAGGCATGTGCCAGGTATACCAGGTTTCACACACCTGTAAAACTTTTTCTGATTCACTCTCCCTCAGATAACTTGCTTCTATTCAGATTTACAGCTGTTTGCTTTGATTCAAGCTACACTATCTCATCACCGCTACTCATGAATCAAGACCCCCTCCCATCTCAAAAACTATCAACTCAACAATATCACCAATCTTACTTTCTACTCTTCTTCTCTTCACATTTATTCTTCTTCTTCTTGTTTTTTGATTTATTCTTTACTATTATTCTTAGATACTCTGATAAACACAATGCTCTTCCAAAAACTAGAATCATCTAAGCCCACCAAATAGTTATGATAGTCCTCTTGTGTTTTATGTGATTTAAAAGATTCCTTTTCTTTATCATTTGCATCTACTTTTTTTTTCTCTCAACTAATTTTTCCTATTATTTTCCTCAAGACCAACTTGCTTTAACCACTCAGCTCTAAATATGCTAATTTTTGATACTCAGCCAATCAGTCACTGTCCACAACAGTCTTTTCTAGTTTATTTCTTTTAATTTTTTTCTGAAATAAATTTTTTTGTATTCTTTTATTTAAACACAATTAAAATTCTAAATTATTGGAATCTTCAAGAAAAAAGACACCACAATGGACTCTATCAACCCTGCTATCTTGAACAAAACTGTAAAATCTATAACAATTTCAACTGAGTAGAATTTTACTATATTTAGAACCTGTTTCCACTCTCTAATAATCCTTGCTAAGCAGAAGGAGGAAATCAATATGGGAAGCCAGCTCAATCCCAACTACAAAATCATTCTCAAATCAATTATCATATCCAAGCTATCACCCACTGTCCACACTAATATTATCACTCACAAAAATGAAGGAGAAGCCACTATAATCTTGAAATTCCTGCTCAAACAATCTGTTTTTTCACAACAAGCAAACAGAGCCTTGATCTATAGCAATTTTGTCACCATGAAGTTCAATGAGAACAAAATCCAACAATTTATTACCAATATCAAAACCAGAGCTACCAGATTAATTTAAATAGGAATCTTGATGCCTGTTGACTTAGTCACATAAATGGTTCTCAATAATTTTCTGGCATTCATGAAAAATATCAAGCAAAAAACAAAACATTCCCAAATTGAATTGGAAGTTCCTGCCAATGCAGTTCTGGACCATCTCCACATCCACATGAGTGAAAAAATATGGAAAAACTGCAACCTTTATTCTTCCATGTCCCTGTAAAGGGAATATTCTGTATAATGTAAGCCAAAGAAACATAAAACCCCAGAAAATAACCCCAAGAGCAATGGATTCATGCTCTATCATCACTTTCATCAAACGCAAACCTATGCCAAAGACATTTTCAGCTATTTCCCCACCCTTAAATTCACCAGAGTAAATCTATTTGTGCTCAATTCTGGCTCCTCTATTAAGATGATTTCTGAAAAAAGCTTCTTCAAAACTCTAGAAATTGAGCCAAAAGGAGTGATAAGTACCGGCTGCAAAATGGGCAGGCTTAAGATTGAAGGCCCTGGGTAGATCACGCTCAACTCAATTGATCACAAGCTTCAACTGGAAAATTTACTCTTTGTTCCAAATCTTTCTGTTAATTTTCTCTCTCTCAGGAAAATTCTACTAGATGGCCACAGTTTTTTGGTCTCCTATGATTTGGTACTTCAAACCAGAGGAAAAGAAATAAACATTGCTGGCTGTTATCAAAACAACAATCTTTATATACAATTCCCGTTTCCTGATTCCTCCGCTTTCTTAACCAATTAAAAACTGATTAAAAAATACTTTGATTGCATCAGATAGAATTTTCTTAGAAGTAAGCTCCATTTGCTTGTATCCAGGTCTTCCAACTGTGAGGCTTTCTCTCTCTCAAAAATGAAAAAATCTCATTTAAAACAAAAAAATTGGCCACTTCTAAGATCTTTGAAGAACCAAAATTTGAATCTTCTAGCACCTTTTCTTCCTCATAATCTTTTCATTGTTACGTGTTGACTGTGGTGGATGCATTTTCAAGATACTGCACTGCCATTCCAATACCCTTCAAAGAAGAAATTCCTTCTTCTCTGATTTACTGGTTGAATCTTGAGGCTAAACATTTTTTTTTAATGTACAAAAGATGATTCACTTGAGAGTAGGTACTGACTTTAAAAACTCAACACTCTCACAGTTCTTCTCTTGAAAAGACCTTTTTAGACCCTCACACCCCAAAACACAATGGACTAGCCAAGTGCTTCAACCAGAATATTCTAGACTATGTACACACAATCCTTTACAATTGAGGGATAACGTGAAACCTATGGAATAAAGTTCTTCAAGCAGCCACACTCACCATTAATCATTTTCCTATGCACAGATCATAAAACTTCCATTATGAAATGTTCAAAGACCATACCCTGACCATAAGCTATTTCAAGCCCATAGGAAATCCTTTAGCTTATCATGTTCAACCTAAGGCCACCAGAAACAAGCTTGGCACTCTGGGTAATATCAGTTGCCCAAGTTTACAATCACAAATTGCAATCAAACATAATTTTTGACTTGAAATTTTATAATTTTCAGCCCTAATATCATATGATTTTTGGACTTCTTGCCCATGTCTAAATTTTCATTCAACAGAATAAAAACTTTAATCAAAGAAAGCAGCAAAGAATCCCAAAAGTTGGCATTGTCTCTCCTGAGGGAGACAAGAAGAAAAGTGGATATCCTGAAGAGTTAGAAGAGAAGGAACCCTCCACAGATGAAACTGATGACAAGGGTGACTCACTTGATCTTCACTGTTCTTTGGTTCCCACCATTGGAGTTATTGTGGACCAAACCACAGCTATCAGTAATGAAAATTATAGATACTTCTCTACCAAGGATTCTTCCTCCAAGGGTCTAGAAGATAAAAAAGCTGTGCTTCAAAAAATTGAATATGAATAATTTGGGGAAGATGCAGAATTCTGCTTCAAGAGATATCTAAAAACCACTTTTGACATAAGGAAAAATCCTGGAACTGCATCTTATCCTGCTTGAACCATAATTTCCAGGATCTTTATCAAAGAATTTTTGCAGAAGAGCAGTGTTGATTTATTTGACATCTTTGTGCACACAGACAATTTTCCTTCCCTCTTACTTATGATAATGTATTCCCTGGGAATAATATTAAACATCAAAACATTTGAAGTGATTAGAACCTTTGTTTGTTCTCCATTTTCAAAGGTTCTCTAAATGAAAAACCATTGGAATCTAGCAGAAAAATTTCCTAACTACACCTGAAGAAATATTGGTACAAGCTTTGGCAATCCCCGCTCATTTGGAATGAAACTCCGCCAGCTGGCTCCATTCTCTAGACTATCAGCAGCCAGAATTGGATGCCTGCCTCTTTATCAATACTCACCATTCCTCCTGCCTGCTCTTTCAAATTGGAAATCTAGTTGTGGCCAGAAATTTTGATAGCTTTGAAGAAGGATTACTCTCTTGTTTTCCAGAATCATCTGCAAACAATCTGGATACCTGGCTTGGTATGAACCTAATTCCAGAAAATAAAAAGCTTTCTAATTCTCCCCACCTTGTTTGATATCCAAGGGACTAGATCTTCCCAAGTCAAATAACTGCTGTGCTTTATAGACTTGGCTTGACCTTGGTGCAGGACTAATTTCAGAATCAGCCAAAGAAATTGTTGCCTTCAAAATGCTAGGCATGAACTACCCTATGAAAAAAGGAACTCAAAACTACCTTTCCTAAAGAACAAGACAAAATCTTTCAGCAACAGGCTCCATACTCTCTCAATTGAACAGAAACCCAGGCCTCAGTCAATTGAATGAGGTAATACATTTTTGGTAATATCTTTGCCTTACGTTGGATCTTTCACTTCTAATTTCACCCAAAGATTCCAAGAAAAAACTTTTTCTCTACTTAGATGCAACATGGAAAAAACTCAATGATACAAAGTCTCAAAGTGGCACCACATATTTTGGGAAAAGGTGCCCAATCACATGGACAAGTAAGAAAAAAACAAAAATAAATGTCATCAACAGAATACAAACTAAATTCTGCAGGAGATGGAATTGCAAAATTTCAGAGGATTTTCATCTTGAAAGAAGAACTGGGGCTGGAAAAACCAAAACCAAAAAATTTTCTCATTGAAAACCAAGCGCTCAAGGAAAAAATCAAAATATTTTGGTCAAATGCCAAGACCAAGCAACTGTTCATTAATTTCAAGTTCATCCAAGAATTTTTTTTTGGGGGCTTGATTGTTGTCAATTGGATTCCCTCAGCATGAATTTCAGATGATGTTCTCTCAAAGAGATTCTCAGCAATCTCATTCAGCCAGATCAAATCTGCATTCCTTCAACCTTTTCCAGTTTTCAATCTAACTAAAAAAGCTGAGCTTTTAAATCTGGCTAAAATCTTCCTACAAAAAGATGCATACACCAGGCTTATCACATTTTACAAACCTGCACAAATCTCCTCTCTTAAATTCTCCATAAACTGACTTCCTGTTATTCAGATTTCTAGAATATCTCTTCCATCTAGTCTAAACTATCTCATCACCCCTACTCATGACTCAAGACCTTCCCCCATCTCAAAATGTCTCAACCCAAAAATATCACCAATCATATTTTATTCACCAATCTTCTTTTCTATTATTATTATTATTATTATTATTATAATTATTATTATTATTATTATTATTATTATTATTATTATTATTATTATTATTATTATTATTATTATTATTATTATTATTATTATTATTATTATTATTATTATTATTATTATTATTATTATTATTATTATTATTATTATTATTATTATTATTATTATTATTATTATTATTATTATTATTATTATTATTATTATTATTATTATTATTATTATTATTATTATTATTATTATTATTATTATTATTATTATTATTATTATTATTATTATTATTATTATTATTATTATTATTATTATTATTATTATTATTATTATTATTATTATTATTATTATTATTATTATTATTATTATTATTATTATTATTATTATTATTATTATTATTATTATTATTATTATTATTATTATTATTATTATTATTATTATTATTATTATTATTATTATTATTATTATTATTATTATTATTATTATTATTATTATTATTATTATTATTATTATTATTATTATTATTATTATTATTATTATTATTATTATTATTATTATTATTATTATTATTATTATTATTATTATTATTATTATTATTATTATTATTATTATTATTATTATTATTATTATTATTATTATTATTATTATTATTATTATTATTATTATTATTATTATTATTATTATTATTATTATTATTATTATTATTATTATTATTATTATTATTATTATTATTATTATTATTATTATTATTATTATTATTATTATTATTATTATTATTATTATTATTATTATTATTATTATTATTATTATTATTATTATTATTATTATTATTATTATTATTATTATTATTATTATTATTATTATTATTATTATTATTATTATTATTATTATTATTATTATTATTATTATTATTGTTATTATTATTATTATTATTATTATTATTATTATTATTATTATTATTATTATTATTATTATTGAAGAGTTGAAGAATGACTATATTTCCATGAGGGATGAAAAGGTAATGGTAGGCTATGGAGGAGCCTGATGAGGAGGAATAATAAGGCTACCAAGAGTCAATAGAGAGGGGATAATTCTTTTATAGTCAAGAGGAACTGATCTGAAGAGGAGGAAGGGGCACTCCGGTTTAGTTGTCTGGTGATCAGATGGGTTTCATTCATGGTCCAAGGGTAGGACCAGTATTTAAGCACAACTAGAGAACCCCAAAGGGGGCTTAAGGCAGCAGGTTAAGGACAACTAGAGAGCCCCAGAGGGGGCCTGAGGCAGGGTTAATGAGATAATGAAAACAGCAAGTTAGAAGTAAAGGTAACTAAATTTTTTAGTTACAGAATAAGAACAGAAAAAGACAACACACCACCTTAACTGACAAATTTAGGAACCAATTTGAGACCAATCAACATTTCAGAGATTCATGAGAATTGAGAAGAGAATATGAGAATGAGAGATATGAGATTTGAGAAAGGATGACAAGACACCACCTTGTCAGCATATGAGATGGGGAATGAAAGCCTATTTTAAGAGGAGCAACTAGGACCTCAGGCATAGTTGCCTAGCATGATATGGGAGAATAGCATTACTATTTTAAGAGGAGCAACAAGGACCTCAGGCATAGCTGCCTAGCTTAATGGGGAGGATGATATGATGATGATGATAATGGTGATGATGAGGGTAATGGTAATGGTAAAGCTAATATGATAGTGCTGGTGATGGTGATGATGATGGTGATGGATGATGGATGGGATGATGATGGTGATGGGAATGGTAATGGTGATGGTTTTGAAATGGATTGGTAGCAGTTGTAGGATAATGGTGGGTGATTATAGAATATAATAGTAATGAATGTGATGGTGATAATGAAAGAGGGTGGAGAGCACAAAGCAGATAGTATTGAACATAATGGATGAGAGGATTCCAACACACCAGCCTGTTCAATACTAGATGGAAGGAATGTTGTTATGATGTTGAGGTTGATTTGAATTTTGTTGATGGTTGATGTTGGTTTGGAGTGAGTCAATGATAGATGTATTGATGTTGGAGATAGAGGTAGTAGGGATGTAGCGGGTGAGGTGGATGAGATGGAGGGGAGCGAGCGAGTGGTGATGTAGCATGAGGAGTGGATGAGATGAAGCAAGGAGATGTAGCAATGAGTAATGTAGCAAAAGGTGGAGCAAATGAGATGGAGGAGATGAAGCGATAGGTGATGTAGTGTGCGGAGCAATGGGAGAATGGCAAGGGTGACAGTGAATATGGAAATGATGGAGTGATGGTGGTGAACTGATGTAGGGGATGGAGCGAGTTGGGGAAGTTGAGTGGAGCAATGATTGATGTAGCAGCAACGGCTTTGCAAGCAAGGGCCTAGGGTAAAATTGAGGGATGATTGAGGTTGCCATTGAGGCAGAAAGAGAGGAGGCGGATGAGCAATGAAGCGAGCGGGCAAGGTGGAGATGCAAGCGAGAGGGAACAGCAAGTAGTAGTAGGGAAGTGCAGTGAATGAATTGCGACAAAGTCGCGATCAAGGTGGAGGAGCAAGCGAGAAGGAGGAAGGGTGGAAAAAGAAACGGCCAATGGCGATCGACCAGGCGGAGATGGAGGTGAGTAGCAATTGAGATTGCAAGCGAGGTTAAAGAGCAATCGAGGTGGCAGGATGATTGCAAGCGAGGACTAGCAAGGGTATGCCTTGAGGTGCTGATGGACCAAATTAAGGTAGCAATGGACAAGCAAGGAGGAGAGGGAGAAGTATGTTGCGGATGATGGAGAAGGGTGATCGATGCCTCCAGCGAGGAGACAATAAGGAACCAAGTAAGAAGTTGTTGAGAAGCGGATGAGGTCGTGACCAAGGTGGAGTTGGGCGGCAATTGAGGTCATGATGGAGATAGCAAAGCTGGTGCAAGAGCAAGGGTGAGTAAGATAAATTTAAGATGAGGTTGCAATCAAGTGTTGCAAATTGATGCAGCCAGCGAGGTCGCCATCGAGGTAGCGAGACAAGAGGCAGAGGAGCGGGGAGGAGAGTGCGAGGTGGATAGGATGGTGAGCAGAGATCAATGTCGCAAGCGAGATTGCCATCAAGGCAGCGAGGATGACAAGGAGGTAGCAAGTAAGAAGTTGTGAGGTGATGAGAGTGCAAGCGATGTGGAGATCGGCAGCTGAGGGAGGATGCGAGTGATATGGGGAGAAGAGTTGGCTGGTGGAGCAGCCAAGTTGATGTTTAATGAACCAGGATTACTGCCAATTGGAGGCGATGATGAAGGATTATTGAAGGGATTCAAGATCAAGCCAGGCAGATTGGGAAAGAATTGATGAAGACAACTGGATGGATTGGGAGCATGAGAGGATGAGTCCTTGAGATTGACCAAGTCAGAGGATTGATCCTTGGTTCTTAACTTGGGGTCAGAGGGAGATTGAGCGGTTGGATCAGAAAGGACAATGAGAAGCATCGACAGCGTCACGAGTGAGGTGGAGATGGGATGATGTTGAGCAAGAGGAGATGCTAGGATTAGCCAATCTGGTCAGTCCAAAGTAATGGGCCAGAGGATGTGTGGTAATCAAGAATGAGGGCTGAGGGATTTTGCAATCAAGGTGAAGGAAAATGTTGCAAGAGCAAGGTTTTGGAGTGGAAGTGCTGGCTTGGGTCATCCATGATCTGGGCTTGCCATTGAGTAGATCACCAACCTGGGTGGTGACCAGATTGTAGGGTAACAAGCCGATGATCAGGGTCCAGAAGAACGGTCTCAAGGGTAATCTCAGGACACCCAAGGCCAGGTTGAGGCCGGCGTAGGGGACAATGGGTAAGAATCAAGCGATGAGGAGGTAGGAGGAGAGTTCCAAGGTATCGTATCGATCAATGGAGCCGGGTAGTCTGAATCAATTGATGAAGGCCAGCAATTTGGGCAAGAGCCTGATCACAAACGGTCTGAGGATAGTCAAGGCGATGAGATAGGCTAGGGATGAGCCGATGGCGGTGAGGAGGCAGGTGAGGATGGTGGAGAACCAAGTACCGTAGATGGCGCCAATGAGGATGTTGAGGAGGACGGTACCGGGGATTGAGAAGGCCTGTTTCCAGATGAAGATGAGGGAGAGGATCAAGGTGAGATGGAAGAAGGGGAGTGAGTAAGGATCTAAAACATAGAGTTTGAGGTCAATCAGTTCAGCTTGAATGGAGTCAATGGAGGTGGGCAACCTGAGGGAAGGGATGGTGGAGATGGCAAGGGTGATGATGAGGATGGATGATAGGATGATAGGATGATGGATTGAGGATGATGGGCAGATGGATGAGTGGGGTTGGAGGATGGAGGTTTAGAGCGGGTATGAAGGTGGAATGGATGATGAATGATCCAATGAGAGATGTAGTAATAGGAGTTGCAAGGCTGAGCAGCAAATTGGCAAAGGGGCGAGATGGGTTGAGAAGATAATGATAAGTAAACCAGTTGGAACAATGAAGTTGACTGGATAGCTTAGTGGGATGAGATTTTGGCTTTTAACCGTGAAGAGTTGAAGAATGACTATATTTCCAGGAGGGATGAAAAGGTAATGGTAGGCTATGGAGGAGCCTGATGAGGAGGAATAATAAGGCTACCAAGAGTCAATAGAGAGGGAAAAATTCTTTTATAGTCAAGAGGAACTGATCTGAAGAGGAGGAAGGGGCACTCCGGTTTAGTTGTCTGGTGATCAGATGGGTTTCATTCATGGTCCAAGGGTAGGACCAGTATTTAAGCACAACTAGAGAACCCCAAAGGGGGCTTAAGGCAGCAGGTTAAGGACAACTAGAGAGCCCCAGAGGGGGCCTGAGGCAGGGTTAATGAGATAATGAAAACAGCAAGTTAGAAGTAAAGGTAACTAAATTTTTTAGTTACAGAATAAGAACAGAAAAAGACAACAATTATTATTATTATTATTATTATTATTATTATTATTATTATTATTATTATTATTATTATTATTATTATTATTATTATTATTATTATTATTATTATTATTATTATTATTATTATTATTATTATTATTATTATTATTATTATTATTATTATTATTATTATTATTATTATTATTATTATTATTATTATTATTATTATTATTATTATTATTATTATTATTATTATTATTATTATTATTATTATTATTATTATTATTATTATTATTATTATTATTATTATTATTATTATTATTATTATTATTATTATTATTATTATTATTATTATTATTATTATTATTATTATTATTATTATTATTATTATTATTATTATTATTATTATTATTATTATTATTATTATTATTATTATTATTATTATTATTATTATTATTATTATTATTATTATTATTATTATTATTATTATTATTATTATTATTATTATTATTATTATTATTATTATTATTATTATTATTATTATTATTATTATTATTATTATTATTATTATTATTATTATTATTATTATTATTATTATTATTATTATTATTATTATTATTATTATTATTATTATTATTATTATTATTATTATTATTATTATTATTATTATTATTATTATTATTATTATTATTATTATTATTATTATTATTATTATTATTATTATTATTATTATTATTATTATTATTATTATTATTATTATTATTATTATTATTATTATTATTATTATTATTATTATTATTATTATTATTATTATTATTATTATTATTATTATTATTATTATTATTATTATTATTATTATTATTATTATTATTATTATTATTATTATTATTATTATTATTATTATTATTATTATTATTATTATTATTATTATTATTATTATTATTATTATTATTATTATTATTATTATTATTATTATTATTATTATTATTATTATTATTATTATTATTATTATTATTATTATTATTATTATTATTATTATTATTATTATTATTATTATTATTATTATTATTATTATTATTATTATTATTATTATTATTATTATTATTATTATTATTATTATTATTATTATTATTATTATTATTATTATTATTATTATTATTATTATTATTATTATTATTATTATTATTATTATTATTATTATTATTATTATTATTATTATTATTATTATTATTATTATTATTATTATTATTATTATTATTATTATTATTATTATTATTATTATTATTATTATTATTATTATTATTATTATTATTATTATTATTATTATTATTATTATTATTATTATTATTATTATTATTATTATTATTATTATTATTATTATTATTATTATTATTATTATTATTATTATTATTATTATTATTATTATTATTATTATTATTATTATTATTATTATTATTATTATTATTATTATTATTATTATTATTATTATTATTATTATTATTATTATTATTATTATTATTATTATTATTATTATTATTATTATTATTATTATTATTATTATTATTATTATTATTATTATTATTATTATTATTATTATTATTATTATTATTATTATTATTATTATTATTATTATTATTATTATTATTATTATTATTATTATTATTATTATTATTATTATTATTATTATTATTATTATTATTCTCCTTCTTCTTCTTCTTCTTCTTTCATTTCTTCTTTAATGGTGTTATTATCTACTCTTGTTACCATGATTCTCTTCCAAACACTTGAATCATCTAAGCCCACCTACTATTCATGTTAGTCCTCTTGCATTTGGTGAGATTTAAATGCTTTATTTCCTTTATTCTTTTTCCCTATTCTTTTTCTCTATTCTTCTGTTGTCTCAGCTTGTTTTTCCCATTATTTTCCTCAAGACCAAATCTCCATAACACTTCAGCTCTGAATCTTCTCATCTTTTATTCTTATTCCATTGGCCACTATCCACAACAGTTTCACTGGTTTCTTTCTTTTCCTTTTTCTGTGCAATAAATTCTTTCATATCCATTTAGTTCAAAAACTTTCTTGGTATTCCTTTAGCTCTTTGTGGGGTCTATCGGGTGGTTTTATTTTTCTTACAGTGCTTTCTCAATCCTTATTATCAAAGATATAGCTTCCTTATTGATCTATTCAGTTCCATTCAGTTGTTCCTTAATTCCTTCAAGTATCTGGTAAGGGTTCTTCTTGCTGCCTTCTGGATTTTGATCTCATTTCTTCAGGCTCATATCTGACCAACCCTTTTTGTTTATTTTATAGGTAATGATCAATCAAATAAGAAGGGGAAAATCCACTTTTGGGAAACCAATTGTAGAAAATCCCTTGGGATTTGTGAATTAATTAATTTACAAAATATCTTTATGGAATTCCTTAAAGTGTAATTTAGTTTTACTTTTACTCCTTTAGAGTAGTATGAAACTAAGGTGATTTTGAATTTCCTGCCCTCCTAAACCTATATCAATTCCACACAATATTTTTTTGAAAGGTTTCTTTGAGGCTTAAAATAGCTCTCAGATCAGGCCTAAATTAATTATTACATGTTATTTATAGGATTTTTGAAGATTAAACCAGCTGCATATTGATTATTGGAAGTGATTTTTATAATGAGGTTAGGAAGTGCATGAAGTATCTTGCATATATTTCTGTGTATACAGATGTGGTATTTGATGGTTTACCTGTTGCACTGCCCCTGGTTTGTTGATTTGTTGTTAGTTTGTTCCTGCATTTAGTATTTATCATCTTGCATATATTAATTCTGTGTATTTTTTGCACAGCCTCTGTTTATTTGATTAGTTTTATGTTATTTTCACGTCTGAGGTAAGATTTTATTTCTTTTTATTATAGTGAAAATGTATTTCCATGTCTCTTTCACTGGGTTGTGATACCTGGGTGGGATCTGATCTGGCCATGGTTGATTTTTGCTGTATCTCCTAAGCAATGAGAGATAGGGTGGTTGTTGGGCTGAGTGAATATGGTTTATTTTTGGTTTAGAATACACTTATGAGTTTATTTTTGTATTGAAATTATATTTATCCTAGAAAATGGAGTCTGATGGCTACAGGTAAGGTTTGGTCCCCAACCCAACTTAACACTGTGCACAGCATTTATTAACTGTATAAATCAGAATAGCCTTCTTCTTTTCAGATTTTGGTTAGAATTACATATAGAAAAAAATGAAATAACATTAAAACAAAAATTTCTATTCCAAAAGTTTTCATTAGGTATAAATTATTTTTGATCAATCTTATTCTCTTTCAGATTTCCTTCAACATGATTTGTTTGAAACAAAACACACTTTCTTTATTTTGAAACTGAATTTAACATTTTCATGTTCCAAAGATACTTAAGGTATCACCAAATCAATATTTTACTTCTTTTGACGCCTGAACATGCTAAATGTTTATCTAGGAGCCACAGGATCCCTTGTACTAAAGAAAAAATCACTAATAGTCTTAATGAATAAAGAGTTAAGTGAAAAGGAATAAAACCATCATCTTTTGCTTTCATTTGCTACTGGAGAGAACTTTCTTTTCTCAACAAAAGAAATTCCAGAATTAAATAAAAAATCTTAAAACTTTTAACCACATCGAAAAGCTCCAAGAAATCTTCCACAATCAATGAAAACCAACAAAAACCTTTGAGCCTGGAAATGTCTCAATTTTTGATAAAAAAAATTATGTTCAGGGGTCTGTTTCATGTTTCTGAATATTTCTCCCTCTAACCTTATTTTTCAGACATAATCAAGACAATCAATGAAATTTCTCTAGTAAAATTCAAAATTTGCAACATCTGTGAATATTATGGCCAGAAATTAGCTTAGTGGCAGGATGAGCAGTAATTAAAGCAAAAGAAATGCTGGAAACCTTTTTTATATAAAGGATAATGGGCTCTCACAATGGGGAGATATGTCAAATAATTGATTGGATGAATTCAAAAAGATGGGGTGAAAAACAGCAGGGAGAAGGGCTCCTTAAGTAAAAAAGATTGGCCTCTTGTGGGCACATAACAAAACAAGAGAAAAGGAAGAATTTCTGCCCCAAAAGGGTTCTACAGGCTCTACAGGCCTTTTTGATTGGTTTGGGAAGCATCAGCCAACATGGAAATGCTCCCTGAACCGTTTTGACTGGACCTTTCCGGTCAATTTTGGTTTTTTCACCCTTACACTGCTGAACCAGCCCCTTTACTGTTCAATACCTGGTCTTTTTGTCCCTCAAAACCAGCCCTGTTACCTCTGTGACCTCACTTACCAGGCTGGTTGCCTTATGCAACCAGCCACTGGCCCTTAAAATGGACCAGGTGGGACCCAGAACTCATCTGGGTCCAGCCTCAACCTCACAGGGGGGGTGTAACCAAAAGACATGCTTCATCCCCCCTCTTTCCTACCTAGGTGACCAGCGGGGGTGTTAAAATCCCACACTGGTTGCCTGGGACATGATTTGCCCCAGGCGGACCATCAAAGAAGGTGGGCTTGAGGGTGATCAGGTCCCTGCAGCCCTTGGCCCCTCCCCCTTGGGAATGGTGGGGGGGGGGGGCAGTGAGCACCCCGCTTGCTGGTGGGAGGGTGGTCAGATCTCCCCCACCGCTTTGTTCCTTCCAGCACCAACAGGTGGCAGGGTGATGAGGTCCCCCCCAACCTGGCTGCTTGCTGGCTGGTTCTAACCATCCAGCCTCCTTTACTACCCCTTGCCCCTTTGCAATGACAAGCAATAGGAGGGGAGGGAGCCGATGCCCCTAACTGCCAGCCGCAACCAGGGTGGGGGGACTCCATTTGGAGTTCCTCTTCCCCCTACAATGGCCCTGTGTGGGCTTTTGGGCCCCTAAACGGGCTGTGAGTAAGAAACAGTGGCCCTGAGCGGGCAACAACACAGGCAAAAGCCCCAACAGGCCATCCCATCCCAAAACCAAGAAATGAAAGCCTTGGAAGGCCAGCCTGGCAGGCCAAGTATGTCCAAAATGATACTTGGGCCCATGAATGCTTCCACAAGCCCGTCTGGCTGTGTTTGGGCATACACCCCACCAAGCCCATTGAGGCCCTTGTACCAATAGGTTTATCTCATGTGTATTGGAGCCAGTTTCTAGAAATGTGTGACATCCACATAGGCCCGTGTGGTTGTCCCATGGGCTGTAGAGGTCTGTTTGTGAATCCCATTTGGATTACACCTATATCTAGCTGACATGTGAGTGCAAATGTATTTTAACAACATCATCAGTCAACCCATAATTTCCAATAAACCCTTCAAAATATGTCACATTTATGAAAATATCCTAAAAGTAAATGGATGAAAAATAATACCCTCTCAGTTCCTTTCTAAAAATTGATAAATATTAAGCATCAAAAAATCCCAAAATAATCCACAATACCATGTCAATAATCCACAGAATTCACTTCTAATTCCTCTTTGAACTTCAACAGTCCCCTTTAAAATTCAGCAGTTGTCAAAAATAATAATCAAATTTCAAAGAAACATGAAAAATTTAGCTTAAAACTGTATCTCCAATTTTTAACTACATTGTAAATCATAAAAGTTCAAAATCACTGATTTCCACTCCATCCCCCTTTCCCCCTCCAAGCCTCAAATTTAAAATAACTCAGCCTGCTTTTTGAAGACCTTTACCTAACCAATCCCCTTTCAGAAACAATGTTTCCCTTTGAATTGAAGCAATTTTATCACTAGTAAAAAATACCTCTATAATGAGAAACTGAAATTATTTTGACCTTTTTGTTGGAACTAAGAATACCTCTATTGGTACCAAGGATTCAAGAATTAGAATAATTTTGATTGAAATAAAGGAAGGGAATACTATCAATATTTGCAAAATCCTGGAAATTCCTGATGTAAGCCTGATCCTACTCTCCTTGGCTCAAGTTCTTGAATCAAAAATCTAAATTTAAAATTCCTTCTCAATAGGTTTATTTTGTTTTTAAACAGATAATATCACCATAAATTGGATGAATAGGATTTCTTCTTGAAGCATTTTGATACTGAAATTCCAATGCAATGGTGTAATGATGCTGGGGTGTGTGCATAGATATGATGTGGATGTATGGATGGGACTTTTTGAATTTTTCTGGATGATGATCAACAAATAGCATATATGGTTTTTGAAATATTTAATTTTTATGAAAACCATCATTTTTAAACACCCATTTAGGGTTATTTCTATTCCATAAAACTTCCATTAAAAATGGCATGTTTGGTCAAAAAAATGGCAGGTTGCTAATAGCATATTTGCTAACTCTGATGAACCCTACTATGAAATTTCATCTTAGAGTAGTTGATATTTAATTTTGTGTCTTAACATTTTTATCCTGTTTGAAACAGAAAAGCTATATGGGTGTGTCTCTAAATTGTAATTTATCTTTTATCAAAGCTGGCTTCATACTTGTTTTTCTATTTCCATATTCAGCTTACCTTTTTATCTATCAAAATCCTCATTCATTGCCTATAAATATGAAAAGATTGAAAAACTTCCCACAAATCACCTGGAATAGATATACTTGTTTTTTTATTATTTACCAAAATTGTGTTATCTTCACCTCTTGAATGCAATTTGGTCTGCTTTTTTCTATTTTTTTCAGTCTGCTTTTTTTCAGTCTGATTTTTTTTTCCAGTCCATTTTTTTCCATTCCACTTTTTCTTTCCAGTCCACTACTTTTTAATCTGCTTTTTTTTGCATTCTGCTTTGGTGGCATTCTATAGCCTTGGGATTGAGAACTGTGTTGCAGTCATTGTGCTCAGCATTGGATACAGATGGGCTCAGAATTGGCTGCTGCGGGATCAGGAGGGTGGCCTTGGAGGCAAGCGCGCATGGTGGAGTTTGGATGCAAGCAGAGTTCATGGATTACATGGAAAATTTGAATTGAATCTACTGGTATCTGTTGAAAAAGAAGGTGGTTGCAGGCCAGACGTTTGCAATGAAGAAGGTGTTTCTGGCTGGACTTAGACCTCAAATCTGGGTGTGGGTGCAAAAGCATCTGTAAAACCACAAATTGGTCAAGCAGTTGTTTGATGGGATCATTGCACTCCTCCCCAACTTGGAAATTATCTGCTTGGCTGTGGAGAAGCGCTAGCCGCAGTTCCACCCTCAACTGAAAGATTTCTGGCGCTGCAACCAGCAACAGCTCCACAAGTGAGTGAAATAACAAAGCTCCTGAAGGACCTGAGAATTGGTTTGAATTGGATGACAGAATTGCAGTGTGCCCCACCACCCCACACTGTGGAAGGCTTTCAGCCTCCTAACACACCTCAAAATATGTTCTTGACCCAATTCTTTAATTACGGCAGTGACAATAGAAACTGGAAATTGGGGTTCAAAAACTTTACAAAAGACTTTAATGCAGTATTGGTTTGCCAGTTTGGGATGGGTTTCATGTTCCCAATGGGAAAGACAATAAGCCCAACCCCATGCAGCAAGTGTGGACGCGTGGCCAAGGTAAAATGGAAACTGCACAGGTGTTGCTTGGCATTGTCATGGAACTCTCCAGAAGTGGAAGCCAAAGTAAGGGCCTTGGCAACAGACAAAATGGTGTGAAATATTTGAAGTAATCAAAAACCCAGACCCAGCTGTTATTTCATAAGGAAGACAAAAAGGATGAAAAAGATCACAAGAGACACTTCAATGAAGGAAGAATAAATCTGACAAAAGAGTCTTGGAAATAACAACAGGCAAATGTAGTTTTACAGGCAGAATTATGGCCTCTAAATAGACTAAGTAGAGCTATGTGCACAAACAGCTAAATAGCTATCCAATAGAATCTGTACAATTTTTCTGGTTGAAGTAGGAAAACTCTGTCAATACTGAGGATGAGTTGAAGAACTTTTAACTACCTACATTTGTTCTATATGTTTGGTTGTTTTCTTTTGTTGAGTTGAAACATCCTTACTTGCAAGTGATGGGTTGAGATCCTATGACAAGTTAAACTAGGCAAGTGAATGGATGAGATTGGATTTCAAGATTCCAAGCGGGTTCTGTTTTACTTCCAGTGGTTGGATTGGATAGGTGACAGTTAAGTAACAGGAGTACAGGCAGTGAAGGTGAAAGAACTAAGCAGACAGAGACACTAAAGTAGCTACAAGATGATACTGTGAAACTACATAGTATGCAAATTAAGCAGCTAGCAATCAGAGTAAGAGAAATGGAACCAAAAGAGAACTAGATAAAAAATAAGAAACCAAGCAAAATAATCAACACGCCAGCTCAACTCATCATCAGTAGTTGAAGTTAAGAGACAACATACTTAGCCATTCTAGAAACAGCAATGGCACTTGCTGCCTTGGTCAGTGGATTGGCCAGAATGTCTTGAGATGAGATTAGTTTGATTTGAATCAGCTAGCTGTTCCATTCATTTTTTCAGCTCTTCATTTTAATATCAATATACTTTGCATGAGGCTTAGTTCCATTTTTTTTATTTTATCATTTAATCCTTTGTTATCAATCAGATTCAAAGGAGAATCAAAAGTAGTTTTCCATACTTTCAAGATAAGATTATTGAACCCTCTGGCTTCAAGATAACTGGCCAAGAGTGAATGGCACTCTGATTTGGTGGAAGAAAGAGAAATACATACCTGACGCTGGCTTGTCCAGCAGAGAATATTTCCTTTAAATAAGGTAATGAAACCAATTTGAGAGAGATGGGTGTTGGGGTCATCTCCCCATGCTGCATTTCTTTATGTG
The DNA here is from genome assembly GCA_025617555.3 of Puccinia polysora. NCBI lineage: Eukaryota > Fungi > Basidiomycota > Pucciniomycetes > Pucciniales > Pucciniaceae > Puccinia > Puccinia polysora. The sequence continues at coordinate 36,200,704 of CM062613.1, read as the reverse complement.
ACCAGGTGGTTTGAGTTGCTCTTAGATCTGAAGATTAGCTTGTAATCTATTGTTTTTATCCAATAGTGCCAAAATTGAATAACCTCCCTCCAATGGAGGATTCCCATATTTTCCAAAAACCCTGCCAAGTTTGAAACAGCATAGCTGATGTCAGGAAAAGCTAGATTGGCTATGAAGTTTAGTATTTCTATAGCTGATCAATAGTTTGAATTCAGTCGCTTGAATTGGTCTATCTCAAGTTCTGTTGCTGGTACCAGATGAGAGCCAGTGAGACCTGGGTTTGAAAGCAGTTTCGCATTCAGAATATTCAACTCCTCAAGCGCCTTGAGAATGTGATTTGGCAGGGAAAGACTGATTGAGTTCTCTTCTTTCTCAACCTTTATCCCAAGAAAATTTTCCACCTTCTGAGCCAACAAGTCTTTGAATTTATCCAAAAAGAGATTCTTGAATTTGTTCACCTTTCCCACCACCACTAGACTGTAAATATGAAAGAATAAGGATGTGACCCCATCTTCATGATGATATAGACACAGGTAAAAATCACCCTCCTTAAAACCAACACTTTTTATCCACTCATTAAGGGTCTTGTACCAATTGAGGGTAGCTTGTTTGAGACCGTAAAGTAAATTGATAAGCTTGAGGTACTTTGCCTTTCTCTTTGAACCAATGGGGGTTTTAATGTAGACGTTTGCCTCCAGCGGTGCATGTAGGAAGGCCCCTTTCACATCAAATTGAATTATGGGAAGTTTCTTATCGACAGAGTAGATGAGGAGAGCTCTGAGAGAATCTATTTTACCAGTAGGAGCAAAAGTATCAAGGTAATACACCCCATAGCATTGATTAAAGCCTTGTACACATACCCAAGATTTAAGTGAGGTGGTGACAGTTTCAAGGTCATGTTAACAGCAGAAGGACCAAGTTGTGTTGAGGGGAATGGTAACCTTGGATTTATTGGAATCTTCCAACACTCCCAGTTCTTCAGAAGTATCCAGTTCTTTATCAATAGGCGCTGTCCATTTGGGAATTTTGAGTGCCTCTTGGATGGATTTGGGTAAGTTTGTATGGTGATCCGGTAGTTTTAGCTGATCTTGATTGCAAAGTTTTGGAAGGAGCCTCTCTTCAACCAATGAGTTGGAGCTTTCAGAGTCTGAGAAAATTACATTCTCCTCAAAAGGAAGTTCCGGCTTGAAATTGTGAGAAGGTCCTGACTCCAGTGCCTGGTCTACCAATTCTGGTTCCCTTTTGGTGAAAGTGCTCATTTTGACCCCAATATTTTCTTCTAAGTTGCTATTTAGGATAATGATCTTGGACCCTTGAGATTTCAGGAAGAGCACATGCTTGAAATTTATGATCTTACTGGACTTTGAAAGAACCTTGTAGGAAAGCAGTCAAGGGTTTAAACCCAACAGCGCACCTTCCTTGCCTTTTTCACTTAGCTTTGGGGCAATTTTTGTGTCATTCAGCAAGTAGATACAGGCAGTTCCAACATTTTTTAGATAGTACTTTGGCAGAGTTTTACCATGCATCAGTTCCCAGGGGGTTTTCATTCCAGCTTCTTGGGGAAGTTGGTTCAGCGCAAGACAGAAGCTTTGAATTATCATATTCCAATGGCTTTTGGGAATGGAGGATGAACTGGATACTGATTAACACTGTGAAACTACATATAATTCAAACTAAGCAGCTAGCAATAAGAGTACAAGAAAGTGAACCAAAAGAGAAATAGACAAAAAATAAGAAACCAATCAAAATAATCAACAAAATAATCTACAAATGGTTGTTCCAGATAAGATGGATGTGGATGCAAAGGAACACTCATCACCTTTGTCCCCAAAAATAGTTGCATGTGACCTGGTTGCAGAAGGGCTACCAAAAAATTCTGAAGGGAACAAGAAGGCCCAGTATATTGCGCAGAGGGTGATGGGTAACAAATCCCCAATAATCTTGAACTCACAGGAATTTTAGTGGTCTTTACTTTTGTTTTTTATGAAATTTTACAGGATCTGTGCGATTGTACTCAGCGGAGGACCCCTTTGATGGTGTAGTGGGTGAACATGGTGGAAGAAAATGAAGATTGAGCATTATGCTGGTTAAAATCTTGCTTGCTTATGTCCCAATGAAGATAGCAGGAAGGAAGGTGTGCAAAATGGCGGACAGAAGGTCAATGGTGAGCCCTTTGCCTTCAAAGCTAGTTGATGATTTGGGTTTTGTTTGGCAGATGTTCTGAATGGGACTCCAGGAGTTGAGTTTCAAGGAATGTTGTGTGGATAGGGTTGTTGAGGAGGAGAGGGTTGAGCTTGAAAGTGTCCAGAGACCTTTTTCCTTCCTCTTGGTGTAATTTGTAGATGTTATCTTGGATTGGCCATTCATGTTTGGGTTCTGGTAGCAGATGGTCTTTGATTCTGAGGTGTTCACAGAGGCACTGAAAGTGGAAGACCTTTCCAGAAGATGGTTCAAAACTAAAATTTGCAATTACAGAAGGGGAAGTGGGTTCAGGGACTGGCAACTGGAAAAAAGGCAATTTTTATGGAGTGGCAAACTGTGAAGGTCAGCCCACAGATGATTTTTTGTAGTTTACCAAGGGTACCACGCGCGGCAAGCTCCAGCCTTGTGTGGATGGTTGACTGGCAAGTAGCAGGTGGAAGATGGCTTGCAAAGGGCGCACAAGGCAGAAGTAGGTTGCTTTCCTCTGTGTGCATCTATGGAAGGTACCACATTTTGAAAGCCCTTTCATTGTGCCACACTTGTGAGCACAGGAAAAATATTTTGTTTTGTAATATCTAGGAATTACAACAGGGAATGCGTGCAAATGGCAAGGTGTGTTTCCCAGAAGTACAACACAGCAGCGCAGGAGGTCTGTCCTTTTAAAAAGCAAATTCTGCAGGGGTTTAAAGGGCCTCTGCAGCCAATCATTTGGTCTTTGGATCCCTGGGAAACACCTTTGAAAACATTTGGGTGAGTGAATTGGTAACTGTGGGTCACAGAGAAATGGATTGTGGCTCTCAAGTTTGGGCCGCCAGATTGTTTGAGCATGGAGGAAAAAGACTTCCTGGCATTGGTACTTGTGCTCTGTGAGGAGGCCCTTGCCTTGGGTCCCAGAGAGAAGTTACTGCTGAAGGGTGTTAAAATATGGATGCACTCAGGTAATGTGCATGGTAGTTTGTAATCCAAATTGGATGCACAAATGGGCCTCCAAGGCCCATTGGACATCACGTGGGCACCATGGGCCTATGTGGATGTTACTGGTTTTGGGAATTTGGGGGAAAAAACACATTTTCCAGCTCCTTTGGGACACGTGCCCTTATGAGCCCGCCAGGGTGAATGGGCCACTCAAGATAGATTGGCCTATTTGGGCAAAACTGGGCCAAAGGTTTATTTTGGACATACTTGGCCAGACGGGCTGGCCCGCCAATGTATGTATTTTGCCGCTTTTGGGCCGCGGCGGCCCATTGGGGCCACCGCCTGTGTTGTGGCCCGCTTGAGGCTGCTTTTTTCTCACCTGGGCTAGTTGCGGGGCCATTATATGGGGCAGGGGGCTTTGTTTGGAGTCCCCCCACCCTCTTGTGTGCGGGGCCGCGGCCCAAGTTGTGTTGCTTGGTTGGTTGCGGCCGCGGGGGCCGGTGGCCCCTCCCTCCCTCCATCCCCTTGCTTGGCCACAAGGCAGAGATGAGGATGCTTGGTCTTGAACCAACCAGGCCAGTTGCAACAAAGCAACCGGCAAGGTGGGAGGGGAATTGATCACCCCCCCCCCACACCCTGAGAGCAAGCGGGGAACTCTCCTCCCCCCGTTACCAAGGAGGAGGCACCACAGGCTGGGGGGACCTGATACCCCTACAGCCAACCATCATTTCCTGATTGCTCCGGGCAGGCAATGTCCCAGGCAACCAGCGGGGGATTTCATCACACCTGCTGGTCACCTAGCTGAGAGAGGGGGGGGGGGGTGCGTCTGTCCGCCTGTTACACCCCCCCCTTCTGTGGGTTTTGGCTGGACCCAGAGGAATTATGGTTCCCCCCTGGCCATTTAGAGGCCCAGGGGCCTGGTTGCAGGAGGCAACCAGGCCTGTGAGTGTACGGGAAGGGCCATTATGGTCAAAATTGAGATGTAAACAGGTAACATAGGCAGGTTGTAACAGACAAACAGCCAGGGTATGAACAGCAACAAGGGCTTGTCCAGACCAGTAAGGGTGGAAATACCAAACTAAAAAGGTACAGGCTGGTCAAAAGGGTTCAAGGAGTAATGCCAAGTGGGCTGAGTAAGCCCAAACCAAGTAGCAAGGCTTGTAGAGCCTGTAGACCCCATTTGGGGCGGGATTTTTGCCTTTTGCTTGTCCTTACATGAGATCCACATGAGCACCATCTTCTGTATTTAAGGAGCTCTCCTCCCTGCTGTTTTCCATCCATTCATTCACCAATTAATTCACATTCACCACTGCGCCATTGCCTCTGCGTCATATTTACGATCAATAATAAGACATTATTGTCTTAGCATTTCTTTTGCTTTAAGTACTGCTCTTTGAATAAGCTTGTGTGCCAATAATTCTCACAAAGGGTGAGATAGGTGAACCTATTTCATACCAACAGTTCCGCAAAAGCATTCGTAGATTATGCAAATTCTGATACCATGGATTGTCTGGGAACCCTTCCTTGTGTAGTTTTTCAAAGGTGGAAGTATGGGGCTCTATGAGAATTTGACGTTGAGCTAATCTATCCCAATATTTGCAGTGGGTAATCAAGACAGTAACTTTTTGAGAATTCTTCATGATCTACAGAAGCTTGATTCATTTGAAATCTTGGATGCAGGGTTTCCCCCATGTGTTGAAAAGTTCTTGGAGTCAATGGTAGTTGGCATGGTTTATGGACTGGTGGATGTAATGGTTGGCTACAACCAGCGGGAAACTCACCGCTAATTGCAACCACTAATGGAATTTAATTATAGGCTTGGAAGGATGCAGCTGACAGGGCTACATCAAGGTGCAACCAATGTGGTGGCATTTTATCAGTCCCAGATGATTTGGATCTTGAGGGAAAATTTTCTGGAGGGGTTCCATATTTCCTTTGAAAACACAGGCATAAAAGATCAAAAGATGGATTATGGAGGCACATGTAAAAATACAGATGCACTTAGGTAATGTGCATATTATTGTGTAATCCAAATGGGATTCACAAATGGACCTCCATGGCCCATTGGACATCACTTGGGCCATGTGGGCCTATGTGGATGTTATTGGTTTTGGGCATTTGTGCACCAAAACACGTTTTCTAGATCATCTGGGACACAGGCCTTAGCAGACCCACCAGGGGGGATGTGCCACCTTAGCCAGACATGCTTATCTGGGTATAACTGGGCCCAAGCTTTATTTTGCACATACTTAGCCAGACGGGCTGGCCTGCCAAAGTATGTATTTTGTGGTCTTTGGGCCTTGGTAGCCCATTGGGGCCGCTGCCCGTTTTGCCGCCCACTCAGGGCCACTTGTTTCTCTCTGGGGCCCAACGGCCCGGGCAGGGCTGTTGTATGAGGCAGGGGACTCTATTTAGAGTCCTCCTACCTGCTGTGTGCAAGGCCAGGGCCCGGTTGCCCCACCTGTCTTGTTGTGGCTGCGGTGGCTGGTGGCCCCTGGCTCCCTCCCTCCTCTTGCTTGGTTGTGAGGGGGAGGGAGGATGTCTGGTCCTCCCCCTCATCAAGGACCAGCAAGAGGCTGGTTGCATGTGGCAACCAACCAGGGTGGGGGGGGGGATTTCATCACCCTCCCACCTGTTGGTGGTGGAGGGAATGATGCGGTGGGGGGGACCTGATTACCCTCTCACCAAGCTAAAGTGGGGGGCTCTCCCCCCCCCCCTGTTACCAAGGGGGAGGAGCCAAGGGCTGGGGGACCTGATCCCCCTCCACTCCACTCTGTTTGACGGTTCTCCTGGGGCAAATTGCGTCCCAGGAAACCAGTGGGCAATCTGACCAGCCCTGCTGGTCACCTTGGTAGGAAAGAGGGGGGAGGCGGCACGCCCTCTGGTTAAATCCCCCCATGTGAGTTTGAGACCAAAACCAGGTGAGTACTGGGTCCCATCTGGCCCATATGAGGGGCCAGGGGCTGGTTTCATGAGGTAACCAGCTGGTGAGTATGAACAGAGGGGTAACAGGGCTGGTTGTAAGAGACAAACAGCCAGGGTATGAACAGAAAAAGGGCTGGTTCAGCCCAGTAAGGGTGGAAACACCAAATCCAACCGGTAAAGACTGGTCATAAGGGTTCAGGGACTAATTCCAAGTGGGCTGAGTACGCCCAAACCAATGAGCACGGCTTGTAGAGCCTGTAGAGCCTATTTGAGGCGTAATTTTTGCCTTTTGCTTTTCATTAAATGAGCTCCACATGGGCAACATCTTTTATATTTAAGGAGCTCTTCTCCCTGCTGTTTTCCATCCATTCATTCACCAATTCATTCACATTCACAAGTGCGCCATTGCCTCTGCCTCATATTAAGGATAAATCATAAGAGATTATTGTCTCAGCATTTATTTTGCTTTGAGTACTGCTCTTTGACCAAGCTTGTGGGCCAATAATTCTCTAAGCTAATTGACCAATAATTCTCACAGCAAAACCATGGTCAATGCTCCTACAATTGATTGGTTTGTCTGGGAATAGGAAAAAACACTGGAGCAGATTTTGTTCTGGATCAAAGAAGTGTGACTTAAAGTGTTGGGAAAGAAGTTAGCAGTTTGAATCCCCATGATCAGGGTCTTGGGACACGTGTTGGCTTTTGATGACAGGGGGATTTCTGAAAAGAAACATAACAAGTTTCTTGAGTGGCCAACCCTGCAAACAGTGCTAAAAATTCTTTGATTGTTGGGATTGTGCAGCTAAGTCTGCAGGTTTATCAAGAGTTGTGCAGTAATGAAAAGTATGCTTAGGACTTTGATGCAGAAGGGAGAACAATGGGAATGTACCCCCAGATTCAAAGGTGCATTCCAGAAGCTCAAGTAGATTTTTGATTTCAAAATTGTGCTCCAGGACCTTGATTAAAACCCTGGGGGTTGACTCAAGCAAGTTTGGGGTGGAGGGTATTTTACTTCAGGAGGATTACAGGAAATATTTGCCAGTTCTCTATGAGTCTGTTACTTTCACTGAAATGGATATCTGCTACTCACAGCCCAAGTTGGAATTGTGCAGGGACACCAATATTGTGAGGAGGCTTCAAAGCCTTTTATGGGGAGTTCACTTTGAACTTCTGGTGGATGCAGAGGATTTGGATTGAATAATCAACTTTCCAGCACTGCTGAAAACTCCTATGACCAGGTGGTTAGTTCTCCTTCAGATTTTCTCTTTTTTCATTGTTCATGTACTGGTTAAACCATTCACAACACCCATCATGCTGTTGCATTACACTTGGTAGTATTCTTTTGAGGGCACCAAGCCTCTCATAATGGAAGCCCTGGTTATTTTGGTGGGGGTTATGGGAGCGGAGGTTCAGCTCCCTCTCTGGAATTCTTAACTGTCCACAACTCTTTGTGCCTACCTGCGGGATTTCTGGTTTCCATATGGTACTGCAAATGTGGTTTAGTGGGAAACATTTACCTGCAAGAGGGTCAGCTGTGTTGGTGGAGTGCTCTGGTTCCTTTCCTGGTTTCCAAATTGAGGATGGACCAGGAAGTGATGTTGAGATTTCTCAATGATGGCATTGGCCATTGGTGTGAGATTGAAACATTGAGGAAAGTAAAAGCAAGGTTCTGGTGGCCAGGGGTAGTACACCCGGTGCAGGGGATGGGGTAAAATTTTCAAAGGCTTGTCAGCGGCAAAGTTTGAGGCTGGCTGGGGAAGTGGGTGACCCTATGTGAAATTATGCGCTGTTTAGATGGGTCTCTCCAACATATTCCATATTAAGGCAGGGAAATTTACATATATGATTTTGGCGCTGGTAAGTTTGTCTGGATGTTTTGACGCACATCCTCTGTTGAATTTTCTGGCAAAGAAGCTTGCGTTGTTCCTAGAGGAGGTTTGGTTTGTGTGGTATGGGTTGCTCCATTTGGTCATGGTGGATTGATTAGTGGATCTTTGGGGTTGCCTGGTGGTGTTGGTTCAAGGCTGCAGTTAAAGTTTTGGGCAAGTGATGGAGTACTATCCAGAAGGCAACGGTATGATCAAGCAGGGCCATCAACCAATCAAGGATTCCATTGTAAGAATTTGAAGGCAAGAAAGTAAGAAGTGGCAAGAAACCCTCCTGGTTGTTCTATTTTCAGATTGGATCTTGGTGAAGCAGTAAAGGGGCTACTTTTCATAAAATCTGATTTTTGGGCAGCTCCCCATCCTCCAAGTGGACATTGAGCTGGAGAAATTCCTGAGCTATGAGTGGTGGAAGGTCAAGACCTCTGCAAACTTTGTGGAAGCTCAAACCAAGCAACTACTGGGGTGAAAAAAGATGCTGCTCAAAGGCACAGAAAGGTTGAAGAAAATCTGCACAAAGTTGGTCTGCTACTGGGACAAGCGCGGCTCCCATCAGCTCTGGGAGCCATTGCAGAAGGGTGAATTGGTTTTTTTGTACAGTGGCTAGACAAATGCTGTGGGACTGTTATTCAAAGCAACCAAACCTGGTTAATTCAAACAATTTAGATGAATCCCCAGGTGTTGCAATCTTTCTGTTGAACACCCCATATTCAGACTACCGCTCCATCCAACCCATTGCCACATCACCATCAACTTTGTTTTCTAATTTTGATGTCAGACTACTCAATCAATATCAAAAAAAAGATGGTAATTAAATTTTTTGTTTCTTATTCTTCATTTTTTATTATGACTCATGGGTTCTTTTTTTTAAATTTTAGTCCTCTTTGGGAAATAGGTTGTTTCAAAAGGATCAATTTGGTCAATCTATTGGACAAGGGTAGAATTTTGATTGTGCAAATCAATTCTGGAGAAATCAAAATCAGACCAACTCAAATTTAACCTAAGACCAATATAAGCTCAAACAGCTCAAGGCACCTGAAAGCTGAAAAAGAGTGCAAAACTTGAATAATATGACCATCAGATTCCCACAAGCTTGAGTAAGCATTTACAAGTGGTTTCAATAAATTCTGGCCTAACTATCTTAACACTATCATCACCATATCACCAAGATCAAAAATCAACATCATTCAAATTCGGTTTGAATGATTTTGAGAAAACCTCAGAATTTATGCTTCTTTCATAAAAATCATTCCTTTTGATCTCAATTCATGCCCTTATCAAGAACAAAAAATATCAATGGTACAGAATTTCTTGATTTTTTTTCTCCTCTGGCATGTTGTTTGATAGCTTTGTGCTTTATGATATTTTTTTAAAAACATTATAATTTGATATTTTTTCAAATTTCAATTGTTTTACAATTAAATTATAGATGCTGAAATAAATAATCCCATGAATAAATGTAATTAAACACCTTTTTTTTGAACAATGAATCTAGCTTGGAATACAGGCCTGAAAATAAATGGACTGTTTTAGGTCAGTCAGTCCCATTATTTCTCTCTACCCACTGTACAAATGGAGCCTGGAGTCTCTTTTTTGGGAAGCTTTTTTCCAACTGGTGGAACATGCCCTTCTGCGGGGCATCAAAATTTGAAGGGGGGAGTTACCAGCTCAATGAATTGGGCGGGTCTCTTCTCAAGGACAGGGCAGCGGCTTTGCGCAGGGGTCCACCTTTTTTGATGAGAAGGCAGGAGAAAACAGTAATTTCAATTAAGGAAGCTTATATTTTTGAAATCCCAAAAAGGTGAAGCCCGGTTCTTTGTCTTCAAACAAGCCCATGCGCAAGGTGCTGCTCCGGATGATTAGGAGGTTGAAGACCTCTGGTGAGGGATGAGGGTCTAAGCTTGATTTGGTGAGGGGGTGCTCTAGCCTTTTTAAACAGCTGTATCAACTGGAAAAACCAAATTTTTGGTTTCCTTATTGCTTTTCTATTGTTTTGTTTCCTTGTATTATTTCTGGAATTGGGTTTTAGATTTTCTACTTAGATTTTCAGGAAAGGCGTCAAGGCTGGGTCTTTTTATGCAAGGACAAGGCCCATGAGAGGAAGGCAGGACAAAGAGTTGTGTGATAGTATAGAAGGTAGGATAGCGCATAAATATATATATATATATAATATAAAAACAAAAAATTATAGGAAGGTTGGGGTGGAATGGTGAGTATAATTCTTGGTGTGGTTAATTATATAGTTGGTGATAGTGTGTTCTAGGTGGCCTAAACAGCTGGAACAACTAGAAACCCCAGATTTTCCATCTCTTTATTTTTTTCTCTCTCTTGTGTTTTGCTTGCCTGCTGGTTGTCCATTTTTTGTTTGTTTGTAGAAAGGGGTAGGGGGAACTGGGTGGCAGTTCTGCTGGGGCAGTACAGGTACCTCTCTGGGAACTCAGTTTGATAATGCAGACGGGTGCACCAATCTATCTAAAATGCAGGGAGCTCTCCCAAGGGCACAGACTAACAAACTGGGTACCTTATGGATTTCTCATTGCTGCGCAGCTCTTGCACTGGGAAGGAAGCTGGGGAATGGACCCTATTTATCTCTCTCTCACTTAGTCCAGAGGACGTTCTTGCAATGGGCTCTCATCTTGCTTGAAGGGGCATGGAAAAAAATTCTATTTCTTTGAATTCATGAAAGCAGCAGATAATTTAAAGAAGGAGGAGAAAAAAAAAGGGAAGGCACAAGGGGAGGCAAGACACCTAATTGGTCTCCATCATCTCCACCATTTCCTTTTGTTTTTCTTTGGTCAAGTTTCAGAAAACCACCAGTAGTTTTCCCCGGGAAAGGGTGTTGTGCTTGCAAGGGATGGAAAGGAACCCTTGGATTAGCATGCTCAACCAATTGATAAAGTGATCAAAGCACACTGCCAGAAGGGCCATCCCAGAAGGGATTCTGGGGATATCTTTGGCTTGGTACAAATTCTCCAGAGTTGGTTTGCAAGGCGCATGATCTTGAGGATCCAGGGGGAAATGTTTGGCTGGAGGCAAGTAAAAAATAACCACCTGCTTGGGAGATTGAAAGCATTGGCTGTAGGCTGGTGAAGTGTGGGTGTGGTCCTCCAGTTCTGGTGAGTACCTTGGGAAGGGTGATGGGAACAGGGCTTCTGGGGGAGCTGTTTCAGGTGCTGGACAAGGCGGAGTGGGAGGAGGTTGTAGACCAAAAAGTTCCTGGGATCATGGAACCAAGGCCGCTTGATTGATGTGGATGTGCTTGATGTTTCATTCCTCTGAGGTTTCCAATTCCTCCCTCTGCAGTGGTCTTGCTTGGTGGAGGTGGGAGGCAGATTCTTTGTTCTTGCAAGTTGAAGGTTGAGGGGGAGCACAAGGCCAGCCAGGAGAGGTTGTGCCAGGAGGGGGATTACATGACTACTTTGGGATAGAGTTTTTGCTGGAAACCACAAACAAGTTGCAACAAGCTTTTTTGCGGGGGCAAGGTTGAGGCAGAGGCGGTTAATGGGGCATAAAATCACCAAGCAAGCAATTCCAATGGCCAGCGCTGCAAGTGCTTCATGCACAATTTCCAGGGATGAGGGTGCAGATGGGCCCATGGCGGGCACAGTAGCTACACAAAGGGGGCATTATGGGTGGCAGATTGATGGAGGAGTGGGTTTGGAAAGATGGATAGACAACAGATGGTAGCCTGGGAGGGATGTGGGGCAGGATTATGTTTTGGGAAGAATTCTGGGGACAAAACTCAAGCTGGGGGGATGTGGTGGCATTTTATAGCCTTGGGATTGGGAACTTTGTTGCAGGTTGCACCCTCAGCATCAGATTTGGATGGGCTCAGCATCAGCTTCTGTGGGATCATCACATCAACGCAGCCAGGATCAGCATCTGAAGTTTTGGAAACTAAAGTGTGAAACCCTCACTTAGTCATCCCTTGGTTATGGAGCCAATGGTTCCAGCGTCTGTAAGATCTGAGGATGCCCCTTTAAGAGATAGAGAAAAGAGAGAGGTGATGATGATGATAAAACCCCCCCCAACTGTTGTCTGATGTGCCCCCCCTCAATCTGGGTTGAGGGAGCTGGTGTTTTATTCCCTCCCCTTTATCCCTGACCTAGGTACAAACAGGAGAACAATCTGATAAAAATGAAGAAAAAACCCTAGAACTAGAACCATAACCAAACCTTAATCCATACCGCCCTATCCCTTCAGCCCACCTTCCATTACACACATCTGGTTTGTCCTTCCCATGGCGTGGCCCTCTGCCGCACGCTAATTGAAGTTCACCATGCTTGCCTGTATCCTCCCAATGCGCCATTGTAAATATCCCAGTCCTGTTGGCCGGCCCTTGCTTGGGCGCGGCTTCCCACATACATAGCCCTGCAGTTGCCCCACTCCTACTACTCAAACTAACTGCCTGCAAATGTGGTTGGGCCAGCTCCATTACTGAGCCTTTAATAACCAAGGGGGTTGCGGCCTGCCTCCCCTAGTCAAGCCTAACTGGCAACTGGGTCCTGCTGTGCCTACTGCTGAGCTCCGCAGCGGCCACTGCTGAGAGGGCACGCACCCCAATTTCCAAGCCTGACCTACCAAATGCTGAGCGCGCAGGCCGCAACGCAGTTCCCAAACCAAGGCTATATAATGACACCACATCCCCCCCAACTCAGGTTCTGTCCCCAGAGGTCTTCCCATCACTACCTTGATCATTCTTGCTCTTCCCCATACCAGCCACTACCCCTTTGCGCCCTTCCCCCTACCCCACCAAATACCTCCCTTTCTCATTGCCATGACTCTGTGCAACTTCTGTGCCCAAAACAGGTACGCATGCTTGCTAATCCCTGGCTGTTGTGCTTTCACTGCTTTTTGTTGCGGCCATTGTTTCTGCTTGCTTAATGCAGTAAAGCCTCCACCCCAATCTGGCCCCAGCCCTTGGCTGTGCAACAGGGATTGTCCGGACACATTTGTGGTTTTGGACAATGACACAATTTCAGAGGATTCATGGAATCCTCTGGGTTCACCACTTTGGGGCCCGCCTCTGAGTGAGGTTTGCGACTTGGCTTTGCCTTTTTGTTACCCTGGGCCTCCCTGGTGGGGAGAATCCCTTGGGATTGGGTAAAATTTAGCAAATATCTTGCTGGCAGTCACTTGAGGGGGAATTTAGTACTACAACTATGGATAAGATAGAAAAATAATAAGGATGGTTTTGAATTGCCTGCCCCTCTAGGTACTATAGTAGTCTCACAACAATAAAAGAAAAGAGATTGGAGGCTGATTTTCAGATAGAGTTGCTACTATAGTAGTCTCTATCAGACCTAGGATCAATGTATTCAAGCTTGATAAGGAAGGAATGGTGGAACAGATAGTGACTTGGAGGAATGAAGCTGAGTAAGGGAAGAATCCTTTATCTAGTCTTATCCTTTAAATTTTTTATCTTGTTTTAGATTGATTTTATTGGTTACTGATTGATAGTCCCTTGATGATACAGGTGATGATTTGAATAAAGGTTGAAACGGTTGAGCCTATAGTTGATAACTGAGGGTGATGGAGGTGGATGATGATCAAGTTAGGTGGTGATGATGGATGATGATGCTCAAGGTAGGGGATGATGATGATGGATGATGATGATGATCGATGGTGATGGTGATGATTTATGATGGTCAAGGTAGGTTGGGATGATGGATTATGATGATGATTGATGGTGATGACGATGATTCAGGATGATGATTGATGCTGGTCAAGGTATGTGGTGATGGTTGGTGATGTTCAAGTTATGGCAAAATGGTGATGATGTTCAAAGGTATGGGGTATTGGGTAAATAATGGTGGTTGTGGATGGTCAAAAGTTTGGGTTATGGGGCTGGTCATGGTCAAAACTATGTGGTATTGATGATGGATGGTCAAGGGTATTGGTGGTGGTTGATGATGATTGTGGTGATTGATGATGTTGATGATGGTGATGGTTATGTTTTTGGTATGGGATATGGGATTGGTGGTGGTCACAGTATGGGTTATGGGATAATGGTTGAGGATGGTAAAAGTATGGTCTAAGAGTGCCTAGGAGGCATGGTGATCCCTGGAGGGAAGGATGGGGGGATCTGATGGGACCTGGATGGGGGAGAGAGGCCCTCTATTTACAGAAAATTCTGCCCTCAGGGCTGCCCCTGAGGGTCTCCCTGGTACAGTGAATACAGTTCATGAGGCATTTTTTCTGGTCATAGGAGGAGGCTGGGCAGGATCTAAATGCATGTAAACCCTTGCATGCATTGCTGTGATGCATTGATACAGGTGCCCCCTGCATAGATTACTTCTGTATAGAGGTGGTTGGTCATTTGTTTGGTCCTTCATGCAGTGCCTTGCATTTATTTCTTCTGTATACAGCTGTTTTTTTGGTGCTGCATGCAGTGCCTTGCATATATTTCTTCTTTATACTGCTGGAGGTTTGTTTGGTGCTGCATACAGGGTCTTGCATATATTAATTATTTATATTGCTGCAATTTTGTTTGGTGCTGCATGCAGAGTCTTGCATATATTGATTATGTATACTTCTGCAGGTTTGTTTGGTTATTTATGGTTTTAATGTATGTGGTACTTTCCTGGAGTCTTCCAAGGTATGGTATGTGGTATGTACTTGGAGGCTTCCAGGGTATTTCCATGAACCTTCACTGGTCTGTGACACCTGGTAGGGTATGGGTAGGCCAGGGTTGATTTGAGCTGCATCTTCTAAATCATGAGAGATAGGGTGTACTTTAGCTGAGTGAATAGGGGTTATTTTTGGTGTAAAATCCATTTTGGAGGTCTTTTTGATGATTTGAGCCATTGTTATACTAGAAAAGTGAGTCTTATGGCTATAGGTTAGGTTTTGAAGCACCACACCGGAAGGAGGACTACCCAGACTTTGCAGCCTACCAAGTTTCTCTTTGTTACTGGGCCCACCGCGTCTGTGTAAATCAAGGCGCAAGGGAACCGTGCGTCAAGGGGATACTCAGAAAACGCACAGCTCCCCCTCCAGATCCTCCTCTGGTTCCTCCTCCGGCTCCTCCTTCAGTCCCTTGGGCTGCTCCTGACCTGGCACCAGACCCCAACCCAAGGTGTTCACCGGACCCGGCGGTGTAAGACTCCAAACGGTGCTAGGCCATGGCAGTTCTGCGGAGGGGAAAGGTGCTGTTTAGGCTGCCCTCCTGAGTGTTACAAAAATATTTAAATGTAAGCAAGATCAAGGTCCAGAACCTGGTAAATGAGGAATCAAATAGTAGAGGATAAGGATGATAATAGTTTGGTAGCGACGGAACAGCACTATCTGAGACAAGATTATGCAGGGAAAAACTTCAAAAAAAGAAGTTAAAGTCTTCTTAGAGTTCAAAGAACAAAAGCTGTTGTATGTAAACAACGCCCACAAGCTAATAACTCTGGTCATAAGCAAAAGATTGGGGATGATCAACTCAAACCCAAGCAACCTCCAGGTTCTCAATGAACCTGCCCAACCCTCCGCAATCAAGCGCTTGAAGGGTACCAGATAACTGAGGGTGGCTGTACAAGACAAAGCACAATGTTTAAGAAGCTCTAAAACAAACAGTAACTGATTTGAAGCAAGGATAACCACAACACTTCTCAAGGGACTCAAGAGTAGGATGGCAGAATGCAACTCCAAAGAAGCTAAGGGGAGGTATAACACTCCAGGTCTTAAGCTTAATAAGACCTCTTCAATCAATCGTGATTGGCTCCAGAAAGGTGATTAGGGATCAGGACCAGTATGGTCAGAGAAAGGGATCAAGGAGTGGTATAACACACTCAAAAAAAATTCCAACAGACAGAATTTTTCTTCAACCAGCAAGGCTATTGGTTGGTGATAAGGATCAGGGATCAAGGGTTTGAGTATGGAGGCT
This sequence comes from Puccinia polysora, assembly GCA_025617555.3. Taxonomy (NCBI): domain Eukaryota; kingdom Fungi; phylum Basidiomycota; class Pucciniomycetes; order Pucciniales; family Pucciniaceae; genus Puccinia; species Puccinia polysora. Next base: position 36,184,906 of record CM062613.1, on the reverse strand, counting down.
CAAGGATCAAGGGTGTGCTGATTTCATTCTGGATCATTCTATGCTTCAATGCTGATGGATTCAAAAGGCAGGGGAGAGCCCCTCCTTATATGGGCAGGAGGCCCTGTTAGACTATGTACAATGGATTCTACAAATAGAGCGGAAAAGGGAAGACAACCATGTGGTCACTTGCGTCTGTCTGTGGATGGGCGCGCGCAACAATACCAGAGTCACCCACCCCTCGTCCGAAGGCGGATGGGGTGGGAAAGAGAAATGAACCAAACCGCTGCAGATGTCCGCGGGCGGTAGTTGGCACTCTTCACCCCTTCCAAAAGTGGAAGCGGTGTGGAAACTTTAGGGGGGCAACACCCCAGAAGTCGTCCTTGAGTTCTGGAAGTTATTGATCAAAGCGTCTGTAAGGAGATTGGATGCAGCCGTTCAAGAGAGAGAGAGAGAGAGAGAGAGAGAGAGAGCAATAATAAGATGAAATCCTTCCTTTCCAATCCAATCCAATCCAATGCCATAAAAAGTGATATCCTAGAGTGCATTCCAGTCCGTGAAGTGAAGTGAAGTGAAGTGAAGTGAAATGAAGTGAAGTGAAGTGAAGTGAAGTGAAGTGAAGTGAAGTGAAGTGAAGTGAATTGAAGTGAAGTGAAGTGAAGTGAAGTGAAGTGAAGTGAAGTGAAGTGAAGTGAAGTGAGGTGAAGTCCTTCCCCCCCCTTTTTTCCTACAACCCAGAGTTGAGAGCAAAGTATTTAAGTCCTCCCTCTCAACCCTAACCTAAGTACAACCACAAGTAAGCAAGAATGATGAAATACAACCCCTAAGCACAGAAAACTAGCCCAATCCTACCCCTCCATCCCTTGCCCCATAACCCATGCCCCTCAATATCAACGTACTCCCGGCTTGCCTGCCCGCGCGCGTCCGCCCAACAACCCGTTCCAGGTATCCGCGTAACCGCGTGACCAAATCCGCGCGTCTTGCGATGCGCGGTCTGCCTGGTCCGCGCGAGCTGTCCAATCCGCGCAAGCTTTCCAATCTGCGCAAGCCTTCCGACCCGCGCAAGCTTTCCAATCCGCGCAAGCCTTCCGATCCGTGCAAGCTTTCCAATCCGCTCAAGCCTTCCAATCCGCACAAGCTTTCCAATCCGCGCAAGCTTTCTGGTCCGTCCAATCCGTCATCTCCCGTCTCCAGGTGCTGAGCCCGACCCAACCGCTGCTGGGCCTACCTGACTGCTGCTGAGCCTGCAGCGCGGCTAGCTTTGGCAAGGCCCTTCCCATTGCTGAGCGCGCCGCCTGCAGCCCTTTCCTGACTCGCGTCCATAAAAGAGCACCACATCCCCCCCCAACTTGAGTTCTGTCCCCAGAGATCTCCCACCATCTCACCTTCCATAGTTATCCTTTCTCCTTTGTATTTAGCGCCTATACACAAAAATACATACGTTGTGCGCGATTGAGTAGCCTTTGGGCTTGTGAGTCCCTGAGCAAGAATAAGAACCGCGCGCAATATCCGCGCCTTGAAGAGAGAAGATCAGCACCAGTGAGAAATTGGAAAAGGTGAGAAATCTGCGCCAGTGAGAGTCTGAAGGTGAGAAATCCGCGCCAGTGAGAGTCTGAAGGTGAGAAATCCGCGCCAGTGAGAGTATCTGCAAGAGTACATGGGGAGACCTTGGCGTGCCAGTGTGCGTACACAATCCTTGAGAGAGACAGGAAGAGGAAAGAAAAGAAAGAAAAAAAAAGAAAAGGAAGAATGAATAGATAAGAAGGAACAAGATTTTTTTTTTTTTTTTGAGCCAGTGTCCTGCATCCAAACTCCAACCTTCCATCCCGCGCTAGCTTCCCCCCCAAATTTTCCGCTGTCCTCAGCCAACCGCGCCCCACCCATTGCCAGATCTGCGGCGCGTTGCCTCAACCAATCCCGCAGGGACCTTTTTTGCAAATTGTTGTCCCAAACCGCCTAGGTGCACCTCCCGCCGCCAAGACCCTCCTGCATCCTTTGAAATTTGAGCCTATCCGCATGCAAAACCCAAACAAAAGCAAACACCCCCAGACGTCCTTAAAACAAAACGCCGTGGAGGAGGAAAGAGGCTTTGAAACCCTTTCAATCCCAGCTCTCTCCTCCCCCACCCCGTCCACACAACATTCCTCGCCCTTTGCCGTTCTTGCAGCCTTGTTCTCCCCTACGGAGATTTCTGACCGCTCCCTGCCCGCCAGACCGCGCGTGACCACTTGATCCTTCCACTCCGCCCCACCGTCTGTCCATTCCGCGCCCGTCCTTTCCGTTGCTGCCACTACCCTTTCCAAATGCGTGCTCCCCGCCGTCGAAGAGGTCCGGCTCGGGTTGTGATTCTCCAACGCATTGTCCGTCTCTTCCGCCGCCGCATGTACTTTCTTTGCAAGATCCGTCCGCCGCTTGCCAATTCCCAAACCGCACGGAGCATCCATTTCCCTTTCCATTTTCCTTGCCTGCTTCCTGTCAGTAGGCCGCACCGGTTCCATCAAGTCCCGCTTCCCCAACACGTTCTTAGCCCCCACTGGGGAAACCAATTCCGCGTTTGAATCCGCTGTCCGGTCCCTTTGTCCCATCCGCCAACGGTTGTTGTCTCCCCATTTGCGCACACGCGGGGCGCAGACGCGCTGGGAGACTGAATACTCTCCAGATAGGCCTCAAGGCCCCTTGCCACCTCTGCAAGTTTGCTAGCCCAAGAGATGGTTGCCGGTTGTGGGGCTGGAACATACTCTGCCCTGTACTACTCCAGTTCCGCGTAGTCCACTTCCGCTTGCAACCGGATCCCATTGCGCGCGCCTGCCTTGTAACCCAATTCCGCGGATGGCTTGAGATTGTCCTTCCGAAAGCAAGAACCGCGCCTCCCCCATCTTGCCAGCATGTCCTCCTTCAGTTCCGGCCAATCCAGGTTCAGGTAGCCTCCCATCTCCTCCACGTCCCGACGCGCTTCCGCGTCCTTGATGAACAGGACAACATGGTGCGCCTTCTCAAAATCCAAAACACCTTCAGAGTCCGCAATTGTTTCATACCGTGAGATGAATCGCTCCACTTCCACAATGTTGAGTCAAATATGTGGTTAAATCCATGGGGTAGCGCGGAAGCCGTGGGAGGAGGAAGGAAGAGAAGCGGCTGTTGGTAGCATCCGTGAGTACCTTCAAGAGACTTTGACAAAAGATCTTTCCTGGCCAGACCCCCAGATGTGGAAACTTTAGGGGGGCAACACCCCAGAAGTCGTCCTCAAGTTCTGGAAGTTATTGATCAAAGTGTCTGTAAGGAGATTGGATGCAGCCGTTCAAGAGAGAGAGAGAGAGAGAGCAATAATAAGATGAACTCCTTCCTTTCCAATCCAATCAAATCCAATGCCATAAAAAGTGATATCCTAGAGTGCAGTCCAGTCCGTGAACTGAAGTGAAGTGAAGTGAAGTCAAGTGAAGTGAAGTGAAGTCAAGTGAAGTCCTTCCCCCCCCTTTTTTCCTAAAACCCGGAGTTGAGAGCAAATTATTTAAGTCCTCCCTCTCAACCCTAACCTAAGTACAACCACAAGTAAGCAAGAATGATGAAATACAACCCCTAAGCACAGAAGCCTAGCCCAATCCTACCCCTCCATCCTTTGCCCCATAACCCATGCGCCTCAATATCAACGTAGGCCCGGCTTGCCTTCCCGCGCGCGTCCTCCCAACAACCCGTTCCAGGTCTCCGCATACCCGCGTGACCCAATCCGCGCGTCTTGAAATGCATGGTCTGGCTGGTCCGGCAAGCCATCCAATCTGCACAAGCTTTCCAATCCACGCAAGCTTTCCAATCCGCGCAAGCATTCCAACCCGCGCAAGCTTTCCAATCCGCGCAAGCCTTCCGATCCACGCAAGCCTTCCAATCTGCGCAAGCTTTCCGATCCGCGCAAGCTTTCCGATCCGCGCAAGACTTCCATTCCGCACAAGCTTTCCAATCCGCGCAAGCTTTCTGGTCCGCGCAATCCTTTGTCTCCCGTCTCCAGGTGCTGAGCCCGACCCAACCACTGCTGGGCCTACCTGACTGCTGCTGAGCCCGCAGCGCGGCTAGCTGCGGCAAGGCCCTTCCCATTGCTGAGCACGCCGCCTGCAGCCCTTTCCTGACTCGCGTCCATAAAAGAGCACCACAGCGGGTGGGAGAGCCCCAGGAAAGGTGACAGATGAAGTCCATGAGAGCGCGGATGGGCGGATAGGAGATTGGCTTGAGACGGTTGAGTAAATCCTGACGGCCTTGAGATTCACAACTGATAGATCAAGTGAGATGGGAGATTTGACGGATCCAAGGATTTGCCAAATACTTTGGGGTGCGGTCGGGATGGATTTGGTAAATCATGGATGAGCGCCGCGCGAAGGTAGCAATGAGGAGATTGGGACGCGCAACAACAAAGATGAGGACGCGCAACAACAAAGATGAGGACGCGCAATGACAAAGATGAGGACGCGCAATGACAACGGCGGAGATGACAAGCAAAGCGCAACGGCAAGGATGATGAGCAACGTGGATGAAGGACGCGCAATGCAGGCGGATAAAGGACGGTTTGGATGAGCCTGAGGATAAGTTGTTTGGCCGGATGGTATGTTTTTGCACAACAGTTTATGGATTGAGGTCTTAAGGCGGCCAGGGTGTCCAGGATGGGGCACCACAGCGGAGAGGCCTAATACTCCACAGGCTGCTCCCCCCCGTCCCCAATCCTAAACCCATTGTTGCCTTTGGCCAGACCAAGCTTCCCAAATGATCCCCGGGAACCCCCTCATTGCCTCCGTTCTCCTTTGGATCACGCCCTGCTGTCACTCCGGCTAAACCTTGCGTGGTTACTCCCAAAATCCCGGAAGTCCCCACCAGGCTAGTGCTAAGGGAGGCGTTCTTCAATGACTTTGCAGCCAAATCGTACAACCTTCTCCGGCGGTTTCTCTCAGCTCCTGGAGCCCATGGAATCAAATCCCAACGCAAAATCTTAGTGGCCTTCCAAGGACTTGTGGATGTGGCCTGGTTGGAAATGGTGGAGGTTATGGACCTGATTTAGGCGGATTGCCCCCTCCCCCTTTTCCTCTTCTTCTTTCCTTAATTTTTTTGTCCTGCCCTTCCTTTATTGATTCCCAAAGAAATAAACGTCTTTGCGCATGCTTCCTCTTATTAAGTCTTGTGAGAACAACCCTGAGACCTGATTAAGTGAGAAAAGAGAGAACTGAGATTGGATCCGCCTCATGTGCAATTGCGCCACTTCGGGTTCTGCCTGCGCGCTTTGCCTTTGTAAGTAACCGCAGTTCCAAAAGGTACCTGGACCGCCCCAAATGAACTGCCACACAGTTCCCTGTACCAATACTACAAAAGAAACAAATTTCAAGCGGTCAGTGCACCCACAAAACGGGAGAGAGAGAGAAGAAATGAGAAACAAACATTCTGGGGTACCTAGTTGTCCTGGTTGTGAACCGGCTAGAGTACCCCCTTACCAAATCAAGCTTGTCCCCCGCCCACTATGACCGCATTTCCTTCCATGACCTATCATGCCCATCCATAGAGAGTGAAACAGATAAAAAGAAAGCAGCCAAGACCAAAAAGCAAAGAAAGAAACTTTTTTTGCAGCTCTCTTTGTCCTGCCTCCCGTTTGCAGGGCTCATCCTTGCCTAGGCGGACCCGGGATTGCACCGCACCCGCATTCCTGCAATTTGCAATCCAAAAGCCAGTACCAATCCAAGAACCCAATCAAACCAAGAAAATAGGAAAAAAAACATTCTTGGGTGTCTAGTTATTCCAGCTGTGAGCTGGCTAGAGAACCCCCTCACCAGATAAGGCTTTCCTTTCCTTCCTAGCGCCCCCCTGTTTTGCAGTTGTCTACTCTGCTGGAGCGGCGCATCAGGCGCAGACTCCTCAGGGGTCAAGCCGTCCAAAATAACCGGGTCCCCCACCACTTCCAAAGCTGCGGCGTTGCTACCCAAATTTGCATTGTCCCCTGCCGTCTCATCAAAAGAGGTGGATTGGCGCTCAAGGAAGCGCTTCATGTGCAAAGCCGCAAAATTCCTCTTAAGAGGCATTCCATCCAATTATTCAAGCTGATAGCTTCCACCCATAAACTTAGAGGCCATGCGGTAGTGGCCATTCCACTAATTGGCAAAAAGCCATCCCCATTGAGACTCCAGACTCCAATTGTACAGTAGCACCAGGTCCCCTTTTTGTAACGGGTCATGGAGGCCTTGGGAACAGCACTCATCCCAATATTGCACCAACGCTGTCCGGGTTCTTCAAAGTTGTTCTGCTGCCTTTGCCAATGTTTCCTTGCGCCGGAGAAGCTGCTTGGCGCAGGCCTCAATAAGACCTGAGGAGGTCTTCACCTTCCACCAGTCAATGCCCAAGAACGTCTCCAGCTCAATGTCCACTGGAAGGAAAGGCAGATGCCCAAAGAGCAACTCATAGGGTGAGTAACCCTTTGATTGCCTCACCAAGATCTGATCCCCAAGGAGAACCACTGGAAGCGCCTCTTGCCATCTCTTGCAATCTTCCCCGCACATCTTTACCAGGGCCCCCTTGATGGGTTGGTGTCCCCGCTCAATCATCTCCGCGCCTTCTGGATAGTACTCTGTTACGCAGCCAAATGTTTCCCCGCAACTCTGCACAAGCCTCATCAAGCAACCCCAAAACTCCGCACCTCTTTCCACTGTAACTAGACAAAGGGAACCATAGCGCGCAAACCAATCTTCCTCTAGGAACTGTGCCACCTTTTCCGCCAACAACTTCACCAAAAGCTGCACCTCCACCCATACCAACAGTTTTTCCCACGCAACTAACAAGTACGCGGACTTCCCCGCCTGAATGTGCACCACATCAAGAGAAACCCATCCAAACAAAGCATCCTCCCCCGTGGGATGACCAACCTCTTTGGGCAACCTTGAACTCCGCCGTTAACAGGCCTTGCAGGACTTCACCCATTTGTGGACCAAGCGCACAACCCCTGGCCACCAGAACCTTGCCTTCACCCTTATCAGCGTCTCAATTTTTCCCCAATGGCCCAAGTCTTCATGAAAAAACCTCAGGATCAATTCCTGATCCGTCCTAGACATTGAAACCACAAGGGGGACGGGGGCACTACGCCGCCACAATATCCCATCCTGGAGGTAGAAGTCCACCGCGCGCCACTTTTCTCACCAAACAATTGTATCTGTTGTGCATTCAGGGGACTGGAGGTTCTGCAAATAAGAGCACAAAACCATGTAGCATCCAGACTGGGACAGCGGCAACCTTACTCCTGCCTCTACCACCCCCACCCAAATAACCAGAGATTCCATGTCCAATGGCTCCGCTCCTTTGTATGGATCCTCCCAAGGGTACCGCAACAGCGCATCTGGCATTTTAAACGCCTTCCCCGGAACGTGCACCACACTAAAGGAGAAAAGCTGAAGTTACACCACCCATCTGGTCATTGGCGCGTTGGCAGCGTTGGTGAATTGATCATCCGTGACAGGGCCTCTGCCTCAACCAAGAGTTCAAAATGAAAACTCCAGAGGAGGTGTTGAAGGTGTTGCACAATTTTTGTAACACCACATAGCTCCAACTTTTGATGAGAATAGAAACTCTCTGTTGGGGTAAAGGTGACCAACTTGTAAAGCACTGGCAAATTCTTCCTGTTTTGGAAACAAGAGAAGTGATACCCCTCAAAGTTGTCCTCAAGTTCCAGAAGTTATTGGTCTAAGCGTCTGTAAGGAGATTGGATGTGATGAGTTTAAGAATAGATAGAGAGATGAAAAGATAAATTCCTCCCTTCCAATCCTTCCCCTACCATTCCCTGGTGGTCCAGTGATGATGGTATATGATCTATCTATGGTAATCTGATATCCATTAATTGAGATGTATACCAACCTGGAGTTGAGAGTGAGGTGTTTTGAAGTCCTCCCTCTGAACCCTAACCTAGGTACAACCGCAAGCAACAAGATAGATGAAACATGACCCCAAGTATAGAACCCTAGCTCCACCCTAACCTGACCCCGTACCACCCACCCCGTCCAAAACCCTCCCCTTTGATATCACGTACGTCCGGTTTGTCCTTCTCATGGCGCAGCGCTCTGTGGCGCCCTACTTGGAGCCCCCCGGGTTTATCCATCCGCGCGCATCTGCGGATCCCAAAATCCATGAGTTGGCCCACGCTTATGCCCGCGCAAACCTCTGCTGGACCCTACTCAAAGCCCCCCGAGTTTATCCGTCCACACACGTCCACGGATCCAGCAATCCATGAGTTGGCCCGTGCTTATGCCCGCGCAAACCTCCCCTGCGCGTACAACCCCTGATCACCCCGCCCTTGCCTTCCAGACTAGCCACCCGCAAGCTTGGTCGGGCCGGCTCCATCACTTGGTCAGTTTTCCCTGGGCGGGTTGCGGCCCGCAACGCAGCTCCCAATCCAAGGTTATAAATACAACACCACATCCCCCCCCCAAGTTGAGTTCTGTCCCCAGAGGTCCTTCCATCACTATCTCAACCCTACCGCACTACCGGACCACCCCCCCCCCTACTCCCAGTCCACCCCAGCTACTAGCCGACTCCGCTTCACTGCTCTGCCGCGCCTGCGTCCTGGTGAGAATGAGATCTGCGCCCGCGTCCTGAGCCAAAAAAGTTCCCCGGAAGGTACCTGGACCGCCCCAGCCAAACTGCCACACAGTTCCCCGTAGAAGACAACTGATAAAGAGAAGACAGAGAAAAGAACCAAACCCAAAAAAAAGAAAAAGTTTTTTTTTTGCTAACACCGGGCCTTTGCTCCTTGTCCCGCATTACCCAACCACGGGGCTCTTCCTTGCGTTTAAGGACCCGTCTTGCGCCGCGCCGGCGTCCCATCCTGCGCTAGCTTCCCCCCAACTTGGCTGCTGTCCTCACCTGACAGTCTCAACCAATCCCACAAAGGTTGCGTCCACCGGCCAATTCTCCAAGCTTCCGTCCCAAGGAGCCTTCTGCCGCTACGCCGTTCTGCACCTGATTCCCCGCCACAAGTGTCTGTTGCACCAAAGCCAAAACCTCCACTAGCCATGATGGCCATGGACCCGTCCTCCATCAATTGGTCCCGCACTCCCCGCGCCCTTCATCCTTCCATTCCACGTCCATCCTCCTTGCCACCACCACATCCTTTTGTCCCGCACACATTCTCCCCACCGTCAAAGAGGCCCAACCCCGGTTACATTCCTCTGACGCTTGGCCCTTTCCCACTGGCACCACTCCTTCCCTCTCTGCAAGACCCATCCGGTGTTTATTGGTTCCCAAACCGCACGGAGTATCCGCTCCCCATTCCTTTTTCCTTGCTTCCTTCCTATCAGCAGGCTGAACCAGTTCCGCCAAGAACCACTTCCCCAGCACGCACCCCGCCTCTTCCAAGGAAACTGGTCCTGCGTTTGAATCTGTTGGCTTGTTCTGGGGCCAAACCTTTTGTAACACGGGCTTGTACCGTCCCACGTCCACTGTTGTCCTTGTGAATCCTGGACATAATCAACCCACAGCTCTTGCCTTTGCTCACAAGCATGGCGCTATGGTAGGGTTTTTAAAACACAGTACCTTCCAATGGCGCATACTGAGGAAGAGGACTTACTTCTGCCACCTGTGCCCTTGGTGCAATTCCTTCCCCCTCCTGCTCCTTCCTAGTTGACCACCCGCACAAAACCAGAGCCTTTCCCGGGCGGTACCTGGGGTCAACTAGGCAAAATCCTGCGCGGGGAGACCCTCACGGTCGTCCCCCCCATTGGATTCTGCCTCTTTGCCGGCTGCCTCTGGTCACACCCATTTCCCCTTCCCGTGGTTGTAGATTGTCATCTCAAACCTTGCCCCGGACTCGTCTTCCACTTTCAGCGCCTCCGTCCATTCCTCCGTGTTAAACATCATCCAGGCCTGGAACCCAAACATGAACAGTCAACCCAAAATTACGTTGCCGCACTCAACCAAGAGAAACAACAGCTACTTCTGGACCTTTGCAACCTCCACCACCTCCTCCTCCACCACCCCATCCACCCAAAATTCCCCTCCATTTATGCCCGTAATCCCATAGCGCACTTCCTTCAAACCAGCCCCAACTCATCCACCAATTTTTATGGGAGTAGATTGACCATTGACCCACTGTCCACCATTGCCCACAACTTCCTGCCCGCAATCTTCATTGAGACATATGCAAGCGGCACCAACACGGCTTTGGATTGGCACAACTTGTGTTCCCCTTCCTCCCCATCCATGTTCACGCGCTGAAACATTGCCAGAACCCTGCCGCCCCCATGCTCCCTCAGCGCCTGAACCATTTCCTTGACAACCACTGGGGAGACCGTGGCCAGCTCCCATAGCGTGAGGGGTATTGGTGCCTCGCTCCCCATCATCCATTGCACAATTTCCGCGGCCTTCCTCCTTCCTCCAGAACTGGTTGAGGGCGCATTGCCTACTGGCCCTTGCGTACCAGTTTTTGGGGCCTGTGTCAATGGCCACTCTTTGAAATCCACATCCATCTTCTCCAACACAATCCTCTTTTTTGCGACCAATTCCCTAATCTCCTCCTCCACATACGGAGCTTGCCATGTATCAGGCCCGGTAACAATCCCTAGTGAAACCCAAGTGGCCCCTGCTGGTTGGGCTCTTGCCCTAACCTGCTCCACCAGGGGTGGCTGATGGTCCCCAGATCCACCGGCTTGCCTGAGAATATGTAAGTTTCCCCCAACGTGTGGACCAACCCCTTGTCCATGTCCTTGGTCAGTTCCGCGCAACCAGACCTCCGGTGGACCTTTTAGCCGCTATAGGTGCTTATGCAAACCAAAAACCCGCTCGACGGCCCGCTAATGGGCTGGAAGCCCCCCCCCCATGTGAGGCAGCACATTGCGGGGAGGAGGAGGAGGTGGAGCCGTTTGCAGGGCCCCTATCCAATTCAGAAGTATCCGTAGGTCCCGTAACAAATCCATTACCTTGTTCACTGGTACTTCCATTGACTGCAAAGGGGCTTCCAGCAGCTCTGTTGCTGATGGGCCCGCGGGTGGTACCTGCGTCGGAGTTGGAGTGGAAGAGGCCGTTGGTTGCCTTGAAACCGTTGGGAACAACCTGGCTGTATCCTCAATCAGTTCTTCCAAATTGATCTTGCTCTCTAAGGCCTGGTTGATCACGCTTAGGTTTGGAAGAAGCATGACACTCCAATCCACTGACAGCAATACCAACCCATGTTTGAATAGATACCTCTGGACCCGCGCACAAAGTAGCGGCCCAAGCCCGCCTAGAAACGCCCGCTTCATTTCCCCTGTTTGACCCGCTACCACCTGGTTCTTCTCTAGGTAGCTGTAGATGCGGTCAAACATAGATTTTTATTCAGACAAATCACTCCATGTCCACACCCCACCTTGCAAAATCGCCTCTGCCGCTGCCCACTCAAAGTCTGTCTCCCAGAAGCGGGGCTCATGCTTCCCCCACCTTGCCATCATCTTGTTCCGGAGCCTTTCCCAGTCTTGAGCCTTGTAGCCAGATATATCCTCCACATCCTGGAGTTTATTCTTGTCTGTTATAAACAGAAAAACTGTACGGACCTTATCCTTGCCAATTGCGTGTTTGGAGTCTGCAATATCCTCAAACCTTGCCAGAAAGCGCCCAATATCCGCGGTGTGGAACCGGAGATGAGGGAAGTTCTGCGGCCTAAGCCATACCCGTTGTGGAACCTCAGCCGCCTCCAAAGGCTCCGGTGAAGGAGGAGCAAAACCACCAGACCAAGTAGTCAGCGGTGGTGGAGGTGTCGGCCTGCCAGCTCCCAACTGGAGAGGGAACAAAGGTGGGACGTTTGATCCTGGAGTGGTTGTTGGAAAAATTGCACCGGCTAGCTTTGAGAGACCTAGACAAAAGATTGTTCCCAGCCAGACCCCCAGATGTGGAAACAAGAGAAGTGATACCCCTCAAAGTTTTCCTCAAGTTCTGGAAGTTATTAGTCTAAGCGTCTGTAATGAGATTCAATGCAATGATTTTAAGAATATAGAGAGAGATTAAAAGATAAATTCCTCCCTTTCAATCCTTCACCTACCATTCCCTGGTGGTCTGGTGATGATGATATATGATCTATCTATGGTAATCTGATATCTGGTAATTGAGATGTATACCAACCCAGAGTTGATAGTGAGGTGTTTTTAAGTCCTCCCTCTCAACCCTAACCTAGTTAAAACCACAAGCAAAAAGATAGATGAAATATGACCCCAAGTACAGAACCCTAGCTCCACCCTAACCCTACCCCATACCACCCACCCCATCCAAAACCCTCCCCTTTGATATCATGTACGTCCAGTTTGTCCTTCTCATGGCGCAGCCCTCCGCTGCGCCCTACTCGGAGCTTCCCGGGTTTATCCGTCCGCGCGCGTCTGCGGATCCTTCAATCCATGAGTCAGCCCGCGCTTATGCCCGCGCAAACCTCCACCGGGCCCTACCAAAAGCCCCCCAGGTTTACCCATCCGCGCGCATCCACAGATCCCGCAATCCGTGAGTTGGCCTGCGCTTATGCCCACGCAAACCTCCCCTGCGCATATAACCCCTGATTGCCCCTTCCTTGCCTTCCGGACTAGCCACCTGCAAGCTTGGTTGGGCGGGCTCCATCACTTGGTCCGTTTTCCCTGGGTGGGTCGCAGCCCGCCACACAGCTCCCAATACAAGGTTATAAATACAACACCACACCATCCTCTTCCTGCATCAGGACGCCTCCTGCGCCAAACATGCTAGAGTAAATGGCCAATTGTATCCCCCCGGCATTGTAGTCAAGGTCCCGGGGGACAATGTTGCTCCCCACCATCTCTTTGAGCTTTGCCAACGCGCCATTGCACCCAGTAGTCCATTCCCACCTTGCGTCCTATTGTTTAAAGGCTTGTTGGGGGCTTGCCACCTCCGCAAACCGCTTGATGAACATGCTGACATAACTAAACAACCCCAAGAACTGGAGAATATGTGACACTGTCTGCGGATCTGGCCATTCAAGAACCTTTTCCGCTTTTTCTATGCAATACGCCGCCTTTCCAAAGCCACCACATGCCCCAAGACCGCAAGTGCCAGAACGCAGACCGCCAGTCTCTTCCCCCATACTGTAAGGCCCACCTCCTCAATCCGGAAAAGGACCCATTCCAGCATCACTGCGTATTCCCAAATGAACCGGCGGACCAAAGGGGCCTCTTCAAGAACCTCTCCTCCATAGTCTGTCTTTGGACCCTTGATACCAGAATTTTCAATGAAAATATGAAAGCCTTCCAGAAGGTCTTTGTGCATTATCCAGGTCATCTGGGCTTGGTACACCGCTACCAAGTTAGTTCCGCCTTGTGGAAGCTGCATCAGTTGCATCCTCCCCAACCCGGTCTCAAACACAGTCAGCCAATAAAAATTGGGATGGAGTTCTGGCTGATTGTATCCCCCCATTGCATCCACCAATCTGTAACACATGCATCCAGCCATTGAATCCAAGAATTCCTCCACCCCCGGGGGCAAACCAGTGTCATGGATAGTGAAAAAGTTTAGATGCTGTAAATCATGAACAATCTGTTGCAACTTCCCATCTTGCTTGAAAACTGCAAATATAGGGCTAGAGTAACTTGACATGTATTGCTCATAGAGGACTGTCCTTAAATGCTTGCGCACCAACTCCAAGAAAGGTTCCCAAACTTTCTGTGGGATTGGAATTGGCTTGATCTTCCAGGGCTTGTGTGGAACCGTGGGAATGACATACAGATCACCAATGTTGCCTTTCAGCAGCCCTTGATTGCCCAGGCGGAAGAGGAGGGCCTTCTCCCGCAGTACCAACACGGACAATAGCAAATCCCTCTTGTCCCGGCTCAGCCACCCTGCAGGACCAAAGTTAAGGGTGTAAATCTGTGCTGACCGCGTTACCCAACCAGACTTTGTCAAGGGTGTTGTCCACAGGTTTTGGGACCATGCAATTGGACGCAAGGGCCTGTTCAATCCCTGGGGAATTTGCTTGTTACATGGTCGGACCTTTGGCGCCACCGGATTTTACTTGCTAGCATTTCACCTTAAGTATTAGCAATAACCAGATTGGGGCTTTCAAGCTTTCTCACAAATGTGGCATGATGATAGGGTTTTTGAAGTGTAGAACCTCTGGGGATTCACACTGAGGAATGGAACTTACTTCTGACTCCTGCGCCCTACGCGCGCCCTCCTCCACTTGCTCATTACCCATCAAACACCCACCCAAAGACGGAGATTGCTCCGTGCAGTAACAGCAGCCAACTAGGAAAAATCCTCCGTGGGGTGACCCTTACAGTCAGCCCCCACATTGGACTCCTGGTTGTTTTCAGCCGCTGGTTTCTGAACCCGTTTCCCTCTCCTGTGATTGCAGATAGTTGTCACAAACCACGTGCCAAATGAATTCTTGACTGTCAGAGCCTCCATTCCTTCCTTGGAATTGAAGGCCATTTGGGCCCCAAAACCAAACATGAATGGTTGACACAATATCACATCACTGCATTCTACAAAGAGAAACAATAGGGGCTTACAGACCTTTGCAACTTTTACCTCCTCCGCCTCCACCACACCCTCCACACGGCATTTGCCACTGTTCAACATCTGGAGACCCATTGCACACTTCTCTGCACCAAACCAAGCTTGTCCACCAACTGTGACTGAAGCAAGTTGACCATTGACCCGCTATCCACCATTTTCCATACCTTCCAAACCGCAATATTCATTGCAACATAAGCAAGTGGGACCAATACCAACTTTGACTGGCACAGCTTGCAATCCACCTCCTCCTCTGCCACATTTACCCATTGAACTGTTGTTTACACTTGTTTTTGAACGCACTCTTTCAATGCTTGGATCATTTCATCAACAACTGCCAGGGACACGGCTGCTAACTCTTTTAGGGTCAGAGGTATTGGTTAGTTGTTTCCCATTACCCTTTGGACAATATCCAAGGCCTTCTTCTTCCCCCTGGAATTAGTTGACAATCCTCCATTGCTGGTACATGCGCAGTTGTCTTTGGGGCTGTTGGCCGCTCATTGGCATCAACCTCCATTGCAATCCATTTTTTTGCCACCAATTCTCTGACTTTGGCCTCTACCCTTGTTGCTTCCCAGTTCCTGGGCGCAGTGAAAATTCCAAGCAACAACCAAGCAGTCTTGGCCTGAGACTTTGCCTGCTCCTGTACTTGCACCATTGGTGGCAGCTGGTCTCTGGTCAATTCCACCAATTCACCCAACAGGAATATGTAAATCATCCTGGATGTGCAAACAAGTCCTTTGTTCATTTCCTGGGTGAGTTTTTTGCTTATCAACTTCCAGTGCCCCTTTTCCCCGCACTATGTACAGGTGCAAACCCCAAACAGCCAGGAGGTTCCTCTGGGAGGCTGGAACCCTTCTTCCATATGAGGGGGTGTTTCACGCAGTTTAGGAGGAGCCACCAGAGCCATAGTGGCCATTGGAGCCGTTGGGGCCATTGGAGCCATGGGGGCCACTTTCTGGTTGAGGAAAATCCTTATGTCTTGTAGAATCTCTATCATTTTTCCAACCAATGGTCCCGGAGCTTTTTGGGACGTTCTGGCATGAGAGAGTGTTGGAGTTTGTGCGGTTGAGGTTTGGTTTGGGGCAGGTTCAGAGATTAGGACCAATTTCTTGGAGATTGCCAGGTATTTTTGTGCTGTGTCCACAATGAGCTTGTCTAAGTCAATTTCACTCTCCACCGCCTGACAAATAACCAAGAGATTGGGAAGGATTTCAATGCTCCTGTCCAGAAACCTCTTAACCAGGACATGATCATACAGGTATTTCTGTACCATGGAACGGAGCTGAGATGGGAGACCTCCCAAAAACGCCCACTTCATAGCCCCCTTCTGGCCCTCAAAGACCTTCTCCTTTGCCAAGTAACCATAGTTTTGCTCAAACTTTGACATATACTCCACTAATCCTTTGCGCAATTGCATCCCCCCCACACTGGCTTGCTTCCTCTGCAGCTTGGTCCAAATTTCTTCCCCAGAACCAGGGTTTGTGCTTTCCCCACCTCGCCAGCATCTTGCTTTTCAACTTCCCCCAATCCTGCCTCTTATAACCAACCATTTCCTCCATTTCCCGCAGCTTCTCTTCCTTGGTAATGAAGAACACAATATTCCAAACCTTGTCCGCGCCTTTTGCACCCTCCAAATCCCCAATGCCTTTGAACCTGGAAAGAAACCATTCAACCTCCAAGGTACTAAACCAAAGATGAAGGAAGTCCCTTGGTCTCAGCCACACGCAACAAGGAGTCTCCACCACCATATTCTACAACCCCTCTGAAGGAGGAGAGAAACCGCTGGCTCTAGGAACCTGGGAAGATGGCGGTGGAGGAGGTTGAGTTGCACAAACAGGAGTCAAGCGCAGAGGATAGGGAGGGGGAACATTGGATCCCAGAGCCGTTGTTGGTAGCATCCTACGCTGTCTTTGAGAGACTGAAAATGGATCAATTTCACGTCCAGACCCCCAGATGTGGAAACTAGGGTGAAACCCTCACTTAGTTGTCCCTTGGTTACGGAGCCAATGGTTCTACCATCTATAAGATCTGAGGATTCCGCTTTAAGAGAGAGAGGAAAGAGAGAGTTGATTATGATGATGAATTCCCCCCCTGACTGTTTTCCAATGTGCCCCCCCTCAATCTGTGTTGAGGGAGATGACCTTTTATGACCTCCCCCTTAGCCCTAACTAGGTAAAAACACATGAACAATTTGATAACAATTGAAGAAGAAACCCCAGACACAGAACCCCAACCCCACCTTAATCCGTACCGCCCTATCCCTTCAGCCCGCCTGCCATTACAAACATCCAGTTTTTCCTTCCCATGGCACAGCCCTCTGACGCGCCCTACTTGAAGTTCACTGTGCTTGCCCGTATCCACCCAACGCGCAGTCTTGAATATCCCAGTCCCGTAGGCTGGCCTGCCCTTGCCCGCAGCCGCCCACGTAAATAGGCCTGCAGTTGCCCACGGAAATAGCCCTGCAGTTGCCCCGCTCCTACTACTCAAACTAACTGCCCGCAAACGTTGTTGGACCAGCTCCATTCCTGAGACCATAATAACCAAGGGGGTTGCGGCGCGCCTCCCCTAGTCAAGCCTGGCCTGCAACCAGCGTGCCAGTCCTTCTGCGCCTAATGCTGAGCCCCACAGCATCCGCTGCTGAAAACTCGCACACCCCAATTGCGGAGCCTGACCTACCAAATGCTGAGCACGCAGGTGGCAATGCAGTTCCTGAACCAAGTCTATATAATGACACCACAACATGTGTGCTGCAGATCCGCAATCACCTCTAAGGAAGTAGATCAAGAAACAAAGCATATATGGTTGAGTTCTCAGGTACTTCTAGTTTGGGCAGGAGGGAGCAGGATACTTGTGCAGGGCTATCCAGGGACAAGACTCCAATGCAGGTGTGTTGGGAAGATGCAGAAAGGCTTGGGGGGCTAAGAGTAGGGCATGGGAAAGGCCCGGCTGTGGTGAACCAAAACCTAAACTATAGCCATCAGACTCACTTTTCTGGTAGAAGGAATTCTCTTATTCTCAAAATAACCTCAAAAATGGATTTTACACCAAAAATAACCTAGAGTTACACAGGCAAAGTACCCCTCTATCTCTCATGGATTAGAAGATACTTCCCAATCAGGTGTCACAGCTCAGTGAAAAACATATGGAAATACTCTGGAAGAATTCAAGTAAAAACCACATAAATTAAACCCATACACCACTCAAACTCCTCACCAGTATATACAGAATTATTATATGCAAGGAACTGCATGAAGAACCAAACAAATCACCTCATATGTACACAGCAATATATGCAAGCAGGCACATGCAGTACAGAAGCAATATATGCAGGAAACTTCCTGCAGAACCAGAAAAACCACCCACAACCACAAGTCAGCCACCAGGTGGCATCCCCCCCTGATGTCTATAAAAGTGAGGGCCTCTCTCTGCCCATTTCCCCCACATCCCCCCAGGCTCCCAGCCTGGGGTGGCCACCCTTATGAAGGGTATTGAACCCTTATATAAAATATTAAACCCTTATAAAAGGTATTAAACCCTATAAAATATATTAAACCCATATCGAAATCAAAACCTCATCATCAACTACCTTGAACATCATCAATCATCATCATCATCATCATCAACCATCACCAAACATCATTTTAATCATCCATCATCATCATCATTCATCATCATCCATCATCCTTCATCCATCATCATCACCATCCCCCATCATCATCATCATCATCACTCATCATCATCACCATCATCCATCATCATCATCATACATCATCATCCATCATCATCCATCATCATCATCAACCATCATCATCCACCTACCTCATCCATCATGAACCATTATCATCACCTACCTCATCCATCATCAACCATCATCATTACCTACCTTGTCCATCATCATAATCATCAATCATCATCAACCATTCATCATCATTTTTCAAGTATAGTCTCAACCATTTGAACTTTATTCAATCATCAACTGTAACATCAAAGGAGTAGCAATCAGTAACCAATAAAAAAAGATAAAATACATAAAGAAGTAAGACTGGATAAAGGATTCTTCTCTTACTCAGATCTATCCTCCAAGTCATCCATTGGTTCCACCATTTCTTCCTTATCAAGATGAAAACATTTTATCCTATTTCTGATAGAGACTACAATAGTAGCAGTTCTATCTGAAAAATCAGCCACCAATCTCTTTTCTTTTATTTTTGTGAGACTACTATATTCTTAGAGGGGCAGGAAATTCAAAACCACCCTTAGTATTCATCTTTCTTATCAGTAGTTTTAGTACTAAATTCCCCCTCAAGTGACTGCCAGCAAGCTATAGGCTAAACTTTATTCATTCCCAAAGGAGTCTCCACACTGTCATTAGAAGGACAAACCCAGATTTCCTGAATGGTAGGAGGCGGCCAAGGGCTGAAGGGGGCAGAAGCTTTGGGTTTTAGTTGTCAGTTTTTTGTACCAAGTTTAGGGTTTACCATGAGTCAATAAAACCTAACCCTCAAATACAAGTTTTTGAGAAGGCATAGACCGCAGGAGACCAGCTCCCACAATACTTGGAAGGAAGGAAGGAAGTCCCTCAACATATTTTTCTTATTCTCTTAGTCTCTCTCTATCTCTCTCTGTTTCCTGATTAAACAGTGGTCTCAGCTCTTTACAGAAACAAGGGACAAAAAACTTCAAAATCTTGGGGAAAACTTAAGGGTTTCACTCCTCTTGTTTCCACACTGCTTTTTTTCCCAGTCTGCTTTTCTCTTCCAGTCTTCTTTTTTTTGCAGTCCCCTTTCTTTTTCCAGCCCACTCATTTTTTCCAGTTGACTTTTTTTCTATTCTGCTATTATTTATTAACTCACAGAAACCAATGTGTGCATATATTCAATTTTTTATACTTTTTAACAATATCTTTGTATGTATACAGGGCTTCTGTGATGTATGTACACATGTAAAGTTTCTGTTCACTTTTTCTGATAATTTTCAACTACCTCTAACTCTCTGTATGTCTATAATGTTTCTGGTGTACTATCACTCACATACAGGGCCAACACATGTAAGAGTTCCAAAAAGTGCAACAAGTACAAAACATGTAACAAGGAAAGAATATTTAACAGAAGATATTGAAAACACATGTAAAAATCACTAATTACTCACCTGGATAAAGCTTTTTCTTAACATTGAACATTTATAAAAACCTGTTTCCACCCACTTTGGTTTGATTGAATTTCCAGTCAACTCATAAATTAACACACTGAAGGTTATTTTCACTGATAAATTTCATAAGGTTGGTGTTGGCAACTGCCCACATGTATGTCTATGTTCATATGGGTGTGGACAAGGCCTAAAACAACATTTTTTGAAAATAATGTACACTCTGGGTTGCAATATACACCCCCATTTTCAAATGTATGTTCAATGCCAAACAACTCAACAAAATCACCCTGCAATAAAATCAATCCCTCAAAAAAAAACCACTCAAAACCTCCAGCCAGTACTTCACGCCTTTGCATCATCAAAAGACTTGACAGAAGCCTTTATCAGTTTCAAATCCTCACCACCGCCTTGGCCACAGTCAAATCTTCACCTATCCCCCTCATTTTCCACCATGCCCTCATCTCCTGCCACCTACCACCTTAATCAAAATGCCTGGCTCCAACATGAAAGCATTTTTGAATACTCTTAATTCACAGTTTCATGGCTGTGAATGTAAATAATTTCTACATTCAAACAATGATGAATCAGTCAACTTCCAAAATTGCAAAAAAATATCCTCCCTTTCTGGTCCTCAATGGATGCAAGTAATAATTGAAAATGAAAATCCCCTAACAATTTATGAAAATTTTGGAATGAACAAATATTTTTTTCTATTGCTTTAAGTATTGATAGTAGAAGAAAATTGAATCAGCCCATCTAGATATGTTTCTCCCTTAGAAAAACTTGGAATTATTTATTATTTTTTGGTGAAGGGAAATTCCAGTAGAAAACCTTTAGAAAATATTCCAAATATCAGCCTCCACCATCTCAAAGTGAGATTCTTTCAATTTATTCCTATTAATTCTAATAATTGTTTATCATAATAAAATTATTTCATGTTTTTCTATCAGGGCCAATAAGAGTTAAGATTTTGAAAAATTTAAATATCTTATTTAAGGAAAAATATAAATTTTTCAAGAAATATTTTTTGATAAAATTAAAAAATTAATCAATGGTCTGAACTGAAAAGAATAAAATTTTGAAAAAAATGGATAGGCCTGAAATCAGCAATTTAATTTTTTGAAAAGTTTAACTCTTATATGCCCTATTAATTCTAATCTTTTTTTGATCTTAATAAAAAAAGAAATCAGTAAAGTTTTGTTAACTGTTTTTCAATGATCTTAAATTCTTAGAATAATAAACAAATTTTTTTCCAACCAGGTTTCCAAACAAGGATTGATTGAAAAATTTATCACACTTCCCACTGATAACACTCCATTTTCCACCTTCATCTCAGAAAATAAAAAATTCAGATCATTTTTCAAAGACTGTATTGGGGAAATAGATGGCACTCATGTTCTCATCACGGTTCCAGCTTCGGAAAGAGATAACTTGATTGACCGCCATGGAAATCTTTCACAAAACGTTTTGACAGCTTGCAATTTTAAAATTAAATTAACCTATGTTCTAGCTGGATGGGGTGGAATTTTTTCAGATAGAAGAATTTGGAATATTGCAAGAGAAGGTTCACTCAAAATACCTGAAGGCAAAGATTTTTTTTTGGGATGCTTGTTTTGCATTGTGAGATACTTGTCTGTTTCCATACCAAGGAATAATATATCATTTGAAAGATGGGGATCATTTTGGAAAAAATTGAGTTTAATTTTATTTTTATTTTTATTTTTGAAACTTTTTTTGGTTCTCAATTTTAGTATTAATCTTCATTCAATTTTAATTTTTTTTGGACCCAAAAATAAAGGAGCATTATTCAAATTTTTCCATTTTCCAGAAAGAAATTTTATTGAGAGGATCTTTGGTATCATCAAGAGAAATTCAAATTTATGGCCATAGTCAGTGAATATCCACCTGATTTACAATCAAAAATGATAACTTGTATGATTTTCTTCCACAATTTTATCAAAGGAACTTGCCCAGATTTACCAGAAGATGAAGACTCTCTAGAAGATCAATCTTTTGAGCCAATGACTCAAGGGCTAATTAATCAATCTAATTGAGCTCAAGAGAATGATTGAACTAACTTAGAATTGTCAAATGCAGAAAAAAAGAGGACATCCCAAAAGAGACATGCCATTGCAGGTAAAATGTGGAAAAATTTGCAAAAGACATTTTAATTTCTTCAATGTTTGATTTTTCAAGGAAAACAGAAATCGAAAACTCAAATGAATCAAAAACATAAATTAGGAATTTGAATTAACACAAAAAAATATTCAATTAATTTTTTCTCCAATTTTCAAAGAAAATAAATTCACAATTTTTTTCATTACTCAATCAATTCTCAAATTTTTAATAGAAATTATAAATCAAATTCTTTGGCTCAGCATTCCTAAATTATTTCTCAAATTTCCCATAGAAATTGAAATTGGAATTGAGAATTATTTTCTTACTCAATATTACTCACCTATGTCAAATATTTTTCCCTCATTTCAACTCAATTAATTCTCAAATTTTTGTGGCAAATATCAGCCTACAGAAACTAATCCACAAAAAATAACAAAAAAAATAACAAAAAAAAAATAAATCACAAAAAAAAACAAAAAAAAACCAACAAAAAATAAACAACAAAAAAAAAAGAACCCAAAAATAAATAAAAAGAAAAAGAAAAGAGAAGAAAAGAAAAGAAAAGAACAAGAAAAGAAAAAAACAAGAAAAGAAAAAGGCAAGACAAGAAAATTTTTTCCTTCAAAAAAATAATAATGAAAAAAATATCAAAAAAAGAAAAGAATAAAAGGAAAAAAAGAAAAAAAGAAAAAAAGAAAAAAAGAAAAAAAAGAAAAAAAAGAAAAAAAGAAAAAAAGAAAAAAAGAAAAAAAGAAAAAAAGAAAAAAAGAAAAAAAGAAAAAAAGAAAAAAAGAAAAAAAGAAAAAAAGAAAAAAAGAAAAAAAGAAAAAAAGAAAAAAAGAAAAAAAAGAAAAAAAGAAAAAAAGAAAAAAAGAAAAAAAGAAAAAAAGAAAAAAAGAAAAAAAGAAAAAAAGAAAAAAAGAAAAAAAAGAAAAAAAGAAAAAAAGAAAAAAAGAAAAAAAAGAAAAAAAAGAAGAAAAAGAAGAAAACAAAAAAACAAAAAAACAAAAAACAAAAAAAGGAAAAAAGGAAAAAAGGAAAAAAGGAAAAAAGGAAAAAAGGAAAAAAGGAAAAAAGGAAAAAAGGAAAAAAGGAAAAAAGGAAAAAAGGAAAAAAGGAAAAAAGGAAAAAAAGGAAAAAAGGAAAAAAGGAAAAAGGAAAAAAAGCAAAAAAAGCAAAAAAGCAAAAAAAGCAAAAAAAGGAAAAAAGGAAAAAAGGACAAAAGGAAAAAAGGAAAAAAGAAAAAAAGAAAAAAAGAAAAAACAAGAAAAAACAAGAAAAGACTGGATTTTTTTCTTCAGGCAAAAAAAATAATGAACAAAATATAATTGTCTCAATTATTCAGAAAAAATTCCCTGACCCACTTGCTTTGAAGGTCAGGGGCCAAGGCTAGGTAAGCCTTGGGAAGGTCCCAATTCA
The DNA here is from genome assembly GCA_025617555.3 of Puccinia polysora. Taxonomy (NCBI): domain Eukaryota; kingdom Fungi; phylum Basidiomycota; class Pucciniomycetes; order Pucciniales; family Pucciniaceae; genus Puccinia; species Puccinia polysora. The sequence goes on along the minus strand of CM062613.1, from coordinate 36,161,755 downwards.
AGGAAAAATCCTTGCTGGCTGTCATCACTTTGCATTGTGTTATTCAGGAATTGTTTTCAAGGGCCTGGATTGCATTGGAAAATCCTGCCAAGCCAGATAATTTTTGTTGGATTTATTTGAGGGTGATTTTGATCATCTGGGTTGTTTTGTTGCCCATCTCCAGGTGATTCATTTGTTTTCTTACCATTTGGCCTTGAGCTTTTACCAATGAACCTTCACCATTGGATGACTGCAGGCTCCCCAATGGATGACTTGAAGCATTGGCCAATGTATTGCTTGAGAGGATGGCCAAGTTGGTGCTTACAAACCCCATGGCTTGCTATTCATACAGGAAAGAAGCCAACATATTTTGCAGGGGGAACAAACTACCTCTCCAATTAACTAGTTTTTTGTTGCGCTCCAATTAAAAAGTAAATAAACAAATACACAAAGAAGAATATTTTGTTTTTTTTTTAAAAAAAAAAATGCTTTGTTCCAGATGCTCATCTGGAAGCGCAATGGATTGAGTGACCTGATCCCACCCAGCTCCACCAAGGTTGTGTCATTGTTTGACCTTGCTGTACTGGGCCTTGAGGACATTGAAGTGTGATAGAAAGACCAATCCATACGTGGTATTTGTTCCTGGTTCCTTGATCCCTTGAAGATCCTTTGCAATTTCCCATAAAAAAAAATCCTTAAAAAAATTGAGGCTTGTGGGATGCAAGCTGTGTTGCTCTTGTAAGCTTGCAGGAGGCTGTGGTCATTCAAAGGAGTCCATTTCAATTGGGATACCAGTGGTGATGGTGGCGGTGGTTGGGTTGAAGGTGGAGGATTCATCCTTTGAATAAAAGGATCAATGGATTATTAGTATAAGAAAAAAAATTGAGAAAAAAAAAGACTTACAAAAACAGAAAAAAAATTGAGAAAAAAAAAGACTTACAACAATATTGGGTTGTGAGGGGACAGCAAAGGGCGCACCAGAGGCAGATATACAAGGCCAACCCTGTATGTCTTGCCCCACTGGGAATGTGGGCAGTGAGTGGGCAGTGACATAATTTTGCATGGTGATGCACATGCACACATACACATTTTCAAACCACCCTGTATGTCACATCTGGGACATACAGGGTGTAACTGTTTTTTGGCACATAGGTGCAATTTACACCCCAGTTTCCAAACAGAGCCTAAAAAAGTCTTTTACTACATGTACATTCAGACAGAAAATTAGTTACTTCCCACATTCATCACATAGAAGAAGATTCTCCTCCCCTTACTTTGTGATTCCAAATTTGCCCCACCAATCACTTTCCAATGCCCTTCTTTATGGTACCCACCACCATCCTATTTGACAAATTCATCCCAAGGTTGGTCCAAATCAATTTGTTGGGCTTGCTGATCCATTTTCAAAAAATATGGACCAGATAGCTTACAACCTACCAAAAGGAGACCCAATAACTGCACAATGGGTGAAAGGTAGTTTTTCTGATGAATTTTCATTACTCAATTGAATCATAGAGATGTCCTGATCAGGCACTCAGATGGCTCCTCAAGGAGGATTAGTGAACTGAGAAAATTGCATGACCCTCAGCACTATGTTTATTTTCATCCCTGTGGTAACTTGGGTTGGTTTCCAGAATTAAGAGAAAAATTGGGAATAAATAGGTTTGCTGTGATGAATTATTGTTCAAATTGTCTGGAATTTTGTATTATAATTTTCCATTTTTACACTTTGGTGATTGTCTTTCCCAACAATATTGTGTTGAAAAATAAATGAAAATTGAGATAAAACATGATCCTATATTTTTCATCATGAAAATAATCTGATGTTTGGGCAGTTCTATTCTGATGTTTATTTTGTGAACAATGGTGTTGGGATGGGTCATGGAACAGGTAAACCTTTTTCTATTTCTTATGCAACTTTCCAGGGAATTTTTTTTGGAATGCTATAATCACGTTATCAGCCTTTGGAACCAGGTTGCCTATGGGATTTTTCCTTCAGATTTATGCTTAATAATTTGTGAAGGAGGATGAAGGGGAGCAGGTTTGTTTTAAAATTTTATGGCTCTGCAACTAATTGGGGCTAGGTCTAATTTTCTTTTTTTTCCTTGATAGGATGGTGATTATATTGCTGGGAAAAGCTTGTTGAAGTAATGAAAGCAACTCATAGATGCTTTTTCAATCTCTACACACCTCCAAGCTATGAATAGGCAAGAAAAGAGGAATGAATAGTCTGTTTGTAGCCATTTCAACACAATGCATCTATCCGGCAAAACGCGGCAATGTCATGAACAAAGGTGCAAGATTTTTTTCATATTTATGTATTGACAAGGACGTTCCCATGAGCGATACTCATTGAATCGGAGTAGGACCATCACTAGGAATATTAATCACAACCATTCCGGCGTGAACCTGTGATAAGGAAATACTGAGATGAATGAAGAATCGGAAACGAAAAACTGCGGGTGATTGAGCTGAACCGGTACTGCGAAGTATAATCCTTTGAGGCTCTACTCAAAGGATGTGACAGGCACCCCCAGGAACACTTTTCCAGGGGTGGTTTGTTCCCCGTGCGGGTCGAATGCTCACACTGGATGACAGGAGGGACACTGTAGAAGCCTGAGTGGGGTTACCATCCCCAGGAGAATCAGAAGGAATATTTAGAACCGATTGCATTCATGAAATGAGATAATTAGAAGCACCAAGCACTAGATAATGAAACTAGATAATTAGAAGCAGCAAGCGCTAGATAATTAGAAGAATCAAGTACTGGATACTGAGAAGCATCAAGTTTGAGAAAGAAGTTAGTTTAGAGCGACAAGTTCAGCATTTTGAGTTGTCTCCTTTGGCGAGAATCATGGCTACATGGTCTTCATTCGAGCTGTCGACGGAGCTCCTGCGAGTCGGTTGGGACTGTGGCGAAGGTTCAAGTTAGTTAGGATTCCGAGGGGTATTGGGATCTGGGATGGTTGACTCACGCCGTGTGGCTGGGCGCATGACTTCATGATACCCTGCACGGCCTTGGTGAGAACGTCTCCGGGCCTAGGTTGGGAAATTGATACGCAGGGCGCGGTCAGCGGAAAGGAGAACCCAGCAACCAAATGGGGCACTCACAAATTTTGAGGCGCCACTCGGTCCTTTGCGCTGCTGACGAGACTCAGCTAAAAGGTGCAACACCATGAATTCATGTCAGTTGTGTCAGTCAAATCGGCGTGTGCCGTTGGTGAATGAAACTTCACAAGACCAGGAAGAAAACTCAAACTCACCGCGCAAGATCCGCAGCTGGCAGTGCTGAGCTTGTTCTGGGTCATCTTTTGGGCCGCCCTGATACGAGTGCAAGAAGGGATAAGGGCCAGCTTGAGCTACAGGGGGATGAGGAGGGGTAAGGAGTCATGTCCGAGAGAGGGACCAGAGCTTACGTCAGGCAGTCCTTGGTCACGAACACCGCCGATTCACCCTTCTCGTTCGCGCAGCTGAAACTAGCAGGCGAGTCACGGGGGTAGAGCCGATCGGCATCAAGGGGGACAGCTCGGCGAGCAAGCTTGCCACTATCGGTAGCTTTGGCAAAGAAGCCGCCGTAAGCACCCCCATACAAGTAACGGTTGAACAGGCTGTATCCGTAAATGGTCTGCATAGAGTTCCAGTAGTAGAGCCAAGGGTTGTAGGAGAGGCCATAACCACCGTAGAAGCCACCCAGACCGCCCCATCCGCCACCGAAATAGCGCTTGGAATGGACTTGACGTTCGTTCTGGTCGGCTACTTCCTCGGCGCGAGAGAAAGCGGCGAGAGCGAAGATGACAGAGACAAGTGAGATTAGGGAAACCATCTTGTGATATTAGAGTGCAAATAGGGCCACTTGAAAGTGCTTGGAGTCGTTAATAGTGGATAATAATCGTGACTTGAAATGAAGGCAAGTGCGCTGGGAGGTGGTCTCCTGGGGCAATCCGAGGCCTGTTTATATTCAAAACATCAGACCTGGTGTTGTAGTTCCGACTCCCAGAGTAGCCCTGCTGCATTGAGTCTGCCACCGGAATTCGATCCTGATCAGTGATGGAGCTGAGGACGGTGGAATTTGGAGATGACTGGACCTAAGATATTCTCACAACAGCAGTGCCTAGATGTGAACTCGCCCTATTGTCACGTGTGGAACGTTCACAAACCAAGCGCGATCGTCAGATTGCTTGATAACCGGATCGAGTGATCTGTTAGAAACAAGTGCAACGACCACGGGTGCACATTTGAGAATGTGTACCCGTTGACCAACGCTCCAACCAAGCAAATCCTGTTGGACGAGCCGATTTTGTAGATCATGTTCCTCCTCTATACTCCTGTCATACCAGCTTTCAGAGTGGAGCAAAGAGGATCAAGATTTGGCAGAGATAATGTCTTGCGGAAGTTTTGTTGGTTAAGACTTCGGGTGTCGTCCTCAAGGTAGTCATGGCTGAACTAAGTTATACCTGGACTAGAGTATTGCCCCGAAATTTGGGGACTGATCGGAAGTTAATAATTTGGATAGGGAATGAAATGTGGGTTGATTGGAAAATGGGAAGAATAAGAACAATTTTCAATTTTCAATTAAATCGTGGTTAAGCTAAAACATGCATGTCAATTTATTGATATAGGAGTAACTCAAACACAACATAAATTTCAAATGAACCAGTGTCTGGGATGTATAGCATTCAAAAGCTCAAAACTACATTATTGCCCCCTAATTTGGGGACTGATTGGGACTTGATAATTGGGATTGGGGATGAAAAATTTTGGGGCTGATTTGAAGATGATTTTTAATTTTTAGATTAAATCATGATTAAGTTGAAAAATACACAACATTTTTGATTTTCAATTGATTCAGGATTAAGCTAAAAAATACATCACAATTTATTGATATAGGAGGAATTCAAAGACAATATACATTTCAAATGAATCAGTTTCTGGGATGTATAGCAATTAAAACCTCATTGTAAATAATGTTATCAGTTTCAAATGAAATTTGGTTGTCAGTCCTGCATGTGATCACTCAGGGTGCTTATTAGGTTGGGCCCACCCCTTTTTGGCAAGCCCAAAGCTAGCCCATGGATAAGCAGGCTTTGGGGGGCTGGGTAAACTCAATGTTTTGTTCAAACCAAGCCCAACCCAAGCCCAAATTGTTGGGCTTTTTGTGGGTTTGAACCATGCAGCAGGCCCCTGGATTTTCTTTTAACTAAAAAATTTGCTACACTTTCAAGCAGCTCAATGCAATTTGGGAAAAAGGTGATGCACTTTAAAATCATGAAAACATGCAGGTGTGAGGGAAAAACAATCATTTGTGATTGATAAACAGAAAAGCAAAAGAAATAATATTCAATTTCTCATCCAATCTTGACTGCAAATGAAGCCTTCCAAGGCCTCTGGAGCCAGTTTTGTTCTGAAATCATCCAAAACACAACCACTGGGAAAGAAGGCCTTAAAGATAAAAGAAAAAGAATGAATTCATTATCACACAGAACATAATAAAAGAAGGAGATGATTCTTACTGATTCTGATGCAATAGAGGTCATTGGAACAATCAACATTGTCTTTCCTAAACAAGCTAATGTTGGAAATTGACACAAATTTTCTTTCCACCAGTTGAGTAAGTCAAATTCAGAATTACTTTCAAGGATTTCAATCAAAGGTTCTTGAAGGTATAAATCCAATTCATCAAAAGCAGTGCTTTGCTTGATGGAGATTGTGTGTTTCCTTGTGAAAATTTGGAAAACCATCTGATTTGAAATTCTTATAGTATTTTTCAAAAATTTAACTAGAAGTAAGATTTTGTTTTTCCACTGATAATTTGGGAGAATAATATTCAAGCAATTGATGAATTCTTCTTCTGAGGTCTTGTATGTAATTATGAACCAATTCAATATTCCTATTCCTTGACATGGTGTATTCTATGTATTTTAACTTGTAGCAGGGATCAAAAAAAAATTTAAGAGATAGAAATTCATTTATGTTGGACCATTATCATTACTCCAAGTTTCAGCCATTCATCCCCAGAGGGGCAATCTAAAAACTGTGAGTTTGAAATCTGATGACGCTGAAATGCTGATTTTTATGGAAATGCAGAAGAAATATTTTCAAAGGTTGAGTTCCATCTTGTTTCAACATCAACAGTAGGTTCTTTACATTTTTTTGAGATTCCAAAAATATCCATGGAGCTTTCAAAGTTCTTTTTTATTTATTGGGAACCCCTCACAAACTGAATACTCAATCTGAGCTTGTTGATAGCATCAAAAGAAAAATTCAAGCCATCTTGTACAACAAGTTTGAGGATATGAGCTGCATACCAAAAATGAACAAACTTTCCAGCCAAATCTAATGGATTGTTTGGATGTTCAAGAAGTAGATTGTGTATTCAGTTGATTGGACTATCATTAGAGCTGGAATAATCAGTAGTAATGGATCAAAATTTATCCATCAAGTTCCAAGCATTAAGGGTCTGGGCTGGTTGTTCACTGATTTTGAATCCAATATTTTGAGCTGGAATTTGTTTGAATGATAAGATTTTTTTTGTTGAGTTGCCCATTATTATCTATGAAGTGACCAGTAACAAACATGTAGCAATAATTTTGAGGGGATTTCCATAAATCAGTTTTAAGGGCAATTTTTTCTTATTTTTCCAACATGGTATGGATTGAGTCCTTGAGGCTATCATGTAACTCCATAACATCACTTCTAACAGTATGACACCAAATTGGTCAAAATAATGGTTGTAATTTCTTCAAAAATGTCCTGAATCCTTCATTCTCAGCCATCATGAATGGATACTCATGCTTAACATTCATCTTCACCATTTCCAATCTTGAAGTCTTCTGTTCAAAATTCTGTGTTTAAAATTTCCCCTTTTCAGGATTCAATAGCATTTTTGTTAGTGGTCCAGATGTTTCCCCTGACTGTGTGCATCTCTCAGCATGAGGGCAAAGGTAAGTTGTCTCAGGATTCCTTTTCCAGGAAAGAGAATCCTAGGGAGATTTGCAGATAGCCTGGAAATCATTACTCAATCATATGAAAGATAATTTGATTAGAATTTAATTAACAGACATGCCTCCAGAGAAATCACACTGACCCTTTTCTTTTTTTCTCACAGAAGTCCCGCAAATTGCTTTTTTTTTGCCTTTGTTTTTTTGATTATTTATTTCCAACTACCACAACACAATACCCTTTGTTGGTCATTGAAGGAATTTTTGTTGATTCTGATGCAGCAATAGAAGCTGTCACGCCTTAAGCTTAAGGGTTATTGTCCTCCCACTTTGACATACCCTTTTCTTCAAGTACCATCTACCTCAGTCCATAAGCGTGACAAACTAGAAGCACAACATCAATGGTGCCTTCTGCTTATCAACTCTGGCTTGCATAGCAACCTTCCATTCTTGGAAACTGACTCAGAATCCACTTGCAAAACTTGCAGTCAACTCTACCTTGGTCAACCATTCATTTGGGTTCCGCCCTTTTCACCCTGGGTGTCAATAACCCTTGGGTTCCCATTTCCAGTCACATGCTATTGCTAGTTTTCACTCACGCTAATCAAGCCATCTCAACTTTATAGTTTGAAAACAGACTAGTCCCTTTCCCTGCATAAACTACATCTTCATATTTAAATTGATTCTGAAATCATTCCCTCATGTCTCAACTGTTACATCCCAATACATTTGTCCCCTATTGTCTTGCACTTACACTAAGACCTCAGAAACAATTCATACTGTCATTCAATTTATTACTCTGTCCATGTCATTCATTGCCTCATCACTCAAAACTGTAGTTGACCATCCATAAGATTGTATCTAGTTATTTTGGGTTACCTTATAAAGTCGCTCCATTTGCCTGGGGATTGTCTCCTCAGTTAGTTAATTTCATACGTTCTTGCATTTGCTAAATCCAGTCATCACATTGGTTTTGGGTTTGGTCTCCCTCCATTGAAACATTCATTCCTCTTACTGTGTGTTAAGTTAATCCACCATAATTTTGCATTTTGCAGTTAGCCCTTGCTACCTTGCACTTGCCCTTGCACTCAGTTTTCCTTTTGCACTCACAATCATCTAAGATTGCCCTATAGTATGTGGGGTGGTTGTGTGACAGTAAATTAACTAACTCAACTCATCTATTGTAGCTTGCCAACCTATAATAGATTTCTTTTACAATGTCACGTACTTGCTCAACTGGGAACGCTTCCCTCACCCCTTACAATGATTATATCCATTGTGTAGGGAGATCCAGCATTTCTTGGGCCAGAAAACCTTTAGATCCTGTCCCTTCTTCTAAATCTCCTTTGGTTGAACCTCTTGATGATCCCCTTGCTCCCTTGCGGGAGGAAGTGCACCCTTTCAAAGAAATCAAAGACTCTTCCAATGAAACCTTGGCTCGCGGTAGATTGCAGGCTTGCACTAATCATCCCAAACCTGGTGCCTCAACCTTACTCAATACTCTGATCCAGGCAATTAATCAAACTGCCTCGCAATCTGATCTGAGTGGTCCTATTTTTAGCACCCCGGGCATGAAGAAGCCTGATAAATTTACTGGGGAACACCCTCATAAGCTTAGATCCTACCTACAGTCCTGAAAAATCATCTTCTGAAACAATCCTCACAATTTCCCTACTGATAGAATTAGAGTTATGTATGCATCTCCCTTCCTTGGTGGAAAAGTCTTGCAGTGGTTCAAACCTTACCTTGAACTATTAGATAACACTAGCCCCACTTGTATTCTCAAAAATTGGGACAAGTTTGAGCAACAGCTGTTCACCCTGTTTGGAAACCCTAATGAAGTTTGAAACTCCAAATACAAACTCAATAATCTAGTCATGAAGGAAAATAGTAAAGCTTCTGTTTATATTTCCAATTTTTGAACTCTGCAGTCTTGCATCCAATGGAACAAGGCAGCCCTTCTATTTCATTTTTGAAAAGGTTTACCGGCACGCCTAATTGAAAAACTTGCAGTTGGGGGACATAAGACAACCTCCCTTCCACATTCAATTGACCGGGTGATTGAGCTTGATAATGGTTATCACAACAAGAACCGCTCTCAAAAAATGACCATGGACCGTCAACTTCAACTCCAAAGTCAGACAAATCCTCAAAACAATCTTTCAAGAATCCAAAGCAATCCAGACCAAATCCAACCTCACACTCCAACCCAAAAGAAAAATCCGTTGCCAAAACTCCAAAGTTCCTGGATAAAGAAAGTGGGATGCTCCAGAATGAGGAAAGGTTAAGGAGGGAAAAGAATGGGTTATTTATGTATTGTGGAGGTAAAAATGATGTCAATAGTTGTTCAAAGCAGCTAGCGCATGAAGCTGCTAAACAGTCAAAAATTTAGCTTGCAGTTTTCCTGACACTTGCAAGGAAGGCTACACATTATCTAAATTACAGCGAGTCAATCTTTGCACTTGCAAGACACTAGGTGCTCCAAGTTCAAGATTTTTCCTTTTCCATTTCAAAAACTCTCCTTATTGAGTTTTACTCAATTCTGGCGCTAATGTTTCTTTTATAAGTGAATCTTTCTCCACTTGCAAAAACCTTACATTTTCTGAGATAGATAATTTCCCTATCTATTTAGTAAGTAGTGCAACTGAGCAGCCTCATTGGGTTTCCCAAAATTCAAAATGGACCTTTGCATTTTCCAATTTCCCCATCTTTGAATGGGATTTATTTGTCTTGGATAGACCCAGAATGGATGATACCATTCTAGGCCATGATTTCCTAGTCCACTGGAATCCGGATGTGAATTGGCAAGAAGGAGTAATTAACCTTTGAACCTTGCAACCTCAGGAAACTAACCATTCCATCAAACAGGAATTAATCAGCCTACCTGACACTGTCATTGAGTTGGATGAAACTTTTCAGCCAGGAGATTTGCAATATCCTGACCTTCATTCCCAAGTTCCCTCTTCATATTTAGGAGTTATTGCTTATTTTTCCAACTTACCTTTTCCTTGTTTCTTTGAAGAGAAACAGGCACCAACCAAACAGTGTATTTTGAGCTCCCTAATCCTCTTGCATCATGCAAGAACTTTGAATCTCATTCTCAAATATGAAAAGATTTAAGATTTAGAAATCATTCAAGAGTCCTTACCTTCTGTCTATCATGACTTTGCTGACATCTTTTCAGCTTTAAAGGCAGATAAACTTCCTCCATTCTGTTCTTGCAATAGTAAGATCAAACTTACTGGCCCACCACTGGCACCCGGACCGGTCTACTCTCTCTCAAAGCAGGAATCAACCACGCTTCAAGAATAGATTGCGGAAAATGTATTGAAAGGATTTCTTTTACCCAGCAATATGAACACCGGTTCACCTGTCTTATTTGTTCCAAAGAAAGATGGTGGACTTTGCATTTGTTTTGACTATAGGAAACTGAAGCAGGTAACCCGGAAGATTGCCTACCCAGAACGGCCTATGTCACACCTTCTCACTTTTTTCCATGGAGCTGCTTATTTCTTGAAGTTAGACCATTGAGGCACCTATGAACTAGTTTGCATTGCAAAAGTTCATGAGTATTTGACTGAAATGAGAACACGGTTTGGCAGTTTTGAGTATACCATCATGCCCTTTGGCCTCTGCAATGATCCTTCCACTTTTCAGCATTTTGTCAATGACATTTTTTCTTACCTTTTAGAGAAATATATCATGGTGTATCTTGACAATATACTAGTATACTCAAAAAATCTTGAGGATCACATTCCACATGTACGAGATGTTCTGCAGAAACTTTGCAAGAATAAACTGTTTGCAAAAGCCTCTATGTGCAAATTTCATACTCCTTCTCTTCAATTTTAAGGTGTCATAGTCTTGCAGCAAAGACTACCAATGGATCCAGCCAAAATCCAACGCATATTGGACTGGACCCCACCTTCCTCTTTTAAATCTCTTCAAGTTTTCCTTGGTTTCAGTAATTTTTACATGAGGTTTATTGAGCATTATGCCAAGAAAACGGTGAACCTCACTAACCTTCTCCAAAAAGGAACTAATTTTGTTTTAACCAAAAAAGCTGCTTTGGAGTTCAAAGCTCTGAAGAAAGCCTTTACCACTGCTCTGATACTTGCCCACTTTAACAAGCTAGCTTGCATTATTGTCAAAACAGATGCAAGCAACTATGTGATTGCAGGAGTAATCTTGCAGTCTTCCTCCTGTAGCTTTTGAGTCTTTCAAATTGCTTGCTGTAAAGCTTAATTATGAGATGCATGACAAGGAACTCCTTGAAATGGTCTTTTTCTTGAAAAAATGGCTTTCATACCTTTTGAGCTCTATGGAACCTTTTGAGGTCTTAACTGATCAAAATTCTATGAAATATTTCATGATCTCAAAATTCCTTACGCACAGACACGCACGTTGGGCCAAATACCTCTCTGAGTTCAAATTTACAATCACTTACCATCCTGGGAACCAAGCGGTAGTCCCTGATGCTTTGTCACGTTGGGACAACATTTACCCAGGAGGGGGGAGCACCTTTCCCAACAACAATCCTGAAAACATTAGGACACTTTTCTCAACCCAGTCTGCCAAACTCAGTTCCATCATCACTCACCTTTGAGATCTGGCTTCCAAACTACAACAAGCTCAACTCCAGAACCTCAAGTGTAGCAAAATTTGCAAGAATGAGAACTTATTAGATAGTGATTATAGTATTGAAAAAAATTATTATTTAGTTCATAAAAATTGCATAGTAGTACCAGATAATTCTTGCATTAAGTTAGATATCTTTGAGTCAAGGCATGATTCTCCGCTTTCTGGTCATTATGGGCAGGATAAAACCTACCAATTGATTGCACAAGACTTCTATTGGCCTGGTATGACCAATGAAGTAAAAGACTATGTTAACGCGTGCTATGATTGCAATTGGAAAAAGTCCTCAAAACACCGGAAGTATGGGCTGCTTCAGCCACTTCCAATTCCACAGATCTCTTGGCACTTGCTTTCTATGGATTTCATTTTGCAATTACCTATTTCTAGTGGTTATGATGCATCTTAGTAGTAGTAGATTGCTTCTGAAAGATGGCTTTATTTCTTTGCAGTAATGTCAGAGCCTCTTCTGATGACTTAGCTAATTTATTTATAGAATATGTATTCTCAAAAAATGGCCTTCCTGATAATATAATTAGTTATCATGGATCTTTGTTTGTCTCTAGCTTCTGTACCTTGCTGTGTCAAAATTTGAAGATCACTTGCAATATATCAATGGCTTACCACCAGGAAACAGATGGGAAAGCTGAGGGGATCAATCAAATCCTTGAACAGTACCTTCAAATGTACGTCTCCTACCAACAGGATGACTGGTCACAATGGCTCCCATTAGCCAAATTTGCCTACAAAAACTCCACTCATTCATCCACCAAACAGTTGCCCTTCCAGAATCTTTCTGGTAGAAACCAAAATTTCTCTTCACTTCAAATAGCACCTTCTCAACCTGCTACCAATTACCTTAACCAAATTCAATCCCTTCAACTTTAAATTCAAACCAACCTCAAAGCAGCAAACCAGCACTACAAGGAACAAGCAGATTGACTTTGCACTTTGGCCCCAACCTTTGCAGTAGGGGATCAGGTATGGCTTAATGCTTGCAATATTTGCAGTACTCTCCCAACTTGTAAACTCTGTGAAAGAAAGCTTGGCCCCTCCAAAGTCAAATCAACAGTCTCCCCTAACGCCTTTAAACTTACCTTACCTGCAAAATGGAAAGGTATCAACCCGGTCTTTCACGTGTCTCTCCTAGAGCCAGCTTGAGTCCTATACCTGGGAAAGACTCATCCTCCTCCTGAACCGGTCCAAGTGCAAGATCAGCTAGAGTGGGAAGTTAGACGTATCCTGGATTCCAGGTTACACAAAGGAAAGATTCAATACCTTGTTGAATGGACTTGCTTCCAGTCAAATGAAGATTGCACCTCATGGGAACCAGCCCATCACCTTTGCAACTCTCCCAATTTGGTTCAAGACTTCCATGCAAGTTCCCCTTGCAAACCTCCCCAATTGTAGCTCCCGTTCCATTCCATTACTTCCATCCCATTCCATACTTCCATCCCATTCCTTCCCATTAACCTCATCCCATTTCCTCATTTCATTTCCTTTTCCTTTCTCATAACCATCCCCCTTTTTTCTTTTCACAAATTTTATCCTTTCACGTTTTATCTTGAAATCAAAATCCTACTTTCCCTAAACAAATATATATATATATATAATAATATAATAAAATAATAAAAATAAAATATACATTTTTAAAGATTATCCTTTATCTCTATTTCCTCTTCCTCCCAATTTTCATTTAATTCCTCTACCATTGACCTAAATTCTTCCAAATGTTTGTCATCCGCCAAAGAAGACAATCTTCAAAAGATCATCACTTGTTTCACTAGATGTCTCTCAAAGATTTCCTTGCACTTCGCAGTCCAAACCCTCTTTGGTTGGGTATTCCATCCACCTTCCTCCATGAGTTCCTTGTGAGCTCTCTTCCTTTGGCCCCTTGAAGAACCTTCTCCAACATTGCCAGTCAATTGCCTCACATTGGTTTCAATTGTTCCTGTGATTTGCACCCGGTTCCCCTCAATTGGCCTTCCACTTCATCTCTTCCCGTTCCGTCATGTTCTTCCACCTCCCATTACATTCCAATCCTTCCTTCTATTCTGTTTCCTTCTTCCTCATTTTCCTCCCTTTGCTCTGGTTCCACCTCCCCTTCAGCCTTTCCTTCTTCCCTTGCATCTTCAATTGTCTGTGTTTCCTTGGTTTGCACTTCACTTTGCACTTCCAACCAAATTGACCCAGTATATGGTGGTGGTGGCGGAGGGGTGTTAGTTGTATAAAAACAGAATTGTGGCAGTACTACATCAACAAATATTATATTAGTTCTGTTTCTCTTTTGTTTATTTGTTTTACTTATTGTTAGTCTCCAAGCCTCAACTTACCAGGGTTCTGAGTACCTAAGAACTCAATCTCCGGCACTGGTGGTATATGATAATTAACTTGCAGCGTGGACCTTTGACTTTGCACCTCCCTTTGCACCTCCCTTCCAGATGCTGCTGGGAAATCTACAACCGGCTTGCTACTTATAGGGAATTTACAGGCAACCTTGCGCAAGAAACATTGTTTGCACTTGTCTCAAATAAGTCGCGTGGCTTTACTTGGGACACATTGCTTGTTTTTTTGAATGCAGTTTTTTCCAAGGCGGAATGACAATGAAAACATAATTAATTATGAATCTATTTAAAGCAATGAAGTAATGATTAATTGGTATACAGTAATTGTAAATACTTTGGAATAGATGGGAAAACTGTCTCAATGCTTGTAGGAGCTTGAGTCTTTATACCCGGGCAACTGTCACGCTTTGAGCTTAATGTTAATTTTCCTCCCACTTTGACATACTCTTTTCTTCAAGTACCATCTACCTCAATCCATAAGCGTGACAAACTAGAAGCACAAAATCAATGGTGCCTTCTGCTTATCAACTCTGGCTTGCATAAAAACCTTCCATTCTTGGAAACTGACTCAGAATCCACTTGAAAACCTTGCAGTAAACTCTACATTGTTCAACCATCCATTTGGGTTCCGCCCTTTTCACCCTGGGTGTCAATAACTCTTGGGTTCCCATTTCCAGTCACATGCTATTGCTAGTTTGCACTCACGCTACTCAAGCCATCTCAACTTTATAGTTTTAAAACAGACTAGTCCCTTACCCTGCATAAACTACATCTTAATATTTGCATTTCTTCTGACGTCATCCCCTCATGTCTCAACCGTTACATCCCAATACATTTGTACCCTATTGTCTTGCACTTAGGCTAAGACCTTGGAAAAAATTCATACTTTCATTTCATTTTGTACTCTGTCCATTTCATTCATTGCCTCATTGCTCAAAACTGTAGTTGACCATCCATCAGGTTGTATCTAGTCATTTTGGGTTACCTTATAAAGTCGCTCCATTTGCCTGGGGATTGTCTCCTCAGTTAGCTAATTTCATACGTTCTTGCATTTTCTAAATCCAGTCATCACATCAGGCATTGATTTGGTTTCCCTCCATCAGAAAATTCATCCCTCTTGCTGTGTGTTAAGTTACTCCGCCATAATTTTGCACTTTGCAGTTAGCCCTTGCTACCTCACACTTGCCCTTGCACTCAGTTTTTCTTTTGCGCTCATGATCATCTAAGATTGCCCTATAGTACGTGGGGTGGTTGTGTGACAGAAGCATTCCAACTGGAGGACACCAATCAGTTGAATGATGATGAAGGTGAGGGACCAGTATCTTAAAGCAAGGGAGGCAAGTGCTCCCCTGCACCTCTTTGAACCCCAGGTCCAGCTGAATAATCCTGAAAACGTCACCCTGAAACCAATCCCCCATTCTCCAACTTTGACTCCATGGCTTTACCCATTTAGAGGTGGCTGTGTCACCCATCCCTTCCAATACACTCATAAAACACCCTACACATGCCAACTTGCCTTGCTTTATTTTTCAAAACTACATTTCAAACCCTTCCTCCATCTCTAATTGTGTGCCTGCAAAGCATCCCAAATACCAAATTCCTTACCAAATCTGACTACAAAAGCCTTCTGGGCTTCCTTAAAATCTGGTTTTTTTCCAAGAGGTAAGCCCAAACCCAACCTTCAACCTGTTGGGAATGGGCTAGTCTGTTGGCTTCAAGCCTGATAAGCACCGTGGGTGATCACTACCCTTGTTGAGTGGCTGGAATTGCTGCTTGAAAATGGTACACATAACTGACCTTCGCTTAGCACTGGATCTTACACATGAATACCAAAATTGCAAATTTTCTGAACTTTAGATTTTTCACCCAACATTGAGTCCCTCATTTTTGTAAAAAAAAATGCTGTTTGATTTCAACAGAAATAGGAATTTTGGGAAGTTGAGCAGTAGTATAAATATTTTGGTGAGGAGTTAGAGGAAGTGAAGTTGATTTTACTATATCAGATGATAAATAAGAATGGTTAAAGTTTTAAATGGAAATAGGATGAGGAGAAGGTGAAAATCTACATGGATTGGTGTGTTTGGGAGGAAGAGGCGGCATGTTTTGAAGATGAGGAATGGTAAAATGATAATTTGTTGATCTGGTATGATATTGAAATAAAAATGAATAATTGGCTTTCAATGTTGAGTATGCTTGGGAATTTATGGTGGAGGTGGGAATAAGGATGTGTTCCCATATGAGGTGGAGTGATATCATAAATAAGGCAACTGGAATTTGATTGGCAAAAATTTGGGAGACACAAAGTAAGCCAAGGAGGTATTTCTTCTATGTGATTATTTTGGAAAGTGAATGATTTTGTTCTTGAATTTAAATTTAGTAAAAGCCTTGTTGAAATTTATAATTTAAAATAAACATATCTGTCACAATTTCTGATTTGAGGGGAAATTACATCAAAGTTGGACAGAAGGGGTTTTATAGAAATGTTCAGTTTTCAAAAGAAAAGCTTGAGCCCAGTAACATGTGCTATTAATTTCATCTGTTCCATATTTTTTCCTTGTTACATGTGCTTTCCTTGTTACATGTGTTGTCCTTGTTAATTTTTTTCACTTGTAAAGTCTGCTTTCTTTTTCACATCTTCTTTCCTTGTTACACATGTTATGCTGATGTCCTTGTTACATGTTATGTCCTTGTCACACATGGAGTTGTTGTTACATAATTTTTTTTATATATGCATATGCACACATAGTTTTTTTGGTGAATTGAAAACAAAGAAAATGGACTGGAAAAAAAGGGGGACTGAAAAAAAGCGGAATGAGAAAAGAAGTGGACTGAGAAAAAAGGGGACCAAAAAGATAAACAAAAGAAGACTGACATGGATGCAAGAGGTGCATATAAGACAAAATTGGTGAATGAATAAAAAAACCAAGGAAATAAAAACCAGGGCAGTTATGGGAGGGCTTTCAATACTTTTATATTTATAGATCATTAAAATTTCCTTGAATAGATGAAAAGTTAAGAAGCTGAATAGGGAAATATTACAACAAGCATGGAGAAAGCTTATATAAAAGATAAATGAAAATATAGAGCAACACCCGTATAGCTATTCTGTGTCAAACAGGCTGAAAAAGGTTTGGGAAAACATTTGATATCAACCAGTATAAGATAGAATGTTATGAATGGGTGCATCAGAGTTAGAAAATATTCTATTACCAACCTGCCATTTTTCTTACAAATATTTCCATTTTTCATGGCAGGTTTCTGAAATATACATACCCCTAACCAGTGTGTTTCAAAATGATGGGTTTCATAAAAATGGAATGTTTCAAAATCCAAATCTGCCATCTTCTAATCATAATCCATCAAAATTAAAAGGAATCCATCCATACATCCACATAATACTCATACACACACCCAGGAATGATCACATTGTTTCATTGGAATTTCAGTATCAAAAATTTGATGCCAAATGCTGGAGTGTATCATATAGTCTAAATAATTTTAATCTTATCCTTAAAAATGGGATCATGAATAAAATTTTATAGAAATCACTGTATAATATACTAATTATGTCACATTTACAGTTGGTTCTTGATTTTTTGTCCAAGATTTCAGCTGCCTTTGTTACTCCTCCATCTGTGTCTGAAGTAAGCACCTGTCTGTTGTAAAATTTTGAATTACACTATAAAATTCATGAATTTATTTATTCATTATTCTTAGCCTGGGAAACTTATTTTCAGCACTTGTTACATGGTAAATTTATATCAAGGGTGGCCTAGTAGTAATCAAGTCATCCATTCCCAGTCAAATCCTCCTGGGACTAGAAGGTTAAGAGTTGAAATAAATTGATGAATTCATCCGGTTATTTCCAACATTATCTCATGAGACATTTCTTTTGTTGTAAGATCTGTATCTTATTATCAAGATTTTTATTTTTCTTTAAGTAGCTTCTGTAAACATAAACTGTTATCAGCTGTTTATGTTGAGATTGTAGAGGTATTTTACCCCGCGTTCTCTACGTTATGAACTCTGAGACAAGTTCGCGTGACATGTCTGTACCACCCGGGTGAACTGACAACTCGGTCAAGAACCGCGGATTCTACTCCTCTCCTCCGGCCAGATCTCTTCCGTCTCTCGTCTCATTATTCTTTTTCTATTTACTCTTTTTATTCTTCCACATCTTTTCTCACTCGTATCTCCCTACTTCTCATCTACTCGCTCAATGAACTCCTCTCTACTCAAATCCATCTCAATCCAACTCTTCTATTCTACCTGTCTCTTCGTGAACTAACCTCTGCCTGGTAAGAATGCAATCCCCAAGAACGTCTTAGCACTTAACGTGATCTCTCTGACAATCTAACTTGATTCGTAGTCTTCCATCTTCTACGTCTAAACTCTTCCAACTTACACTCTGCCAAAACCTCATGCTGTCTCATCTTTCTCTTATTTACTAAATAATTCAAAGCTGTTGGTCCTCTCACTTTTTCCTTTCTTTCTCTCAATTCCTATTTGATCTATCAAGAGTCTAACTTGTTGTCCACAGTCTGCTGGTTTTCTGTTCAGAGGATTCTCATTCAAATCTTATCACGGTTAAAAGCCGAAATTCGACTCTACAACATCGAAAATGAACGAACCAGCGGGAGCAAACGATTATTTTCACCAGGTTGCTCTCAAAGCCTCCGTTGATGCTATTCCTCCATTAAACAAAGACAACTACTCTATCTGGCGTGATAAAATGCTAATGCTGTTCGATCTCAAAGATATCAAGGATACTATAACTAAGAATGCAGGACAACTACCGATAAGACAAGATCGGGAAATCCGGGCGATCATCCTATCCAAACTCGACGCTACTACCCATGCAAATGTTGTCAACGCCTCTAATATCACATCCTCAAAATTACTTTGGAATGAAATCACTTGTAGATTTGCTTCATCCGAGACAGCAAATCGAGCACGAATTTTTAACCAGTTTCTCCACGCTCCGTTCAACGAACTTGCCATCGAAGGTTTTATAACGGACATTTGAAAGTCTCTTACTCGTATGGCGGATGTCGGAATAGATCTACCGAGCGACATTGTGGCCTACTTAATACTATTCAAATTTCCTCCAACACTTGAGAATTTGAAACAACAAATCATGCACGGCGAGAAGTCGATAACCGTAGAAGTTATATTCAATCACTTAATCCAATACAATAACGAGCGTAAGGCACAACTTAAGACTGGAAAATCAACAACCGATGTCTCACTGGCCACGTTCAAAAACAAATCAGATAAAGAAGATAAGAAGATCCGCATTAGATGTAAAGAAGGCTTCCACGATCCAAATGCCCCCCATCCGGAATCTTCTTGTTTTCATCTCCACCCCCAAATCGCCCCTGAATGGTGGGTCGAACAGCAAAATGAATGGAAGAATAGGACGAAGAAGGCACCAACGATCAATTACCACGCACTACTAACTCTATGGATTAATGCAGACAGCACTCCAAATCTTCTCCTTGACTCTGGTGCGAACATACACACTTTTAACGATCTCAAGTACTTCACCTCCATAGATCTACAAGATGAAGCAGAGGAAATCAAAACAGGCAAGTTAGAAGCGAACCTTAAGGTACGAGGAACTGGTACCGTCCGACTCGAGTGGAAGGATTCCGTCATTACTCTCGAAGGATGTCTGTACGTTCCGGATATCGTAGTCAATTTAATTAGCCCAGGTCTTCTCGCAAAGAAGGGATGTAGTCTCTCTCAAAAGCATGACCGATTCTTCATTACACAAGACAACGAAATGGTTCTTAAAGGTTTAATTCGAGATGGTCTATTTGTAATAGAGAAGCCCCAAACTGCTGGAAGTAATTTGTCGGTTAATCTATCCAACCAATCATCCACCACTACTCTTACTCAATCTCAGTCACTGTCCGACCTCCATAAGACATATGGACACGCTTCAATTTCCACTCTTAAACCAATTCTCAAAGATAGATACTCGAAAGATGAATTAGATAAGTTTCAATGCGATGGTTGCGTAAGAAGTAAAATCACTCGAGCTCCGTTCTCATGCACCTCGACACCTGCATCGAAACCACTCGAACGAATACATCTAGATTTGATCGGTCAGATTACTCCTCAATCCAAAGCTGGCCATAAATACGTCCTGACTCTGGTGGACAACTTCACGGGTTATCTAGCAGCTTTTCCTCTCCAATCTAAAGAAGAGACCCCCAGTGTCATCATCAATATTCTTGAAGCAGAGTACAAACGACTAAACTATTATCCCACTGAAATCTTTTCAGACAAAGGAACCGAGTTCACTAATGCTACCTTGAAAGAATTCGCCAAGAACAAACATATCAAACTCCTAACATCAGAACCATATCACTCTCAACATAACGGTCGAGCGGAGCGAGCCAATCGGACAATTATAGAATCAGCTCGCGCAACATTCTCTTCATCTCGATTGAATAAATGCTATTGGCACATAGTGGTTCGAAGCTGTTGCTTCATGCTTAACCAGGTCCCTAGGGAAGGTAATGACCTATCCCCTTGGGAACTTATGTTTAGCAAGAAGCTCCCTACTAATTATCTCAAACCTGTAGGATCTTCTGTCATTTACCTGGCGAATGGACTACAAAAAGGAAGAAAGTTCGATGAGAAAGGAGTGGAAGGGATTTTAGTTGGGTTTAATCCCGTTTTTCATTCTTATTTGATCCTCAACTCATCCGGTGCGATTGTTGAAACCAAACATATACAGTTCCTTAAAAATCCGCTACACGATTTTCCTCTCTTAGAATCACCTGGTATCGATCTCTTCACTCAAACTAATCCGCAGGCAGAAGAATCCAACCCCTTATCATTCGAAAAAAAATTTACATTTCGTGAATCTCAAGAAATTTCTTCCGAATCAGACTCAGATCAGGACAATTCGGCATCTGTAGACTCTCCTCCCTCCGACCACTCTTCTCCAACGTCTCCAGTCCCTGAACCTCCTATCCAAGCTATTTCTCAAAGACCCAGAAGAGAGGTGAGAAAACCTCAACGATACGGTTTCCATCACTATTACGAGCCTCCTTCCTACAAAGCAGCTCAAAAATGCTCTGAATGGCCAAAGTGGAAGAGAGCCTCCGAAGATGAACTGAACTCTATAGAATTACAAGACGTGTGGGAGGAGTACTATGGCAATCCCGATAATATACTAAATACGACGTGGGTTTTCAAAGTGAAGGAAAACTGCCACGGTGATCCCGTCAAATACAAAGCTCGACTCTGTGTCCAAGGGTTCGATCAAGTCCTAGGAATCGATTACAATGAGACCTGGGCACCAACCGGGAACCTTGGTTCACTTAGAGTCGCTCTTACTTACGGATTGAAAAATAAAATGAAGCTTACTCAATTCGACGTAAAAGGTGCTTTTCTTCATGCCCCTATAGACGAAACTGTCATCATAAGGACCCCAGAAGGATTGACTTGGAAATCGCCATATCTAAAACTTAAGAAATCTCTTTACGGGTTGAAACAATCCCCCAAGAATTGGTACGAAACCTTAACTTTATGGATCAAGTCTCAAGGATACCACGAATCTACTAGTGATCCGTGCTTATATCTAAACTCCAAGACGGGTGAGATTCTCTACTTTCACGTGGATGATCTCATCCAGGTAGGTAACTCTAACCTCTTTGAGATTAACTTTCTCAAACAATTCAAAAATTCTTCTTGCCATCCACCCAATACTATTCTCGGGATGCTCATGGAAATCGAAAGCGATAAAATCCTCCTGAGTCAACCCAACCACATCGAGAGGGGCCTGGAAGAACTTGGCTTGACTTCTTGTAAAGACACCCATATTCCTTTGACGCAGAATCTAAATCTCGAACCGGCCTCGGATGCCGACCACGCTGAATTTAGGCAACTCAACATTAACTATAGATCAGCAGTTGGCCTTCTGAATCACCTGGCTCATTACTCTCGACCCGACATCTCTTACGCCGTGTCTAGTCTGGCTAGGTTTAATACCAAACCAGGCATGACTCACTGGAGGGAAGTTAAGAAAGTATGGAAATATTTGAAGACGACTAAACATCTCAAGCTTGTAATTACGTACGATCCAAAACAAGAAATTCTCTCTAGTTTCAGCGATGCTACCTGGGGAGACGACCCAACCTTCCGGAAATCCCAAACTGGATATATTATTCTTCACTACGGTAGTCCAGTCGTCTGGAATTCTACTCGACAAAGAAATATCACTTACTCTTCGACCGAATCAGAATTAAACGCGTTGCTCGACTGCTACCTTGAAATCAAATGGATTAAACATCTCATTGGTGAGGTCCATCAAATCTCTGAACCCAAGCCTATTCTACACATCGATAATAAAGGGCTGGATGATAAAATCAAGAGGTTTGGGTCGCACTCCAAGTCCAGGCATATAGACATTAAGACTAAAGGATTGCGCGAAGATTATGCGAGCAACAAGTTTAGTCTCACTCTAATTCAAAGTCAATCAATGATCGCGGATTCTCTCACGAAGGCCTCTTCTGTATCCTCTCTGCAACTTCTTCAAGATACAATCTTCGGAGTTACACATCAGTGAACTTTAGGATTACACTCTCACCAGTCACGGGGGGGTGTTGAGATTGTAGAGGTATTTTACCCCGCGTTCTCTACGTTATGAACTCTGAGACAAGTTCGCGTGACATGTCTGTACCACCCGGGTGAACTGACAACTCGGTCAAGAACCGCGGATTCTACTCCTCTCCTCCGGCCAGATCTCTTCCGTCTCTCGTCTCATTATTCTTTTTCTATTTACTCTTTTTATTCTTCCACATCTTTTCTCACTCGTATCTCCCTACTTCTCATCTACTCGCTCAATGAACTCCTCTCTACTCAAATCCATCTCAATCCAACTCTTCTATTCTACCTGTCTCTTCGTGAACTAACCTCTGCCTGGTAAGAATGCAATCCCCAAGAACGTCTTAGCACTTAACGTGATCTCTCTGACAATCTAACTTGATTCGTAGTCTTCCATCTTCTACGTCTAAACTCTTCCAACTTACACTCTGCCAAAACCTCATGCTGTCTCATCTTTCTCTTATTTACTAAATAATTCAAAGCTGTTGGTCCTCTCACTTTTTCCTTTCTTTCTCTCAATTCCTATTTGATCTATCAAGAGTCTAACTTGTTGTCCACAGTCTGCTGGTTTTCTGTTCAGAGGATTCTCATTCAAATCTTATCAGTTTATCTCTACTTAACAAGATCTTTCTCTCAAATTAGTTATTATCAGGATTCCATAAATCTACTTCTGAAGCTATAGTAGTTAGCTACCTATCTTTGAGCTCTTTATCAATGCTTCCATCCATCAGTTGGGCCTTCAACCTTCTAAAAATATAACATGATCAATCATCCCAAGAAAAAAACCATTATTATGATTCCATCTAATAAGGTTTGTCACTTGGAGAATATTGAAATAAAACTGCTTTAAATTTGGTTTGAAATAATATTTTACCAAACAAAATTTTTTATTGTCTGACTGTCTCAGCATTTGAATCTGGTTTAAATTTTTATTTTGAATTCAAACTCTTATAATTATCTTTTATCTTGAAAAATAAATCTTTGGTTGCAAGAATAAAAGCTCTGCACAATCCCATGTATAAAATGTCAAAACTTCAGGTTCTACCTGAATCAAGCTTCCATAAAATGTTTTGTAATTTTATGCAATAACGTTTCAGCTTTTAGAGATGATTGAGGACCATCAAATGCTTCATAATGAAAAACATAATTCTAAATGAAATTCAGATTTCCAAATTTTGGATTAAATTTTCAAATATTCTCAAATTGTAATGGAGAAACTATTCATTCAAAAGAATAACCTTTTCCATTTAAATATAGAATAGTTCACTCAAAAACCAAACCTCTAAATTTATAGGTTAATGTTAAATCCACGGCTCATTGAGCCATGGACACGGTTCAAAGTGGGCCATGTGGCACGCCACACGGTCCAATTCAAGCTGTGTACAAACCCCAAGGCTCAAAGAGTTGCCTGGCCCACCCATCCTGGTCCAACGGCCTGTTGGATTCCACACCACTACATTCAAATCATGTGGATTTGTACACGGCTCAATTGTAGTTGTGTGGCATCCAAAACGCCACCAGATCGTGGTGATCCAAAAAGAAAGGAATGAAACGGCACTAAAATATTCCATGAATCAAATACACCTTCCAAAAAACAGGAATAAACCAAAAAATCAAAGAAATCAGAAAAGTTGATTTCTTGGTTAAAGAAATCAAATAAAAAAAATAAAAAACAAAAAACAAAAAAACTGGGACTATCCAATGGACTAGCCCTAAGGTAGAATGACCCAAAAAACCACAAGTAACTGGACTAGCCCTAAACTAAAAACACCAAAAAAATCACAAGTCTGAAATATCCCTAAATTAAAAACACCAAAAAAATGAAAAGTAACACAACAAGCCCTAGAGTAAAAACACCAAAAAAAAGACAAGTAACTGGACTAGCCCAAAAATAAAAACACCAAAAAAAGTACAAGTAACTTGACAAGCCTTAAAGTAAAAACACCAAAAAACCCTGTTCAACTTGTGTTGATCTGATACCATCATTAGGAGTAAAATACTACTTATGATGAAATCATCCCAACACAACTTGAACCAACTTACCATTAAAATTTCATTCAAAACACTCAATATAATGTGGTTAACTCAAAATACTCAACATCACAATGTTCAAAATGTGATAATCCTTTATATTAATAGAAATTGTTAGCTGCACTAGAATTAAAATTTATATGAAACCCAATGATGAAATGAAGTCAAATTATATAATCTCTATAATCTAGAATACATTTGCAGTTGATCTTTGATATGATAATCCCAACCAGACGCTTTTTTAGAAATCAAGGAATGCAGATTTGCTAAAATGGGTGGGATTGGAATCATTTCTCCCTCAGTGCCAATATAACCCAGTAGTTATTGTTTACAAAAAAATGAACATTGGATCTGATTGCTCAGTAACACCATTTTTCATTAGAGTATAAGTATCACATTACTCCAATGAAATGAAACATACAGGTCTGGATTATGTTTCTGCTATGATTTGACCCATATCTAATTTAGCCAGACATTTTGAGGAGGGAACTTTTTCATTCATTTCTTCAACATCAAGTCTTTTTTTAATCTTTTCAACCTCCTTTGCACACCAATCATTTTAATGTAGCATGCTTTATGTTTCTTGAATTTTTGGATCATTTCTTTCCTCACTTCAAACCAACCATGCTCTTCATAGCCAAGATATTTAGAAATGACTATAAATCCGCAATTCCTATCTTCAATGAGATCCCAAACCTCACCCAAGAACTTAAGGAATTTTTGGGTATTTGATTGAGGTATTTCATGTTTGGTTCCTATCATCAAAACTAACTTATTATTCATTTTTCAATCACATAATTCAAATGAATACTCACCAAAGATGAGTTTCTGGTTGAGCTTTGCTGCACTTTGTCTTCCTCTGCAGAGGATTCTGAATCCAAATTAAGCGATCCAAATTCACTTTCAGTCCCTTCCTCTGAACTAGATTCAGATTCTGCTGAATTTGACTAACAATTAATCATTAGTTAGTAACTAAGTTCATTAAACCAAAAAAAAGAACATATCCCAAAAGAAAAGACACAAAATCTTTTGTATCTTCTTATTTGGAGCCCTTCTAGTCCTTTTCTCCACCTTATGTTGTTTTTCAACATGCTCAAATCAAGATGGTTCTTGCTGCATATCTGTCAATTTTGGCCAGCCCCTATGTGATTGTAAGGCTTTAGGTTCAAGTCTTGGCTTCAATCAATATATTTTAATCTTCCAAATGATATACTTCAATAGGCTACTTTTCTCATGATCTGGAGATTCCAATATCATTGCATTCACTTTTTCATGTAACTGAGGAACTCTTAGCATTTTGTCAACATTGCACTTGAAAAATTTAGAAGGATCAAGAATTAGTGAATTAGGAATCATTAATCAAAAAGCATTAATCACATAGTGATTTGAAAAATCCAACTTAAGCCAACTTACAGAAATAGAACTGCAAGGGTTACAGTCCAACCTTCACTGAGGATGAAAATCTTTATGTAACATGGATCCTCTGAATGCTAGATGGTCACCTATTTGGTGGGAACAGGGCAAACCCATAGTCTTTGAATATGACTTGGTGCACACTTTTCCATCATGATCATGTTTGAGCTTCTCAAATTGTTCCCTAATAAGCTGAATTGCCTCTAAAGACAATTTGCAACCCAATGGTCACAGTTCAGGTGGAAGAACTGTCCCTAACTTAATTTGAGAGTTATGAAGGGACGCATGAACTGAATTAATTTGATTCAAAACTGTTCTGTGAAGGCTTTTCCAAAAATCCAACAGGTTTCCCAAAGAGTTTGCAAGGAATTGTTTGAGAGTTTCATGGGCCCCTTCAACCCAAGAAGTTGTTTTGTTTCCAAAATCTGGGTTCATACAAGTCCATGCTGTTACAAACATCTCTTTGATAGGGAAAATGTTATTTTCCATATACTCAAGTACATCCTCTTAGTCTTTCAAGAAAAACTATACAATTCAAAAGGTCAGAACCCAAAACTAGGAAGAATAAGAAGAAGTGATTTGGAACTACTCTGAGTTCTGAATCATTGACCTCTGCCTCCTCCTTGGTCTTTGAGGCCCCATACTTTGACCACAGAGTCATAAAGCTTTTCCATCCTTCAACATCATTAACAAAGACCGCTTTACAGTCTGCTTGTATGTTTTTAGACAAGTGCCAAGAGAAACATTGTCTTGATGACTCAGGGAAACTGGATTAAATAGCACAAAACAGAGCTCTTTCATGGTCCATCACAAAGACTTCTAGAAGTCTCTCAGGTTCATAAGCCAACTCCTTTAATGCATTTACAGACCAACTATTGAACACAAATGTTTCTTTTTTTTTAAAAACAAGAGCTTATTTGAAATTTTTCCAATTGGCTGTCATTCCTAAAACAGGAAATAGGGGGATTTTGTACTTATTTGTCTTATAAGTACAATCCAAAATAGCAATATGATGGAATTTTTTTGAAAGCTTTACTGCCTCAGGATGTGCTAAGTAAATTGCCTCCAAGTGACCCTCTCCACTGAACTTTGACTGATGAATCCAACTTGCTTCTTCAAGCTGTTCATAAAGTACCTCCATAAAACTTTTCCCCTTTAGTTCATTTTTCACTTTAATTTCACTTTGGTTTCAATTTAAATTCAATTTTGAATCACTAGGTGTGGAACAAAAGCCCCACAAAGTATGAATTGATCCCAAATTTGGGTTGAGGGAACCCAAGTGTGGTCCAGGGGGTGCCCAAAATTCTGGAACAACTTCTGGGGGGTTGTGCACCCCAAAAAAAGCGGTTTTGAGCCGGGTAAGGGGGTACATGGCTCCAAATTGCTGTGTTTTGGGGGTAAAACGCTCTCATACAACCCCCCGGGGGTTGTGCGTGTTTGGAACCGCCCTTTTTAGTTTTCTGTGGGCCCCCATGGCTCATTTGAGCTATGGAGGGCCCTACACGACTCCCACACGACTGGATTTGTGAATTTATCATCACCCAAATTTATATTCTAGTAAACTAACTTTCATCCTTTTTCTGGCCAACAAGGAAGAGTGGGGGGGAGATCTCGGGCCATGGAGGCGGAAGGGTTTTCATTTTTTATTGACCCACCACTCCTCCAGGTCAACAATGAAAACCTATCCAAAAAGTAACTGATTGGGACAGATGGATATCCACCAATTTATTCAATTTCTTTTGGATTAGATTCAAAGCCAACCTGGGGCCTTTGGTCTGTTATAAACCCTTTTTCAGTTCAACTTGTTTTTCATAAAAAATGGAAGTAAATTTCACTCATATTTGGGGTCCTAGGTTAATCTTAAAATTCACAAATTTTGTATTGTTGATTTCAAAAAATCCTCAGACCTATTTTGATGAACCTTAGTGTCTAATGAACAACTCATAATATTACAGTGGTAAATTTGTTGTTCTAGAATAACAGGATTATTCTCCCCATAATCATGATAAAACCAAGCTCAATTGTCCTCTGGCTGAATCATATGTGCAAAATGGGTAGGATATGGGCTTTCTGATATTAAGAGGGGCCATTTTAACATCAGTGAATAAAAACCTCCAAAATTACAAAGAAATAAAAATATTATTCAACCAGATTACTATTTGAAATATTCTTGATACTTTCATGGAAAGAATAAAATATTATTTCAAGGAAAAATCTGAAGATTGAATCCATAGAAATGCTCAAATATTTAAATCCCTTTTTTAAAAATTAATCCTTTAATATGAGCAAGAAAGTTAAGCTTCTCAGACTTTCTCCTTTTGATTCATGAATGGGGTTTTTTTTGAACTTATTCATCAATAAATCAACTGCAAAAGCCTTTCCCAAAGATTAATTTTTTATTGAACAAAAATAACCATCCTATTTTGGAATTTTTCAATTTTAAAATATTGGGTATCCAAAAAATCATGAATTCATGCTCCATTTCACCCTTGATGTATCCATTTTTTCATCCTCCCCATTACACCACCCTAAAAAACACCTCAAAAATGACTAGCTCAAACTTAAGGGTAATGATAAATTCACAACTCCCAGGAATGTGGAAGTCGTGTAAGGCCCTACATGGCTCAATGGACGCGTGGGGGCCCATAGAAGGATCTAAAGCGCGCGCGCAGGCCCATAAACGCGTCTAAAGTGTTTTTTCAAACAAGTGCAACCCGGGGGGTTGTATACCCCCCATAAACACCAATTGTGGGTTGTTTACCCCTGTACAAGGCTTTTTTGAAGCGTATTTGGGGGTATACAACCCCCAGTGGTTGTTCCAGAATGTTTGGGACCCCCTTGACCACATTTGGACTCAATCAACCCAAATTTGGGATCAACGCATACTATGTGGGACTATTGGACCACACCTAGGAATCCCAATGTGAAACTAAATTGAATCT
The DNA here is from genome assembly GCA_025617555.3 of Puccinia polysora. Lineage (NCBI taxonomy): Eukaryota > Fungi > Basidiomycota > Pucciniomycetes > Pucciniales > Pucciniaceae > Puccinia > Puccinia polysora. Next base: position 36,132,850 of record CM062613.1, on the reverse strand, counting down.
AAAGTGGAATAAAGTGAAACTGCAAACCAAATCATTGAAACTCAAGTTAAACTGAAAACATACCTCCCACTAAACTTGATATTTCTCAACTCAAAAGAGAGCAAACTTTGTAGTTGTTCAATTGAAATTTGGATTGAATACTGAAGTACCATTGCATTTTTTCTGCATTATGGGAACAGTGGAAAGCCCTCCTTTTGGTGTGACATTGCTGTGTTGAAGGAATAAATTGATAGTGCCATGAAAAAAGCTGCAGCCAAGAAGGATTTGGGTAATGAATAATTGGAAGCCCCCATTGCATCCTCATCTAGGATGAAAATTGAGGAAAAAAATGATTCAAAATTCAACATGACCTCTGGTGGTGAGTAACATTTTCTGTTACTCTGGTCTCAGCTTTATTCAATTTGATTGAAAGTGATGTAGTGCATGCTATCAATATAAACATTTCCTTTGTGCCAGATCCACTTTACCCACTTCCTGTGAGAGATTTTCCTACTAGGGAAGAGGCACTACAATTTTTTCAAACATGGGCAATGAAGCGTGGTTATGCTTTAACAGTATTCAACTCAAAGAGTGATAAATATGTGGATTTAGCCTGCAATAGACATGGTTCCTACTCTGGGAAATTTCTCACCAAACTGTCAAGGCAAACTCACACAAGGAAGGTTGGGTGCAAGTGTTTAATCCATAAAAGTTGCAAAAAGGCATACCCATTGTCAAAAATCTCTTACAGACATGATAAACATAACCATCAACCATCTCCACACCCCTCGGTGGATCCTCAACTGAGGAGAATATCTGGGATAGCCTTAGTGAATTTAAAAGAAGGAATGAATGATGGGCTCAATACTACTCAACTGAGAAGAAAATTGAGCAAGGTTGATGGCAGCAAATATGTTGATGACCAATCAATCTACAACACTAAGCATAAGGTAGCGCTTGCAGAGCTACAGGGAAAATGTTTTATGGAGGTCCTCTTTGAAAAAATTGGTGATTCAGTTTGGGTTCATTGAGAAACATTTATTGGAAAGGGACACTTGGAGGCCCTATTCTTGGCACACCCCAAGTCATTAAATTTTTGAAAGCAATTCCATCATATTGCTATGTTTTATTGTACTTATAAAACAAATAAGTAAAACATCCCCCTATTGCATGGTGTAGGAATTATGGCCAACGGTAAATATTTCACAAAAGCTCCTTTTTTTATAACAGGGGACAATAAATTCACAACTACCAGTTGTGTGGGAGTTGGGTAGGGCCCCACACAACCCAATAAACGTGTGGGGGCCCATATACAAATCAAATGGGTTTTTCCAAACACAATTTTTTATTTATTTATTTTTTATCTATATATTTATCTATTTTTATTTATTTATTTAATTATTCATTTAATTATTCATTTAATAATTCATTTAATTATTTATTTAATTATTCAATCAATCAATCAATTAATTATTTATTTATTTTAACCAAAAAATCAACATATTTTGATTTTTTGGTGGATTTCTGTTATTTTTTTTAAAAATTTTTATTCAATTTATTTTACCTTTTTTTTTTATTTTGGCCCAAAACACTTGTAGTTTTGTGGCACACTACACAACTAAATTTGAGTCTTGTACAGCCCCTCATGACTTGAATGTAGTTGTGTAGGTTGCCACAAAAGATGGAACCATTGTGTAGGGGATAAACAAATACAGTCAAGTGGTGTAGAGAACAAAAAACTCAATTCTAGTCATTTAGTGGACCACAAGGCTCATTTTAGTTGTGAATTTATCATCACCCTTTTTTAACAAGAGACACGTTTGAGCTCTACAGTTGTTCTGCAAATGCACAAAAAGATCTGGTTTATTATCATGAGAGAATTCCCAACGTCTTTGTGACAGACTGTGAAAAAGCTCTGATTTGTGCTATAGAAAAAGGTTTCCCTGGGTCAAAAAGACAGTGTTGTCAGTGGCACTTGTCTAAAAACATACAAGCAAACTGTAGAGTGCACTTTAATAATGATATTGAAGGATGGCAAAGCTTTATGTCTCTGTGGGCTAAGTTTAGGGCCTCAAAAACCAAGGAAGATTCAGAGGTCAATGATGCAGAACTTAGAGTAAGTTTCAAATCACTCCCCCTACTTTTAATATTCCTAGTTTTGGGTAACTAACATTAACAATTGTATAAATTGTTTCTTGGCAGACCATGAGGATGTGCTTAAGTATATGGATCATAACATGTTCTGTATCAAAGAGATGTTTGTAATGGCTTGGACTTGCAAAAACCCTGACTTCTTAAATAAAAAAATGTCTTGGGTTGAAGTGGACCATGCTTCTTTCAAATGATTCCTTGCAAATTCTTTGGTAAACATGTTGGATTTTTGGAAAAAACTAGAGGGAATAGTTTTGAATCAAATTAAATTGGTTCGCAGTTTCCAATCAAATTAAATTGATTCAGGCTTCCCTTTAAAACTCTTGAATAAAGATAGGAATAGTTCATTCCACTGAACTGTTACCATTGGGATACAAGTTTTCTTTAGAGGAAATCAAATTTTTTTGTGGAACAATTTGAGAAATTAAAGCAGAACCATGATTGGCAAGTGGGCACCAAGTCATACTGCAAGACTATGGGTTTTCCCTGTTCCCAAAAGATAGGTGACCTACTAGCCTTCTAAGAATCCTTTGTGCCTGAGGATTTTCATCCTCAGTGGAGGTTGGATTAAGATCCTTGAAGTTCTAGTTCTGTAATTTGTTTTAATGGGATTAATGATTTTTGGATGATGATTCCTACTTTACTAATATTTGATCCTTCTGAATTTTGAAAGTTTGATGTTGAAAAAATGCTCAACAATTCTCAGTTACATAAGAAGCTCAATGCAATGATCTTGTGATATCCTGAAGAAGATCATTGCAGGCTGTTGAAGCACTTGATTCAGGAGACTGAAAATTTATGATCAAAGCCAAGAATTGAAACAAAAGTCTTGCAATCAAGCAGAGGCTGGCCAAAATTGACAGATACATGGAGAGATCATCCTAGATTCAAAAAATTTCAAAAGCAGCTTATTCAGGCAAAGAGAATTGGAGGGGAACCAAATAAGAAAAGACAAATGATTGTAAGTCTTTTCTTTTGTGAAATGTTCATTTTTTTGGGTTTAATGAACCAATGATGATATGATGCTAAGTTTTAGTCAAATTAAGCAGAACCAGAGTCTGAATTTCATAGTTCAGAGGAATTTACTGAAAGTGAATTATCTCCACTTCATTTGGAATCAAAAACCTCTTCAGAGGGAAAAGACATGCAGGAAGCGTTGACCAGAAGCTCATCTTTGGTGAGTACTGATGTGATCATTTAATTTTATAGGAAAATTGGGTGAGCTAGTTTTGATTATAGGAACCCAAAGTGAAATACCTCAATCAAATACCTGAGAAATCACATAAGTTCTTGGGTGAGTTTTGGGACCCAATTGGTGATGGTAATTGTGGATTTAGAGCCATTGCTAAATTGCTTGGACTGTATGATGAACATGGTTGGTTTAAAGTGACGAAGTAAATGATTGAAAAATTGGAGAAACACAAAGCATGCTTAATTAAGATTCTTGGTGGTGCAAAAGAGGTAGAAAAGATTAAACAAACACTTGATTTTGAAGACATCAATGCAAAGATTCCCTCTTCAAATTGGCTGGCTAATTTAGATATGGGTCAAATAATAGCAGAAACTTATGCCAGACCTATATATTTCTTTTCATTGGAGTCAAGTTGTTCTAATAATCCAATGAAAAAAAGGGTGACAGATCAATCAGAGCCTATTTATAGTTCCTTTTTCAACAATAACCACTGGGTTCTATTAGTAATTTAGGGAGAGATGATTCCCATCCCACAAATTGTAGCAAAACCTCTGCTTTCATTTCAAAAAAAGCTTCTGGTTACTTTGATCATCTCAAAGATCAACTGCAAGTGTATGCTAGATTATCAACTTAAATTATAGACTTCAAATTTAAGCGTTTGGGTTGGGGTTCTGATGCTGATTTGTAAATATATTAATATAAAGGTTTAGAAAATGTTGAACATCATTATGTTGGGTGTTTTGAGTTAACATCATTATTATGAGTGTTTTGAATGAGATTTTATTGGTAAGTCAGTTCAACTTTTGTTGGGCTGATTCCATCATAAGCAATATTTTTACTTCTTGTGATGAGATCAGCTTGACACAAGTTGAACTTTGTTTTTTTGGTGATTTTGATTTAGGGCTTCTCAAGTTACTTGTCTTTTTTTAATTTTTTTACTTCAGGGCTTGTCAAGTTTAAATTTTTTTTGTAACTTTTACTTTAGGGCTATTCAAGTTGAACTTGAATTTTTTGGCACTTATACTTCAGGGCTGCTTCATAGTCTATTTCATTATTTATTTAATTTTTTTTGTTTTCTTCAGTTTTTTGTTTTGTTTTTTTATTTTTATTTGTTTATGGGTAATGTTAAATTCACGGCTCATTGAGCCCTGAAAATGGTTTAAAATGGGCCCTTTGGCACGGCACACGGTCCAATTTGGGCTGTGTACAGCCCCTCATTTCTCACAGAGTTGTGTGGCCCACCCAACTTGGTCCGCCTCCATGTGGACTTCCACACAACTACATTCCAGCCATGCGGATTTGTACACGGCTCAAATGTAGTTGTGTGGCAATCCACATGCCACTAGACCGCGGAAAACAAAAAAAAAGGAAAAGGAATGAAAGGGTACTAACACAACCCTTAAACTAAATAAACCTTCCAAAAAACAGAAATCAACCAAAAAATTAAAGAATGTTCATTTTTTGGTTAAAAAAAAACAAATAAATAAATCAAAATAAAAAAAACTGGTAATATTGAATGGAATAGCCCTAAAGTAAAAAGACACAAAAAAAAACAAGTAACTGGACTAGCCCTAGAGTAAAACGTCAAAAAAAAGACAATTAACTTGACAAGACCTAAAGTAAAAACACCAAAACAAATACAACTAACTTGACAAGCCCTAAAGTCATTTCAACTTGACTAGCGCGAAAGTAAAAACACCAAAACAAATACAACTAACTTGAAAAGCCCTAAAGTCATTTCAACTTGACTAGCGCTAAAGTAAAAGGGCCCAAAAATTAAAGAAGTCTTTTGACCAGCCCTAAAGTTAAAATGCCCAAAAAATACAAGTCTTTTGACAAGCCCTAAATTAATAAAACCAAAAAAAAGAAGTTCAACTTGTGTTTAGCTGATCCCATCCCAAGATTAACATAAGTTAAGCTTGTGATGGAATCATCCCAACACAAGTTGAACTGACTTACAATTAAACTCTCATTCAAAACACTCATTATAATGATTTTAACTCAAAAAACTCAAGATAATGATGTTCAAAATGTGATAAACGTTTAGATTAATAGAACTTCTTAGCTGCATTAGAATTAAAATTTATATGAAAACCAATGATGAAATGAAGTCAAAGTCTATTGAATCTAGAATACATTTGCAGTTGATCTTTGAGATGATCAAACCAACCAGAGGATTTTTTAGAAATGAAGGAACATGGTTTTGCTACAATGGGCAGGATTGGAATCATTTCTCCCTCAAGTACTAATAGAACCCAGTGGTTATTGTTTACAAAGGGAATGACATTGGATATGATTGATCAGTAAAATCATTTTTCATTGGAGTATAAGTATCACATTACTTCAATGAAATGAAAAATACAGGTTTGGAATATGTGTCTGCTATGATTTGACCCATGTCCAATTTAGCCAGCAATTTTGAGGAGGGAATCTTTTCATTGATGTCTTCAACATCAATTCTTTTTTTAATCTTTTCAAACTCCTTTCAACCACCGAGCATCTTAATGTAGAATGCTACATGTTTCTCTTATGTTTCAATCATTTCCTTCCTAACTTTCAACCAACCATGTTCTTCATAACCAAGAGATTTAGCAATGACTCTAAATCCGCAATTACCATCTCCAATTGAATCCCAAACCTCACCCAAGAACTTATAGAAGTTTTTGGGTATTTGATTGAGGTATTTCATGTTTGGTTCCTATCATTAAATTTAACTTAGTTTTCATTTCTTTTATTTGATCAATGAAATGAAAACTCACAAAACATGAGCTTCTGGTTGAGCTTTGCTGCATGTTCTCTTCCTCTAAAGAGGATTCTGATTCAAAATTAAGTGATCCCAATTCACTTTCAGTCTCTTCCTCTAAACTATGAAATTCCAATTCAGATTCTGCCAACTTTGACTAACAATTCATCATTAGTTTGTAGCTAAGTTCATTAAACCAAAAAAATTAACGTATCTCAAAAAAAAAAGACTTCCAATCTTTTGTCTTTTCTTTTTGGAGCCCTTCTAGTTCTTTCTTCACCATTTAGTTGCTTGTAAAAAAGCTCAAACAAGATGGTTCTTGCTGCGTATCTTTCAATTTTGGCCTGCCCCTACTTGATTGTAAGACTTTAGGTTCAAGTCTTGGCTTGGATCAATATTTTTTAATCTTCTGAATGATATTTTTCAATAGTCCGCTTTGCTCACAATCTGGAGATTCCAAGATCATTGCATTGACTTTTGCACGTAACTGAGTAATGCTTAGAATTTCATTGACATTGAACTGGAAAAATTCAAAAGGATCAACCATTAATGAATTAGGATTCATTAATCAAAAAGAATTAATCAAAAAGCAATAATCACATAGTGATTTGAACAATCCAACTTGAACCATCCAACTTAAGCCAACTTACAGAACTAGAACTGCAAGGGTCATGGTACAACCTCCACTGAGGATGAACATCTTCAGGTACCATGGATCCTCTGAATGCTAGACTGTCACCTATTTGGTGGGAACAGGGAAAACCCATAGTCTTGAAATATGACTTGGTGCAGACTTTGCCATCATGATCACGTTTGAACTTCTCAACTTGTTCCCTAACAAGATGGATTGCCTCTAAAGACAATTTTTAACCCAATGGTAACAGTTCAGGTGGAAGAAATGTCCCTAACTTAATTTGACAGTTATCAAGTGATGCATGAACTGAATTAATTTGATTCAAAAATTTTCCTTCAAGGCTTTTCCAAACATCCAACCGGTTTCCCAAAGATTTTTCAAGAAATTATTTGAGAGTTGCATGGCCCTTTCGACCCAAAAAGTTGTTTTGTTTCCAAAATCTGGGTTTATACAAGTCCACCCTGTTAAAAAAGTTTCTTTGATAGGGAAAATTTTATTTTCCATATACTTGAGTACATCCTCATAGTCTTTCAAGAAACACTAAAAGTCAAAAGGTCAGAACCCAAAACTAGGAAGAATAAGAAGCATTCATTTGGACCTACTCTGAGTTCTACATCATTGATCTCTGCCTCCTCCTTGGTCTTTGAGGCCCCATACTTTGACCACAGAGTCATAAAGCTTTTCCATCATTCAAATTCATTAACAAAGACCGCTTTACAGTCTGCTTGTATGTTTTTAGACAAGTTCCAAGTGCAACATTGTCTTGACAGCTCTGGGAAACTAGTTTCAATTGCACAAATTGGAGCTTTTTCACGGTCCCTAACAAAGACTTTTTGAAGTCTCTCAGGATTATAAGCCAACTCCTTTAATGCATTTACAGACCAACTTTAGAACTCAAACATTTCTTTTGTTATAAAAACAAGAACTTTTGTGAAATTTTTCTGATTGACTGTCATTCCTACAACATGAAATAGTGCGGTTTTTTACTTATTTTTTTTATAAGTACAATCCAACATAGCCATATGATGGAATTGTTTTGAAAGCTTTGCTGCCTCTGGATGTGCTAAGTTTAGGGCCTCCAAGTGACCCTCTCCAATGAACTTTGACCAGTGAATCCAACTTGTTTCTTCAAGATGTTCATAGAGTACCTCCATGACACTTTTTCCCTTTAGTTCTGCAAGCGTTACCTTCTGCTTAGTGTTATAGATTGTTTGGTCATCACCATAATCCCCCCTATCAATGTTGCTCAATTTTCTCTTCAGTTGTAACCTTATTAAGCCCATAATTCATGCCTTCTACTAGATTGTCTAAGCCACCGCTAAGATTCTCCTCAGTTGAGGATGCACAGAGGGATGTTCAGATGGTTGATGGTTATGTTGGTTTTCTTTGTAGGAGAGGCGCCACAAGGGGTCTCCCTTTGTTTGACTTGCATGGATTCAAAACTTGCAACCAACCTTCCTTAATTGAGTTTTTCTAGACCATTTGGTAAGAAGACTTCCTGGATAGGAACCATTTCTATCACAGGCTAAATCCACAGATTGGTCACGCTTTGAGTTGAAAACTGTTAAAGCGTAACCATGCTTCATCGTCCATGTTTGACAATAGTTTTTTGCCTCTTCCCTAGTAGGAAAAGCTCTCAAGGGAGGTTTGTCAAGTGGATCTGCCATAGTTACATAGTTATATCGATGGAATTCACTCCATCAGCTTCAATATAATTAAATACAGCAAAGACAAGTACATAAAATGTTACTCACCACCAGATTTCATGTCAATTTGTGAATCATTTTTTTCCTCAATTGTCACCCTTGATGAGGATGCAATTGAGGCTTCCACTGTTTCATTACCCAAATCCTTTTTTTCTTTTTCCAAAGCTTTGTTGATTTCACTATCAATATAGACCTTCCACGCAGCCATTTCAGAAGAAGGAGGGATTTCCACTGCTCCAATTCAGAAAAATGCAATGGTATACTTCAGTATTCAATGCAACTTTCAATTCAACAAACATAATTTGCTCACTTTTGAGTTGAGAAAGAATTGTTTGCAGATTTTTATAGGATTTATGATTATTCACCTTAATTTCACTTGGGTTTCACTTAAATGTCTCTTTGGGATTGCTAGGTGTGCAACAACAGTCTCAAAAAGTATGTGTTGATCCCAAATTTGGGTTGACAGAACCCAAGTGTGGTCCAGGGGGTGCCCAAAATTCTAGCACAGCTCCTGGGGGGTTGTGAACACCCTAACACGGCCAATTTGAGCCGTGTACGGGGGTATCCAGCTCCTGGGAGTTATATGGCTCCTACACCACCATGCGGGGTTGCGCATGTTTGAAACAGCCCTTTTTAGTCGTCTTTGGGCCCTCACAGCTCATTTGAGCCATGTAGGGCCCTACACAACTACCACACGGTTGGAGCTGTGAATTTAACATCACCTTTTCTTCATTTTTACTTATTTTTATTTTGTTTTTTGTTTTTTGTTCATTTTTCATTTTTCATTTTTAATTTTTAATTTTAAATTTTTCATTTTAAATTTTAAATTTTAAATTTTAAATTTTTAATTTTTAATTTTTAATTTTTAATTTTTAATTTTTAATTTTTAATTTTTAATTTTTAATTTTTAATTTTTAATTTTTAATTTTTAATTTTTAATTTTTAATTTTTAATTTTTAATTTTTAATTTTTTATTTTTTATTTTTTATTTTTTATTTTTTATTTTTTATTTTTTATTTTTTATTTTTTATTTTTTATTTTTTATTTTTTATTTTTTATTTTTTATTTTTTATTTTTTATTTTTTATTTTTTATTTTTTATTTTTTATTTTTTATTTTTTATTTTTTATTTTTTATTTTTTATTTTTTATTTTTTATTTTTTATTTTTTATTTCTTATTTTTTATTTTTTATTTTTTTATTTTTTATTTTTTATTTTTTATTTTTTATTTTTTATTTTTTATTTTTTATTTTTTATTTTTTATTTTTTATTTTTTATTTTTTATTTTTTATTTTTTATTTTTTATTTTTTATTTTTTATTTTTTATTTTTTATTTTTTATTTTTTATTTTTTATTTTTTATTTTTTATTTTTTATTTTTTATTTTTTATTTTTTATTTTTTATTTTTTATTTTTTATTTTTTATTTTTTATTTTTTATTTTTTATTTTTTATTTTTTATTTTTTATTTTTTATTTTTTATTTTTCATTTTTCATTTTTCATTTTTTATTTTTTTTTTATTTTTATTTGTTATCTGTTATTTGTTATTTTTTGTTTTTTATAAAACCAAAGAATCAACATTTTTGATCTTTTGGTTGATTTCTGATTTTTTGTATTTTTATTTAGTTTGTTTTGGCTTTTTAATTGTTTTTTATTTTATTTTTTTTAGCCCACAAAACATGAAGGCCTGTGGCGCAGAAAACGACTACATTCAAGTCGTGTTCAACCACACACAACTGGATTGTAGTTGGGTGTTTTGCCACACAGCCCTGGCTGTCATGTGGGGGCTGTACAACTACACTCAGGTTATAGGGTGGCTAAAAGGCCACAATTGAGTTGTTTGGCATGGCACATGGCCCAAATGAGCTGTGTACACAACTCATTTAGGCCATAAATTTATCATCACCCCAAACTTAAAGCCATCAATTATTGACAACTCTTATAAAAATCTTCACCTCCTGTAGATACTCCATTAACCCCCCAAGAAAACTGACACAGTTTTGATCATTCCCCCCCCAAAAAAACTCATATCTTTGTCTTTTCACTGAGGAAATAATAATATCCTCTTGCTTTACTCAAGAACAGGACCAAATATTCAAGCAACAGATAGTCTTCCCCCGCCGCCCCCACTCCACCTTATCTCCTCATTTTCCCCCTTCTCTTCCATTGAATTCATAATTGATTCCTGGTTAATTTAACAATGAATGCGCCATCTGATTTAAAAACTATTTCAAGTTGCCCCAGTTCTTGATTTCTTTGTATTTCAGTTTTGTATTCCTTTAAGAATAAATTGTATAAATTCCCTTTCACCCCATTATTTTGTGATCAAGAGCCTCATAATCATCAAAAAAAATCTGTTTTTTTGTTTTATTTGGGTTATTTAAAAAATTGTGCTATTTATCTTTTATTTTTTGAATTTTTTTTTCAACCTTTTTTTTTGAAAAAACATGTTCTATGAATTTGAATTTATTTATAAAATATTTGAATACTTTCAATCAGATATTGAAATCAAATCAAGAATTGGGATGTGCAAACTAATAACTGAACTGAAACATTTGTAAAATAAATGAGAAAGAAGGGAGGAATATTTCAAGGGAGAGTAAGAGAACTCAATAATGAGACTGAAGAATCTAAATTTAGATCAATGAGGAAGGATTCAATATTTTTAATTTTTGATATTCCATGAAATATTTCCATTAAATAATTTCACAAGATAATGATAATATTTTTATGGTTTAAATTATTCCTTCAAAAAATTTGGACTGCTTACATGAAGCTAAAAGGATGTATAAAAAATTCATTTTACACTGTTTCATACAGTTTAAAATTTTGCTTCTGTCTGATTCTGCATTATATAACCTGGGGCGGTAATTGGTGTAAAGTTGATTGGAAAAAATTCATGAATAATTATGAATGGAGTGGTTGGTAAATCAGAAAATCTGCATTTATTTTTGCCATGAAGAATGAAACCTTTTGCAGCTTGAATTTCAGAAGAGATACACATATTATAGGAGAAATTATCAGAGTATTGGAAAAATTTCTCTTTAATAAAAATTAGAAATATTAAATCTCAGCTTCATTCATATTGATTTATGAGATTAAAATCATATTGATAATGAAAATCTATTCTCCTTGTTTTTTTATTCTTGTAATCCACCAAAGAAATAGAAGGGCTAACTGAAGAAAATGTAGAAAAATACAAATTTATACCATATCATTTTCCTTTCCCTAACTTTGGGTTTCATTTTTTGTTGAAATTACAAGAAAAAAAGGAACACTTTGATAATCCAAAAATTGAAAGGTCTCAAATTTTAATTCCCAGGAACCCAATTTTCACAATAAGATTTCCATCTATTTTCAGATCAGTGGAAGACAAAAGAAAACTCTAGAACATGATACTTAAATGAGTTTAATATATCTCAGGAAAGAAAGTACATATTAATTTCAACTTTGTGGAATTAATTTTGCATCATGAATTTTTTTTTAATAAAAATAATTTTTTTCCAATGTTTACAAAGCAAAAAATAAAAAAATTACAATCCAATTAGATTATGAATCTTTTCTATGAGCTCAAATTCTAAATCACTGCTAAAATATGAAATGTTCAAGGATCATTTATTTTTTTTCTCAATATTAACCCAATCATTCTCCTTCTCATATTTTTGAAAATTAATCCATTTTATTATTTTTTCCAGATTAGAAAAGATATTTTTTGACTATATAAAACAATCATTCTGCAAATCTTATATTTTAATTTCTTTTTCCTATCATAAACTTTTTTTCAACTATATTAATGCATAAGCTTCCATATTTTGAGAAATTTGGACAATTTTTTGTTTGACCTTGCCTGATTTTTTTTTCAAATTAATTCACCATAGCTTCAAAATATGTATTTTGTTTTATTATTTAAGTCATTTATGAGTTTTTCTTCTTTGAATTTGATTTCCTCAATTCCATTTAAAGAGTGAAATTTTCAAATTTGTGAAATCAAATCATCAATATTTCAAAATGAAAAATTATTCCAAGCTCTTTGATTAAGTCCCAAATTTCTTGAGGAGAGGGCAGAGCTATTTATGTGAAAGAATTTATTATCCATCAAAGAAAAAATATTTGAGCTTTTAAAAATTGACTCAAATTTAATCAAATTTCTCAGGAGGCTTTGGTATTTCTAGTGAATTTCATAAATAAAAATCATGTAAAAAAAAATCAAAATAGATTTTGAATTTATCCAAGGCAAAAAGGAATGAATTTAAATATTTGATGGATGAATCAAATGAATTATCTTTGCAGAGAGCAAAACTCTATTTTTATTAATATATTTTAAGCAAAATCCAATGAAGGAAGAAGGTATCTGTTCTGTGGATGTAGAAAAATTAACCAGGAAAACAATAAAATGGAAGATGGTTGCAGGTGGAAAATATTGAGGCTTCAACATTTCATTTTTTAAGAATTTGTGTATAACTGTTCTAATGCAAAATTGAAATCAGAATTGGAAATTTTGACTGGGAAAAAAATGATTCTAGCAGGAGAAATTCTGTGAAAATTGGAATGGAAAGTTGAAGAAACCCAGAACACCAGGGATTCAAAAATTACTAATCAAAAAAAAGTCACCAAGTTTGAAGACCAAGGAAGACATTGGAGAGACTAAGTAGTAATTTATTGTGTTGGAGTATAAGAATGAGGTTGAATTGGAGTTCAATGAGAAATGGAACATTAATTGTGCCAAGATTTTGAAGAAATAATCTGTGGAAGTTTTTGGGAAAGACATTTCAGAGATTTTTGGGGAAGGATTTTTGGGAGGTGCAAGAGAGGATCTGTGGTAAATTGATGGTAGAATTTAAAAATTTCAAAATTCAATGCAGATGAAAGCTATAGAATTTTGAAGTTATTGGATTGGGAAGGTCCTTCTTTGTAAAAATTCAGCAAGGCTGAGGATTCCAAGAAGTCCAAATTAGTTGAGTACATTTACAAAAGGAGGCATAAACCAGTATATTTGGAAATTAGATATTGAGAGAGGGAAAGAAATTGTGGATTACACATAGGGGGATTATTTTTATCCATTTTGTGTGAAATTTAAGAATTTGGAATTGAAGTTGTATGGGAGAATGATTTTTTCATTTTTTCAAGTTATACTTTTGTCATATTGTCTATTTGAGAAAGTTCTTGAAGAGATCCAAGGGAGGACAGAAAATAAAATTAGATAGAATGAAGGGTATGGTATTTTATTTATTGGATCTAATAAAGTTTCAAACATTGGTTGAAATTTGATACTGAATAATAGGGTGTATAAAAGTTAGCAAACCCGCCATTTTTCATGGTAGGTTTCTGAAATAAACATACCCCCTAACTGGTGTATTTTGAAATGGCGGGTTTCATGAAAATGGGGGATTTCAAACATCAAACCCGCCATTTATGCATCATCATCCTCCCACCATCCATCACATCTAAAGGACCCATCCACATCAGCAAATCCATACGGGTTGCATCTCCATTGCATCACACACATCTCATCTCCATTGCTTCACATCTCAATCTTCACACAAATCCCATCATCATCTCATCACCCCACATCACATCACCATCTTTCTGAACATGTCCAATTAAACTTCCTGCCAGCAAGTTGAAAACACAAAAAAGCTGACTGAACTTTTGCTACTGTTTGACTCCCATTCAGACTATGATTGAGACTCCAATTTGGAATCAACTTGGTTAGCTTTTAATTCTCTGTTGAAAAAGCAATACATGGTCCCAAGAATAAAAACCCTCCACAACCCTAGGTATAAAAGGCAAAAGCTTGACCTCATCCCTGACAAAAGCTTCCAGCATGTTAAAATACGTATGCACTTACACTTGGGCTACGTATAAGTTAAATCCAGATGGGATTCACATATGGACCTCTCCAGCCCATTTGACACTCACACAGACCTTACGGGCCTGTGTGAATGTTACCAATTTGGGGAAACTGGCCTCAAAATGCATGAAACAGGCTCATTGGTACACCGGCCCTAACATGCCTGGTGAGTTATATGGGCAAATACAGCCAGATGGGCTTGTATGGGAATAATTGGGCCCAAGGTTTATTTTGGAAATACTTGGCCAGACAAGCTGGCCCGCCAAGATATGTTTTACTTAGTTTTTGGGCTTGGGGAAGCCCATTGGGGCCGCGGCCCATATTGCAGCCCAGTTGGGGCTTCTGCCCATGTTGCATCCCTCTTGGGGAGGCTGTTTTTGCCTACGGCCCATTTGCAGGGCCCAACGGCCCAAGTGGGGCTGTTGTAGGGGGGCAGCGCGGCTGCCCTGTGGGGTGGCGGCCAGTTGATGGAGCCGTGGGGCTGGGGCCAATGGCCTCAGCTCCTCCCCCTCCCCTCACTCCCCATTGCAAGGGGGAAGGGGAAGGCTGGCTGGGTTGAACCAGCCAGCAACCAGTTGCAAGGAGAAACCTGTAATGGTGGGGGGGACTTGATCACCCCCTCACCAAAGGTGGCGGCTAGGCCAGTTGCATCAATGAAACCAGCGGTGGGGGGGAATTGACCACCCCCCCCCCCACCAACAAAGGGGCACTCCCCCCCCCCTTTACCAAGGGGGAGGAGCAACAGGCTGGAGGGGACCTGACCATTCCCCAGCCCACTTACCGTAGCAACACCCTGGGGGTATTGACCCCCAGGGCCCCTGGTAGGGGGATTTGACCGCCCCCTCCAGGTACCTGTGAGAAAGAGGGGGGGGGACAGCATGTCCGCTGGTCACCCCCCCCCCCCCCCCCCATGTGTGTCTGAGACCAGACCCAGGTGTGTCCTGGGTCCCTCCTGGCCATTAGTATGGCCAGGGGATGGTTTCATGAGGCAACCAGCCAGCATGTGAGGTAACAGGCCAGTTGAAAAAGACAACCGGCCAGGGTTTTGAACATTTAAGGGGCTGGTTCAGCCCCATTGAGGTGGAAACACCAGAAATAACCGGGATAGGCCAGTTGTAAGGGTACAGGGACTGATTACATGTGGGCTGATGTAGCCCAAACCAAGTAACAAGGCCTGTAGAGCCTGTAGAGATCTTCTGGGGCCGAAAATTTGCCTTTTGGTTTGTTGTATCATGGGCTCACAAGAGGCCAATCTTTTGTACTTAAGGAGCTCTCTCCCTGCTGTTTTCCATCATCCATTCATCATCCAATTGAATTCATCAACAATATCATCCAACCTATTGCCCAATTGTGAGAGCCCATCAAGCAATTATTGACACAAGGTTTCCAGCATTTCTTTTGCTTTGAATACTGCTCATTTGCCTAAGCTAATTGCTGGCCATAATTATAACACAGCAACTATTCAAAACTTTGTTGCCTTCATTCTTGAAACTTTTGGAGATGATTGAAGACCACCACATCTTCCAGAATAATTCTTGGAATCCTCAACACAATCCAGAAATCCAACTTTCTTTTGCTCTTTGTAGATTGGGATCAAATGGAAATGGAGCAGAAATTCATCAATTGGAAAATCTATTCTCAGTTAGTTTTGGAAGCATTGACTTATACACCAAAAGAGTCATGATTTCTATCCTATTTTTCCGTTGCTCAGTCCTTTCTTGCCAACCAAAAAAGAACGCAAGGAGATAACTCAAGTAATTGAGACCAAAGGCTTTCCTGGTTGCATTGGGTTTTTTGATGGAACCACCATCCCCTTGAGTCAAAAACCAAAGCTACATGGCAACCACTATTTTGATTGCAAAAAAAGGAAACTGATTCATTTCTTTTCCAATGAATTTGATAAAACCTTTGATTGCACCACTGAACAAATATCTTTCATTTTTTTTAGATACTCCATGGCCCTACAACTTGTTTGTGATAAAAACAACCAGTTCATATCCCTCCATGCTGGCCTTCCAAGTTCTTGTCATGATTCATACATGTTCAATTGGATGCTGTTTTCCCAAAAACCAGAGAACTACTTTGATCACAATCAATACCTTCTGGCCAATTCAGCTTATGCTTGTGGGAAATATGTGGTTCAAGCAACCAGAATGTTTTTTCCACCAATCAAGGAAAAACCAATTCGAACTATCATCTTGCCCAATCATTAGTTTGGATTGATAATTCCATTGAAGTCCTGATAAGAAGATGGGCCATCTCAAGGGAAATACAAAACCATCTTGAAAAACCCATAGAAATGAAGTTCCTCATCAACTGGATTATCACTTGTGTAATCCTTCACAATCTTTTGGCAAGCATCAAAGGTGAATGGTACAAAATATTTGAAGATTATATTCCTGATCCGCCCCAAGTCATCCCTGTATCATCTTGTCCCTCATCTTCTTGTATGAGAGAGAGGATTTTAACCCTCACCCTTTACCACTTTGATGAGGAAGATTTTGTTTTGAAATAGGTAATTTTTTTTTTTTGTTTTGGTTGTTCAACCAAGAATCCTAGGCTGACTCACTCTGTTTTTTTCTTTTTTTCTTTTTTCTTTTTTCTTTTTTCCTTTTTCTTTTTTCTTTTTTCTTTTTTCATTTTTCATTTTTCTTTTTTCATTTTTCATTTTTCATTTTTCATTTTTCTTTTTTCTTTTTTCATTTTTCATTTTTCATTTTTCATTTTTCATTTTTCATTTTTCATTTTTCTTTTTTCATTTTTCATTTTTCATTTTTCATTTTTCATTTTTCATTTTTCATTTTTCATTTTTCATTTTTCTTTTTTCTTTTTTCTTTTTTCTTTTTTCTTTTTTCTTTTTTCTTTTTTCTTTTTTCTTTTTTCTTTTTTCTTTTTTCTTTTTTCTTTTTTCTTTTTTCTTTTTTCTTTTTTCTTTTTTCTTTTTTCTTTTTTCTTTTTTCTTTTTTCTTTTTTCTTTTTTCTTTTTTCTTTTTTCTTTTTTCTTTTTTCTTTTTTCTTTTTTCTTTTTTCTTTTTTCTTTTTTCTTTTTTCTTTTTTCTTTTTTCTTTTTTCTTTTTTCTTTTTTCTTTTTTCTTTTTTCTTTTTTCTTTTTTCTTTTTTCTTTTTTTTTCTTAGACAAAACTGACCCAAAACCTCACCCTACCACATCACCCACCCCACCACACCACCCAACTCACCCCACCCACCCACCGGTCCACTCTCCTCCTCAACCACCACCTCTTCCTCAACCACCATCTCCTCCTCACCCATAACCTCACCTCCTCCTCACCCACCACCACCTCCTCACCCACCACCACCTCCTCACCCACCTCCTTACCTCCTCCTCACCCACCACTTTGGCACTGGTAATCTCTCTCTCCTACTCCTCCCCATCATCAGAAGCTAACCCGCTCCTTCACCACCCCCCCTCCTCACTTGCCCTCTGGCCCCACCTTGCCCAGCCTCCCCCCTCCTTGCCCACTGGCGGTACCTTGGCCCCCCTCCCTTCTTGCTTGGCTGCCGGTGCCACCTTTCCCCCCCTCTTGATCTGCTGGCCCCCTCCTTGCCCACCCAAGGCACTTTGGCCCCCCTCCCTCCTTTCTCTGCCTCCGGTGCCACCTCCTTCCCTCTTGATCCGCCGGCCCCTGCTCATTGCTTACCCCCTCCTTGCCCGCCGGGGGCACCTTGGCCCCCCTCCCTCCTTTCTCGGCCGCCGTTGCCACCTTGCCCCCCCCACTTGATCCGCTAGCCCCAGCTTTTTGCTTGCCCCCTCCTTGCCCACCGGCGGCACCTTGGCCCCCTTCCCTCCTTTCTTGGCCGCTGGTGCCACCTTGCCCCCCCTCCCAATCCGCTGGCCCCTGCTTGTTGCTTGCCCCCTCCTTGCCAACCGGCAGCACCTTGGCCCCCCTCCCTCCTTGCTTGGCCACCAGTGCCACCCCGCCCCCCCCCCTGATCCACCAGCCCCTGCTCCTTGCTTTCCCCCTCCTTGCCCGCCTGCCCCACCTTGGCCCCCCCTCCTTGCCCGCCGGCCCCACCTCGGCCCCCCCACCTTGCCCCCCCTCCTTGCTTGCCCGCCGCGGCCTGCCCCCCCCTTGGACGCCTGCCTGGCCAACCAACCTCCCCCCTCTCCCTGGTTCACAGGCCCTGCCTACCTGGCCCAAGGCCTGAACCAAACCCAACTCAAACGCCCAGCCCAATTCCCTCACACCCCAGTAAGTTTTTTTTTTTTTTTTTTTTTTTTTTTTTTTTTTGGGTGCTGATGTGATGTTTTTTTTTTGTACAGTTTTTCTTTTTTTTTTTTTTGGTGATCACATTTCTGGTAAACTTGGGATCAAGTCATGGTTTGGTTTAATTTTTTTTGATCCAATCTTGTTTCACTGATGATGTCCATTTGACTGACTGTTTTTTTTGTGTTTTTTTTTCCAATCCCTCAACCCCTATTGGTGAATGTCCAATTATTCTACCACCCGCCTCAAAATGTTACACAAAAAATCAAATCCCGCCTTCTTCCTCACCCCAATATAAGTATAGGATTTGGAGAGAACAAGATGGAAGGAGATGTCTTGAAAAGCATACAGAGAGGTGGGAAGAGTAGGGCTGCTTGAAAAAAGAGGCTTCAATATTGGGAGTCAGAAATGTCTTTTGAAGTTACTGAGGAAGGTATTAATGAAAAGGTGGTCTGGTCTGGTCGGAAACCACATCATTTGGATCTGTACCCTTCAATTGTTGCCAAAACAAAAAAGAATAGTTTAAAAACCACCCAGGAAGAGTTTGAGCAAGAAAAACAAAAATCAAATGGTTCCATTTCTTCCACTGTGGAAAATTGATTGTCCTTGATCAATCTGATTACCAAGCCCTGGTTGCAATAGTTGAATTTGTGCCCTTGGATAAACTCTCAGAACAAGATAAGAAGGACATCAACTTTGTCACCACTTTCCTTCATGGTTCAAAAACATTTTTCAACCCGGTTGGTCCTTCAAGATCTTGCAGTGGAAAAATGTGGGCAGTTGGATGGCAAAAATCAATGCATCCTTTGGAGTTATTTTGACTTTATTTGAAGAAATCATCTATTAGATCTTCTCCTCAAGAGTATGCTTTCCTCAAACTTAAGGCCAACAAAGTATCCCAAATTCTAGGACAAATGTTGCGTAATATTGCCAAACTTTCCTTTGAATCAAACTGTGATACCATGAAGGAAAACAACATCCCCTCTTTCTCTTTGTTGGAATTTGGCTCCAAGCCTACACCTTTTAATTTCTCCCCACAAATCACTTTCACCTTGGATTCTTTTTTACAACTCTCCTCATATCAACAAAGGCAACATCTCTGGCTACTCCTTTGTACTTGTGGTTCCAACCAAGAAATCAAATGGTCAACTTATTGAAAATACGGACAAATATCAATTATTGGATTGCCGATTTGTTTTTCCTGACCATGGCTTTGGAATTGATTTCAAGCAAAAAGGTATAGTAAAAATGGTTTGGGCAGCTAATAAGTACAAGCACTGTATCTTTCCTGCTGTGGAAACAGCAACCCATACCAGAATGGCCATGTTACTTCAAATTAATAAAACAACTAGAAAAACTTGTAGGGATTTTAATAATGCCCAAATTTACTCTAGAAAAAAAAAATAAAAACAAAAAAAGATCTGTATGTTGGTGGGGTTCAGAATACTCTCAAACGTTTTAATCAAAAATATTTTTTTGTTTTTCTTTCACCCATGCAAATATATTTACAAGCCCACCATTAAAGTTATCTGCTTTATTTCATCTGCTGTTCTACTTCTACCAATGCAAGCCAAGGCTACTGATACCGTATCCTTTTTTTTGGTTGCAAGTTTTTCCCTCTCCTTTTCCAGTTGTGCTTGCTGTTGATCCTTCTCCTTTTCCTCTTCTTGAAACTCTAGCTCAGCCTGTTTCAACTTCCACTCAGAATCCCATTTTTTTTGATGAGCCAAACTCATGTCTTTCTGCTTTTGAACATCCATGGCCAGTTGAAAATCCAACTTTTGTTATTCAAACTCAATTTTTTTGGATTCAATTTGTGATTTGAGTGTTTTTTGCAGGGGAAAAGCAATGATCATGATTTTGAAAGCAAGGATATTAAAACAATGGACTTACATGAGTCTTGCTTCTCCATGATTTCTTCAAAGCCTGAAAAACCAGAAGTGTTTCTCCTCTTTTGATGACTATTGGGGTTGATATTGATGGAATTTGAGGCCTTTTGCTTACCCTTGGCAGAGGAGTTTTGAGTCTGAAACTTGTCACTAGTGTTGGAAGGCAATGTGAGAGGCCCCATTGGCTTGAGTTTTTGGCCATTATGGAATGGATGAGCCTGTTTTTTTACAAATATAAATCAGTCAGAATTAACCAGATAGAAGAGAAAAGAGCTTGGTTCTTTACTTGAACCAATGTTGAGGGTAATAGAGAATGTGGAGTATCTTGTTCCGCATCAAAAATGTTGATGAGCTCTTCTAACCCAGGAAGAGAGCAATCCAAAGAAAGAGGGGAGGGGTACAAGGTATGGTTTGAAACATCAATCAATGCGGAAGTAGACGTAATTGGAGCTGATTGCGTTTGAATATCCTCCTTGGCATTGGATGGGGGCCACTCCAAGGAAAAGGTTTCTTCAGGATCACCATTGCTAGGCTGAGCATCCCCAGCCAAGTCCTCAGAGTGGACTGAATTGGATTTTTGGGCATCAAAAGCGGCTAAAGGGGTGATTTTGGCCTTTTTTCCAAAGATTTCATCCATTTGAATATAAAAAGGACAAATGGAGTCCAACTTATCAACTACCAAGTTGATTCCCTTGGCTTTGTCAGAATCAGTGATACCAAAGCCGGTGGAGATTGACATGGAGTGGGCCTTTTTGTACTTGGATCAATAATGCTTGAATTGCTCCCTCATCTGTTTGGATGACAGATCCAGCCTACTTTTTATTTTTTTCTTGAGTTCATTGGCCATCAGGAGATAACCATTGACTTTAGAGGAAGGAGGTTGTCCAACACGTGTTTCATTGTCCAATCCAAAGCAGGAATCATAGTTGAAGGGAATTTTGAGCCAGTTGACCAGGATGATGTGATCAGCTCTCTTGAGCTGAATTGAGCACTTGGAAGCTGAAGGGGGAGGATTTTTTGAGCCCTTGGAAGCTGATGGGGGAGGATTTTTTGTTGTGGAGTTCCTTGGCAATGTTTGCTTTGGTGTGTTGAAGTTTTGTGTGGACTTGCAGGGGGAGATTTGCTGAGGGGACATTTGGAAAGAGTAAGGGAAATAAGGTGATGAAAGGGATAAAGTTACAAGCAAGATAAAGTGATGAGAGATATGAAGTGATGAGAGCCATAAAGTGACAAGATCAATAAAACCATGATTGGATTCTTTGGATGAGGTTGGAGGTACAAGTTTTTGTTGGAGGTAGAGTGATGAGAGCAATGAATCAATGAGAGCAATAAAGTGGGGAGTGATCAAGTGATGAGGGTGATAAATTGATGAGAGTGGTGATGAGAGTGGTGAATCTTTTTATGAAGAGGATGGAGGTAAAAAAATTAGAAATCAGGTCAGAGGTAGAAGGAGGTGGGAAGCCAGGGGTGGATGATGTGGACAGGTGGCAGAAGCCTTTAAATACTTTATTTGAAAAAACACACTTATTTCATGTTAACTTTGAGACGTCTGATGTGAAATAAGTGGGTTTTTTTTTGATTTTTAATGGAGGGTTTGAAATTGAAGATTTGGGTTGAAACCCGCCATTATAAAACAGCGGGTTTGGTTAACTTTGAAATGCCCTAACAAGTTAACTTTCAAAATACCAGGCAGTCAATATAGTAAAAATAAAATGTGGATTTTGAAAGAATATTACCTTGTATATTATCTTTAATTGGTGGGCTTCTATAAGGTTTATTGGTGTAGGGCTGGGGATTAATTTAATTTATGAAATAGCTCTATTGTATTACTTGAAGGGGATTTTAGTTTTACTTTCAATCCTTTATATTAGTAGTGAAATAAGGTTTTTATGAGTTTCAATCCCTTCTAAAACTATATTAAGTCTGCACAATAATTTTTTATTGAATTATTTGCTGGTTCCTTTGAGACTTAAAATAGGTCTCAGATCAGGTCTAGATTAAATATTAACTGTGATTGATAAAATGGTTAGAAAGTAAACCAGATCAATATTTATTATTGAAAGGGACGTTTACCAAGAGTTTGATCTGATATATTTGATCTGAACCAATATCTCAAGAAACAATGATAAGGGTTTCCTTTTAAAGCTGTAAATCAGGAGAGGACCCAAAGAATGGGTTAACCACAGCGGGATGTGTAGGGAAAAATTTTGGTGGTTTTGTCAATTTTGGTGCCCTCTCTCTGTATAGGGTTTGTTATTGGTAGGAAAATGGTTTTTCTTTTATCATTTGCTGAATAGTTTGGGTCTCAGAAAAACCTTTATTGCAAGAACCTGGTGACATTGGTTAAATTGATTGGTGATGAGGTTCAAAACATGATTTTTGATTTAATTGCTTTTATTTTTCACTAAATGATGAGATATTATCTGGGTAGTACAAAAAATGGATGGGGATGGTGATGGCTAAATGGATGGGGATAGTGATGGTAAAATGGATGAGAGGCCTGAGGGGCATTCTCATGGGTAGAGCCATGATAGGGAAGCAAGGCCCTTCTTAAATTGAAAGATACTATCCAAAGGGTTTTTCAAGGCTTCCCCTCAAGCTCTCTATGTACAGGTTATTTACAGGGAAGTATAAGTACATGATTCATTTCTTCTTTTTGAAAAAATTTAAAGTTGTATGAGATTTTCTTTTTGATCTGTAAAAAAATTAGCACATCATTTTCATGCATGCACACCCTTGCATATAGTGCTGTTTAAGGCTGAAAATATGGTTTGTTACCTGTTTTTGTTTGGCACTAAGTTTTCTTCCTGCATTAATATATTTTGGTGTGTAGTTCTGCCATGAGTTTGTACTGGTGGTTTGTTTGGTACTACATGAGCCTGATTGTATATATTGCTGTTTAGGGCTGATAAGATGGTTTTTTACTTAATTTGTTTTTGGTACTGCATGCAGAACCTTGCATAAAGTGCTGAGTATACAGATGAGCTTATTTGGTTGTGTAATTTTTACAATTCACCTGGTCTAGTGATTGGTTTTTTTTTTTACTGCATGCAGTATCTTGTATAAAGTGCTGTGTATACAGATTTTGTAATGAGATGGTTTTCCTGTTGCACGGGACCTTTTAGGTGATTGGCTGTTGGTTTTTTACTGCTTTTAGTATCCATTATCTTGCATAATTCTCTTTGGTGTATTGATTGCGCAGCCTCCAGTTACGTCATGATTTTTTTGTTCGTTCAGGTGTTGAGGGAAGCTTTTATTTTTATTTATTGAGGAAACAAGGTACTGTGTGTTTCAAAAAAACTATCCTAAATTTTTTTTAAATTTTTTCTTTTTTAATATTTTCCTTTCCTCAATGTTTTTTTCCTATTTTATCCTTATTTTTTCCTGAGTTTTTTTTGTCCTAAATTTAATCAAAGGCATTCATTCATTCAGAATTAACTTTCCACTTTTTTCTTTCACATGTCCTAACTTTTCAGGTGTTCTCTCTCCATTTTAATTTTTGTGGACAAAATGTTTTTAACACAAAATCTCCTTGCCAAAAATCTAAAAAATAATTGAAATTTCATATTTGGAAAGAATAAATATAAAGCTTTCAAATTGAAATATAAATCAAAAGGTAATTAAGAAAGCAAATAATGTTAACATAAGTATGCATTTACGTGTGTGCTACGTATAAGTTTAATACAAATGGGATGCACATATGGGCCTCTCCGGCCCATTGGACACTCACACAGACCGTACAGGCCTGTGTGGATGTTGGGGATTTGGGAAAACTGGCCTCAAAATGCGTGAAACAGGCCTATTGGGACACGGGCCCATTAGGGCCCGATGAGGTATATGGCCAAATACAGCTAGATGGGCTCGTATTGGCATAATTGGGCCCAAAGGTTTATTTTGGACATACTTGGCCAGACGGGCTGGCCCGCCAAAGTATGGTTTACTTAGTTTTTGGGCTTGGGGCGGCCCATTGGGGCCGCCGCCCTTTTCTTAGCCCAATTGGGGCTGCCGCCCATGTTGCGGCCAGCTTGGGGCCGCTGTTTTTGCCTTTGGCCCGTCTATGGGGCCCGACGGCCCCCGTGGGGCCGTTGTCGCGGCTGTTTAGCCTATTGCGGCCACCAAGCTGGGTGGCGGCCGGCTGTTGGTGCCGCAAGGGCCAGGGCCAACGGCCCGGGCTCCCTTGCCTCCCCTTGCCCCCCATTGTGAGGGGGAGGTGGGGGCAGCTGGTAGCAAACAGCTTGCCACCCAGGTTGGTTGAATCAAGGCAACCAGTGGTGGGGGGGAATTAACCACCCCCCCACCAGCCCTAGGTGGTTAGGGCAATGAAAAGGTAGCTGGTTGCAACAAAGCAACCAGAAGTGTGGGGGACCTGACCACCCCTCCACCATTGAAGCACAGGGGCACTCTCCCCCCCCCCTTTACTCAGGGGGAGGAGCGACTGGGATGAGAGGATCTGACCACCCCCCAGCCCACCATTCTATGACAAAGCCCTGGGGGTATCACCCCCAGGGCCCCTGGTAGGGGGATTTGACTTTCCCCTCCAGGGATCTGTGAGAAAGAGGGGGGGGGGACCGCATGTCTGCTGGTCACCCCCCCCCCCATGTGGGTCTGAGACTGGACCCAGGTGTGTCCTGGGTCCCACCAGGCCATTTTTATGCCAGTGGCTGGTTGCATGAGGCAACCAGGCAGTATGTGAGGTCAGGGATTGAACAGCACAGGCGCTGGCTCAGTCCCATAACCGTGGAAACACCAGAAAGGACAGGAATAGGCTGGCTGTAAGAGCACAGGGACTGATGCCATGCGGGCTGATGTAGTCCAAACCAAGTAACAAGGCCTGTAAGGTCTGTAGAGCTCTTTTAGGGCGGAAAATTTTCCTTTTGACTTGTTGTATCATGGGATCACAAGAGGCCAATCTTTTGTACTTAAGGAGCTCTTCTCCCTGCTGTTTTCCATAATCCATTCATCATCCAATTGAATTCACCAATGATATCATCAAACTTATTTCCCCATTGGGGGAACCCATCAGGAATTATTGACACAAGGTGTCCAGCATTTCTTTTGCTTTAAATACTGCTCATTTTCTTAAGCTAATTGCTGGCCATAATTATAACACATTATCAGTACCAACATCATCATTACTTCCAAGCCATCCAGACCCTTGTATCTCACTCTGGAAAACCTCAAAGACTTCAAGTTTTCTAAGAAGATGTCCTATATCCCTGATTTTAGATCCACCAAGATATTTCTGATCAGTCAGAATTATAATGCTTGGGCTTTGCATATGTATAGTGAGATGGACAACATCTGTTGTGGGGACATAATGGATGCAGATGACGCTTTGATCAGTTCAGAAGTGGAGAAAAAGTCTTATCATCTCATCCTTAGGCATCTTGATGAGAATCATGTGACATGGGTTGCTGATACTCTTAGGGAATATGAGAGAATGAGGGGCAGCATGCTTTGGAAGTTGCGTAAGTCCAAGGATGCTGGTGATGATGTTCACCAGAAGGGTATAGCTTTCAATAAACTGTTCAAGTTACAATATTTAAATTGTAAACATTTTGTTTCAGAGGCTAGGTCTAGCATATCCAAGTTTAAGTAATCAGGAATTGACATGGATCCTGAGTGTTTGTCACTCTTAATCCTTCAGAAGCTTCCAAAGGAATTTGATTCTTTAGTCAGAATTATTTCTCAATTTGATCATCTTCCTGGGGAGGAGGATGTGCTGAAAAGGATTGAAAAGGATGATCTTCAGTTCAAGATGAAGGGGGGTTCTGGAACAGCCCTTGTTGGAAAGACTGGAAAATCTTGCAAGAAGGCAAAAAAGGATTTTTCCAATGTCTTATGCTATAATTTTCAGAATAAGGGACATTATGCTAAGGATTTCAAGGAGGCAAAGAAGAGGAAGAAGTCCAAAGAGAATGAAAAGGAGGTCAATCTCACTACTGAAAAAGTTGCAATGGTGGCATTTGATGGTCCAACAGAAATGGTTGTTGGGGCAGAAGGCCTCAACAAGAAGGCCAAAATTGATGAGGATCAAGAAATGGACTTGATTGATTATGAAGTGAGTAAGCTTAACCTCAAAGATGAGAACTTATCAGTTACTGATAAAGGTTCTTTCCTATCAGGAGGATTGAAGGTGGATGTTCTTGTTTTGATTGATTCTGGTTGTACAGATCACATGTTTTTTGAACCAAATTTATTTTCAAATCTTAGTGATTATGATGGTGTTGTAAATATAGGCCAAAACAGAAGAACAATTCAGATTAAAGGAATTGGAAAAGTTCTTCTTGAAAATCACTTGGGTTTCAAAATTTCTTTTGAGAAAGTGTTCTATGTACCAGAATTGCCTTATAACCTTGTGTCTCTTGGAGTGTTGTGGAAAAAAGGCTTCCAAATTTGTTATCTTAAAGAAGATAGGTTTTTTATTGATATGAATGGGCAAACTTTTCTTATTGGACACATTTGGAATAAGCTTCTGTGTGCAAGTATGTTCAAAATCTCAGCTCTGAGCACTGTTGCTCACAATAGAAGTGGCCATAAGTCAAAGGACAGCAACTGAGAGAGTTTTACCTTGGGGGCTAAGACTAGAAATGTGTTCTCAAAGAGTAGAGATTGCACTGATGTTCCTAGAGAGGAATTTTCCATTGATTTGACAGGGCCATTAACACTTGAGTCCCTTGGTGGGGCAAGATACTTCATCAATTTAGTTGATACTGAAACTAATTATGTTTGGGTTAAGCCAATTCAATCTAAGGATCAGACCACAGAGGAGGTTTCTGTAATTTTCAAAGTCTGGAAACAGAATGGTCTGATGAAGGAGATCAAGAGGGTTATTACCAATGGAGGGGGTTAATTTGTGATTAAAGAGTTTGAGAAGTTATTGAAAGATTATGGTATCATTCATATAGTCACTACTGCAAGTACTCAAAAAAATAATGGAATAGTTGAGAGAATGAATAGGACTTTACTGGACAAGGTCAGAACTATTATTCTCAATCTGGTCTACCAAAGTTCTTATGGGCTGAGTTGATGTGTACAGCCTTTCTGTTGCACAACATTGTAAGTGTTAATGGGAAGAGTCCTCATTATCAGTTTTGGAAGTTGTACCCCAAACCATCACGCCTAATAACAATTGGTTGCACGGTGTATTATAGTTTCCACCATGATGAGATGGTTGGAAAATTAGACCCTAGAGCCAGAACAGGGGAACTTGTAGGCTATGATTTAATAAGTAAATTGTATAGGGTCTATTGTCCAGGGACAAGAAAGGTTATCTGTAGTAGGGATGTAAAATTTGATGAAAGTACCTTTCCACTCAAAAGGAGTGAAGATTTTGTTGTGAATTAGTCATAGAAAGAAATAGAATTAGCACCTATTTCAGCAGAAAAGGCTGAGGAACATGTGTTTCCAGAAGATGAAGAGATGGCAGAGGTGCCAATAGAGGGTTTAGTGCCCGCTTCAGGGGAGTTGGTTAATTTGAAACCTGATGAGCCTCCACCTCCAGTTAGAAGGAGTGGTAGGATTAGAGTACCAGTTGATAGGTATGGGAAATGGAAGTCCCATTATGCTGCGGCAGGATATGAGGAAGATACATTTCAGGAACAGTGTATGCTCAATGAAGTCCTGGAGTTGAGTTCAGAAATGGGTAACAGGGTTAACCCAAATAGCTTTGGACAAGCTATGAATTCTGATGAGAGAACCAACTGGAAGAGTACTTTTTTTGAGGAATTTGATTCTCTAGAAAATAATAGTTCCTTTGAAGTGGTTAAGCGGGATTCTGTTCCAAAAGGAAAGACCATTGGGGGGTCTAGATTGGTAATAAACAAGAAGTTTGACACAAATGGAGTTTTGAAAAGATTCAAAGCTAGATGTGTTGCACAGGGCTTCAAGCGGAGAGAGGGTATTGATTACCAAGAAACTTTCTCACCAACTGGAAGGCGGTCCACCTTCAGGTACATCATTGCTCTGGCAGTGGAGTTGGGTGAAGAAATCAGACAAGCTGATTTTGTAAAAGCATACTTGAATGCAAAACTAGGAGAGGAGGAGACTGTTTATGTGTCAATCCCTGATGGTTTTTGTGAATAGTTAGTAGAGACTAAACCAGAAAGCATCAAGAAAATCTGTGTTAGAAGTTTTCTTTCAGCAGACAAAGGGGAATATTTCCTCAAGCTGTGTATATCCCTGTATGGATTGAAGAAAGCAGCTAGGTTGTGGTATAATACCATGAGTGAGAAACTGATACAGATTTGTTTCAAGATGTCTGAGGCCAAACCTTTTCTCTTTTTGAGAAAGGATGCAATTTTGTTTTTATGGGTCAAAGACATTATCATTATTGGAAATGTAAAGAGAGAGTCATGGAGACACTCAAAAAGGAATTCACGATAAAAGATCTTGGTCTGGCGCAACAGGTGCTAGGAATGAAAGTCACTAAGAGCAAGAATGGTATGAAGTTAGACCAGAGCCATTATGTGGGAGCTCTTCTTAGGCAATATGGCTTAGAGGATGCAAAGGAGTTTGGTACTTCCATGCAGTCAAAAATTTCTTTAGAGAAGTCTACAGATGAGGAGTATCTGGAGTTTGTTCAATCTGGTAACAACTACAGGTCAGCTGTTGAATTGCTTAATTATTTGGGGCAGTGTACAAGGTGAAATATTGCCTTTGCAATTGGTGTCTTGTTGCAACACTTAGAGAAGCCAAGAATGAGGCATTGGTCAGCGTTTAAGAGATTTATGAGGTATCTTAAAGGAACACACAGTCTGGGACTGCTGTTTACAAAGTCAGAAAACTTTGATTTGGTTGGTTATTCCAATGCAAGTTGGGAAGATGGTAACACTAGGGAATCAACAAGTGGTCTTCTTTCTTCTAAGGTAAGAATCTGGTCTCATGGATGTCCAAGAAGGTGTTGGCAATAAGTCTTTCATCAACAGAAGCTGAGTATAGAGCTTACTTAGCAGCTTCACAGGAAGCAAAATGGTTGAGAAAAGTCTTAGAGGATCAAAATAAGCCACAAGGGTTTGCATTGTTGTATTCTGATAACCAGAGTGCCATTGCATTGGCACAAAAACCAGTGTTCCATTCAAGAAAAAAACATATTGATGTTAACTAAAACTATATTCACAATGCAGTTAACTGCAAGGAGATTTTGTTGAGGTACATGCCCACTGGAGAAATGATTGCAGATATCTTGACTAAGGCTTTAGATAGGAACAAGCATCAAGGCTTTGTGAATAAGATGCGGATATCACCCCTTTTGGATTAAGGCGGTGTGTTATAATACGTATGCATTTACATGTGTGCTAAGTATAAGTGTAATCCAAATGGGAAGCACATATGGGCCTGATAAGATTGTGACATGATTTATTAGAACTGAAAACCAGCAGACTTCAGACCAGAGTTGGAAATTTAAACAACCAAAATAGAATGAGAGAGAAGAAGGAAGATGAAGAGACAAACAGCTTAGAAGTTGTTTAGAGAGTAGATTAGAAGAGAACCCTGGCAGCACAGAAGTAGTAGAGGAAAGAAGAAGTAGGAGAATGGCTGCAAGCAGCAGAACTAGGTTGTCAGATGCTTTGAGCTAGGCTGATCTTGAGGATCATGTTCTTACCAGGCACGGACTTGTAGATAGGGACTTGATCAAATGGAGAATTTGATGAGATCAAACAAGATTGAGGAGAATAGAGGGTCAAGAGGAAAATATGGGCAGATGATGATTTGAGAGGAAGAGACAAGTTATAGGAAGCAGACTGAAAAGAAAGAAAGAAAGAAGAAGTATAAGGTATTGAAGAAAAAGAAAGAGATTGCAAGGAAGAGAAAGAAGAAGGAGGAATCAAGTCAGCCTCCGCTAGCCAGGAGGAGCCCAGATCCCTTCTGAGGGCAGGTTCCAAGTCAGCTGAGGACCCAAGTGTCACAGGACAGATCATTGGGGGACCTGTCCAAGTTTGCACAACCTTGGAGACAGATTCATAATATTATAATATTTGACAATATTTAACACCCCACATGACTGGTGAGGGGATGATCCAAGAGATAAGTTTTCTGGAGTGGCAAGATTTTTTTTTTGGAGGAGTTACAAGGAACTCATTGAAGAAGCTTTTGTGAGGGAATCAGCAACCATTGACCAACTTTGAATTAGATTGAGAGTAAACACCCCATCAGCAAAGTCCTCACGCAATCCTTTTCTTTTGATATCTGTATGTCTGGACTTTGAGTGAGATCCAAATTTTTTTATTTTTTTGTCGAAACCCTTGTTGTTGATGTGTAAGGTAAGCTTGGGTTTGGGTGTTTGATATATCTCACCAATGAGGTTTTTGATCCATTCAAGCTTGAGGTAGCAATCCAGTAGCACATTTAATTCATATTTGGTGGAGGAATAGGTGATATTTTGTTTTCAAGTAGAATTCCAGATGATTGGGCTTCCATAGTGAAGTTTAATGTACCTGGTTTGGGACTTGCGGAAAGTTGGATTGTCTCCCCAGGTGGCATTTCTAAAATTTGAGAGAAGTTCTTGTTTGGGGTCACAGCTGATGACAAGCTTGAAATCCTTGGTTGTTTTGAGGTCTCAACACCTTCTTGACTTCTCTCCAGTGATTCATCCCTGGCTTGGCATTGAATCTGGCCAGCCTAGACACAGAGAAAGAGATTTCAGGATGTGTATACTGGGATAGGTGATTAAGGAGTCCAGTAGTGGATCTATAGTTGATGTTTAACTGGCAGAATTTGGGGTGGTTGGTATGAGATTCAGGTTTGAGATTCAAATTTTGAGTCAGTGGAGCATGAATGTCCTTGCAGGATGATAGTCCCAGTTCTTCCAGGCCGCGAGAAATGTGATTGGGTTGGCTCAGGAGAATCTTATTGCCCTTGAGTTACATAAGCATTCCAAGGATGGTGTTGGGAGGATGGCAAGACAAGTTCTTGAATTGTTCTAAGAAGTTGGATTCAAAGACATGGGAGTTACCTACATGAATCAGGTTGTCTACGTGAAAATAGATGATTTCTTTCGTCTGAGGGTTGAGATGGAGGTAGGGATTTCTAGTTGACTCTTGATAGCCTTGAGATTTGATCCATGAAGTCAGAGTCTTGTACCAGTTTTTGGGGGATTGCTTCAAGCCGTAGAGGGATTTTTTAGCTTTAGATAGGGAGACTTCCTGTTGGATCCTTCTGGAGTTCTTATGATAACTGTTTCTTTGAGAGGAGAATGTAAAAATGCACCCTTCACGTCAAATTGAGTCAATTTCATTTTCCTTTTTAGACTGTATGTGAGGGCAACTTGGAGTGAACCGAGTTTGCCAGTTGGTGCCCAAGTTTAATTATAATTGATTCCTAGAACTTTGTTGGATCCTTGGACGCAGAGTTGGGCTTTGTACTTGACAGGATCGCCATGGAAGTTCTCCTTTACCTTGAAGACCCAATTTGTATTTAGAATGTTTTCCGGGGTGCCATAATATTCTTCCCAGACATCCTGAAGCTCTATGGAGTTCAATTTGTCGTCGGCTGCCCTCTTCCACTTTGGCCATTCAGGACACTTTTGTGCGGCCTTGTAAGAGGGGGGTTCGTAGTAGTGATGGAAACCATATTGTTGAGGTTTTCTTGTCCCGCGCCTGGGCCTTTGAGAGGTGGATTGAGTAGGAAGTTCTGGAACTGGAGAAGGCAGAGAAGGAGGATCAGGGGATGATGACGCTACCAATGCAATGTCTTCCTGATCCAATTCAGATTCTGAAATCTTGTCCTGAGATTTTTGTATGGTGTATTGTTTTTCAGCTGAAGAGAAGTTTGATTTGCTTGACTCGGCATTTGTTTGACTGAAGAGATCCATCCCAGGCGATTCAAAGAAGGGAAAGTCGTAGAGAGAATCTTTGAGAAACTGGAAATGTTTGGCTTCAAAAACAGCACCAGATGAGTTGAGAATGAGATAAGAGTGAAAAACGGGATTGAACCCAATCAAGACCCCTTCCAGTCCTTTCTCATCAAATTTTCTCCCCTTTTTTTGTTGATTTGCAAGGTAAATAGCAGGGGATCCTACAGGTTTCAAATAGTTAGCGGTTAGTTTCTTGTTGAACATAAGCTCCCAAGGGGATTGGTCATTAGCTTCCCTAGTGACTTGGTTAAGCATGAAACAGCAACTTCTGACCACAATGTGTCAGTAGCTCTTGTTCAATCTGGAAGAAGAGAAGGTTGCACATGCTGATTCAATTATTGTTTGATTGGCTTGTTCAGCTCAACTGTTATGTGGAGAGTGGTAGGGTTCAGACGTCAAGAGCTTGATGTTCTTGGTCTTGGCAAAGCTTTTCAAGGTTTTTGTTTGTGAATTCTGTCCCCTTATCCAAAAAGATTTCCATTGGGTAGTAGTTGAGCCGTTTTTGTTCAGTCTTGAGGATGCTGATGATAATGTCTGAAGTCTCTTCTTTGGACATAAGGGGGAAGGCCAAGAGGTAACCCGTGCAGTTTTCCACAAGAGTTAGGATATATCTGTGGCCAGCCTTTGATTTTGGAGTGATTGTTCCTATCAGATCTAGATGAATTCTTTCTAGGGGCTTGGACAAGGGTGTTGAGGTAGCTGAGAATGGAGCCCTTGTGATTTTTCTCCTCACGCAACCATCACACTGGAAGTTGCTTAATTCATCTTTAGAGTATTGACCTTTGAGGATAGTTTTGAGGGTGGAGATTGAGGCGTGCCCATACATCTTATGGAGGTTGGAGAGCAATTGATTTTGGATTGACAGAGACAGTGAGGATTGGTTTGAGAGATTGACCAATAGGTTTTTTCCAGAAATTTTGGGCTTCTCAATGACAAATAGGCTTTTGGGGATCAGACCTTTAAGTATGGTCTGGCCAGCTCAGGTGACACTGAATCAATCTTGTTCTTGTGAGAGATTAAATCCCTTCTTTGCCAGTATACTGGGGCTGATAAGGTTGACTACAATGTTGGGTACGTACATACATTCTTCAAGAGTGACAATAGAGTCCTTCCACACCAGTCAAACAGTGCCTGTTCCCCGTATCTTGAGATTGGCTTCTAGTTTGCCTGTTTTGATCTTGTCCAACTTTTCCTGCATGTTCATTGAGGTGAAGTGCTTCAGATTGTTGAATATGTGTATATTTGCGCCAGAATCTAGGAGAAGGTTAGGTGTGTTATCAGTGTTGATCCAGAGTGTGAGTAATGCATGGTAGTTGATGGTGGGAGTATTCTTGATTTGATTCTTCCATTTGTTCTGTTGCTCTATCCACCATGCTGGAGCAATTTGAGGATGGAGATGAAAGCAAGAGGATTTGGGATGCGGTGCATTAGGGTTGTGAAAGCCTTCTTTGCACCAAATGCAATTCTTTCTGTCTCCCTGATCTGTCTTGCTCTTAGTAGTCACTAAAGTGACGTTGGAGGTGGAATTGCCTGTTTTAAGTTGTGCCTTGCGCTTGTTATTGTACTGGGTTAGATGGTTGAATACCACCTCTACTGTCACCGACTTTTCTCCATGCATAATTTGTTGTTTTAGGTTCTCTAGAGTAGCTAGAAATTTGAAAAGTAAAGGTAAGCCAAAATATCCTTAGGTAGCTCTATTCCAACTTTGGCCATGCAAGTGAGAGCTTTTAAAATGTCCGTTATGAATCCCTCAATGGCCTGTTTCTTGAATGGAGCGTGGAGAAATTGGTTGAAGATACAAGCTCTATTGGAAGTCTCAGAAAAGGCAAACCTGCGGGTAATCTTGGCCCAGAGTAGTTTAGATGACATTATGTTTGCAGCATTGACTACATTGGCATGGGTCGTGCTATCCTGTTTAGATAGAATTATTGCTCTGATTTCCCAATCTTGTTTTACAGTTAATTGGCCCAAGTTTCTAGTTATGGCTTCCTTGATATCTTTGAGGTCAAATAGCATCATCATCTTGTCTTGCAAGATAGAGTAGTTATTTTCATTGAGAGGGGGAATAGCATCAACGGCAGCCTTGAGTGAAAACTGATAGAAGTAGTCGTTTGCTCCAGCTGGTTCATTCATTCTTGGTGGCATAGATTCTTCCTTGGGCTTTAAACCGTGATAAGATTGTGACGTGATTTATTAGAACTGAAAACCAGCAGACTGCAGACCAGAGTTGGAAAGTTAAACAACCAGAACAGAATGAGAGAGAAGAAGAAAGATGAAGAGACAAACAGCTTAGACATTGTTTAGAGAGTAGATGAGAAGAGAACCCTGGCAGAACCTAAGTAGTAGAGGAAAGAAGACGTAGGAGAATGGCTGCAAGCGGAAAAACTAGGTTGTCAGATGCATCAAGCTAGGGTGATCTTGAGGATCATGTTCTTACCAGGCACGGAATTGTAGATAGGGAATTGATCAAATGGAGAATTTTATGAGATCAAACCGGATGAAGGAAAATAGAGGGTCAAGATGAAAAGATGGGCCAATGATGATTTGAGAGGAAGAGACAAAATATAGGAAGCAGACTGAAAAGAAAGAAAGAAAGAATAAGTAAAAGGTATTGAAGAAATAGAAATAGATTGCAAGGAAGAGAAAGAAGAAGGAGGAATCAAGTCCACCTCCACTAGCCAGGAGGCGCCCGGATCCCTTCTGAGGGCAGGTTCTGAGTCAGCTGAGGACCCGAGTGTCACAGGACAGATAATCAGGGGACCTTTCCAAGTTTGCACAACCTTTGAGACAGATTCATAATATTATAATATTTGACAATATTTAACAGGGCCTCTCTGGCACATTGGACACTCACACGGACCATACGGGCCTGTGTTGATGTCATGGATTTGGGGAAACTGGCCTCAAAACAGGTGAAAAAGGGCTATTGGTACACAGGCCCTAACGTGCCCGGTGAGGTATAAGGGCAAATACAGCCAGATGGGCTTGTATGGGCATAATTGGGCCCAAGGTTTATTTTGGACATCATTGGCCAGACGGGCTGGCCCGCCTAAGTATGGTTTACTTGGTTTTCGGGCTTGGGGAGGCCCATTGGATCCGCCACCCATGTTGCATCCTGTGTGGGGCTGCTGCCCATTTTGTGGCCCGCTTGGGGCTGCTGTTTTCACCTTTTCCCTGTCTATGGGGCCCAACGGCCCGGGTGGGGCTGTTGTCGCAGATGTTGAGACAATTGCGGCCACCGCGCTGGGTAGAAGCTGACTGTTGGTGCTGCAAGGGCCGGGGCTAATGGCCCCGGCTCCCTTGCCTCCCCTCACCCGCCATCACAAAAGGGAGGTGGGGAAAGCTGGTAGCAACCAGCTTGCCACCCAGGCCAGTTGCATTGAGGCAACCGGCGGTGGGGGGGAACTCAACACCCCCCCACCAGCCCTAGATGGTTAGGGAGATGACAAGGTAGCTGGTTGCGACAAAGAGACCAGCGGTGGGGGGGACCTGACCACCCCTCCACCATCAAAGCAAAGGGCCACTATCCCCCCCCCTTTACCAAGGGGGAGGATGTCATAACCAAATTGACTCAGTCTCCTCAGGCTTACTCAGCCCTCAGCCAACCTCAGCCCAGCTCAATCACACTCCACTACTGAACATCCTGAAGTATCCCCCTGCATATCCTGCAGCCTTTAGGTAATCTCCCAGGCACACCCTCTACCTCTCTATGGCTTGGTGCATCCTCATCTCTCCTTCAAACTCTATCTAGCATGAGAAGTACATACAGTAAAACCATAGTACATACTCCTGGCTGGACAACCCATACTCCAGCTCAGTACATGACCTTCCTGGACAGGCCCATTACTCAACCCGTCAATCTGCAACCTTCAACCCAATTGGTCCACATGTAATGCCATGGACCTCCCAACCCAGCACCAGTCATCCAATACTCAAAGCCTCCTCTCAGCTCTCACATATACTGGCCACTCGTCTCCCCTTGGAATAATTCCCCCAAGGAATTAGTATACTACTTCTTATTGGTTAGCCCCTCATCCAATAGGTGTCATCTCAGCACAAGAAAGCCAACCAGCCTACCTTACTCACCTCACCTATCCCTCTGGTGTTACTCTTACAGGATTCCCTCATCAAATCCTTCAGAGCCTTACTCCTGGATTCATCTCCTCATCATTGTCCTTACTCTACATCCCCTCTTCATTTGCAATCAATCTCTTATCTCTATCCTGAGTTCTGTGAGCAGTAGTGCCTGTGCCCTCAGCCCCTTGCACGCCAGGGGCAGTTTTGACAGAGGAGCGACTGGGCTGAGGGGATCTGACCACCCCCCAGACCACCATTCTATGACAACGCCCTGGGGGTATCAACCCCCAGGGCCCCTTGTAGGGGGATTTGACCACCCCCTCCAGGGATCTGTGAGAAAGAGGGGGGGGGGGGACAGCATGTCCACTGGTCACACCTACCCCATTTGGGTCTGAGACTGGACCCATGTGTGTCCTGGGTCCCACCTGGCCATTTGTATGGCCAGGGGCTGGTTGCATGAGGAAACCAGCCATTATGTGAGGTCAGGGATTGAACAGCACAGGCGCTGGTTTAGTCCCATAATGGTGGAAACACCAGAAAAGACCGGAATAGGCTGGATGTAAGGGTACAGGGACTGATGCCATGTGGGATGATATAGTCCAAACCAAGTAACAAGGCCTTTAAAGTCTGTAGAGCTCTTTTGGGGCGGAAAATTTGCCTTTTGGCTTGTTGTATCATGGGCTCACAAGAGGCAAATCTTTTGTACTTAAAGAGCTCTTCTCCCTGCTGTTTTCCATCATCCATTCATCATCCAATTGAATTCATCACCAATATC
Organism: Puccinia polysora; assembly: GCA_025617555.3. NCBI lineage: Eukaryota > Fungi > Basidiomycota > Pucciniomycetes > Pucciniales > Pucciniaceae > Puccinia > Puccinia polysora. Next base: position 36,095,775 of record CM062613.1, on the reverse strand, counting down.
ATCCAACGTATTGCCCCATTGTGAGAGCCCATCAGCAATTATACACACAAGGTTTCCAGCATTCCTTTTGCTTTCAATACTGCTAATTTGCCTAAGCCAATTGCTGGCTATAATTATAGCAAATGAGAATGAAATTCTAAAAAAGAAAAAGAAAAAGAAAATAAAGATTAGGTAAGTAAGTCAGGAAGTAAGCACATAAAAAATTCAATTTGAGTTTAGATAACTACTGGAATCTTTGATAATGGTTCCAGTCATTGGTTTCATGTCCCCACGTGCTTTTTAAAATTTTCAACAGTGTAAGAAACACTTTTGAAAAACTTCAGGTGAGATTTTTTCTTCAATAGCACCACTTTTAGCTGTGGAAGGATCCTTGGGAATTTGTGTTTCCTGGTGCTTCACATGGATCTTGATAATGTTGAAAACTAATTCAATTGGGTTGAGCATAGGTGAGTACTTTGGAAGAAATTTGATATTGTTTTTTTTTGGTTGAATCCTTCATGATCTTGATGACTCGGTCAAAATCTGCACTGCAATGGATTGGTGCATTATCCATGATTATAAGGGAATTTGGTGGGCATTTTTCATGGAGTTGGAGGAGTAAATTAGAAATCTCCAAGGAGAAAATAACTCCTTTTTTCTTTCCGTATTTGTTGAGTAACTTAAATTAAAACATTCCCAATTCTGTCAGGGCTCCTTCAAGGTGGATCATGATCCCCCTGGCATTGGTTGCCAGGGTGGCAGCCTGACCAAAGATGAGGCAAAAAAATAAAAAAGAATATGTCAATGTTTTTTTTACTTTGATAAGTAAAGAAAACCAACCTGAAAAGGAATACCCATGAGTGGGCTGAGTCTGATAAAACCCAGAACCATTAATGAAAACAATATTCCCTCCTAAATCAGTGACACAATTGAGAAAAAAAATATGTTTCTGTTGTATCAAGGAAGCCTCATTCCACTTACAAGGGACTGGCATCACCATCTTCCAGGTGATTTCAAGGCTCTTGTGGGGCTTCTTAATTGAGGGGATTGAAACATAAACTTTGAATTCACTCTTGATGTTACTAGAAAGATCCTTCAAACAAGATGAGGGGTTTTCTTCCAAATGGATCAGCATCAATGAAATCTTCTTGTTGGAAATCTTCATTTTGGCCCCTCTTGAGGAAGTCCATTGATTTTGCTTTCCCTTTCAAGCATTCCTAATGATCCTTTGGACTTGATATTCAGACATGCAAAATTTTTTGGAAAATTTGAACTTAGTTTTATTTTCACTCAGAAACTGATTTTAAAACAATTACTTCACATTGCCACTAATTGGTTGAAGTGGCCTTTGTGGTTGACTAGTTTGGGCCTTGGAATTTTTTGTTTTTCTTCATTTTTTTGACCCAGTTTCTTGAATGCCCTGAATGATTGTTTATTTGAAAGAAGTTGTTGATGAGACTTTTGGATTGCAATTGAATGGGATTTGATTTCTGCCTGGTACTTTCGTGCCCTTTTGTCATAATTGGGCAAAGCTTTGTCTTCATTGGCAGAATGGATTTCCATTTTTGATGTTGATCTGATCAAAAAAAATTAAGGAAAAGGAAGTGATTAAGTATATAAATTAATTAAATAATTGAAAAAAAAAATGAATTACTTAATTATTAATTGAGATTTCCTCATCTGTTTCTATGATCCTTTGGCATCTCCTTCAATGTGCTTGGTGAGTGGAGGTAGTTGAATTCCTGGCGCTTTCTCTTTTCTGGTTTTAGAAAAGCCTGGACAGGAAACCCAAAACAGGAGACCTGGTATGTGTAATCCTGTGAACTTTTCATGAACCCTGTCCATCCAATCTTTGACCAGTGCTGTCCTTATTTTTTCAGCAGCCGGCCTATTGAGAAATGGACTTTAAAAATTCAGGAAAGTTTTTTGAAATGCATAGTACTTCCATTTCTCTTTCACTTTTTTGTGAGACCTAGGTGGAATATGAGCAGATTATATTTGAATTGGACTGTATCTTCTAAAACATCAGATATAGGGGGTGGGTTTTGGGAGTGACTACATTTTGTTTTTGTGCAAAATTAATTTTGGAGGTTTTTTTTTGTTTGAGATTATATTTATACTAGAAAATTCAGTCTTAGTCTTACAGTTAAGGTTTGGTCTACCACCTCTTCCTCAACTTCATTCTGTCTGCGGCATTCTTAACATATAGAAATCAGACTCCCACCCTCTTTTTATTTCTATTAGTTTTGCCTTTGAAGTATATATATCTATATATATATATGTATTGAAATAACAGTAAAACACAAATTTCAAAAACATTTCTGAGTGAACCAGTTGGCCCTGTTGAAATAATGATGATTTATCTCCAAAATCTCCCTTCTTCATTCATTCTTGAGTGTATAAAATTTCAATTAATCCTCTCCATTCTTTCTATGTTTTTTTGATTCATAGTTAGGTTCCTTTGTAAAAATAAATTTTTTGCTTTATGGATTTTTTTCCAAAGTCAATCTTCTTTCCCCTTTAAAATAAAATTTTTACATTCTGAAATAATATGGTTATTCATTTCCAAAGACAGATCATTGCAAAGTCTTAAAATTTTATCCTTTTTTCCCTGTTTGAATCTATTCAGGATTGATAAATTACTTTCCATTTATGCCAACTATAATATGTTCATTCAGATATTTCTATCTGAAAATTATTTGATCCCTTTTGCCTTGATACCTTGAAACATCTTGAAATCTTTGAATTGAATTCAAAATGGGCTTAAGAAATTCTTCATATATTAAGTTCCTTCTACCTTACAAGTATCCCGTTTTCCCTTGGTTTAAAACTGGATTTTGTTTTATCAATGGTAGTTTTGTCAGAGTATATTTTGTTTAATTTATTTGCAATTTTTAGGCAGTTTAAGGTCTTACCAAGGACCTACTGGTCTAGAAACTTTTTTATTACTATCATATACTTAAAGGAAGTGCCAGGAAGTTAAACAATTGCAAATTTTTTCCTTCTTATTCGTCTTATTTTTTTTTCTTCATTTTCAATTAATGAGAGGAAACAAAGTTCCCAAAGAGTCCTAGTTTTCTGGTTGGTCTGGTTGAACTTCTTGATGAATTCTCTTAAAGTTTTCTTTTTTTTCCCTCCTCCATTTTGATTACCATGAATCAGTTGGGAATTTTGAATCAATTGTTTTCTTTCTTCTATATTTTTATTTTATAGCTGCTTAATAAGGTTCAAAGACAGGCTTCATATTATCCTCTGGTTTTGTTCTTATCTTCTTCTCAATTATTTTTTCTCCCAGTCTTCAATTTACCTCATCTCAATCTAAATATTATTTTACCTTCTCCAATAGTATGGTAATTAATTTCAACAGAAAGATTATTCTTAAGTCTCCAAATTCAATCCTCTCTTAAGTTTACCATGTTTGCATCTATTAAAAATTGAAGGATTTTTTTCCCTTTATTAAAACTGTATTAGCCTCAGTGTGAGCCTCTGGCCATAGATTAATCCTTCTTCATCTTTTTTGCATTGAAATAGTTTGAATTATTCTGTGGGATACTGATTTTGTTTTAATAAATCTTGATTTCCTTAGGTCCCTCTTTCTTCACAGTGTTCCATTTCCCCTTGGATTTTGAGCTAAAACTTTTGCTATTGATATTCTTCTTGATGAAATGAATATTTATATGTTCTAAATGTACTGCATAGATTATTTTTAGGAATTTTAATTTTTTACCAAGGACCAAGTATGTACTTCTTCACCCCCCCTCTTCTTGAGTGCTTGTTGTGATTTTTCTCCTTTGGTCCTTTTTCTAGATGCTTTGATTTTTTTTATCTTACCTTTCATGACTTCTCATGATTTGATTTATTATTTTTATTGTTTTATTATCTCCTATTATTTAATTATCTTCAATTTGTTTGTTATTTTTATTTATTTTAGTCTGAGGAGTTTAGAGTCTTACCAAGGACTATAGGAATTTACCCCTTGACTATGAAGAAGTGTGCAAATTTGTTTCCCCAGGGGTCATTTCAAATCTTTTACTTTCAGCCGGTATGATGAATGAATTCTCATGTCCTCCTATCCCAGTAGATTTCATTAATAATTATCTGGATACCAACCCTATCTGAATTGCCAAATTCTCTGGTATGAAATTTAATTCAGCACCAGTATCCACCACTGCCTTGATTTTTCTTTCTCTAATCCAGATATAAATGAACCTGGTTCCAGATATCAATGAACCTGGTGGGAATGCACAGTTAAGGTTATTTTTCAGATGGTATTTGAAGTCTGCTTCTGACAGATAACCAAAGTGATGGTGTTTGAATCCATTAATATTCCTGTTCTTCTTCATACCAGATGAACTGAAGGCTTTCCCCAAGTTCAAGGCCCCTTCAGGAATCAAATTTTTTAGCAGTTGAAAAATTTTTGGGGCAATTGAAAGGATTTATTTCAAGTAAAGGATGAGTCTCTTCTTCAAAATCTTCCTTTTTGGAATTTCCCCAATTTTGTAAACCTCCTGAGGTTCCGTCTATTCTGAATGTTCCTTGATCTTCTTAACAGGTTCTGGTTCAGGATTCCTAGTAGTCTCCTGTGCTGGTTACTCTTATGAGTTATCTGAGCCCTGTTCCAACTTCACAAATGATCCTGGGTAGCTGTGTCTTCTTCTTCTTGCCCCTGCCTCTGGTTTCCTGGGATTTTCAGGTCCTTTTAATGGCTCTGGTAGTTCCTTGGGGTTTCTTGATCATTGTCCTGGTTTTTTCCGCCAAAATTTGGGATATCCTCATTCCCAATTACCTTTAATATTCCTTCATGTTAACTTCTGGAGGGGTCCAAGCCTCCCAACTCCAAATTTCCAGAAAGGCTGCCACATTGGCTGGTTCTTCCCAATTTTGGGGTATCTCTACTTTTTGGATGGCCCCACCCTGTACAAACCTTTTTACCTGGTCCCTGAAGCTCTCCAGGTTACTAAAGGGGATATTTTCCCCATTTGGTAAATAATAGTTGTTCCCTTTCTCAAAGACTATCTTTTTCTTGATATCTTGTGCTAGTTCTTGGCAGGTGGCTTTGGTAGGAAATTTATTGTTACAGTAGTAATATATGACTTGCAATCTGCATCCTGCATTAGGAACTGAAGGTCTGTATGATTTTTTCATTCCTTGATCAGTCCTTTCAAGGTGTGGAGGTACCCATTTCTGATTTGAATCCATGAAGAGATTTTCAATTTTTTCCTTCATCTTCATGATTTTCTCCAATTATGAATGCTGAAATTTGATTTTACTTTCACCTCTGGTTTCTTTATGCTGGCTTTAGGGTCCTATTCTTTACCCACATCCAACAAGGATAAAGTAATTTACACATATTCCTTCAAAGTATCCAGGTCTGGCAGAAGTTATCTCCCAGCCCTTGCAATCTTTAATCTTCCTGCATGAGCCAATTCTCTGTCCACTTCCCTCCTAAGATCAGTGTACAAGGCTTTCCAGATGTTTCTTCACTTTCCCAGTTGGGTTTTCATACCCTATTCCAATGAAAAAAAGTACCATTTCTTAATAGTTACCAATCAAATTCTTGAAGTCCTGTTTGATCTTGATTCATCCTTGCTATTGAGGAATTCTCAGAAACCTTGGTATTCATTTGTCATTGAAAATTCTATGCAAAGCAGCTGTGCCCCATTTCTTTTTTACTTCCCTTTTCAAAAGATCCCAGTATCCTTGTTAATTTCCCTCCATATCTTCAATAGACTCCCTTCTTATCTTCTCTTGTACTAGAAAAGTTAATTTTAGAGCTGAATACATTCCTCCTCCCTTCTGAATTTTTGCAATTTTTTCTACTCTTTTAATAAACTGTTCCACTCCTGTTCCATAAAATATTATATACACTTTTTTTCAAATATAATGATACCCCATTTTTTTTAATTATTCTTGATTATTGTATTTTAATGGGCAGATATTCTGCCTGGAAGTCTTTCAGCATTCTGTTTCCTAGTAACTTCTCTTATTTCTTCCCTACCTTGGGAAAATACGTTTGTCCCTGGACTATTGGAGGGGGTATCTGATTCCTCAATCATTTCTTCTGGCATTCTTCCAAAGGCTGATCCTGGGGTGGAGGTCTGAAACCTGGTTCTTTGTTGATTGTAGGGGGTTTCTTGGACTCCCTGTGATGTTTTTTCCTTTAAGAAATTGGTTTAGGACTCTGGAAATATTGGCAAGCTTCTCCCTCATTGCTGATTAAATATCTTGCTGGCTTTAAATGTGAGAATTATTGGCCCACAAGCTTAGTCAAAGAGCAGTACTTAAAGCAAAAGAAATTCTGAGACAATAATGTCTTATGGTTGATCCTTATTATGAGGAAGAGGCAATGGTGCAGTGGTGAATGTGAATTAACTGGTGAATGAATGGATGGAAAACAGCAGGGAGAATATCTCCATAAATAAAAAAAGATGGTGCTCATGTTGAGCTCATGTAATGACAAGCAAAAGGCAAAAATTCAGCCCTAAATGGGCTCTACAGGCTCTACAAGCCTTGCTACTTGGTTTGGGCTTACTCAGCCCACTTAGCATTAGTCCTTGAAACCTTATGACCAGCCTGTACCAGTTTAGTTTGGTTTTTCCACCCTTACTGGGCTGAACCAGCTCTTGTTGCTGTTCATACCCTGGCTGGTTGTCTATTAAAATCAGCCCTGTTACCTGGTTACCATTCCCTCTTGACCATATTGGTCCTTATTACCAAATCACATGGCTGGTTGCAGAAGGCACCAGCCCCTGGCCCTCATATTGGCCAGGGTGGACCCAGAAACACTCTGGGTTTGGTAAACCTTACAGGAGGTGAGGTGTAACCAGTGGACATGCATGTCCCCCCCCCCCCTCTCTCTCAACCCCTGGAGGGAGCGGTCAAATCCCCCCCCCCCAGGGAACCCTGGATGTCAATATCACCCAGGGCATCACACAAATGGGTGGGCTGGGCGGTGGTCAAGCCCACCCAGCCCCAGGTCACCTCCCCCCAGTAACAGGGGGTGGGGGGGGGGGAAGATGGCCCCTGTGACCTCTTTGCTGCCACACAAGAGATGGGCAGGTGGTCAGATCCCACCCCACCTTGCTGGTTGCCTCTTCCCAGCCAGCCTAGTTAGTCCACACATGAGGTGGGGGGTGATCAAGTCCCCTCCCACCTTGCAGGTTGCCTTGTTGCGGCCGGCCTGGCTGGTTGAGGACCAGCTAGCCTCCTCTCCCCCTTTCAATCAAGCAAGGGGAGGGAGTGAGTCAGGGCCTGCCGGCCCACCCCAGCAGCCGCAAACAACCAAGCAACGCCACCAGGGCCACGGCCCCGCACACAAGCGCGTGGGGGGACTCCACAAGGAGACCCCTTCCCCATACAACAACCCTGCAACAGGCCCCAGAGAGAAACAAGCGGCCCCAAGTGAGCCCCAACACAGGTGGTGGCCCCAATGGGCCGCCAAGGCCCAAAAGCCATAAAATACATACTTTGCCAAGGCAGCCCATCTGGCCAAGTATCTCCAAAACAAACCTTGGGCCCAGTTATGCCCAAATAAGCCTGTCTTGCTAAGGTGGCCCATCCACCCTGGCGGGCGCGTCAGGGCCTGTGTCCCAAAAGACCTGGAAAACATGTTTTGGCGCCCAAATTCACAAAACCAATAACATCCACATAGGCCCATGTGGCCCACGTGATTTCCAATGGGCCGTGGAGGTCCATTTGTGCATGTCATATGGATTACACACTAAAATTCACATTACCTGAGTGCATCCATATTTTAACACTGAATTTTTTTTTGTTGGAATCTGGCTAAAAAATGCCAATCAAAGAGGCATGTGCCAGGTATACCAGATGTCACACACCTGTAAAACTCTTGTCTGATTCACTCTCCCTCAACTAACTTTCTGATATTCAGATTTACAGTTTTTTTCTTTGATCCAATATACACTATCTCATCACCCCTACTCACAAATCAAGATCCCCTCCCATCTCAAAAACTATCAACTCAACAATGTCACCAATCTTTATTTCTACTCTTCTTATATTGCCATTCCTTCTTCCTCTTCTTATTTTTTGATTTCTTCTTTACTATTTTTCTTAGATACTCTGATAAAAACAATTCTCTTACAAACACTAGAATCATCTAAGCCCACCTACTAGTTATTGTGAAAAAATTGAAGAGCTGATAAACCTGGACCAGGCTGTTCAAATTGCAGCAAAAATGGTAAGCAAGAAGGAAAAGCCAGTACTAGAATATCCAACAGTCATAAACAATTAACAAACAGAAGCCGTGTCTCTATTTGCAGGATGATGGCCCTTAAACGGACTATGTAAAGTGATCAAGCACTAGAGAAAACAAAACAACGCCTATCCTTCCAGCGAGACTTATCAACCAGGAAGATACCATCAATTTGATCATCCGGAGATTGAGTTGGAAGATTGAATGGTGCCCACTCCTATATTGATGCTGAAGACAATCTGGTGGACAAAGTCAAATTTGTAAACCAATCTACCCAATTCAGGTTGATAGTTGGTGAGTTTGAGGCTGGAGGTTGAGGTGGATGGTTAAGACTGCGAGGACTGAGAGCAGGCTTTCTGATATAGGAGTAGGGGAGCTTTCCAACCTGTCTCCCACGGTGAGAGCATCTGCAACAGCCAATGGTGACTGACACCTGTTGCGGTGGGAGAAGTCCTTGCCGCGCTTGGTGACAACTTTAGAGACAGTGAGAAAAAGAATGAAGAGATGCAGAGACTGAAGACACTACATATGGAAAGCGCAATTGTAGTAGAGACTGGCAGACTGAGTAGTTAAAGGAATGATGATTTAGCAGTGGAAAAATGAGACAAATATCAACAGTTATGATAGTCCTCTTGTGTTTGATGAGATTTATAAGATTCCTTTTCTTTATCATTTTAATCTACTTTTTTGTTCTCTCAGCTGACTTTTCCTACCATGTTCCTCAAGATCAACGTTCTGTAACCATTCAGCTCTAAATATTCTCATTTTTAATACTAAGTCTATCAGCCACTGTCCACAAAAGTCTTTTTTAGTTTCTTTCTTTTAATTTTTCTCTGAAATAAAGTCTTCCATATTTTTTTAGTTAAACAAAATTTACAGTCAAAATGATTGGAATTGTAAAGAAAACAGACACCACAACGGACTATATCAACCCTGCTATCTTGAACAACACTGTAAAATCTATAACAATTTCAACTGAGTAGAATTTAACTATCTTTAGGTCCAGTTTCCATTCTCTACTAAGCCTTGCTAAGCTGAAGGAGGCAATCACCATGGGAAGCCAGCTCAATCACAAATACAACATCAATCTCAGATCAATACTCATATCCAAGCTGTCACCCACTGTCCACTCTAATATTACCACTCACAACAATGAAGGAAGCAGCACTATAATTTTGAGATTCCTGCTCAAACAATCTTTTTTTCACAACATGAAAAAAGAGCCTGGATCTATAGCAATTTTGTCACCATGAAGTTTGATGAGAACAAAATCCAAAAATTCATTACCAATATCAAAACCAGAGCTAACATATTACTTTAAATAGGAATCTTGATGCCTGTAGACTTAGTCACATAAATGGTTCTCAATAATTTTGTGGAACTCATGAAAAATATCAAGCAACAAATAAAACATTCCCAGATTTAATTAGAAGTTCCTGTTAATGAAGTTCTGGACCATCTCAAAATCCACATGAGTGAAAAAAATATGGAAAAACTGCAACATTTATTCATTCATGTCCCTGTCAAGGGAATATTCTATAAAATGTAAGCCAAAGAACAATAAAAACACATCAAATAACCCCAAGAGCAAGTGCTGCATGCCCTATCCTCACTTTCATCAAAAGCCAACCAATGGCAAAGACATTTTCATCTATTTCCCCACCCTGAAATTCTCCAGAGGAGATCTATTTTTGATTGATTCTGGCTCCTCTATTAAGATTATTTCTGAAAAAAGCTTCTTCAAAACTCTGGAACTTGAGCCAAAAAAGAGCAATAAGTACCAGCTGGAAAATGGGCAGGCTTAAGTTTGAAGGCCCCAGGTAAATCATGCTCTACTCAGGTGATCATAAGCTTCAACTGGAAAATTTACTCTTTGTTCCAAATCTTTCTGTTAATTTTCCCTCTCTCAGGAAAATTCTCCTAGATAGCCACAGTTTTTTTGTCTCCTATGATTTGGGCATCCAAACTGGAGGAAAAGAAATAAACATAATTAATTGTTATCAAAACAAAAATACTTATATACACTTCCCTTTTCCTGATTTCTCTGCTTTTTTAACCAATTAAAAACTGATTAAAAAATCCTTTGATTACATCAGCTACAATTTTCTTAGAATTAATCTCAATTTTCCTGTATCCAGGAATTCCAAATGTGAGGCTTGCGCTCTCTCAAAAATGAAAAAATCCATTTAAAACACAACAATTTGCCACTTCTAAGATCTTTGAAGGACCAAAATTTGAAACTTCTAGCCCCTTTTCTGCCTCATAATCTGTTCATTGGTTTGTGTTGACTGTGATGGATGCATTTTAAAGATAATGCACTGCCATTCCAATACCCTTCAAAGATGAAATTCCTTCTGCTCTGATTTACTGGTTGAATTTTGAGGCTAAAAATTTTTTTTGATGTAAAAAAGATAATTCACTTGAAAGGATGTACCAACTTTACAAACTCAACACTCTCACAGTTCTTCTCTTGAAAAGACCTTTTTAGACACTCACACCCCAAAATGGAATGGACTAGCAAAGAGCTTCAACTAGACTATTCTAGACTATTTACACACAATCCTTGATGATTCAGGGCTGCTGTGAAACCCATGGAATAAAGTTCTTCAAGCAGCCACACTCACCATTTATCATGTTCCCATGCACAGATCATCAAAATTCCCTTATGAAATTTTCAAAGCCCATACTCTGACCATACGCTATTTCAAGCCCATAGGCAATCCTTTAGCTTATCATGTTCAACCTAAGGCCACCAGAAAAAAGCTTGGAACTCTGCGTGATATCAGTTGCCTGGTAGGATACAACCACAAATTGCAATCATACAGAATTTGGACTTCAAATGATATAATTTTCAGCACTCAGATCATATGATTTTTGGACTTCTTTCCCATTTCTACAACCTCATTTGACAGCAAAAAACTGTTTACCAAAGAAAGCAGCAAAAAAGCCCCCAACATTGGAATTGCCTCTCCTGAGGAAGAAAAGAAAGAAGGTGGATCTCCTGAATAGTTAGAAGAGAAGTATACCTCCACAGATGAAACTTATGACAAGGCTGACTCACTTTATCTTCAATATTCTTTGGTTCCCACCATTTGATTTATTTGGGAACAAAACACAGCTATCAGGACTGAAATTTATGTCCACTACTCTACCAAGCCTTCTTCCTCCAAGTTTATAGAAGCTAAAAAAGCTGAGCTTCAAAAAATTGAAGATGAATAATTCTGGGAAGATGCAGAATTATGTTTCAGGAGATATCTAAAAACCACTTGGGACATAAGGGTAAAGCCTTTAACTGCATCTAATCCTGCTAGAACCATTATTTCCAGGCTCTTTATCCAAGAATTTTTGCAGCAGAGAAGTGTTGATTTATTTGAAACCTTTGCCCCCACAGGAAATTTTCCTTCCCTCTTACTTATTATAACATATTCCCTGGACATAATGTTAAACATCAGAAAATTTGAAGTGAGTAGAACCTTTGTTTATTCTCTACCTTCCAACGTTATCTTAATGAAAACCCATTGGAATATAGCAGAAAAATTCCCTAACTATATCTGAAGAAATATTAGTACAGGCTTTGGCAATCCCTGCTCAATTGGCATGAGCCTCCACCAGGTGGCTTCATTCTCTGAACTATCAGTAGATAGACTTGGATGCCTGCCTCTTTATCAATACTGACCATTCCTCCTGCCTGCTCTTCCAAATCAGAAATCTAGTTGTGGCCAGAAATTTTGATAGCTTTGAAGAAGCATTACTCTCTTGTTTGCCAGAATCATCTGCACACAATCTGGATAACTGGCTTGTTATGAACCTAATTCTAGAAAATTACAATCCCACTAATTCTCCCAACCTTCTTTGAAATCCAAGGGACCAGATCTTCCCAAGTCAAATAACTTCTGTGCTGTATAGATTTGGCTTACCTTGGGTGTAAGACTAATTCCAGAATCAGCAAAAGAAACTGTGGCCTTCAAGGTGCTAGGCATGAACTACCCTATGAAAACAGGAATTCAAAACTACCTTTACTGAAGAATCAGACACAATCTTTCAGCAGCCGTCTCCATACTCTCCCAATTGAACAGAAACCCAGGCCTCACTCATTTCAATGAGGTAATAAATTTCTGTAGATATCTTTACCTTATTTTGGATCTTTCACTGCTACTATCACCCAAATATTCCAAGAAAAAACTGATCTTCTAATTAGATGGAACATGGGAAAAAAACTGAATGATAGAAAGTCTCAAAGTTGAACCACATATTTTGGGACAGGATGTCCAATCACATGGACAAGTAAGAAAAAAACAAAAATAACTATGTCCTCAACAGAATACAAACTGAATTCTGGGGCAGATGGAATGCAGAAATTTCAGAGGATTTTCATCTTGAAAGAAGAACTGTGGCTGGAAAAACACAAAACAAAAAAGTTTCTTCCTGAAAACTAAGGGCTCATGGAAAAAATCAAAATATTTTGGTCAAATACAAAGACCAAGCAACTGTTTATTAAGTTCAGGTTCTTCCAAGAAGTATTTTTTTGGGGCTTGATTGTTGTCAATTGGATTCCCTCAGCATGAATTTTAGATTATTTTCTCTCAAAGATTTTCTCAGAAATCTCATGAAGCCACAGCAAATCTGCATTTTTTCAACCTTTTCCAGTTTTCAATCTCACTAAACAAGCTGAGGTGTTGAAATCTGGCTAAAGCTTCCTAAAAAAAGATGCATACACCAGGCTTATAAAATTTTACAAACCTGAAAAAATCTCCTCTGTTCCATTCTCCATAAACTCACTTGCTGTTATTCAGATTTCCGGAGTTTTTCTTCCATCTAATCTACACTATCTCATCACCCCTACTCATGAATCAAGACCTCCCTTCTTCTTCTTCTTCTTCTTCTTCTTCTTCTTCTTCTTCTTCTTCTTCTTCTTCTTCTTCTTCTTCTTCTTCTTCTTCTTCTTCTTCTTCTTCTTCTTCTTCTTCTTCTTCTTCTTCTTCTTCTTCTTCTTCTTTAATTTCTTCTTTAATATTCTTATTAGCTACTCTGATTACCATGATTCTCTTCAAAGCACTAGAATCATCTAAGCCCACCTACTATTCATAATAGTCCTCTTGCATTTGGTGAGATTTCAATGCTTCATTTCCTTTATTCTTTTTCTCTATTCTTTTTTCCTATTCTTTTTCTCTATTATTCTATTGTCTCAGCCAATTTTTCCTATTATTTTCCTAAATACCAAATCTTCATAACACTTAAACTCTAAATCCTCTCATCTTTTATTATCATTCCATTGGCCACTATCCACAACAGTTTTGTCTGGTTTCTTTCCTTTCCTTTTTCTGTGAAATAAAGTCTTTCATATCCATTTAGTTCAAAAAATTTCTTGTTACTCCTTTAGCTCTTCTTGGGGTCCACTGGGTTTTTTGATTTTTCTTACATTGCTTTCTCCATCCTAATAATTGAAAATATAGCTTCCTTAGAAATCTCTTCCATTCCCTTCAGTTGTTCCTTAATACCTTCAGGTATCTTTTAAGGGTTCTTCTTGCTTCCTTCTTCATTTTGATTTCATTTCTTCAGGCTAATATCCTACCAACCCTTTTTGTTTATTTTATATGTAATAATCAATCAAATAAGAAGGGGAAAAGCCACTTTTGGGAAACAAATTGTAGAGAATCCCTGGGATTTATGAATTAATTAATTTAAAAAATATCTCTATGGCATTCCTTGATTTGTAGTTTAGTTTTACTTTTACTCCTTTAGAGTAGTAGGAAACTGCACTGATTTTGAATTTCTTGCCCTTCTAAAACTATATTAATTCCACAAAATATTATTTTTAAAATTGATGGCTGGTTTTTTTTGTTAAAATGCATATGCACTTATGTTTTTACTACGTATAAGGGTAATCCAAATGGGATACACATATGGGCCTCTCCGGCCCATTCGACACTCACAACAACCATACAGGCCTGTGTGGATGTCACTGATTTGGGGAAACTAGCCTCAAAACGCGTGAAACAGGCTCATTGATACACGGGCCCTAATGGGCCCTGTGGGGGATATGGGAAAGTACAGTCAGATGGGCTTGTATGGGCGTAATTGGGCGCAAGGTCTATTTTGGACATTCTTGGCCAGACAGGCTTTCCCGCCAAAGTATGTTTTACTTAGTTTTTGGAGTTGGGGCGGCTGCCCATGTTGCAGCCCGGTTGGGGCTGCTGCCCGCGTTGCGCCCCGCTTGGGGCCGCTGCCCGTGTTGCGGCCTGCTTGGGGCCGCTGCCCATGTTGTGGCCCGCTTGGGGCCACTGCCCATGTCGCAGCCCGCTTGGGGCCGCTGTTTTTGCCTTTGGCCTGTCTATAGGGCCCAACGGCCCGCAGGGGGCCTTTGTTGCGGCTGCTGCGCTGGGTGGAGGCCGTGGGGCTGGTGGTCCTGGCTCCTCCCCCTCCCCTTGCTCCCCATCGCAAGGGGGAGGGGGAGGGCTGACTGGTTGTAACCAGCCAGCAACTGGTTGCAAGGGGCAACAAGTCATGGTGAGGGGGACTTGATCACCCCCCCACCAAAAGGGGTGGCCAGGCTGGTTGCATTGAGGCAACCAGGGGTGGAGGGGAATTGAGCATCCCCCCCCCACCATCAAAGGGGCGCTCTCCCCCCCCCTTTACCAAGGGGGAGGAGCAACGGGCTGGAGGGACCTGACCAACCCCCCAGTCCACTTACCATAGCAACGCCCTGGGGGTATCATCCCCCAGGGCCCCTGGTAGGGGGATTATACTGCCCCCTCCAGGGATTTGAGAGAAAGAGGGGGGGGGCATGTCTGCCAGTTACACCCCCCCCCCCCCAGGTGAGATTTTGGTTGGACTCAGGTGAGTCCTGGGTCCCACCTGGCCCATATGAGGGGCCAGGGCTGTACAAGTGCTCAGATAAGTAACATGGCTGCTTGTAACAGACAACCAGCCAAGGATTCAACAGCATAGGGGCTGGTTCAGCCCCATAACGGTTGAAACACCAGAAAGGACCGGAATAGGCTGCTTGTAAGGGTACAGGGACTGATGCCATGTGGGCTGATGTAGCCCAAACCAAGTAACAAGGCCTGTAGAGCCTGTGGAGCTATTTTGGGATGGAAAAGTTTCCTTTTGGCTTGTTGTATCATGGGCTCCCAAGAGGCCAATCTTTTGTACTTAAGGAGCTCTTCTCCCTGCTGTTTTCCATCATCCATTCATCATCCAATTGAATTCATCAATGATATCATCCAACGTGTACACCATTTGTGAGAGCCCATCAAGCAATTATTGACACAACGTGTCCAGCATTTCTTTTGCTTTAAATACTGCTCATTTGCCTAAGCAAATTGCTGGCCATAATTATATCACATTATCAGTACCAACATCATCATTACTTCCAAGCCATCTAGACCCTTGTACCTGACTCTGGAGAACCTCAAAGACTTAAAGTTTTCCAAGAAGATGTCCTATATCCCTGATTTTAGCTCCACCAAGATAGTTCTGAAGATTCAGAATTATAATTCTTGGGCTGTCCTTATGGATAGTGAGCTGGAAAAAATCTGTTGTGGGAGATAATGGATGCAGATGACACTTTGATAAGTTCAGAAGTGGAGAAAAAGTCTTATCATCTCATCCTTAAGCATATTGATGAGAATCATGTGACATGGGTTGCCAATACTCTTAGGGAAGATGAGAGGAGGAGGGGCGGCATCCTTTGGAAGTTGCTTAAGTCCAAGTATGCTGGTGATTCTGTTCACCAGAAGGGTATAGCTTTTTATAAACTTTTTAAGTTACAATATTCAAATTGTAAACAGTTTGTTGCAGAGGCTAGGTCTAGCAAAGCCAAGTTTAATTCATCAGGACTTAACATGGATCCTGAGTGTTTGTCACTCTTAATCCTTCAAAAGCTACCAAAGGAGTTTGATTCTTTAGTCAGAATTATTTCTCAATTGGATCTTCTTCCTGGGGAGGAGGATGTGATGAAAAGGATTGAACAGGATGATATTCAAGTCAAGATGAAGGGTGTTGTGGAACAGCCCTTGTTGGAAAGACTGGAAAATCTTGCAAGAAGGCAAAAAAGGATTTGTCCAAGGTCTTATGCTATAATTTTCAGAATAAGGGGCATTATGCTAAGGATTGCAAGGAGGCCAAGAAGAGGAAGAAGTCCAAAGAGAATGACAAGGAGGTCAATCTCACTATTGATAACATTGCAATGGTGGCGTTTGATGGTCCAATGGAAATGGTTGTTGGCAAAGAAGGCCCCAACAAGAAAGTCAAAATTGATGAGGATCAAGAAATGGACTTGATTGACTAAAAATTGAGTAATCTTAACCTCAAAGATGAGAACTTATCAGTCACTGATAAAGCTTCTTTCCTATCAGGAGGATTGAAGGAGGATGTTCTTGTTTTGATTGATTCTGGTTGTACAGATCACATGATTTTTAAACCAAATTTGTTTTCAAATCTTAGTGATTATGATGGAGTTGTAAATATTGGTCAGAAAGGCAGAACAATTCAGATTAAAGGGATTGGAAAAGTTATTCTTGTAAATCACTTGAATTACAAAATTTCTTTTGAGAAAGTGTTCTATGTACCAGAGTTTCCTTATAACCTTGTGTCCCTTGGAGTGTTGTGGAAAAAAGGTTTCCTGATTTTTTATCTTAAAGAAGATAAGATTGTTATTGATATGAATGGGGGAACTGTTCTTAGTGGAAAGGTTTGGAACAAGCTTTTTTGTGCAAGTTTGTTAAAAATCTCAGCTTTGAGCACTGTTGCTCACAATAGAAGTGGCCATGAGGTAAAGGACAGAAACTGTGAGAGTTGTACCTTAGAGGCTAATACTATAAATGTGTTCTCAAAGAGTAGAGATTTCACTGATGTTCCTAGAGAGGAATTTTCCATTGATTGGGCAGGGCCATTTACACCAGAGTCCCTTGGTGAGGCAAGATACTTCATCAATTTAGTTGATACTGCAACTAATTATTTTGGGTTAAACCAATTTTATCTAAGGATCAGACCACAGAGGAGGTTTCTGTAATCTTCAAAGTCTGGAAAAAGAATGGTTTAATGAATGAGATCAAGAGGTTTATCACTGATGGAGGTGGTGAATTTTTGAGTAAAGAGTTTGAGAGGTTATTGAAAGATTATGGTATCATTCATATAGTCACTACTGCAAGTACTCCACAAAATAATGGAATATTTGAGATAATGAACAGGACTTTACTGGATAAGGTCAGAACTATTATTTCTCAATCTGGTCTACCAAAGCTCTTATGGGCTGCGTTGATGTGTACAGTCTGTCGGTTGCATAACATTGTAAGTGTTAATGGGATGAGTCCTCATTATCAGCTTTGGAAGTTGTACCCCAAAACATCACACATAAGGAAAATTGGTTGCTTGGTGTATTATAGTGTCCACCATAATGAGATGGTCAGAAAATTAGACCCTAGAGCCAGAACAGGGGCACTTGTAGGCTATGATTTTATAAGTAAATTCTATAGGATCTATTGTCCAGGGACAAGAAAGGTTAACCATAGTAGGGATGTAAAATTTGATGAAAGTACCTTTCCACTCAAAAGGAGTGAAGACGTTGTTGTGAATAAGTCACAGCAAGAAATAGTATTGTCACCTATTTCACCAGCAAAGGCTGAGGAACATGTGATTCCAGAAGATGAAGACATGGCAGAAGTGCCACCAGAGAGTTCAGTGCCCGCTTCAGGGGAGTCCTTTAATTTGAAACCTGATGAGCCTCCACCTCCAGTAAGAAGGATTGGTAGGATTAGAGTACCAGTTGATAGGTATGGGAAATGGAAGTCCCATTATGCTGCGGCAGGATATGAGGAAGATACATTTCAGGAACAGTGCATGCTCAATGAAGTCCTGGAGTTGAGTTCAGAAATGGGTAACAGGGTTAACCCAAATAGCTTTGGGCAAGCTATGAATTCTGATGAGAGAGCCAACTGGAAGAGTGCTATTTTTGAGGAATTCGATTCTCTAGAAAATAATAGTGTCTTTGAAGTGGTTAAGCATGATTCTGTTCCAAAAGGAAAGACCATTGTGGGGTCTAGATTGGTGTTAAACAAGAAGTTTGACACAAATGGAGTTTTGAAAAGATTCAAAGCTAGATGTGTTGCACATTGCTTCAAGCAGAGAGAAGGAATATATTACCAAGAAAATTTCTCACCAACTGGAAGGCTTTTCATCTTCAGGTACATCATTTCTCTGGCAGTGGAAATGGGAGATGAAATCGGACATGCTGATTTTGTAACAGCATACTTGAATGCAAAACTTGGAGAGGAGGAGACTGTTTATATGTCAATCCCTGATGGTTTTCATGAATGATTAGTAGAGACTAAACCAGAAACCATGAAGAAAATCTTTGTTAGAAGTTTTCTTTCAGAAGATAAAGGGGAATATGTGCTCAAGCTGTGTAGATCCCTTTATGGATTGAAGCAAGCAGCTAGATTGTGGTATAATACCATGAGTCAGAAACTGATACAGATTGGTTTCAAGATGTCTGAGGCCTACCCTTGTCTCTTTTTAATAAAGGATGCAATTGTGTTTCTTTGGTTCAATGACATTATCATTATTGGAAATGTTAAAGAGAGAGCCGTCGAGACACTCAGAAAGGAATTCAAGATAAAAGATCTTGGTCTGGAGCAACAGGTGCTAAGAATGAAAATCAGTAAGAGCAAGAATGGTATGAAGTTAGACCAGAGCCATTATGTGGGAGCTCTTCTTAAGCAATATGGCTTAGAGGATGCAAAGGAGCTTGGTACTCCCATGCAGTCAAACATTTGTTTAGAGAAGTCTACAGATGAGGAGTATCTGGAGTTTGTTCAATCTGGGAACAACTACAGGTCAGATATTGAATTGCTTAATTATTTGGGGAAGTATACAAGGCCCAATATTTCTTTTGCAATAGGTTTCTTGTTGAAACAGTAAGAGAAGCCAAGCATGAGGAATTGGTCAGTTTTTAAGAGAGTTATGAGGTATCTTAAAGGAACGCACAGTCTGGGACTGTTGTTTAAAAATTCAGCAAACTTTGATTTGGTTGGTTATTCCAATGGAAGTTGGGCAGATGGTAACACTAGGGAATCAAAAAGTGTTTTTTATTCTTCTTAGGTAAGAATCTGGTGTCATGGATGTCCAAGAAGGTGTTGGAAATAAGTCTTTCATCAACAGAGGCTGAGTATAGAGGTTACTTAGCAGCTTCACAGGAAGAAAAATTGTTGAGATAAGTCTTAGAGGAAATAATTGAACCACAAGGTTTTGCGTTGTTATATTCTGATAACCAGAGTGCCATTGCATTGGCGCAAAACCAAGTTTTCCATTCAAGAACAAAACATATCCATGTTCACTATAACTATATTTGCAATGCAGTTAAATGCAAGGAGATTGTGTTGAGGTACATGCCCACTGGAGCAATGATTGTGGATATCTTGACTAAGGCTTTAGATAGGAATATCATCAAGGCTTTGTGACTAATATACTGATGTCACCCCTTTTTGGATTAAGGGGTTGTGTTAAAATATGTATGCACTTACGCATGGGCTACATATAAGTCTAATCCAAATGGGATGCACATATGGGCCTCTCCGGCCAATTGGACACTCACACGGACCATATGGGCCTGTGTTGATGTCACCAATTTGGGGAAACTGGCCTCAAAACGCGTGAAACAGGCTCATTTGTACACGGGCCCTAACGGGCCTGGTGGGAGATATGGGAAAGTACAGCCAGATGGGCTTTGATGGGCGTAATTGGGCCCAAGGTTTATTTTGGACATTCTTGGCCAGATGGGCTGGCCAGCCAAAGTATGTTTTACTTAGTTTTCAGGCTTGGGGCGGCCCATTGGGGCCGCCGCCCATTCTGCGGCCCGCTTGAGGCCGCTGCCCGTGTTGCGGCCCGCTTGGGGACGCTGTTTTTGCCTTTGGCCCTCTATGGGGCTCAACGGCCCGCGCTGGTTGGCGGCTGCAGGGCTGGTGGTCCCGGCTCCTCCCCCTCCTCTTGCTCACCATTGTGAGGCGGAACGGGAGGGCTGGCTGGTTGTAACCAGCCAGAAACCTGTTGCAAGGGGAAACAGGTCATGTTGGGGGGGGACTTGATTTCCCCCCCACCAAAAGATGTGGCCAGGCCAGTTGCATTGAGGGGACTGGCAGTGGGGGGAAATCAACCACCCCTCCACCATTGAAGGGGCGCTCTTCCCCCCCCCCCCCCCCCTTTACCAAGGGGGAGGAGCAACGGGCTGGAGGGGACCTGACCACCCCCCAGCCCACTTACTGTAGCAAAACCCTGGGGGTATCAACCCCCAGGGCCCCTGGTAGGGGGATTTGACCGCCTTCTCCAGGGATTTGAGAGAAAGAGGTGGGGCAGCATGTCCACGGGTTACACCCCCCCCAGGTGAGATTTTGGTCGGACTCAGGTGAGTCCTGGGTCCCACCTGGCCCATATGAGGGGCCAGGGCTGTACAAGTGCTAAGATAAGTAACAGGGCTGGTTGTAACAGACAAAAGGCCAGGGATTGAACAGCACAGGGGCTGGTTCAGCCCCATAACGGTGGAAACACCAGAAAGGACTGGAATAGGCTGGTCGTAAGGGTACAGGGACTGATGCCATGTGGGGTGATGTAGCCCAAACCAAGTAACAAGGCCTGTAGAGCCTGTAGAGCTCTTTTGGGACGGAAAATTTGCCTTTTGGCTTGTTGTATCATGGGCTCACAAGAGGCCAATCTTTTGTACTTAAGGAGCTCTTCTCCCTGCTGTTTTCCATCATCCATTAATCATCCAATCAAATTCATCAATGATATCATCCAACATGTTTCCCCATTTGTGAGAGCCCATCAAGCAATTATGGCAACAAGGTGTCCAGCATTTCTTTTGCTTTAAATAATGCTCATTTGCCTAAGCTAATTGCTGGCCATAATTATAACATCTTTGAGACTTAAAATAGTTCTCAGATCAGGCCTAAATTAATTATGACATGTTATTTATAGGATTTTGGAAGAGTGCACCAGCTGCATATGCATTATTGGAAGTGCTTTATATCATGAGGTTAGGAAGTGCATGAAGTATGTTGCATATATTGGTGTGTATACAGATGAGGTAATTTGGTGGTTTACTTGCTGCACTGCCCCTGGTTTGTTGATTGGTTTTTTGTTTGTTCCTTAATTTAGTATCCATCATCTTGCAAATATTACTTCTGTGTATTGTTTGCACAGCCTCTGTTTCTTTGATTGGTTTTATGTTTTTTTCAGGTCTGAGGTAAGATGTTAATTTAATTTGGTCACCTTGCTACTATTGCAGAGCAAGCTTCAAAAGTAACAAAATAACATCAATAAAAAAATATCTTATTAAAATATAAACAATATTAAAAATATTATTTTAAATTATCATTCTACATAAAATTTAAGGTAGGGTCACTCACTGACACCCACCTCAAATTCCTACTGCTTATATTTTTCAATAATTTATGAATATTTAGGAAGAGACGCCGCCTTGGGATTTTGGCCATTTCAATATTTCACATGAAACCCCACATATAGGTTTCACAGCAAATTTTGTGTTAGAATCCAAGAATTCTGTTATTTAGAGGAGTTATGGGCGGAAATGTGATTTGTCACAATTCCTGCAAGCAGCCGCAGCAACCAACACATCCACGCGTGGCTGAGCAGTAGCACTGCCACCCTGTCTGCATACCCTGACAAGCTGTGTATGCAGCCCAGGCATCTGACAGGTATTCAGCCGTGGGACTACAGAATGACAGATTGAAAGAAGGCTTGAGAAGCCCAGGTACAACGTAAAAGTGCTACAACTAAGACGGGGACGTACTACATATGTAATAAATGTACCTGTTGTTAGTAGATAGTCTAAAAATACATAAAATTATATAAAAATACTTAAATAAACTTTCTACATATTGTTTATAAAATATAATAAAATACCAAAAATGTCGAAAATAAGGTAACTACAGTTTGTAAAATATCTTAAAATACTTTAAAAATAACAATGTGAGAATTTCAAGACATCAATATGTTCGTGAAATACTAAGAAACCGCATTATGTAAAAATTTTAGATATATTCCCATATCTTATATTTTGAATTAATTATTTCAAATAAATTAACAGAATTTTGAAAATAAGGATCACAATCAATATTATGATTTTACTCCTATCATCTAATACATAATGAGGACCCATCTGACATCAGATTACCCGTAGGAATGTCTACTAAGAAGAATTATTTACATCCTGGGAGAATTTACTAATGATAATTAATTAAATGATGATTAGGTGGATATATTAGTGTTATTCACACGTCAAAACATCAATCAAAAGTTAGAACAATTCCCATATCCTGTGGAATTAAATTTTAACTGTGCAACAGAACCCAGAACAGTTACCCATGCTGCAGAACCAAGAACACGTGACAGGCTACCACTTGTTACCCTGCTAGCCTTAGCAACCGTCCCCTTGAGCCCCTGTATCCCTCAGAAGGACAGAATTGGGACCCAGAAGCTATAGATATAGAGCTCTTTTGAGTTTTTTGATACCAAGAGACCCAGTTATATTTACATCCAGAACCCATGCCAAGGTAATCAAATACTTATAAGAGATAATTAAGTGATTTATGATTTTATTCTGATTAATAATATCCGTCCCAAAACTCTTTTTATCAATTTAAACTGCTGAACAACCTTTGGAACCCCAGTAACAGGTTTAACCCAACAGTACACATCCCAAAAAGGTACCTAAAGGATCCGATAATATACCAGTGAGTTTTATTATCCTTTTTCTGTAGTGGCAGCTTGGTTCTAAGGCCCTTCCACTCCATCATATATTATATATATATATTATCTTTGGGAAATATCTCATTGAAGTATATATATTAAAGGTTTCAAAGTAACCAGTTATATGTTTTTTCAAATCAAATTCCCTGAAGAGAGGTTTTGAAGATCTCCAATATCAATGTGGTCCCTCTATTAATTCATTTAATAATCAATTTATTAATATTGATTAATAATATTCAATCATAACCAAACCTATCAACTTTGCAATAAGCTTTATCCAAATATTTTACAGATTTTTGCTGCATTTATTGAATAATATATTTATTATTTATTCCATCACCTCTGGTAGCTAAAGGATATCAAGGGTCTTGGATCCAGCAGGATGAAATATGTATTGAGGGGAAAAGGTATATCCATGTCTATTTCACTGGGTTTTAATACCTGGGTGGGATCTGGTCTGGCCATGGTTGATTTTTTCTGAATCTTGTAAGCAATGAGAGATAGGGTGGTTGTTTGGCCAAGTGAATATGGTTTAATTTGGTTTAGAGTTCATTTATGAGTTTATTTTTGGATTGATATTGTATTTATCCTAGAAAATGGAGTCTGATGGCTACAGGTAAGGTTTGGTCTCCCCCATACCCCTCCCCAACTTAACACTGTGCACAGAATTTATTAACTGTATTAATCAGAATAGCCAACTTCTTCTTATTTTCATATTTTTGTTAGAATTATATATAGAAAAAATGAAATAACAGTAAAACACAAATTTCTATTCCAAAAGTTTTCATTAGGGCGTATCAAAGTTAGCAAACCCGCCATTAGAAACCCGCAATTTTTTTTTGACAAAACCCACCATTTTTAATGGTGGGTTTCTGAAATACACATACCCCCTCACTGGTGTATTTCAAAATGGCGTGTTTCATGAAAATGGCGGATTTCAATCATCAAACACGCCATTAAACCCGCCATTTATGCATCATCATCCATCCACCATCCATCACATCAAAAACACCCATCCCCATCAGCAAATCCATACCAGTCCCATCTCCATTGCATCACACACATCTCTATTGTTTTTCACATACCTTCACATACCCATCTTCACACAAATCACATCATCATCTCATCACTCCACATCACTCACCACCTTTCTCAACATGTCCAATAAAACATCCCGCCAGCAAGTTGAAAACGCAAAAAAAGCTGACTGAACTTTTGCTACTGTTTGACTCCCATTCAGACTCCAATTTGGAATCAACTTGGTTAGCTTTGAATTCTCTGTTGGCAAAGCAATACATGGTTCCAAGAATACACACTCTCCATAACCCTATGTATGAAAGGCAAAAGCTTCATCTCATCCCTGACTTAAGCTTCCAGCAACTGTTCCAAACTTTGTTGCCTTCTTTCATGAAACTTTTGGAAATGATTGAAGACCACCACATCTTCCAGAACAATTCTCGCAATCCTCAACGCGATCCAGCCGTCCAACTTGCCATTGCTCTTTGTAGATTGGGGTCAAATGGAAATGGAGCAGCAATCCATTGATTGGAAAATCTATTCTCAGTCAGTTACGGAAGCATTGACTTATACACCAAAAGAGTCATGATTGCTATCCTATCTTTCCGTCGCTTGGTCCTTTCATGGCCAACCAAAGAAGAAAGAAAGGAGATATCTCAAGTAATGGAGACAGAAGGCTTTCCTGGTTGCATTGGTTTTGTTGATGGAACCACCATCCCCTTGAGTCAAAAACCCAACCTAAATGGCAACCACTATTTTGATTGTAAAAAAAGGCAATTGATTCATTTCTTTTCCAATTGCTATGATAAAACTTTGGATCACACACTGACAAAATATGTTCCATCTCTTTGTTTAGATACTCCGTGGCACTACAACTTGTTTGCAATAACAACAAGAAGTTCATCTCCCTCCATGCTGGCCTTCCAGGTTCTTGTCATGATTCATATGTTTTCAATTGGATGCGGATTGCCCAACAACCAGATATCTACTTTAACCAAGATCAATACCTTCTGGCCGATTTGGCTTATGCTAGTGTGAAATATGTAGTTCCAGCATACCAGAATGTTTTGTCCAATGATCAAGTAAAAACCAATTTTAACTATCATCTTGCCCAATCACAAGTTTGGATTGAGCATGCCATAGTAATTCTCAAAGGAAGATGGGCCAGCTTACGGGAGATGCAAAACCAGCTCCAATGTTCCAAAGATATGAGGTTCCTCATCAACTGGATTATCACTTGTGTAATCCTTCACAACCTTTTGGCCAACATCAAAGATGAATGGGACAAAATATTCCAAGATGATATTCCTGATCGGCCTCAAGTCATACCTGTCTCATCTGGTCCCTCATCTTCTTCTATGAGAGAGGGGATTCTTCCTCTCACCCTTTCTTGCTTTGATGAGTAATTTTTGATTTTTAAATTGGTAAAAATTCCCTTCACCGTATTTTTTTGGTTTTGGTTGTTCACCCAAGATTCATAGGCTGAGTTTTTTTTTTTTTTTTTTTTTTTAGTGTACTTGAGTCCAAAAACACCTCCACCTCAAACCCTGCCACTCACCAAATGCCACCCCCCTCCCCCTCACCACTCAACCCCTTCAACCTCACCCTACTCACTCACCGGTCAAACCCTGCCTCCTCCTCACCAAACCACCTCACTCATCACCACCACCTTCAAAACCTCACCAAAACACCACCACCTTCACTCTTTACCAACCTCACCAACATCCACATCACCAACAACATACCTACCTCCCACCCAACCTCCATCAAACATCAAAGGTGAGTCCCCTCCCCTCATTGAATCACCTTTCTCTTTTTTCACCTGGCTGATCTCCTACTATAACCATCCCTTTGAACCCCCCCCAGGTCCAGCCAGCCCAGTCCCCCTCCCCCTCCTCATCCTCTGGTCCATCCTCTGCCCTTGGTGAGTCCCCCCTCCCCTTCATCTTCTTCCTGCCATCGATTTTGAATTAATTGCTTGATCAATTCACAATCAATCGCTCAATTGATTGCCAATCAATTGCCCGATTGATTGCCAATTGATCGCTCGATCAATTGCAAATCAATTGCTCAATCAATTGGCAATCAATTGGGCAATTGATTGGAAATAGATTGCTCAATTGATTCGCAATTGATTGCTCAATCAATTTGCAATTGATCGAGCAATCAATTGGCAATTGATTGCCCAATTGATTTGCAATCAATTGGCCGATTGTTTGGGCCAATCAATGCAGATTTTTTGGAGGGTACAGGGAACTGACTTTCCTTTGTTTTTTCTTTGTTTTTGTTTCTTTTTTTTTTAGGTTTTCTAGCTCTGCCAGGTTTTGATTTTCATCTCTTTTTTATTTTTTAATCCCACCGTTTGTTGCCGATAATGAGAAATTTGCTGACATTTTTTTTTTATTTTTTTGACCGGTCTTTTTGTTTGTCCAACCCCTTTTTTGATATCAATTCCTTCACTGCCTACCAAACTCAAAATGTTATACAACCATTCAAATTTCACCTTGATCCTCACCTTGGGTGCAGCAAGTGCCTGGGAGGGAGAAAGATGGAAGGAGATGGTATGAAAAACATAAAGAGAGGTGGCAAGCAGAGGAATGGTAGAAAAAAGAGGGCTCAAATGAGGTATTTGGGAATTTCTTTGGAAGTGACTGACAACTGGATCAAGGAAAAGTTTGCCTGGTCTAGACAAAAGCTATCCCCTTTGGATCTGTACACTGCTATCATGGCTGAAAAGAAAAAGAACCCTTGAAAACCCACCCAGGAAGAATTTAAGCAAGCAAAACAGACAATTGGGGCTTTCCACTTCTTCCACCATGGAAAAGTTATTGTTCTCAACCAATCTGATCACCATGCTCTGATTGCCGTCATTGATTGTGTGCCTTTGGATTGACTATCTGAGAAAGATAAGAAAGATATACACTTTGTGACAACATTCCTTCACTGTTCAAAAAAATTTGTCAACCCGGTTGGTCCCTCAAGACCTTGGGGTGGAAAAATGTTGGCAATTGGTTGGCGAAAATTGATGAACCCTTTGGAGTTATTCGGACTTTATGTGAAGAAATCATCCATTAGATCTTCTCCTCAAGAGTATGCTTTCCTCAACCTGAAGGCGGACAAAGTATCCCAAATTTTAGGACAAATGTTTTGTAGTTTGGCCAAACTTGCCTTTGAATCAAACCATGATACCATGAAGGACAGCAACATCCCCTCTTTCTCTTCGTTGGAATTTGGTTCCAAGCCTACACCTTTTGATTGCTCCCCACACCTCACTTTCCCCTTGGATTCTTTTTACAATTCTCCTTGTATTGACAAAGACAACATCTCTGGCTATTCCTTTTTACTTGTGGTCCCAACCAAAAAATTGAATGGTCAACTTATTGAAGATACGCATGAATATCAAGTTTCGGACAGTCAATTTGTTTTTCCTGACCTTGGCTTTGAAATTGATTTCAAGAAAAAAGGTATAGTCAAAATGGTTTGGGCGGCTAACAAGTACAAGCACTGTACCTTTCCAGCTGTGGACACAGCAACCCATACCAGAATGGCTACGTCACTCCAAATTAATACAAAAACTCAGAGCACTTGTAGGGACATGAAAAACGGCCAAATTTACTCTAGAGAAAAAAATATCAATAAAAACAAAAAAGATCTGTATATTGGTGGGGTTAAGAATGCTCTCAAACTTTGTTGTAGTAAAAAATAATTTGTTTTTCTTTCATCCATGCAAATATATTTACAAGCCCAGCATTTGAGTAATCTGCTGTATTTCTTCTACCAATCTACCACTGCCAATGCAAGCCAAAGCTACTGATACCTTATCCTTTTTTTTGTTTTCCCATTGTTCCCTCTCCTTTTCCAGTTGCACTTGCTTCCAATCCTTCTCCTTTTCCTCTTTTTGAAACTCTAGCTCAGCTTGTTTCAACCTCCACTCAGCATCCAACTTTTGTTGATTAGCCAAAGTCTCAGCTTGCTGCTTTTGACCATCCATGGCCAGTTGACAATCCCACTTTTGCTTTTCAAACTGAAGTTTATCTGATTCAATTTGTGATTTCACTGTTTTTTGGAGGGGAATGGCAATGAGCATGATTTTGAAAGCAAGGATATTGAATCAATCAACTTACATGAATCTCGCTTCTCCATGATTTCTTCAAAGCCCGAAAAACTGGAAGTGTTTCTCCTCTTTTGATGACTTTTGGGGTTGACATTGATGGAATTGGAGGCCTTTTGCTTACCCTTGGCAGAGGAGTTTTGAGTCTGAAAGTCCTCACTAGTATTTGAAGGCGATGTGGGAGGCCCCATTGGCTTGAGTTTTTGGCCAATCAAAAATGGATGAGCCTGTTTTTTTACAATGTAAATCAGTCAGGAGCAACCAGACAGAATCAAAAACAATTTATTTCCTTACTTGAGCAGATGTTGATGGCAACGGTGATCCAGGAATAACATCCTCCTCATTGGGAAGTTCTCCAGTTGTTCTGCCCCAGGAAGAGAGCAATCAAAAGAAGGAAGTGAGGGGTCCAAGGTTGGGATTGACTGATCAATCAATACCAACGTAGAAGTGATTGAAGCCAATTGCGTTTGAATATCCTCCTCTTCATCAGATGGGGGCCACTCCAAGGCCAAGGTTTCATCAAAGTCCCCGTTGGTAGGCTGAGCATCCCCAGCCAAGTCCTCGGCATCAACGGAATCGTATTGTTGGGCATCAAAAGCAGCTAGGGGGGTGATGTTGGCCTTCTTTCCAAAGATTTCATCCATTTGAATATAAAAAGGACAAATGGAGTCCAACTTATCAACCACCGAGTTGATTCCTTTGGCTTTGTCCAAGTTGGTGATACCAAAGCCAGTGGAGATAGACATGGAGTGAACCTTTTTGTACTTGGCTCAATAGTTTTTGAACCGCTCCCTCATCTGTTTGGATGACAGATCCAGCCTACCTTTTGTTTTGTTCTTGAGTTCATTAGCCATCAGGAGATAACCATTGACCTTAGAGGATTGAGGTTGGCCAACACGTGTTTTGTTGTTGGATCCAAAGCAGGCATTGTAGTTGGAGGGAATTTTCAGCCAGTTTACCAGGATGATAGGATCAGCTCTCTTGAGCTGACTTGAGCCCTTGGAAGCTGATGGGGGAGGATTGTTTGTTGTGGAGTTCCTTGGCAATGTTCTCTTGGGTGTGTTGGACTTGCGGGGGGAGGTTCGCTGAGGGGCCATTTGAATGAGTAAGGGCTACGCAAGTGATGAGAGTGGTGAAGTTTTGAGAGCAATAAAGTGGATGAAAGTGATCAAGTGATGAGAGCGGTTAAGTGATGAGAGTGATGAAGTTTTGAGAGCGATGAAGTGGATGAGATTGATCAAGTGATGAGAGCGATAAAGTGATGAGAGTGGTCAATCAATTTTATGATGAGGGTGAGGGTAAAAAATTTTCCAATGAGGTTGGAGGTAGAAGGAGGTGGGAAGACAGGGGTTTATGACGCGGACAGGTGGTGGAAGCATTTATATAATTTATTTGAAAAAACCCACTTATTTCAGGTTAACTTTGACACGTCTGATCTGAAATAAGTGTGTTTTTTTGATTTTTAATGGCAGGTTTGAAATGACGGATTTGGGTTGAAACCCGCCATTAAAAAAAGGCGGGTTTGGTTAACTTTGATACCCCCTATTAGGTATAAATTTTTATTGATCAATCTTATCACCTTTCATATTTCCTTCAACATGATTTGTTTGAAACAAAACACACTTCCTTTATTTTGAAACTGAAATTCAACAGTTTTATGTTCAAAAGATACTTGAGGTATCACCAAGAAAATATATTTTCTTATTTTGACGCCTGAACATGCTAAAAACTTATCTAGGAGGCATGGGATCCCTTTTACTCAAAACAAAATCACTAATAGTCTTAATGAATAAAGAGTTAAGCAAAAAGGAATAAAAACATCTTCTTCTGCTTTCATGTGCCCCTGGAAAGAACTTTCTTTTTCCAACAACGGAAATTCCAGAATTGAATCAGAGATCTTAAAACTTTCAACCAAATCAAACAACTCCAAGAAATCTTCTGTAATGAATAAAAACCAAAAATAATCTTTGTGGCTTGAAATGTCTCAATTGTTCATAAAAAAATTATTTTTAGGGGTCTGTTTCATGTTTCTGAATATTTCTCCCTGAACCCTTATTTTTCAGACATAATCAAGACAATAAATGAAATTCCTCTATTAAAATCCAAAATTTGCAACATCTGTGAATATTATGGCCAGAAATTAGCTTAGTGGCAGGAGGAGAAGTAATTAAAGCAAAAGTAATTCTGGAAACCTTGTGTATATAAAGTCTAATGGGCTCTCTAAATGTGGAGATATGTCAAATAATTGATTGGATCAAGTCAAATGGATGGGGTGGAAAACAGCAGGTAGAAGGGCTCCTTAAGTACAAAAGATTGGCCTCTTGTTGGCACATGATACAACAATAGGAAAGGAAGAATGTCAGCCTCCTGGATGCCAAGACCCTTGCTATCCTTTAGCTACCAGAGGTGATAGAATAAATAATAAATATATTATTTAATAAATGCAGCAAAAATCCGTAAAATATTTGGATTAAGCTTGTTGCAAGGTTAAGTGGTTTGGTTATGGTTTATTGTTTTAATTCAATATGAATAAATTGAATATTAAATATTTTTATAGAGGGGACACAATTATATTGGGTATCTTTAACACCTCTCTTCAGGGATTCCAGTATGAAAACATGTAGTCCTGGTTCCTTTGGGCTCTTTAGTTTAAAGGATATTTTACCCAAAGATAATATGTATATAAAATACACGGTGGAGTGGCAGGGCCTTGTATCCAAGCTGCCACAACATAGAAAGGATAATTAAACTAACTGGTATATTATTAAATCCTTTGGGTATCTGTTTGAGACATGCACTGATGGGTTAAACATGTATACTGGGGTTATAAGGTTTTTCAGCAGCTTTAATTAAAAAAAGAGTTTGAGGATGGATATTATTAATCAGAATTAGCCATAAATCACTTACTTATCTCTTATAAGTACTTTATCCCTTGGCACGGTTTCTGGATATAAATATAACTGGGTCTCTGCCCATCAATATCCTCAAAAGAGCTCTTCATTTATTGATTTTGGAGTCCCAACATTGTCCTTCTGAGGGGTACAGGGGCTCAAAGGGACGGACACTAAGGCTGGCAGGGTAACCAGTGGTAGCCTGTCATGTTTTCTTGGTGCTATAGCACGGGTAGCATCTAATTTTCCAGGGTATGGGAATTATTCTACTTCATAATAGATATTAGGACCTGTGAATAACACTAATCTGTCCCATTTGTGTATTATTTAATTAATTATCCTTAGTAAATGTTCCCAGTAATTTAATAATTATTTAAATAGACATTTCTACGGACATCCTGATGTCAGGTGATTTTTCATTATGTATTAAATAACTGGAGTAATTTCACAATATTTATTTTACTCCTTATTTTTGAGTTCCAGCTGAATGACTAAAATAATTACTTAAAATTTTAGGTCATGGGAATTCATGTAATATTGTTACATCATTAGTTTTCTTAGTATTTCACAAAGATATTGATGTCTAGGAATTCCCATAAAAGTATATTAAAGTATTTTAATATATTTTTAGAAGTTTTCATTGTCTTATTTTAGACATTCTTGGTACTTTGAATTATATTGAATAAAAAATGTGCATAAGGGTTATTTATGTATTTTTATATAATATTATGTACTTTTACACTATCTACTATCCAGGGGAACATTTATTACATATGTAGAATGTTCCCATGTGGGTTGTAGCATGTTTACGCGGTAACTAAGCCTCTCAGGCCGCCTGTCACTCTGTCGACCCATAGTCCCGCGGCTGCGTACTTGTCAGAGGCCCAGGGCTGTGTACATGACCTTGACAGAGTGACAAGGCTGTATCTCAGCCGCGCGCGGGTGCATTGGCTGCCGCGGCTGCATGCGGGAATTGTGACAAAACACATTTCCGTCCGTAACTCCTAAAATATACACAACACCTCAATTCTGAATGAATTTTAGGTGTGAAGCCTATACGTGAAAATGTGTGTGAAATATTTAATTGACCAAAAGCTCAATAGTGGAGCCGTAGTATTTTGGTTTTTCTTTCCTTAATTATTTCAAAATATAAGGAGTTGGATTTCAAGGGTAGGGTCAGTGAGTGACCCTACCTAATTTGGGGTGGAAATTCCATTTCTGTAATAATATTGATGTTTTTCCTACTCCTTCTAAGGTGAATTGTATTATTATTTGTTTTATGTTATTTTTGTTACTTTTGAAGCTTGCTCTGCAATAGTAGCAAGCTGATATTTCCCCACTCCAAGATATGGCCATATCTGAAAAAAAATCTGGAGGATGTTGGGAGAAAATTAACTTGATGTGTGTTTCAGTTCCTTTGGCTGGCCCTGTAGTTTCTGAGATGTATTGGTCCATCAGGTATCTTATTTTCTGGTAACTATTCATCTTTGTCTGCAGATTCTCCTTTGTATCTTACTAAGTATAGTCTAACATCTTTTTCCCTTTACTCTCTCTTTCTTGTCTCTCAATATCCTGCTGACATTCCCTTGTTCTTTTGCAGGGTCAGGTTCTATTGGGATTATTGCTGGAGGGAGGTTGCTGCCTTCTCTTGGTTGAAAGTGTTTGACTAGGCTAACAGTAAATACTGGATTTTTCCTTGATAATTCTTCACTCAAGATTACTTCCACAGCATTTTTGCCATGCATCTTCTTGATAACAAATGGTCCAACAAAGGCTAGTTTCAGTTTTCTGTTACCTGCTAGATTGTTGAAATTGGTTGCAGATATCAAGATCTGATCTCCTATTTTAAAGTCAGGTTCTTTATGTGATTTGTCCCATCTTTGTTTGTTGTATGCTACTGCTTCTTCTACACATTTTCAAGCATGATTATTTTCCCAATCTATCATCTTCTTAAAGTCAAGAGATGTTGGATGAATAGTGGCTAAGTGATAGTTTAAGTTATTCTTAGGGAGTTTTGGAATCCATCCTCTTTCTAGTATGTAAGGAGCTTCTTTGGTAGTAGAATGTTTACTGCTGTTATAAGCCATTTCTAGGGCTGTGAGTATGCTTACCCAATCATGGCAATAACCATTAGAGTTTTTGTATTCTAGACCAAAGCTACAGAACCTTCTTAACATATCTTCTAGGTTCTGTATCATTCTTTCAGCTAATCCGTCAGTTTGGGGATGGTATGCTGTAGAAAATGCTAGAGTAGTACCCAGTTTATCATGTATATTCCTCCAAACCTCAGAGGTGAATTTGGGGTCTCTGTCACTGATTATAATCTTGGGTATACCCACATCAGCTATGATCCTGTTCCAGAATAGTAAAGCTACATCCATAGCACTATCTTCTTTGTGGTTAGGTAATAATTTTGCCTTCTTAGAATATCTTTCAACTATAACTAGGACAGAGTTAGATGAATGAGTACCTCCAGGGGGGAGGCCGGTGACAAAATCCATATTAACAATTTCCCATCTGGTTGTAGGTTCAGAGATTTTCTGTAAGAGTCCAAACCTTTTTCCAGTAGTTTTATTAGATTTCTGGCAGGTTTCACAGCTAGTAACATATTTAGTAGTGATTTCTTTCCAGTCTATCCACCAAGCAGTTGTTTTTACATTCTCCAAAGTTCTCTCTGTGGATAGATGCCCTCATGAACAGTTGTCATGGCATTCCTGGAGTATATGTTGTATATGTTTTTTGTTTCTTAGTACCAATACACTGGAATGTTGGTGTCTGTAGTAAAGGAGACCATCCCAAAAGGTAAACCTTCCTGCTTTATAGGGTTTAAGTAATGAAGCAGGTAGGCTATTTATCAGAGCTGCTTCTGGGGATTCACATTCCATAATGGTAATCAGCAGCTTGATTTCAGGAGAGTAGTTATCCCTTACTAGGTTGAAGAAAGCAGTATCTAATTCACATAAGTGGATCCCCATAATTGGAGCATTCAATGCAAAAAGATTGATGTTCAGGATAGGAAAAATATCTTGATCTTCAGGGTCATAAGCTTGATTTTTATAGTCATTAGGAAAAGCATTCCTACTTAGACTATCAGCATTCTGATTTTTAGCTCCAGCTTTATGCACTATAGTCATCTGACCTCTATACTGTTGTATAGCAATTTGCCACCTGAGCATATGTCTGCTGGGAGCTTTCATGTTCATAAGAGTTCTTAAAGCATTACATTCCTTGATTTCTTGAATAGTGGTGCCTTCTAAGTAATAGTGTAGCTTTTCTAAAGCCCATACTAGTTCCAAACATTCCAACTGACTGGCCCCATATCTCTTCTCTGTATCTTTGATCTGTCTAGATATGAAGGGTACTGGTTTCTCTACTGGTCTGTCTTCTTCTATCCTTTCTTGATGTAGAGCAGCTCCTAACCCTTCCATGCAGGCGTTAATTTACAGTTTGAAGTGATTGGAGTAATCTGGTTGGATAAGTAAAGGGGTAGAAGTCATAGCTATTTTTAATTCCTCATAGTTTTTCAGTCTGTCATGAGTCATTTCAAATAGAGTGTTGTTGTTGCATACTTCATACAGACTCTTAGTTAGCATAGAAAACTTTGGTATGTATTGTCTGTAATAACTGAAAAAACTAATGAAAGACAGTAACTCTGTTTTTTTTTGAGGCATAGGTCTATTCATGACAGCAGCTATCTTATTTTGATCAGTAGCTAGGGTTAGACCAGAGACTATATGTCCTAAGGCTTTCAATTCTCCGTAGCCAAAGTTGCATTTCTTCATGGAAACCTTCAATCCTGCTCTGGAGATATTCTGGAGTACTAATCTTACTTGGTTAATAGGAGTATCCTAATCATCCAAGTATATAATAACATCATCTATATATAACATCATCCATCCTTGTCTGATGTAAGTACCTCGAACTGTATCCATTGTTCTCTGGAAGTGTGATGGAGCATTCTTTATACCAAAGGGCATCCTAAGATATTCATATATTCCCAAATGACAGATTATTCTCATAAACTTCCTGCTTTCAGGGCTTATTGGTATCTGGTGGAAACCTTTAAGCATATCCATAGTAGTGATGTACTTGGCCTTGGACAAGTTATGCAGAGAATGATCAATCCAGGGTATAGGATAATAATCTGCTTGAGTATAATTGTTGAGCATTCTGAAGTCTCCTACCATTCTTGACTTGTCATTATGCCAAGCTATGATTACAGGTGTGGTCACATCCACCTGTTCATTATGCCCTACTTTCCTTAATACTTGTAAGTCTATTAGTTCTTGGATATGTTCCTCAAGAGCTTTTCTAGAATTAGGACTAGAAGGATAGGTTGGCCTTCTTAAGTTTGGAGGATAAGGAGGCTTAATGGTCAATTTCAATACCATATCATGTCCTTTAATATAACCAATGGGATGATCTTTAGGAAAAAAAGCATTTTGGTTCTCAAAGCAGACTTTCAATATATCTTTCTTCTGTTCCTCAGAAAGTTTCATATTCAGAGCTGCTTGAGAGAAATATTCTTGGTCAAAGTCTTCTAAATGCTTTTGTTAAGTAGAGGAAGGGAAGTTAGACTGAATGGTGCATATCTTAAAGTTCTTGTCCCAATTACCTCCTACTGTGAAGTATCTTCCTTTACTCTTGAACACATCTATACCATATAGACATAAGGCATCATTACCCAGTATTAGGTAGTCACATAGTGCGTTGAGCAATACTAAAAATTCCACTTGTATCCTCAAAGACCCTTTAGTATGAGGTAGTATTAAAGGAGCAGTCCATACTCCAATAGCATTCGGGGTAGAGTTTCAAGAGCTGAACCTGGCTTTTGGGACGGGCAGAAGGTGTTCTTTCCAATTGGGGTCCCATTTGTTTAAGAATTCAGCACAGACACATGAGCAAAAGGCTACACTATCTATTAATAACCTTATAGGTCTGTTTTTATACAATCCTGTTGCATAACAAGTTTGACCAGTGGTATAACTTTTCCCACTCATAGGTTTAACGGTTAATGGTTTGGAATCCATAATATGTCTAGGAATTGTGGTAGGATCCCATTATTGGGGCAAGCTAGAATCCCCATGGATGTTATTGATTTCTACCCAAGCGCCTATATCTCCTTCTATAACATTAACAGGGTTGGTCAGGATCAATTCACATTCAGAAAGAGATACTTCAGTATCAGCTATATCTTCATAGTTCTGATTCCCTTCAACCTCCTGCTCTCCTTCCAAGACTGCTATCTTCCTTTTTGATAATGGGCAGTCTTGTCTCATATGGCGAGTCTTGTTACAATTCCAAAAAGTTGCAGGCATCCTCTCTTTATCCCTATTCTCATTAGGTTTGTTATTATAAGAGACATTCATCAGAGGAAGTGGTTCTCTGGTTTTGTTGATGTTATAGTTCTCTTTGGGTCTGGAAGGGGCTTTCTTTTCTAACCCATTCATGTCTATCACTTCCTCTAGCACATTGATTAGAGTTGGCAAGTCAGCATCCATACTCATCATACATCTTACACTATGGTTAAGATTGCCAGGACACAGGTTGAGGAGTCTTTCATTTACTTCCTCTTTATCAGCATCTGGATAGAAGTAATCCAACCTTTTCTTCTGTTCCAAGCACCATTTGTGAGGTTTATCCTTGGAGTGGTCAAATGAGGAATTTTCGAAATTTTTCATCATTTTTCTTTTCCACATTCTAGAAACAAATTTTTCTTTCATCAGAAGTTTCCAAGAATTCCATGGTAAGGATCCTACTTCTTCTCTTTTACTGATAAACCAGTCCAATGCTACTCCTTCAAATAGTCTGGGCAGCCTGACTACAGCTATAGCTTCTGGTAGGTCATAAGAGTTAATAGTGTAGTCAATAAATTTAATAAAATTTATATGATTGTATTCTCCTTTACCAGAGAACTTGGGCAATTCAGAAATAGGGGGTAACAGTTTGAGGGCATGCTCCATCTCAGGAGTAGGACTAGGCCTACAGGTGTCCCTCCTATGCATTCCTAATGAGGGTGGTGCATAAGGAGTAGTGGTTTGTCTGGGAGGTTTTGGTTCCTCTGTGGTACTCCCCAAGGGGTTGGTCAGATGGACTTTCAAGTCTCTAAGATCATTTTTGATCAGATTAAGTTGCAGGTCCACTTTGTTATTAAGCACATCCAATTTTTAAATAAGGGATAGAATAGAGCTGTTAGTAGTGGTTACCAATTCTTCTTTTAAGGGGTGGAAAGACATACTAAAATCTTCTTGGATTCCTGATAACATATTCTCAATTGTTTTAGTCTGTCTGATCCTACCTTCATTAATTGTCTCCAATAACTGTTCTGTATGTTCTTTGATTTCTTCCATTCCTACCCTCTTTGTTTGGTTATTGATCAATTTGGCTACCACTGAGGTTAATTTATCCATTTGGGTATAAACACCGTCCAAATTTTCACAATAAACTTTGAAATTATGATGCATATCATTAGAAAAGGAAGTAATTACATCAGAGGTTTGTTTTGGCTCAGAATTAGAAGCTAATTGTTTTAAACCTTTTTCCATTTTTGAGCTAGGGATATTATCTGATCCCAGTCTTTCTTTCCCTTTGGTTTGGGATGGGAAGAGGATCTCTTCTTTCCCAATCCTTTGTCTTTCAGTTGGGCTAATTGATCCCAAGGATTCTACTTTTCTACGTAGGATTCTACCTCTTTCCTTGGAATCATTTTCTGAAGAGCTATCTGGGTGGATTTTTCCTGGGAGATTATCTTTTTCATAGGCACCACGTCCTCCTTGGCTTGGGCTTCTTTGAATTCTTCCCAATATTTCATGTGCTCTTTGACGAAGTCTTTGTTCCCGGATTCCTTGGCCAGATTCTGCTGGGGTGGCTGCAGGTAATCTTTTTGTAAAGGAGGGTGGCTTGATTCTACTAACTTCTCCGGCTCTAGGTTGGGAGAGGGAAGAAGTAATTGGTGCTGCGCGTTGTCCATCAACATTTGATTCATGGGTTCCAGTCCCTTCATGGTTGTCCTTATTGGTGGTCTCACGGTTACTGGGAGCTGTTTGCAAATATCCATAGGAGGGAATTCTCCCTGAGGCTCTTGTGTTACATCTATTCATTTTAGAATAATATTTTTATAAGTATTTTAAAGAAAAAAATCCGTAAAAATACGTTTTATTCAAAACTCACTTAAGTTGATGTTCAAAGGTACCAAGACCTTATTGCGGTTAAATTGATCCTTAGTAGGCAATCCTACGGGGTCTTGGTGTGTTCCAATGAGGTCTTCACCTGCCCAATCAATATTTTCAGGGCGTCCGGAGATATCTGGGATTTCCTGGTCCAATAAATCAACTTCAGTGGCGGTGGTTTCTGGTACAGGAGCGCTCACTGATAAAAAAGTTTATTTTATTGGTTAATAAAATATATCAATATTATTGTTTTTTTTAAAAAAAAATAATATGGTAATACAAGTTGTATACTTACTTTTATATTTTAAAAAGTAATTTATACGGTATTTCTTCCAAGCTTTATGTTTCCTGAATAGGGCCTGAAAGTTGATACGCCTTTCAAGATCTTCTTGCTCAAGGAGGTTATCTAAGTGTTCATGTGCAGAAGAGATATTAAGTTGCTCAGCTTGAGTTAAAGCTTTCCAACCAGTAGGTTTATAATTTTTAATATACTCTTCTTTTCTTATCTTTAAAAGATTCAAATAATAGATTATTCATTCTGCATTGGTTTTGAAATCCACTGCAAAAGAATTTAATGATAAATCACGGTTATAAAGTCAGATAAATTTATCTTTGATTTATTTTTTTGTGAAATGTCTGGTACAAGGTATTAAATATAATAAAATGGAATATTTCTCAGCCAGACCCCCAATTGTCAGCCTCCTGGATGCCAAGACCCTTGCTATCCCTGAGCTACCAGAGGTGATAGAATAAATAATAAATATATTATTTAATAAATGCAGCAAAAATCCGTAAAATATTTGGATTAAGCTTCTTGCAAGGTTAAGTGGGTTGTTTATGGTTTATTGTTTTAATTCAATAAGAATAAATTGAATATTAAGTATTTTTATAGAGCGGCCAAAAGTATATTGGGGATCTTTAACACCTCTCTTCACAGAATTCAGTATGAAAACAAAAGGTCCTGGTTACTTTGGGCTCTTTAGTTTAAAGGATATTTTACCCAAAGATAATATGTATATAAAATACACCGTGGAGTGGCGGGTCCTTGTAGCCAGGCTTCCAAAACAGAGAAAGGATAATAAAACTCACTGGTATATTATTAAATCCTTTGGTTATCTGTTTGAGACGTGCACTGATGGGTTAAACCTGTATACTGGGGTTATAAGGTTTTTCAGCAGCTTTAATTGAGAAAAGAGGTTGAGGATGGATATTATTGATCAGAATTAGCCATAAATCACTTAATTATCTCTTATAAGTACTTGATTACCTTGGCACGGTTTCTGGATATAAATATAACTGGGTCTCTCCCCATCAATATCCTCAAAAGAGCTCTTTATTTATAGATTTTGGAGTCCCAACATTGTCCTTCTGAGGGGTACAGGGGCTGAAAGGGACGGACACTAAGGCTCGCAGGGTAACTAATGGTAGCCTGTTATGTGTTCTTGGTGCTATAGCACGTGTAGCATCTAATTCCCCAGGGTATGGGAATTATTCTCCTTAATAATAGATATTAGGACGTGTGAATAACACTAATCTATCCCATTTATGTATTATTTAATTAATTATCCTTAGTAAATGTTCCCAGTAATTTAATAATTATTTAAATAGACATTTGTAAGGACGTCCTGATTTTAGGTGATTTCTCATTATGTATTAAATAACTGGAGTAAAGTCATGATATTTATTTTTCTCCTTATTTTTGAGTTACAGTTGATTGACTAAAATAATTACTTGAAATTATAGGTCATGGGAATTCATGTAATATTGTTACATCATCAGTTTTCTTAGTATTTCACAAAGATATTGATGTCTAGGAATTCCTATAAAATTATATTAAAGTATTTTAATATATTTTTAGAAGTTGTCATTGTCTTATTTTTGAAATTCTTGGTACTTTGAATTATATTTAATAAAAAATATGTATAAGGGTTCTTTAAGTATTTTTATATAATATTATGTACTTCAGACTATCTGCTATCCACGGGAGCATTTATTACATATGTAGAATGTTCCCGTGTGGGTTGTAGCATGTTTACGCGGTAACTAAGCCTCTCAGGCCGCCTGTCACTCTTTCAACCCGTAGTCCCGCGGCTGCGTACTTGTCAGAGGCCTGGGGCTGCGTACACGACCTTGAAAGAGTGACAGGGCTGTATCTCAGCCGCGCGCGGGTGCATTGGCTGCGGCTGCTGCGTGCAGGAATTGTGACAAAACACATTTCTGTCCTCAACTTCTAAAATATACACAAAACCTCAATTCTGACTGAATTTTAGGTGTGAAACCTATACGTGACAATGTGTGTGAACTATTTAATTGACCAAAAGCTCAATAGTGGAGCCATAGTATTTTGGTCTTTCTTTCCTTAATTATTTAAAAATAAAAGGAGTTAGATTTCAAGGGTGGGTTCAGTGAGTGACCCTACCTAATTTTGGGTGGAAATCCTATTTCTGTAATAATATTGTTGGTTTTCCTACTCCTTCTTAGGTTAATTTTATTATTATATTTTTATGTTATTTTTGTTACTTTTGCAGCTTTCTATGCAATAGTAGCAAGCTGACAAAGAATTTCTGCCCCAAAAGGGCTCTACAGGCTCTATAGGCCTTTTTAATTGGTTTGGGCTGTATTAGCACACATTTAAATGCTCCCTGAACCCATTTGAATGGACCTTTCTGGTCAATTTTGGTGTTTTCACCCTTACACGGCTGAACCAGCCCCTTTAATGTTCAATCCCTGGGCTTTTTGTCCCTCACAACCAGCCCTGTTACCTCTTTGATCTCACTTACCGGGCTGGTTGCCTCATGCAACCAGCCAATGGCCCTTAACATGGACCAGGTGGGACCCAGAACTCATCTGGGTCCGGCTTCAAGCTCACAGGGGGGGGGGGTGTAACCAACAGACATGCTGCACCCCCCCCCCCTCTTTCCTACCTAGGTGACCATCAGGGGTGTTAAAATCCCCTGCTGGTTGCCTGGGACATGATTTTCTCCAGGCGGACCATCAAGTGGGAGGTTGATGAAGTTCCCCCCACGCTGGCTGGTTGCTGGCTTGTTCTAACCATCCAGCCTTCTTCCCTGCCCCTTGCCTCTTTGCAATGACAAGCAAGGGGAGGGGAGGGAGCCGGATCCCCTAACTTCCTGCTGCAACTGGGGTGGGGGGACTTCATTTGGAGTCCCTCTTCCCCCTAAAACTGCCATGTGTGGGCCGTTGGGCCCCTAAACGGGCTATGGGTGAGAAACAGTGGCCCTGAGCAGGCCACAACCCAGGCAACAGCCCCAATGGGCCATCCCATCCCAAAACCAAGAAATGAAAGCCTTGGGGGGCCAGCCTGGCTGGCCAAGTATGTCCAAAATGATCCTTGGTCCCATTAATGCTTACACAAGCCTGTCTGGCTGTGTTTGCGCATACGCTTCACCAGTCCCATTGAGGCCCATGTACCAATAGGGTTATCTCATGTGTTTTGGAGCCAGTTTCTAAAAATGTGTGACATCCCCATAGGCCTGTGTGGTTGTCCCATGGGCTGGAGAGGCCCGTCTGTGAATCCCATTAGGATTGAACCTATACTTAGCACACACGTGAGTGTATATGTATTTTAAAAACATCATCTGTAAACCCATATTCTCCAATATACCCTTCAAAATATTTCACATTTATGAAAATATCCTAATAAGTTAATGGATGAAAAATAACACCCTCTTAGTTCCTTTCTAAAAATTGATAAATATTGAGCACCAAAAAATCCCAAAAATAATCCACAAGAACATGTCAATAATCCACAGAATCCACTTCTAATTCCTCTTTATACTTCAACAGTACCCTTAAAAATTCAGCGGTCCTCAAAAAATCAACTTTCAGAGAAACCAGAAAAATTTAGCTGAACCTGTACCTCCAATTTTTAAACTAAATTTTAAATCATGAAAATTCAAACTCACTGATGTCTACTCCATCCTCCTTTCCCCCTCCAAGCCTCAAATTTAAATTCACTCAGCCCTTCTTCTTAAAAACCAGTACCTAACCAATCCCCTTCCAGAAACAATATTTCCTTTTGAATTGAGGCAATTTTATTACTAGTAAAAAATACCTCTATAATTAGAAACTGAAATTATTTTGACCTTTCTGTTGGAACTAAGAATACCTATATTTGTAACAAGGATTCATGAATTAGAAGAATTTTGATTGAAATAAATGAAGGGAATTCTATCACTATTTTCAAAATCCTGTAAATTCCTGATGTAATCCTCATCCCCCTGTCCTTGGCTCAAGTTCTTGAATCAAACATCTAAATTTAAAATTCCTTCTCAACAGGCTTTTTTCTTTCCCAAAAAGATAATATCGCCATAAATTGGATGAATAGTATTTCTTCTTGAAGAATCTTGATACTGAAATTCCAATGCAATGGTTTTATGACGCTGGGATGTGTGCATAGATATGATGTGGATGTATGGATGGTTCTTTTTAAATTTTTATGGATGATTAACAAATAGCATATTTGGTTTTTAAAACATGTAATTTTTATGAAACCCATCATTTTTAAATACCCAGTTAGTTTAATGTATATTCCATAAAACTACAATTAAAAATGGCATGTTTGGTCAAACAAATGGCAGGTTGCTAATAGCAGATTTGCTAAATCCTGTGAACCCTATTATAAAATTTCATCTTAGAGTAGTTTATATTTATTTTTCATTCTTACAAATTTTTGATCCTGTTTGAAACAGAAAAGCCATATGGGCGTGTCTCTAAATTGTAATTTATCTTTTATGGAACCTGGATTCATAATTGTTTTACTATTTCCATATTCAGCTTCTTAAATTTTTATCTATCAAACTCCTCATTCATTACCTATAAAAATAATATGAAAACATTGAAAAACTTCCCACAACTCACCTGGCATAGATATACTTTTTTTTGTATTCATTCACCAAAATTTTCTTATCTTCATCTCTTGCATGCAATTTGGTCTGCTTTTTTCTATTTTTTTTCAGTCTCCCTTTGTTTCAGTCTGATTTTTTTTCAGCCCATTTTTTTCCAGTCCACTTTTTTTTTCCATTCCACTTTTTTTTTTATTCTGCTTCTTCTTCCACTCTTCTCTGGTGGCATTCTATACCCTTGGGATTGAGAACTTTTTTTCAGTTTTGGTGCTCAGCATTGGATGCAGATGGGCTCAGAATTTTCTGCTGCGGGATCAGGAGGGTGGCCTTGGAGGCAAGCGCACATGGTGGAGTTTGGGTGCAAGCAGAGGTCATGGATTACATGGAAACTTTAAATTGAATCT
This sequence comes from Puccinia polysora, assembly GCA_025617555.3. Classification (NCBI taxonomy): domain Eukaryota; kingdom Fungi; phylum Basidiomycota; class Pucciniomycetes; order Pucciniales; family Pucciniaceae; genus Puccinia; species Puccinia polysora. The sequence goes on along the minus strand of CM062613.1, from coordinate 36,052,361 downwards.
ACTTGTATCTGTTGAAGAACAAGGTGGTTGTGGGCCAGATGGATGCAATGAAGAAGGTGTTCCTGGGTGGACTCAGACCTCAAACCTTGGTTTGGGTGCAAAGGCATCTGTACAGCCACAACTTGGTCAAGAAGTTTTTGGATGGGAGAATTTCACTCCTCCCTGACTTGGCAATCATCCGCTGGGCTGTGGAGAAGCGCCAGCTCCAGGTCCACCTACAAATGAAAGATTTCCAACGCAGAAACCAGAAAAAGCTCCACCAGTGAGTGAGATAACAGAGCTCCTGAAGGACCTGAGAATCTGTTTGAATTTGTTGACTGAATTGCTGTGTGCCCCACCACCCCACATGGTGGAAGGCTTTCATCCTCCTAAAACACCTCCAAATATGTTCTCAACCCAAGTCTTTTATTGCTGCGGTGACAATAGTCACTGTAGATTGGGGTTCAAAAATTTTAAAAAAGACTTGGATGCAGTATTGGTTTGCCAGTTTGGGATTGGTTTCATGTTCCCAATGGGAAAGTGGATAAGCCCAACCCCATGCAGCAATTTTTGACCACATGGCCAAGATACAATGGAAACAGCACAAGTGTTGCTTGGAATTGTCATTGCATTCTCTGCAAGTGGAAGACAAAGTAAGGGCCTTGGCAACAGAAAAAATGGTTTGAAATATTTGAATTTATCAAAAAACCCAAACACAGCTTTTGTTTCATAAGGAACACAGAAAGGATGAAAAATATCACAAGAGACACTTCAATGAAGGAAGAAGAAATCTGATAAAAGAGTCTCAGAAATACCAACAGGCAAACTTATTTCCACAGGAAGGATTATGGCCTCTAAATAGACTAAGTACAGCTACATTCACAAACAGCTAAATAGCTATCCAATAGAATCTGTACAATTTTTCTGGTTGATGTAGGAAACATCTGTCAATACTGAGGATGAGTTGAAGAACTTGCAACTACCTACCTTTGTTCTATACAGTTTATTTTTGTCTTTTGTTCAGTTGAAACATCCTTACTTCAAAGTGATGGGTTGAGATCCTATGAAGAGTTCAACTAGGGAAGTGAATGGTAGAGATTGGAGTTCAAGATTCCAAGCAGGGTCTGTTGTACTTGCTGTGGTTGGATTGGATAAGTGACAGTTAAGTAACAGGAGTACAGGCAGTGAAGTTCAAAGAACTAAGCAGACAGAGACACTACAGTAGCTATGAGATAACACTGTTAAACTACATAGTATGCACATTAAGCAGCTAGCAATCAGAGTAAGAGAAAGTGAACCAAAAGAAAACTAGATAACAAATAAGAAACCAAGCAAAATAATCAACACGCCTGTTTAACTCATCATCATTAGTTGAAGTCCAGAGTCAACATCCTTAGCCATTCTAGAAACAGAAATGCCACTTTCTTCCTTGGTCAGCGGATTGGCCAGCATGTCTTGAGATGAGATTAGATTGATTTGAATTGGCTTGCTTTTCCATTCATTTTTCAAGCTCTTCATTTTTATATCAATATACTTTTCATGAGAATTATTTCCATTTTTTTTTTATTTTATCATTTAATGCTTTGTTATTGATCAGATGCAAAGGAGGATCAAAATTATTTTGCCATACTTCCAAGATAAGATGATTCAACCATCTGGCTTCAAGATGACTGCCAAGAGTGCATTTCACTTTAATTTGATGGAAGAAAGAGAAATACATATCTGATTCTGGCTTTACCAGTAGAGATGACTTCCCTTAATTTAGGTAATGAAACCAGTTTGAGAGAGACGGGTGTTAGTTTCATCTCCACATGTTGCATTGCTTTATGTGAAAAGGTGGTTTGAGTTGCTCTTTGATCTGAATATTAGCTTGTGATCTAGTGTTTTGAGCCAATAGCTCCAACTTGAATAACCTCCCTCCAATGGTGGATTCCTGGATTTTCCAAAAACCTTGCCAAGTTTGAAACAGCATAGCTGATCTCAGGACAAGCTATATTGGCTATGAAGTTTAGGCATCCTATAGTTGATCAAAAGTTATAATTTATTTTCTTGAATTGGTCTATTGGTCTATCTCAATTTCTGTTGCTGGTAACAGATGAGAGCCAGTGAGACACGGGTTTGAGAGCAGTTTGGCAATCAACACATTCAACTCCTCAAGGCCCTTTAGAATGTGATTTGGCAGGGATAGACTGATTGAGTTCTCATGTTTCTCAACCTTTATCCCAAGAAAGTTTTCCACCTCATGAGCTAAAGAGTCTTTGAATTTGTCCAAAAGGAGATTCTTGAGTTTGTTCACCTCTCCCACCACTACTAAATTGTTAACATAAAGAATAAGGATGTGACCCCATCTTCATGATGATATAGACACAGGTCACAATCACTCTCCTCAAAACCAACAATTTTAATCTACTCACTAAGGGTTTTGTAAAAATTGAGGGGAGCTTGTTTGAGACCTTGAAGTGACTTGATAAGCTTGAGATACTTTGCTTTTCTATCCAAACTGATGGGGGTTTTAATGTAGATCTTTTCCTCCAGTTGCGCATGTACCAAGGCCCCTTTTACATTGAATTGAAGGAAGGGAAGTTTCTTATTGGAAGAGTAGATGATTAGAGATCTGAGAGAAGCTATTTTACCTGTAGGAGCAAAAGTCTTGAGGTAATCCACCCCATAGCTTTGATTAAAGCCTTGTACACATACCCAAGCTTTAAGTGAGGTGGTGCCAGTTTGAAGGTCCTTTTTACGGCAGAAGGCCCAAGTGGTGTTGAGGGGATTAGTAACCTTGGATTCATTGGAATCTTCCAACACTCTCAGTTCTTCAGAAGTATCAAGTTCTTTATTAATAGGCGCTGTCCATTTGGAAATTTTGAGTGCCTCTTGGATGGATTTGGGTAAGTTGGTATGGTGATAGCCATATTGCGCCGGTGGTTTCAGCTGATCTTGATTGAAAAGTTTTGGAAGGAGCCTCTCTTCAACCAATGAGTTGAAGCTTTCAGAGTCTGAGGGAATTGAATTATCCTCAAAAGGAAGGTCTGGATTGACATTGTGAGAAGGTCTTTACTCCAGTTCCTGGTCTACCAATTCTGGTTCTCTTTTGCTCAAAGTGCCCATTTTGACCTCAATATTGTCTTCTAAGTCGCTATTGAGGATAATTTTCTTGGACCCTTGATATTTCAGGAAGATCACATGATTGGAATTTATGATCTTACTGGACTTTGACAGAACCTTGTAGTAAAGCAGTCAAGGGTTTAAACCTAACAGCACACCTTCCTTCCCTTTTTCACTTAGTTTTGAGGCAATTTTGGTGTCATTCAGCAAGTAGATACAGGATGTTCCAACCGTTTTTAAATATTCCTTTGGCAGAATCATACCATGCATCAGTTCCCAGGGGTTTTTTATTCCAGCTTCTTGGGGAAGTTGGTTCAGCGCAAGACAGAAGCTTTGGATCATCACATTCCAGTGGCTTTTGGGAATGGAGGATGAACTGAATACTGATCTTAAGGATTCCATAATGTTTTGATTTGCTTGTTCCACTTTTCTGTTGTGCTGAGAGTGATAGGATTCACTAATTAGGTGGTGTATTGCTTATGATTTGAAAAAGGAGGCAAGATTCTTGTTCACAAATTCCCCACCTCCATCTGAAACAACTTTGATGGGAAATCTGTTCTTCTTCTTTGCTTCATTCTCAATGGAAAAGATGATTGTTTTGGCAGCTGCATCTTTCCTTGGAAGAGGGAAGGCAGAGAGGTACCCAGATTTGGTATTGACTACGGTAAGTGCATATCTCATGCCACCTTTGCTTTGCAGATTAAGCGGACCAATTAGGTCTAAATGCAAACAATCAAAGACTTGTTCAGCTTGTCCTTGATCCTGTTTGAAGGAAGACTTAGGAATTTTTCCTTTCTTACAGGCTAAGCATTTGAAAGCGGAGAGAGTTTCTTTTTCAATGCCATTTCTGAGGTGTTTTTCCATCCTCTCCAGACTTCCATGGCCAAGAGTTTGATGGAGTTTTCAAAGCTTTTCAAGATTTATGAAACACTCTTGTCTTCCAACCAGAGTGGTAAGTTGATAATTAGGAAATTATTTTCAATTATCCCACCAATAATGGTTACTCTCTTTTTCTTTAGCAAGAAGGTAGGTGGGTTGGATTTGCTATTAAAATTTGGCCTGCATCCTTGGCTGGGAAAGGCATCCATTGAAATCAGATTAATGGTTGCATCAGGGACCCAGGAAGTGTTTTCTAGATTTATTTTTTTTTTCCTAAGTTCAAGTTAGTGTTTCCAAGCCCTTTTATGGTTATTCCATCACCCTTTTTCCAAGTTTTGATTATTTTGTTTCCAGATTGATCTGTTATTAAAGAAAATGAGGAGCAATCCTTGATCATATGAATGGAACAACCACTATCAAGGATGTTTTGGTTGTTGCAAGCCTTGTTCAGCTGACTCAGTCCACAGAAGAAGGAGTAATAGTGCAACTCTTGTGACTTTTTCTTAGCTCCTCAATTTGACTTATTTGGTAATTTCTTGGGTTTGAGATCCATAAATTCTTCCCAGCAGTTAGAAGCATAATGATTTTTGACAGCGGGATGATTTTTACCGTTTTGACAGCGAGGGTAGTCAGGATCCAGCCAGTTGTGATTTAAAAGGGCAGAGTTGGTTTCCAATGCTTCCTTGGATTTGGATTGAACTTCATTTTTATTTTGAATTAAATGGCTCAAAACAAAAGCCACTTTCAGATCAACACCAGAGTGCATAATCTGTAATATCATTCCTTTCAGAGATTTGGGTAGTTTTAAAAGAATCAAGTATCTTAAAATATTGCTAGGTAGATCAATCCCAACTTCATCAAGTTTCCCAAGATGTAGTTTCACTGAAGTGAAAAAGGAATTGATGTTGTTTTGATCTTATCCTAAGTACAGAAAGTTGAAGAACATTTTTGCTCAATTTTCAGCTTGATTGGAGGCAAGCCAAATGAGCTTGGGTGAGTCGTTGTTGTCAGCTGTTATTATGTTGGTGTTGGTGGAAGAATCCAGCTTAGACATGATATAAGCCTCAGTCTTTTCTTTTTCAGGAATCTCCTTGAGTGGATTTTAATAATTCATGAGAGAAAGGATGCCACACATGCTCAAAAGTCTCTCCATCTTCTTCTTATAGATCAAATAATTTGTTTTGGTTGGGAGTGGTGTAGATTCCATGAAAAATTTAAGTGCCAGTGCCTTAAAGTTGCTGTTGCTTCTAGATCAAGGAGAAATTGTTTGTTGGTCCATTCCAGTAGCAGGATGAGGCCATTTTGGCTTTAAACCGTGTGAAATATTTGAAGTAATCAAAAACCTAGACCCAGATGTTATTTCATAAGGAACACAAAAAGGATGAGAAAGATCACAAGATACACTTCAATGAAGGAAGAAGAAATGTTTTAAAAGAGTCTCAGAAATACCAACAGGCAAACGCAGTTCTAAAGGCAGGATTATGCCCTCTAAATAGACTAAGTAGAGCTATGTGAACAAACAGCTAAATAGCTATCCAATAGAATCCATGAAATTTTTCTGGTTGATGTAGGAAACCTCTGTAAATACTGAGGATTAGTTGAAGAACTTGTAACTAACTAATTTTTTTCTATACGGTTGATTGTTGTCTTTGGTTGAGTTGAAACATCCTTACTTTCAAGTGATTGGTTGAGATCCTATGACAAGTTGAACTAGGGAAGTGAATGGATGATATTAGATGTCAAGATTCCAAGGGGGGTCTGTTGTATTTCTGGTGGTTGGACTGGATAGGTGACAGTTAAGTAACAGGAGTACAGGCAGTGAAGTTGAAAGAACTAAGCAGAAAGAGAAACTACAGTAGCTATGAGATAACACTGTGAAACTACGTAGTATGAACATTAAGCAGCTAGCAATCAGAGTATGAGAAAGTGAACCAAAAGAGAAATAGATAAAAATAAGGAACCAAGAAAAATAATCAACAAATGTTTGTTGCACAAAAGATTGATGTGGATGCAAAGGAACACTCATCAGCTTTGTCCCCAAAAATAGTGCGTGTGGCCTGGTTGCAGAAGGGCTACCAAAAAATTCTGAAGGGAAAAAGAAGGCCCTGTATATTGCGCAGAGGGTGATGGGCAACAAATCCCCAATACCCTTGACCTTACGGGAATTGGTGGTGGTCTTTCCTTTTGTTTTTATGGAATGTTCCAGACTCTGTGATATATCACTCAGGGGAGGACCCCTTTCATGTTTCAGCAGGTGAAAATGATGGAGGAAAAGGAAGATTGAGTATTATTCTGGTAAAACTCAGTCTTTATCTTGCTTGCTTATTTCCCAATGAAGATAGCAGGAAGGAAGGTGTGGGCAATCATGGAAAGCAGGTCAATGGTGAACCTTTTTCCTTCAAAGCTAGTTGATGATTTGGGTTTGGTTTGGCAGATGTTCCCAATGGGAATCCAGGAGTTGAGTTGCAAGGAATTTTGTGTGGACAGGGTTGTTGACAAGGAGGAGGTTGAGGTTGAAAGGGTCCAGAGACTTTTTTCCTTCCTCTTGGTCTAATTTGGAGATGTTATCTTGGAGTGTCCATTCATTTTTGTGTTCTGGTAGCAGATTTTCTTTGATTCTGAGGCGTTCACAGAGGCACTGACAGTGGAAGACCCTTTGAGCGGGTGGTTCAAAACTACAATTTGCAATTACAGAAGGGGAAGTGGGTTCAGGGACTGGAAACTGGAAAAAAGGAAATTGGGGCGCAGCGGAGAACTGTGATGGTCATCCCGCAGATTATTTTTCCTATTTTACCAAGGGTAACCCACAGGGAAAGCTCCAGCCTTTTGTGGATGGTTGACTAGCAATTAGCAGGTGGAAGATGGCTTGCAAAGGGCTCACAAGGCAGGAGTAGGTTCCTTTCCTCTGTGTGCATCTCTGAAAGGTACCTCATTTTGAAAACCCTATCATTGTGCCACACTTGTGAGCACAGGCAAAAGCTTTGGTTTGGTAATATCTAGGACTTACAGCAGGATTGCGTGCAGATGGCAAGGTGCAATGCCCAGATGTAAAAAAAAGCGGCACAGGAGGTCTCTCCTTTTTAAGATCAAATTCTCCAGGGGCTTAAAGGGCCTCTTCAGCCAATCATTTGTTCTTTGGATCCTTTGCAAACACCTTTGAAAAATTTGGGGTGGGTGACTTGGTAAGCATGGATCACAGAGGAATGGATTGTGGCTCTTGAGTTTGGGCTGCCAGGTTGTTTCAGTGTGGAGGAACAAGACTTCCTGGAATTGTTACTTGTGCTCTGTGAGAAGGCCCTTGCCTTTAGTCCCAAAGATAAGTTACTTCTGAAGGGTGAGATAGGTGACCCCTATTTGATCCCAACAGTTCTGCACATGCCTTGGCAGATTAGGCCAATTCTGATACCATTGATTATCCGGGAACCCTTCCTGGTGTAGATTTTCAAGCGTGTAAGGATGGGGCTCTATGAGAAGTTGAAATTGAGCTACTCTATCCCAATATTTTCAGTTTTTAATCAAGACAGTAAGTTTTTGAGAATTGTTCATGATCTACAGCAGCTTGATTCTTTTAAAGTCTGGGATGCAGGGTTTCCCCCATGTGTTGAAAATTTCTTGGATTCAATGTTAGGGAGCATGGTTTATGGACTGGTGGATGTAATGGTTGGCTACAACCAGCGGTAAATTCACTGCTAATTGCAACCACTAATGGCATTCAATACAGGCTTGGAAGGATGCAGCTGACAGGGCTACACCAAGGTGCAACCAGTTTGGTGGCAGTTTATCAGGCCCAGATGACTTGGATATTGAGGGAAATTTTCTGGAGGGGTTCCATATTTTCTTCAAAAACACAGGAATAAAAGGTCAAAAGATGGATTATGGAGGCACAATCATGGTCAATGCTCCTACAATTGATTGATTTGTCTGGGAATAGGCAAAAACATTGGAGGAGATCTTGTTCTGGATCAAATTGTTATAATTATGGCCAGCAATTAGCTGAGGAAAATGAGCAGTATTTAAAGCAAAAGAAATGCTGGACGCCTTTTGTCCAGAATTTCTGATGGGCTCTCACAATGGGGCAATACGTTGAATGATATTGGTGATGAAGTCAATTGGATGATGAATGGATGATGGAAAACAGCAGGGAGAAGAGCTCCTTAAGTACAAAAGATTGGCATCTTGTGAGCCCATGATACAACAAGCCAAAAGGCAAATTTTCCGCCACAAAAGAGCTCTACATGCTCTACAGGCCTTGTTACTTGGTTTGGGCTACATCAGCCCACATGGCATCAGTCCCTGTACCCTTACAACCAGCCTATTCCAGTTATTTCTGGTGTTTCCACTGTTACAGGGCTGAACCAGCCCCTTTGCTGTTCAATCCCTGGTTGGTTTTCACCTCACAGGCTGGCTGGTTGCCTCATGCAACCAGCCCCTGGCCATACAAATTGCCAGGAGGGACCCAGGACACACCTGGGTCCAGTCTCAGACACACTTGGGGAGGGTGTTACCAGCGGACATGCTGTCCCCCCCCCTCTTTCTCACAGATCCCTGGAGGGGGCGGTCAAATCCCCCTACCAGGGGCCCTGGGGGTAAATACCCCCAGGGCGTCACTATGGTAGGTGGGCTGGGGGGTGGTCAGGTCCCCTCCAGCCCGTCGCTCCTCCCCCTTGGTAAAGGGGGGGGCAAGAGCGCCCCTTTGATGGTGGGGGGTGGTCAATTCCCCCCCACCGCGGGTTGCCTCAATGCAACCGGCCTAGCCACCCCTTTCAGTGGGGGCGTGATCAAGACCCCCCCCCCACCATGACCAGTTGCTCCTTGAAACCGGTTGCTGGCTGGTTCCATCCAGCCAGCCCTCCCCCTCCTCCTTGCAATGGCAAGCAAGGGGAGGGGGAGGAGCCAGGGCCTCCATCCCCGCGGCAGCTGCAATGGTCTCAACAGCCGCAAATGGGGTGGGGGGGCTCCATTTTGAGTCCCCTGCCCCCTACAACCACCCCACGCAGGCCTTCAGGCCCCATAAACGGGCCATAAGCGAAAACAGCAGCCCCAAGCGGGACGCAACATGGGCGGCAGCCCCAATGGGCCCCCCCAAGCCCAAAAACCAAGTAAAACATACTTTGGAGGGCCAGCCCGTCTGGCCAAGTATGTCCAAAATAAACCTTGGGCCCAATCATGCCCATACAAGCCCATCTGGCTGTATTTGCCCATATACCTCACCGGGCCCTTTAGGGCCCTTGTACCAATAGGCCTGCTTCACGCTTTTTGAGGCCAGTTTCCCCAAATCTGTGACACCCACACAGGCCTGTTTGGTCCGTGTGAGTGTCCACTGGGCCGGAAAGGTCCATATGGGCATCCCATTTGGATTACACTTATACGTAGCACACGCATAAGTGCATACGTATTTTAACACAAAGAAGTGGGGCTCACAGTGTTGGGAAAGAAGTTAGCAGTTTGCATCCCTGTGCTCAAGGTCTTGGGACACGTGTTGGCTTTTGATGACAGGAGGATTTCTGAAAAGAAACAGAAAAAGTTTTTTGAGTGGCCAACCCTTCAAACAGTGCTACAAATTCTTCAATTGTTGGGATTGAGAAGCTAATTCTGCATGTTTATCAAGAGTTGTGCAGAGTTGGAAAGTATGCTCAGGATTTTGATGCAGAAGGGAGAAAAATGGGACTGGACCCCCAGATGCAAAGGTTCATTCCAGAAGCTCAAGTAAATTTTTGGTTTCAAAATTGTGCTCCGGGACCTTGATTAAAACCCTGGTGGTTGACTCAAGCAAGTTTGGGGTGGGGGGTGTTTCAATGTAGGAGGAGTACAGGAAGGATTGGCCAGTTCTCTATGAGTCTTTTACTTTCACTGAAATAGAGATCTGCTACTCACAGCCAAGTTTGGAATTTTGCTGGTTCACCAATATTGTGAGGAGCCTTCAAAGCCTTCTATGGGGGGTTCACTTTGAAATTCTGGTGGATGCAGAGGCTTTGGATTGAGTAATCAACTTTTCAGCACTGCTGAACACTCCCATGACCAGGTGGGTAGTGTTCCTCAGCTTTTTTCTTTTTTCATTGTGCATGTACTGCGTAAACCATTCACAACACCCATTATGCTGTTGCATTACCCTTGGTAGGATCCTTTTGAGGGGGCCAAGCCTCTCAAAATGGAAGCCCCTGTTATTTGGGACTGTTATTTGGGAGGGGGTTGGGGGAGCAAAGGTTCAGCTCCCTCTCTGTAATTCTGGACTGTACACAACTCTTTGCCCCTATCTGCAGGATCTCTGGTTTCCAGAAGGTACTGCAAGTGTGGTTTATTGGGCAACGTTTACCTGCAAGAGGGTCAGCTGTGTTGGTGGAGTGCTCTGGTTCCTTTCCTGGTTTCCACATTGAGGATAGACCATGAATTGGTGCTGAGATTTTCAATGATGGCTTTGGCCATTGGGGTGAGATTGAAACATGGAGGAAGGTAAAAGTAAGGTTCTGGTGGCCAGGGGTAGTACACCCAGTGCAGGGAATGGTGTAAAATTTTAAAAGGCTTGTTGAGGGCAAAGTTTGAGGCTGCCTGGGGAAATGGGTAACCCTATGTGAAATTATATGCTGTTAAGATGGGTATCTCCAAAGTAGTCCACATCAAGGCATGGAAATTTGCATCTATGGATTTTGCGCTGGAAAATTTGTCTGGATGGTTTGAGGCACATGATCCTCTGTTGAATTTTTTGGCCAAGAAGGTTGCACAGTTCCTAGAGGAGGATTGGTTTGTGTGGTAAGGGTTGCTCCATTTGGTCATGGTGGATGGACTTGTGGAGTTCTGGGCTTGCCCGGTGGTGTTGACCCAAGGCTTCAGTTAACGGTTTGGGCATTTGATGGATTACTATGCAGAAGGCACTGGTATGATCAAGCAGGGACATCAACCAATCAAGGATTCCATGGTAATAACTTGCAGGAAAGAAAGTAAGAAGTGGAAAGAAACCCTTCTGGTTGTTCTCTTTTCAGATTGGGTCTTGGTGAAGCAGTCAACATGCTACTTTCCATACAATCTGATTTTTGGGCAGCGCCCCATCCTTCCAGTGGACATTGAGCTGGAGAAATTCCTGGGCTATGAGTGGTGGAAGGTCAAGACCCCTTCAAACCTTGTGGAAGCACACACCAATTAACTACTGGGGCGCAAAAAGATGCTGCTCAAAGGCACAGAAAGGTTGAAGAAAATCTGCAAAAAGGTTGTCTGCTACTGGGACCAGCGCTGCTCCCATCAGCTCTGGGAGCCATTGCGGAAGGGTGAATCGGTTTTTCTGTACAGTGGCTAGACAAATTTTGTGGGACTGTTTTTCAAAGCAACCAAACCTGGGTACTTCAAAAAATTTAGATGAATCCCCAGTTGTTGCAATCTTTCTGTTGACCATCCCATCTTCAGGCTTCCACTCCATCCAACCCATTTCCACATCACCCCCAACTTGGTTTTCTAATTTTGATGTCAGACTACTCAATCAATCCCAAAACCAAAGATGGTAAATAAGTTCTTTGTATCTTATTCTTCATTATTATTCTGACTCATGGGTTCTTTTTTTTAAATTTTAGTCCTCTTTGGGAATTATGTTGTTTCAAAAGGACCAATTTGGTCATTCTATTGGAAAAGGGTAGAATTTTGATGGTCCAAATCAATTCTGGAGAAATCAAAATCAGAACACCTCAAATTTAACCACAGACCAATATAAGCTCAAACAGCTCAAGGCACCTCAAAGCTGAAAAAGAGTGGAAGACTAAAATAATATGACCATCAGATGCCCACAGAGCTTGAATAAGCATTTACAATTAATTTCAATGACGCCTGGCCTAACTATGTCAACACTATCATCACCATTTCACCAAGAACATCAAAAATAAAAATCATTCAAAGTTGGTTTGAATTATTTTGAGAAAACCTCAAAATTTATATTTCTTTCATAAAAATCATTCCTTTTTATCTCCATTCATGCCCTTATCAAGAACAAAAATATCAATGGTACGGAATTTTTTGATTTTTTTTCTCCTCTGGCGTGTTGTTTGATAGTTTTGTGCTTTATGAGATTTTTTAAAAAACATTATGATTAGATCATTTTTCAAATTTCAATTTTTTTACAATTTAATTACAGATGCTGAAATAAACAATCCCATCAATAAATATAAGTACACACCTTTTTTAGAACAATAGATCTAGCTTGGAACACAGGCCTGAAAGTAAATGGACTGTTATAGGTCATTCAGTCCCATTATTTCTCTCTACGCACTGTACGACTAGAGCCTGGAGTCTCATTTTTGGGAAGCTTTTTTCCAACTGGTGGGAAAAGCCCTTCCGCGTGACATCAAAATTTGAAGGGGGGAGTTACCATCTCAAGGAATTGGATGGGTCTCTTCTCATGCACAGGGCGGTGGCTTTGGGCGGGGGTCCACCTTTTTTGATGAGAAGGCAGGAGGAAACAGTAATTCCAATTAAGGAAGCGCATATTTGTGACATCCCAAAAAAGTGGAGCTGGGTTCTTTGTCTTCCAACAATCCCATGCGCAAGGTGCTGCTCTTGAAGATTAGGAGGTTTCAGACCTCTGGGTTGAGGGTCTAATTTTGATTTGATGAGGGGGTTCTCTAGCCGTTCCAAACAGCTGGAACAACTGGAAACACCAAATTTTTGGTTTCCTTATTGCTTTTCTATTGTTTTGTTTCCTTGGATTATTTCTGGAATTTGATTTTAGATTTTCTACTTAGATTTGCAGGAACAGTGTCAAGGCTGGTTATTTTTATGCAAGGACAAGTCCCATGAGAGGAAGGCAGGAAAAATAGTGGTGTGATAGTACAGAAGGTAGGATAAAGCATAAATATATATATATATATAATAAAAAATAAAAAAAAATATAGGAAGGTTGGCGTGGAATTTTGAGTATAATGCTGGGTGTGGTCAATTCCTGATTTGGTGAGAATGTGTTCTAGCTGGCCTAAACAGCTGGAAAAACTAGACACCCCAGAGTTTCCATCTCTTTATTTTTTTTCTCTCTCTTGTGTTTTGCTTGCCTGCTGGTTGTCCATTTTTTGTTTGTTTGTAGAAAGGGGTAGGGGGAACTGGGTGGCAGTTCTTCTGGGGCAGTAAAGGTACCTCTCTGGGAACTCAGTTTGATAAGGCAGACGGGTACAAAAATCTATCTCAAATGCGGGAAAATCTCCCAAGGACACAAACTAAAAAACTGGTTATCTTATGGATTTCTAATTGCCGCGCAGCTCTTGTACTGGGAAGGAAGCTGGGGAATGGACCCTCTTTCTCACTCACTCACTTAGGCCAGAGGATGTTCTTGCAATGGGCTCTCATCTTGCTTGAAGGGGCATGGAAAAAAATTCTATTTCTTTGAATTCAGGAAAGGAGAAGATAACTTAAAGAAGGAAGAGAAAAGGAAAGGCAAGGTAAAAGGGGAGGGAAGACACCTAATTGGTCTCCATCATCTCCAATATTTCCTCCTGTGTATCTTTGTTCAAGTTTCAGAACACCACCATTAGGTTTCCCCGGGAAAGGGTGTTTTGCATGCAAAGGATGGAAAGGAACCCTTGGATTAGCATGCTCAACCAATTGATAAATTGATCAAAGCACACTGCCAGAAGGGCCATCCCAGAAGTGATTTTGGGGACATCTTGGGATTGGTACCAATTTTCCAGAGTTGGTTTGCAAGGCACATGATCTTGGGGATCCTGAGGGAAATTTTTGGCTGGAGGCAAGTACAAAATAACCACTCGCTTGGGAGATTGCCAGCTTTGGCTGTAGGCCGGTGGAGTGTTGGTTTGGTCCTCCAGTTCTGGTGAGGACCTTGGGAAGCGTGATTGAAACAGGGCTTCCAGGTGAGCTGTTTCAGGGGCTGGAAAAGGCAGAGTGGGAGGAGGTTGTGGTCCAAACAGTTCCTTGACTAATGGATCCAAGGCCGCTTGATTGATGCGGATGTGCTCCATGTGGCATTCCTCTGAGTTTTCAAATTCCTCCCTCCGCAGTGGTCTTGCTTGGTGGAGGTGGGAGGAAGATTCTTTGTTCTTGCAAGTTGAAGGTGAAGGGGGAGAACAAGGCTGGCCAGAAGAGGTTGATCCAAGAGGGGGATTCCATGACTACTCTGGGATTGACTTTTTGCTGGAAACCACAAAAAAGTTGCAACAAGCTTTTTTTGGGGGGAAAGTTTGAGGCAGAGGCGGGTAATGGGGCATAAATTCACCAAGAAAGCAATGCCAACGGCCAGCGCTGCAAGTGCTTCATGCAAAATTTCCAGGGATGAGGGTGCAGATGGGCCCATGGTGGGCACAGTAGCTACACAAAGGTGGCATTATGGGTGGAAGATTGATGAAGAAGTGGGTTTAGACAGATGGATAGACAACAGGTGGTAGGCTGGGAGGGATGTGGGGGAGGATGATGTTTTGGGAAGAATTCTGGGGACAAAACTCAAGCTTGGGGTATATGGTGGCATTTTATAGCCTGGGGATTGGGAATTTTGTTGCAGGTTGCACCCTCAGCATCAGATTTGGATGGGCTCAGAATCTGCTTCTGTGGGACCAACACATCTACGGAGCCAGGATCAGCATCTTACTTGCGCGCTGCAGATCTGCAATCACCTCTAAGGAAGTAGATCAAAAAACGAAGCATATATTGTTGAGTTTGCAGGTACTTCTGGTTTGGGAAAGAAGGAATAGGAAAATTGTGCAGGGCTATCCGGGGAGGAAACTCAAATGCCGGTGTGTTGGGAGATGCAGACAGGCCTGGGGGTCTAAGAGTAGGGCATGGGAAAGGCCCTGCTGTGGTGAACCAAAACCTAACCTATAGCCATCAGACTCACTTTTCTGGTAGAATTAATGCTCTAATCCTCAAAATAACCTCAAAAATAGATTCTAAACCAAAAATAACCTATAGTCACCCAGCCAAAGTACCCCTCTATCTCTCATGGATTAGAAGATACTGCCCAACCAGGTGTCACAGCTCAGTGAAAAAACATATGGACATACTCCGGAATAATTCAAGTACATACTGTAAAAGTTGAAGATTTCTGAGAAACCCAGACCAGGCTGATTTTCCAGAGATAGAAAAAAAAGATGAGTAGACGCAGAAAATAGACAAGATCAGCCTAAACATAGTAACAGAAGGAAGAAAACACCAACACTAATGACAGTTCTGCAGGCTGGATTATGGCCAATGGAGTGACTGGGAAGAACTGAATGGGAAACTACTAACTGTACAAATAAACAAAGAAAATTAGAAAGATGGAATGTAGACTGAATGATAGAAAAGCCATTTACTAAGAAATATTGTGGAACTCCCTTGATGACCCGTGACTGATCTGACCTGAGCAAGAATTGATCTGGAGAGGTGTTTGAAACTATGAGTGATCTTTTGATGTAGAGTTGACAAGATTCAAGGAACCTACAGTAATTCAAAATGCATGGTGATTGAGTCCTTGGTTGGAGAGTTTGATGAGCGCAGAAGAAAGTTGGTGTAAGTAGCTGGTGGTGGTTCAAGGTAAAGGATTGGTCTCATCTGCCCCCTTGCGGGTGAGAGAATAGTTTGATGCCAGGGAGCGGGTGACCAGGTATTTTTGGGCAATCCGTGACAAATCACAAGTGAGACAGTTTAGAAAGAAGAGACGCAGTAACAGTAACAGTGAAAGAAAGGAGGCAGACAGGAGAGAAATGGAGGAAAGAATCAACACGCCCGCTCAAATCTACATCAAGAGACTTCATGAGTTGACATACTCTGCCAGCTGTTTGAAAGCTGTGTTGCTGGCAGCTTTTTTTAGCGCATCATCCAGCATTTCTTGCAAGATAATTAGTTTCACCTTGATTGTAACATTGTTTAGGTTGTGCCAAAGACTTTTGAGTTTGATGTCAATGTGTTTTGCATGAGACTTTGTTCCAAATTTTTTGAGCTTGTCTTTGAGACCCTTGTTGTCTATGAGATGTACCAGTGGATCCAAAGGCTTTTTCCATATTTTTTTTAGAAGATGGTGAAGCCATTTCCCTTTGCAATGACCAGTTGAGAGTGAGTTACAATTGGATTCAGTAAATGAGTGGGCTATGCTGCATTGGCCCTGGCTGGTCCAATAGATGGGACTGCCCTTGAAAAGGCATAAGAGCCCAGATTGCAACAAGCAGGTATCAGGGTTGTCTCCCCAGGTGGCATCGCTATAAATGACCAAATTTTTGGCAGCTGACTTGCTTCTGATGACAAGTTTGAAGTCTATGGTGTTCAGTAGGTATTACCAGATGTGGAAAACTCCCTTCCAATGTCTGATACGGGGAGGTTTGGAGAATCTTTTCAAGCTGGAAATGGCTAAGAAAATGTCAGGTCTAGCAATGTTGGCAATGAAATTTAGTCGGCCAATACGGGATCAATAATTGATATTGAGCTCTTTGAATTTTTTGATTTCTTTGTTGGTTGCCGGCATCAGATGTAGAACAGGAGTACAGGGTTTGGCATTGGTTAGTTTCAATTCTTCCAAGCCTTTTTTGATGTGATTGGAAAGTGACAAACTGATGAATTTTCTGCCACAGTTGACTTTCATTCCTAGAAGTGTGTTGACATTTTGGGCGGAGGAATCTTGGAATTTCTCAAGGAAGGCTGCTTTGAATTGCTTGACATTGCCTACAACCACAAGATTGTCAACATTTAATAATAGGCTGGTGACAGAGTCATTGTGGAGATACAAACAGGGGTCCAAGTGGCTTTCCTTGAAACCTTTGCTCTTGATCCAACAAACTAGTGTTTTATACCAGTTGAGAGTTGCTTGTTTTAAGCCATATAGAGATTTCTTTAGCTTCAAAAATTTGCAAGATCTCTTGGATCCAACAGGTGTTTTGATGTAGACGTTCTTGTCAAGAGGAGCGTGGAGGAAGGCGCCTTTCACGTCAAATTTTAGGATAGGTAGTTGCTTATCTACTGAGTAGGCTAGGAGAGCTCAAAGGGAGGCAATTTTTCCAGTGGATGCAAATTTATCCAGGTATTCAATGCCGTGCCTTTGATTAAAACCCTGAACGCAGACCCTGGGCTTGAGAGTGACAGTGCCAGTGTGCAGGTTTTGCTTGCATTGAAATTTCCATGTTGTTTCCATGGGGTTGGTTACCTTGGATTTTTTTGCTTCTTCTCAGACTTCTAGGTCCTCCGCTGTATTCAGCTCTTTGTCAATGGAGGAAATCCATTGAGGGCTTTTGAGAGCCTCATGAATGTTGGAGGGAAATTCATTACGTTATCTAAAAGGGTGTTTGAGCATATCTTGTTCTCTCAACTGAGGACAGAGTGAGTTCTGGATTGTCTGATCAGAGTTGTTGGTTTCAGTTTCTGAGGAAGCAGGTGAGTTAATGATTGAAGTTTTTATCTCTTTGGGAGATGTTGAGATTTGATTTACTGGATTTTGAGGTGATTAAGACAGAGCAGCAGCAGCAACGTTTGGGATTAAATCATAAAGATCACTGATTGGTTCTAGAGGTAATTCATTGGTCTTCAAGAACTCTACATGTTTTTTTTTGATAATTTTTCCTGACATTGAGATTAGTTTGTAGGATAGCAGCCAAGGATTTTAGCCAATTAGAGTTCCTTCAGCGCCTTTATCTTAAAATTTTGAGTGAATTTTGGATTTTCTGAGAAGATAAATGTCCTGAGATCTAAGGGGTTTGAGATAGTTGGCAGGGATGCCGGGCTTGTGCATCAGTTCCCAGGGGTTTTTTCTCCTTTAATCATTGTGATTTTATTTAGTGCAAAGTAGAAGCTTTGAATGACAACATTCCAGTAGCTTTTGGGAATTTCTGACTTGCTAAAGACAGATCTGAGGGATTCCATGATAGTTTGGTTGGCGTGTTTGGCCTTCTCGTTGTGTTGGCAATGATATGGCTCACTGATTAGATGATTGATTGAATTGGACTTGAAGTACTTTGACAGGGATTCATTAACAAACTTGCCACTGCTTTTGGTTATAACCTTAATTGGATGGTGCCCCTGCCTCTTTGCTTTTTTGTAAATCATGAAAATGATTGTTACAGAGGTAGCATCCTTAGAGGGCAGGGGAAAGCTGGGAAGGTAGCTGGATTTATTGTCAACAACAGTGAGAGAGTATTTCATACCACACTTGCTCATGGGGTTGAGAGGCCCCATTAATTCCATGTGGAGTCTGTCAAAGACCCTGTTTGTGGGAAATTGTTTGTGCTCAAAGGTGGATTTGGTGATTTTGGATTTCTTTCAAGCTACAAATTCAAAGTTTTCCTTGATCTCTTGATTGAGACTTAGCCCTAGATCTTTCTCCATCCTTCCAAGGCTGGCATGGCCAAGTTTCTTTTGAAGATTGGAGATTTCAGTTTTATTCAGATAGCAGTTTTTTTCAGAGAAAGCGGGCATGTGGTCCAGAACTAGTAAGTTGTTTCAAATGGTCCCTTCAAAGATGAGCTTGTTTTTGAGTTTTACTGCAAAGGTAGGGGTGTTGATTTTTGAGTTAACAACAAGACTGCAGTCGTTTTTCAGCAGTGCACCCATTGATATGAGGTTTACTGTTGCTTCAGGAACCCATGCGCATTTTTTAAGGTGGATGACTTTGTCTTTTATGAAGAGTTTAGCAGTGCCTAATCCTAGGATTGCCAATCCATCCCCCTTCTTACCAGTTTTGATTTTTTTGTCACCAGACTGAATGGATAGATTGCTGAAAAGATACTTGTCTTTGATCATGTGGATTGAGCAGCGGCTGTCCAAGATGAATTGCTTATTTTCTAGTTGACCTCCATGGTTGAAAGCGCAAAAAAAATGAGTATAAGTGAGCTTCTTCCTTCTTTTTAGCGCCTCTTCTGGCTTTATTAGGAGGGTTCTTGGGTTGCAGATATGGAAACTCTACCCAGCATGAGGACTGGGGGTGTTATTTAACTAAGGGATTGTGCCTTTTGTTTTCGCACTTTGGCACGTTGGGGTCTTGATAGTTTTGATGATAGAGCGCAGAGGAGGTGTCTGAGGAATCTTGGTTTTTGGACTGTACCAAGTGGTTAAGGACTAGGGTTACAGTTAGATTGGTGCCTGAGTGCATGATCTGGGACCTTATTGATTTGAGAGAATCAGGTAGTTTCAACAAGATAAGATAGCTCAGAATGTCCAATGGTAGATCTATGCCGACTTTGTTGAGTTTTCCAAGGTGTAGTTTTACAGAGGTAACAAAAACATCTATGTTGTTTTGGTCAAAGTTCAAGTAAAAAAAATTGAAGAACATCCTAGCCCTGTTGGCAGCTTGACTGGAGGCAAAGTGATCCTTGGCTGCAAGCCAAATCAGTTTGGACAAGTCCTTGTTTTCTTGAGTGATGATGTTGGTGTGAGTAGCAGGATCAAGCTTAGACATGAGGTAGCCGGCAGTTTCATTGTTGTTGTGAATTATCTCAAGAGGGTCTCCTGAGTTCATTAGATGATGAATGCCGCACATTTTGAAAAAGCTCTCCATCTTCTTCTTCCAGACTGAATAGTTAGATTTGGTGAGAAGAGGAGTTGATTCCATGAGATACTTGAGGGCAAGAGCCTTGAAGTTGCCTTCTCCGCCTGGTCCAGGTGATTCAGAAGAGTGAGCCATTAAGGTTGAGCTGTGAGAATTTTTTGGCTTTTAACCGTGTAAATGTTAAAGATTTCTGAGAAACCTAGACCAGGCTGATTTTCCAGAGATAGCAAAAAAAGATGAGTAGACGCAGACAATAGACAAGATCAACCTAAACATTGTAAGAGAAGGAAGAAAACACCAACACTAATGACAGTTCTGCAGGCTATATTATGGTCAATGGAGTGACTGGGCAGAACTGAATGGACAACTACTAACTTTAGAAACAAATAAATAAAATGAGAACAATGGAATGTAGACTAAATGATAGAACAGCAATTTACTTACCACTATTGTGGAACGCTCTTGATGAACCATGACTGATCCAACCTTGGCAAGAATTGAGCTGGAGAGGTTTTTGCAACTGTGAGTGATCTTTTGATGTAGGTTTGACAAGATTCAAGGAACCTACAGTAATTCAAAATTCATGTTGATTGATTCCTTGGTTGGAGAGGTTGATGAGCACAGAAGAAAGTTGGTGTAAGTATCTGGTGGTGGTTCAAGGTAAAGGATTGGCCTCATCTGCCCCCTTGCGGATGAGAGAATAGTTTGATGCCAGGAAGTGGGTGAATGGGTAGTTTTGGGCAATCTGTGACATTTCACAAGTGAGAAAGTTTAGAAATAAGAGACGCAGTAACAGCAACATTGAAAGAAAGGAGGCAGACAGGAGAGCAATGGAGGAAAGAATCAAGACATACCACATAAATTAAACCCATACATCACTCAAACTCCTCACCAGTATATACAGAATTAATATATGCAAGGCACTGCATGAAGAAACAAACAAATCACCTCATATGTACACAGAAATACATGCAAGCAGGAACATGGAGGAAAGAAGCAATATATGCAGGACACTGCCTGCAGAACCAGAGAAACCACCCACAACCACAAGTCAGCCACCAGGTGGCATCCCCCCCTGATTTCTATAAATAGAGGGCCTCTCTCCAGCCATTTCCCCCACATCCCCCCAGGCATCGAGCCTGGGGTGGACACTCTTATAAAGGCTATTGACCCCTTATATAAAATATTAAACCCTAAGAAAGGTATTAAACCCTATAAAAGATATTAAAACCTTATAAAAAATTTCAAAACCTCATCATCAACTACCTTGACCTTCATCAATCATCATCATCATCATCATCATCAACCATCACCAACCATCATTGTCATCATCCATCATTCTCATCATTCATCATCATTCATCATCACCATCATCCATCATCATCACCATCATCCATCATCATCACCATCCCCCATCATCATCACCATCCCCCATCATCATCATCATCATCATCATCATCACTCATCATCACCATCACCATCATCCATAATCATCATCATCCATCATCATCCATCATCATTCATCATCATCATCAACCATCATCATCCACCTACCTCATCCATGATGAACCATCATTGTCACCTACCTCATCCATCATCAACCATAATCATCTCCTACCTCATCCATCATCATCATCATCATCAATAATGATCAACCATTCATCATCAGTTGTCAACTATAGTCTGAACCATTTCAACCTCATTCAGTCATCACCTGTAACATCAAAGGAGTATCAATCAGTAACCAATAAAAGAAGATAACATACATAAAAGATTAAGACTGGATAAAGGATTCTTCCCTTAATCAGATTCTATCCTCCAAGTTACCCATTGGTTCCACCATTTCTTCCTGATCAAGCTTGAAAAATTTGATCCTAGTTCTGATAGAGACTACTATAGTAGCAAATTTATCTGAAAAATCAGCCACCAATCTCTTTTCTTATATTGTTGTGAGACTACCATATTACTTAGAGGGGCAGGCAATTGATTAACACCCTTAGTATTTATCTATCTTATCAGTAGTTTTAGTACTAAATTCCCCCTCAAGTGACTGCCAGCAAGCTATACGCTAAACTTTACTCATTCCCAAAGGAGTCTCCACACTGCCATTAGAAGGAAAAACCCAGATTGCCTTAATGGTAGGAGGCGGCCAAGGGCTGACAGGGGCAGAAGCTTAGGGTTGTTGTTTTTAGTTTTTTTGGTACCAAGTTTAGGGTTTCCCATGAGTTAATAAAACCTCACCTTCAAATCAAAGTTTTTGAGGAGACATAGACCACAGGAGACCAGCTCCCACAATACTTGGAAGGAAGTAAGGAAATCCCCTAACATATTGTTCTTATTCTCTTACTCTCTCTCTCTCTCTCTCTCTCTCTGTTTGCTGTTTAAACAGCCCTCTCAGCTCCTTACAGACACAATGGATCAATAACTTCAAAATCTTGGGGAAACCTTAAGTTTTTCACTCCTCTTTTTTCCACACTGCTTTTTTTTCCTAGTCTGCTTTTCTTTTCCAGTCTTATTTATTTTCCAGTCCCCTTTCTTTTTCCAGCCCACTTATTTTTTCCAGTTGGCTTTTTTTCTATTCTGCTATTATTTCTCAACTCAAAGAAACTGATGTGTGCATATATTCAAGTTTTTATACTTCTAAACAATATCTTTGGATTTTTACAGGGCTTCTGTGATGCATGTACAAATTTATAGTTTGTGTTCACTTTTTCTGATAATTTCCAACTACATTTAACTCTCTGTATGCCTATAGTGTTTCTTGTGTACTATCACTTACATACAGGGCCAACACATGTTTGACTTAGAAAAAATGCAACAATTACAAAACATGTAACAAGGAAAGAATATCTAAAAGAGGATATTGACAAAACATGTAAAAATCACTACTTACTCACTTGGATCAAGCTTTTTTTTAACATTGAAAATTTATAAAAACCTGCTTCCACCCACTTTGGTTTGATTTACTTTCTGGTAAACCCATAAATTAACACACTGCAGGTCATTTTCACTGATAAATTTCATAAGTTTGGTTTTGTCAACTGTGCAAATGTATGTCTATGTGTATATGAGTGCGGACAAGGCCTAAAACAACATTTTTTGAAAATAATATAAACTCTGGGGTTGTATTATACACCCCCATTTTCAAATTTATGTTCAATGCCAACCAACTCAACAAAATCACCCTGCAAGAAATCAATCCTTCAAAAAACCAAATCAAAACCTCCAGCCAGTCCATCACGCGTTTGCCTCATCAAAAGACTTGACTGCAGCCTTTATGAGTCTCAAATCTTCACCACCGCCTTGGCCACAGTCAAATCTTCACCAATCCCCCTGATTTTCCACCATTCCCTCATCTCTTGCCATCTACCACCTCAATCAAAATGCCTGGCTACAACATGAAAACAGGGTTGAATACTCTTAATTCACAGCTTCATGGCTGTGAATTTAACTAATGTCTACATTAAAACAATGATGAATCAGTCAACTTCCAAAATTCCAAAAAATATATCCTCCCTTTCCAGTCCTCAATGGATTCAAGGAATGATTGAAAATGAAAATCCCCTAGGAATTTATGAAAATTTTGGAATGAACAAACATTTTTTTCTATTGCTTTAAGTATTGATAGTAGGAGAAAATGTAATCAGCCCCTCTAGTTATTTTTCTCCCTTAGAAAAAGTTGGACTCAATGTTTATTTTTTGGTGAATGGAAATTCCAGTAGAAAACTTCAGCATACATTCCAAAGATCAGCCTCCACCATCTCAAAGTGACATTTTTCAATTTATTTATATTAACTCTAACCATTTTTATAATAATAAAATTATTTCATTCTTTTTGCTTTCAGGGCCTATCAGAGTTAAGATTTTGAAAAATTTAAATATCTTATTTCAGGAAAAATATAAATTTTTCAAGAAATATTTTTTTACAAAAATAAAAAATAAATGAATGGTCTGAACTGAAAAAAATAAAATTTTGAAAAAAAATGGATAGGCGTGAAATCAGCCATTCAATTTTTTGAAAATTTTAAATCTGATAAGCCCTATTAATCCTCATCCTTTTTTGATCTTAATAAAAAAAAGAAATCTGTAAAGTTTTGTTAACCCTTTTTCAATGATCTTGAATTCTTAGAATGATAAAGAAATTTGTTGCCAACCTGGTTTCCAAATAAGAATTGATTGAAAAATTTATTACACTTCCCACTGAAAAAACTCCATTCTCCACCTTCATCTCAGAAAATAACAAATTCAGATCATTTTTCAAAGACTGTATTGGGGAAATAAATGGCACTCACATTCTAATCATGGTTCCAGCTTCAAAAAGAGATACCTTGATTTACGCCAAAGGAAATGTTTTACAAAGTTTTTTGGAATATTGAAATTTGAAAATTTAATTAACCTATGTTTTAGCTGGATTGGAAGGAATTCTTTCAGATAGAATACTTTTGAAAATTGCAAGAGAAGGATCACTCAAAATACTTGAAGTAAAATATTTTTTTGGGATACTGGTTTTGCATTGTGTGATACTTGTCTATTTCCATACCAAGTAATAAATTATCATTTGAAAGATGGGGATTATTTTGGAAAAAAAGTGAATTTAATTTTTTTTTTTTAATTTTTGAAAATTTTTTGGTTCTCAATTTTAGTATTAATTTTCATTCAATTTTAATTTTGTTTTGCACCCAAAAATAAAGAAGAATTATTCAACTTGTGCCATTCTTCAGCAAGAAATTTGATTGAGAGGATCTTTGGTATTATCAAAAGGAAATTCAAGTTTATGGCCATAGTCAGTGAATATCCACCTGATTTAAGGTTGCAAATGTTCACTTGTGTGATTTTCTTCCACAACTTTATCAAAAGTACTTTCCCAGATTTATCAGAAGATGAAGAATCTCTAGAAGATCAATGTTTTGAGCTAATGACTCAAGAGCTAATTACTCAAACTAATTGAGCTCAAGAGAATGATTGGTTTAGTTTAGAATTTTCAAATGCAGAAACCTAGAGGACATCCCAAAATAGACATGCCATTGCAGGTAAAACGTGAAAAAGTTACAAAAGACATTTGACTTATTTTAATTTTTTGTTTTTCAAGGAAAACAGAAATTAGAAACTGAAATGACTCAAAAACATAAATTAGAAATTAAATTGACCCAAAAGAATACCCAATGAATTATTTCTCAAATTTTCAAAGAAAATAAAATCACAATTTTTTTTAATTACTGAATAAATTCTCAAATTTTCAATATAAATTATAAACCAAATTCTTTGTATCAGCATTCCTCAATTATTTCTCAAATGCTTCTAGGTCATATTAGCCTAAAAAAACTAATCAACAAAAAATAACCAACAAAAAATAAACAACAAAAAATAAACAACAAAAAATAAACAACAAAAAAAAAGAACCCAAAAAAAAAAGAAAAAAAAAGAAAAAAAGAAAAGAAAAAAAGAAAAAGAAAAAAAAAAAAAGAAGACAAGAAAAAGACAAGAAAATAAGAGAACTTTTTTCTTTAAAAAGACAATAACGAAAGAAAAAAAATATCAAAAAAAAAGAAAAGAAAAAAAGAAAAAAAGAAAAAAAGGGAAAAAAGAAAAAGGGAAATTTTAAATTCACGTCTCATTGAGGCGTGGAAATAGTTCAAAAGGGGCTTTGTGGCATGCCACATGGTCCAATCCAAGCCTTGAACAACCTCCCATGGCTCAAAGAGTTGCACAGCTGACCCAGCCTGGTCCAACGGCGTGTTGGATTCCACACAACTACATTCAAGCCGTATGGAGTTGTACAAGGCTCATATGTAGTCATGTGGCATCCCACACACCACTGGACCGCAGTGAGGCAAAAACAAACAATGGAATGAAAGGGCACTAACATAACCCATGAATCAAATATACCTTCCAAAAATAGGAATCAACCAAAAAATCAAAGAAATCAAAAAATGTTGATTTTTTGGTTAAAAAAAAAACAAAAAATAAATAAATAAATAAATAAATAAAAAACAGAAAAACAGAAAAACAGAAAAACTGGGACTATCCAATGGACTAGCCCTAAAGTAAAAAGACCCAAAAAAAACACAAGTAACTGGACTATCCCTAAACTAAAAAAACCAAAAAAAAGACAAGTAACTTGACAAGCCCTAAAGTAAAAACACCAAAAAAATACAAGTAACTTGACAAGCCCTAAAGTAAGTTCAACTTGACTAGCCCTCAAGTAAAAGGGCCCAAAAATTAAAGAAATCTTTTGACCATCCC